>JBBGZY010000890.1:0-600000 GCA_037952925.1 Lithobates clamitans
GCGGACCTCCAGCTGTTGGAAAACTACAAGTCCCATCATGCCTCTGCTTCTGGGTGTCATGCTTGTGGCTGTCAGAATCTTGCTAGGCCTCATGGGACTTGTAGTTCGGCAACAGCTGGAGGTCCGCTAATTGCATGCCCCTGGTTTAGTGCATGTGATCAGCACAGGGCCAAAATCAGCACTGTCCATACAGAGGGTCAGGGGTCCTGCAGCCTCATAGGACAGTCAGAGAAGAATGAAAACTCCTCCTCAAAGCTTTAACCAGACACTGATAGACATCACAAGACTGCTATGTACTGCCGATGAGAAAAGGTATTTAGCAGTTTTTTTTATATTTACTAAAACTATTGCATTTCCATGTTCTGTGGGAGACCAGATCTAGTGAATGCAGGCTCCTGGGTTTAGTAACACTTTATTTTTCTATAGTGACACCACTAGGGCCTATAAAGCAAATATACACAGAGCAAAACACACCAGGAACTTATCCTGGACCCCCCATCCCTGCTGCCACATTTGGCACTTTTTCGGGGGGAGAAGGTACCTGGTTTTGACAGGTACCCGATCCCGCTTCCGCGTGACCTCCCCGCAGCGAAGTCAGCTTTAAGTTCAGCCCCACCTCCTCCTTCCCCTGCCAATGGGCCATTCAGAATGCAGCGCACTTAGTGCATGCGCAGTAGGGAACCGGCTGTGAAGCCAGAAGGCTTACCCAAGATGACGGCGGCAGCACCCGAGAGCTGATTAAAAAATCGGCTGGGGTGAAGACACCGCTGGATCCCTGGACAGGTAAGTGTCCTAATAAAAAAAGTCAGCAGCTGCAGTGTTTGTACCTGCTGACTTTTTTTTTTTTTTTTTTTAATTTTTTTCCTGAAGGAGCCTGGAGCTCCCCTTTAATTTACAATGGCTTCACCACTGGGGCCCATACAGCAAACGCACCAGAAGCCGCCCCCCCCCCCCCCCCACCCCGGCCCCCTTTGGGCTCCAACAAAAAGGCACTGGAATGCAGCTCATCAATCTATAGAAGTGACATCACTGGGACCTATATAGCAAAATATATACTGTACGTACATCAAAACACAGCAGGAACTTATCCTGGACCCCTCGTACTCCAACACAGCAAAGATAAAAAATGGCACGCAGCTCATTAATTTATAGTAGTTCCATCATTGGGGCCTATATAGCAAAAAGTACACAGAACAAACATGCCAAGGATGTCGGTGCCTAGTGATGGCACTGCTATATGGGCAGTTATGTCACTGATGTGACCGGTCCTCTTCGCTGAGTGCTGGCAAATCTTTTATTGCTGCCTTATGGGGGGGGGGGGGGGGGGTCGCTTTTTGATATAGTCGCCCCCCCCAACTTTCTGTTGAATCTCACAATAAAGTGTTGTCCTTTCGCCAGTCTTCTCCGCCTCCTCTCCCGCCAACAAGGGGTTAACGTTTGATCTGCGAAAATATTTTCCCAAACGCTCTCACCCCATCTCCAGGCCCCGCCCCCGGCCGCCCACATTTTTCCGTAATCGCATTCCAAGACAAGCAAATACACATCGCAGCGCTGCCACTTCTAATTCTCCTTAGGTGTTGTGTCACACCCGCTGGAAGCTGACACGGGACTCGTGTGTCTGCTGGAATGTGAGCACATGACTTCCTGCCTGTGATTAAAGGGGAACTCTGCGCGGACTGATGCTGGCGTGCCGATCGTGAGCCGCAGAATCCCCGCACAGCCGATGACGTGGAGGGTCTACTTTTTTGTTAATGTTTTCACACAACATTCACCCCGGATTCACACAGATTTCCAATGGGATACTCTTTGAAAAATAAGTGAATGCTATGGCCCATCGCAGGAAGATCGATTTTATTGTGCTACCTATTGATTGGACTCGGGCAGAACGGTTTATTGCGCTATTTATCTATTGAACACAGGCCCATTGGGGTATTGCCTTACATATTGATCAGACAGAACTGGTTTATCTGCGTTGCCTATCAATGTGGCACGGACCAGTTTGCGTAAAACGTTTATCTATTGATCGGGCGCAGACCAATTGGTTGATCTTGTTACCTAATTGATATGAGGCTGGTCCTTTTTTTTTTTTTTTTTTTTTTTTTTTTTTTTTTTTTTTTTTTTGTGCAACGCAGGCTAATCTGTGTTTCCTATCTATCAAACGGGCTGATTTGGCTTATCGTATTATCTATCGATCAGTTGGCTTATCGTGTTATGTATCAGATTGAAGCAGAGTGATTGGTTTATCGCATTACCTATTGATTGAATGCAGGCAAAAAGTTTACTATTGATTGGACCCAAACAGATAGGTAATGCGATAAATCAATCGATCAGACACTGACTAATTGGTTTAAACAATTACCTATTGATCAGATACAGACCTATCTGATTTAAAGGAGGACTCCACCACTTGGTGTTATGGCTTTTCAGCTTTTTTTGTTTTTTGGGGGGGGCTTTTCCGTGTGTGTGTGTGTGTGTGTGTGCGCGTGTGTTTTAATTGTCTGCGGTTATAAAACGCAAGGGATTTAAAAAAAAAAATTCCCTGCAAGGCAATGCCATAATGTGCTAGTACGCATCGCATACCAGCACATTATGATAGACTTAACTGAGAATGAAGCCCTCCTGTGCCACAATGTCACAGCTGAGATGGATGACCTCTTCCCCTGATCTTCCTTCTGGGTTTGCGGCCTCCGGCTACATGAGTGGCCCAGGGGCGTGATGATGTCACTTCCGCACATGCGTGCGGGGGCCCGCCGTTTCTGGCATAGGCTCTAAAGGTCTGGCGCTGTAAGCCGGACCTTCAGAGCGCAAATGCGCTGGTGATGTCATCGGCTATATGCACTCTGACTATCTCCTAAACTGCAAGTTTAAGAGATATGAACAGTACCTACAGGGAAGCCTTTGTTATAGGCTTGCCTGTAGGTACAAGTAATGATACAGAGTTTTTACTACCAATTTACAGGGGTTGTAAAGGCTAAACATTTTTTACCTTAATGCATTCCTTGCATTAAAGTAAAAAATGTTTAGGTGTCAGAATCGCCCCCTCAGCCCCCCTTTACCTACCTGAGACCCCTTTTCAATGCAGCGCCATGCACGTCGGCAGATCGTTTCTCCCCGCACTTCCGGGTCTCGCTGGCTTTGCTGGGGCACCAGGAGCCATTGGCTCCCAGTGCTGTCAATCAAAGCCAGTGACGACAGAGCAGGGGGGCTGGGGCCGAGTCCCTCTGTCTGTCAATGGACACAGCAGAGTGACTCGGGTGCCCATGGGGGCACTGGACAGAGGAGGAGCCAGGAGCACCAGCGGGGGACCTGAAAAGAAGAGGTTCCCGTCAGCTAGTAGTGTAGGTAAGTATAGACATGTTTGTTATTAAAAAAAAAAAAAAAAATTTTTTTAATTTTTTTTTTTCCCCTTTTAAAGCAGTTTTATGCCCGACTAAAAAAAAAAAAACCCTGTAAGGCAAAGGCATAATGAGCTACTAGCTCAATCGCATAGTAGCTCACTATTGGCTCATTATGAAATACTTGCGGTAGAACGAAGGTAAAAATCACAAAGCGGGGTATACAAGCCTCGTACACACCACTAGATTCTTTTCGTTCAACCCATCGAGTTGAGCAAAAAAAAAAAAAACCTGACCGACAATCCGATGTTTGTACAGCGATCTCCCCTACTGTGCTGTTGTGTTCTGACAGGGGGACCCCCCCCCCGTCCACCCCAGCCAAAACACTCCGGTCAGCGCTCTCTGGTATTAGCTTAGGTTGCTGATTGGGAGCCTTTGACAGAAGCCGGACGAACAGCCAGCTTCTGTCAGACCGGCTGCCATACACACAGGACGAATTTCGGCCAGGGACAGTCAGGCTGGGGAGGAAAGCGCTAGATGATGCGGGATGTCCTCCAGCCAGGAAATAAGGTGGTCTCTGTCTGACTTGCTGCAGTTTGTAATGCACATTGTGAGAAGCTCACAGTGTAAAGTGGAATTAGATTAAACCATATGAGTACAGGAGAGGAGCCGGTACAACTGTGCAAGACTGAAGGAAGGCTGGAGATTGTGCAGATCTGTGTGTGTGTGGGATGTTGTGTGGTGTGTGTCTGTTTGTTTTTGTTTTTTTGGGGGGGATGAGCTTTGTTTGGTGGCTCAGCCTGCTGGGGAGCACTCTCTATACCCGGGCAGATGTGATCTGTGTGTGTATGTTGGGGGGGTGAAGTTCTCCACCATCCTGGAACGTGTCTGATAGGAGAGGAATGCGCCAAATGTCAAGGATACGCTGGGCACAGATAACTCGCCAATAAACTTTAGTGCGCTGTTATCAGCGGTAAACAACCCGCCGGGAGGGAGTGCAGCCACCGGAGAGAAGAGCGATCATTAACCTGGATTGTGTCGACAACATTGTGTAACCCTAACAAGGCTCATCAGTGAAGGTGAATAATCCGGAAAGGATGTCCGGGCTTCACATCTTGTATCTCATGGCTGTCGAAAGCCAAACATTGTCTTCATCTATTCTTGGAGGGACAGCCGAGGGGTTAGGACCCCATCAGGCTTTTATTGCTGATTCATCAGGGTGTGGAATCTCAGGTGCCGGCATCAGATGACGCTCGTCTGCGCTCTTCATATGTATTCCTCAGTGATGGGACTGGCTGCACAACTGACCCTAGAGTTTCAATAAACTCTAGGGTCATAAGTGGGGACGCTGCGCATCCCCACTTATCTTGCTGGCCGTCATATGACACCCAGTCAGCACAACGAAACCTCTTTGTGGCCGACATTTTGCTGTAGGGCGGGTGGGAAGTGGTTAAAGTTCCCACCTATCACCAGGAGTCGCTCAACATTTCCTTAAGCAGAAAACACATTTTTTTCCCACAGCCAGGACCTAGTTATGTGAATGAGCCCCTATCGAGGGCAAAACTCCTTGGGGGAGGGCGGTCTCATCCAGTGGGGGGAATTGATGTAAGAATGTCTATGTAGTGCTGTTAATAAAGATTTATTGAAACCTGATCAGGGAATTGTCCCATCTAATATCAATTTTCAGTTATATGGGACAATTCCCTGATTGATCTCTGATTAGAACACCTGGTGCAGTGAATGATTTCCTGCGTCATCGATCGATCTCTGCCAGATCCAGTCTTGCTGGGATGAGATGAGTGTTATCTGTGTAATGCCGGAGCTCTGACCGTGTCTTCTCTCTCTCCGCAGGGATCTGTATAAAGTGCGGGAAGGGGGTGTACGGAGCCAGCCAGGCCTGCCAAGCCATGGGAAATCTCTTCCATACCAACTGCTTCACCTGCTGCTCTTGTGGTAAGTCCTCACTTTGTGTCTCCGCTCCGCCCGGCCCCCCACCTGGCCCTTGTGGACAGGAGAGGCTTGGTTGTGCGCACTCTCTGCACTGTGCCTGTTTGAATACCGAGCTGGCTATATTGTCACTGATGAGCCTCTTCCACAGTGTGCGCCCCCCCCCCCCCCCCTCAGGAAATCCTAACAGGAAATCTCTCCAGGCTGTTCAATGATTCCCACAGCGCTCGCTGCCGACTGCCCGCAATCCTCAGGATGTGATGGTGACTGCGTGTCACTGTATGACCGACCCGCTACATCAGCCTTTTGGATAAAAAAAAAAAAAAAAAAAAATCTCCAGTACACAAAAAATGTAAAAGGATCCTTCCTTTCCCTTTTTTACGACGCATGTGGAAATTAGGCTCCGCCTCCTCTGTGTCCCTCCCTCCTATTCTGCTCTAATTTGGGCTGTTTTTGCTTAAAGTCCGACTGCAGCCAAAACTTTTATTCTTTTGTAATGGAAAAAGCAGGGAAGGGCTGTCTGTGTCCCCATTAGGTGGATTTTCTTGCACTTCCTGTCCCAGTGACCCCTCTATTTCTTGTCCCAATGTAACAGTGAAACTGCATTCAAACCCCGTAATTTTGCCTGCAATTTCAGAGCACTAAGGTGCGAACGACAAACCGCGGAACGCAGATTTGAGATGCCTAAAAATCGCAGTGCGGTTCTGCCACGATTGTCGCGCTGCAATTGCCGCAACCCACATTGCGTGAAGCTTGTTGCCCAAAATTAGCTCCTGAACTTTTTTTTTTTTTTGAGGCGACGAGCTTCACGTGATATGGGTTGCTGCGATTGCAAAGTGATTTATTGCTCAACAATCACGGCAGAACCACAGTGTGATTTTTAGGTGCAATTTAAATGAATGGTATCTCAAATGTGTGTTCTGTGATTCTGTCATTCACACCCCATCGCTTTGAAATCGCGGGCAGGATGTTGCGTTAGTCGGTGGCTGCCAGCCCTTCCGTATTGTACTCCAGACAGAGAAATTCTGGTTCCAAACAGGAAGTGAGAGGAAATTCCAGCAAATTAAGGAAATCTCTTGGAGACCCCCAGGTTACAAGAACTAGTGTCCCCATTGGAAGATTTCAGCTCTATTATGATCTGGGGGCCAATCCAAAATTTGGGATTTTCTTTTACTTTTCACTTTTAATGGTAAACAGGACAAATGGGGAGTGGTGTGGGGTGTTTTAAAAAAAAAAAAAAAAATTTAATTTTTTTCTGGTTCAGGTCTGTTCAGTGATGTCATGCCCAGGAGGTGGAGCCTGATTTTCACACATGGTCATTGGTCAATGATGTAAATTTTTTAAAAATCCTGACGTAAATCAGAAAAAATGTCTGTATAGTAGAGAGCAAATTTGGGGCAGCAAAAGGAGAGAGCTCCAATCTGGTTCAGAAGGACAAAGCCTTGTGAAGGAAATAGATGGATGTTCAGTTCTCATTGAAAGTTGCTTTATTTGGTGGTTTTACTCTTATCCAACATAGTTCAGAGTTCTATCCCCATTCATCAGGGCTTAGCCAACATGTCTCAAGGGTTATATCCCCTTTCATTAGGGCTTATTCAACATGGTTCAGAGTTGTATCCCCCTTAATCGGGACTTATCCAACATGTCAGGATTATATCCCCCTTCATCGGGGCTTACCCAACACGGTTCAGGGGTTATATTCCCCTTCATCAGGGCTAATTCAACATGGGTCAGGGTTATATCCTCCTTCATCAGGGCTTTCCCAACACGGTTCAGGGTTATATACCCCTTCATCGGGACTTGCGCAACACGTTTCAGGGTTATATCCCCTTCATCAGGTCTCACCCAACATTTCTTGGGGTTATATCCCCCATTATCAGGGCTTATCCATCATGTCTCAGGGTTATATCCCCCATTATCAGGGCTTATCCATCATGTCTCAGGGTTATATCCCCCATTATCAGGGCTTATCCATCATGTCTCAGGGTTATATCCCCCCATTATCAGGGCTTATCCAATATGTCTCAGGGTTATATCCCCCATCATTAGGTCTTATCCATCATGTCTAAGGGTTGTATATTCCCCTTCATCAGGTCTTATTCAAAATGGTTGGCTTATCCATCATGTTTCAGGGTTATATCCTCCTTCATCAGGTCTTATTCCACATGGTTCAGGGTTATATCCCCCTTTTATCAGGGCTTACCCAACACGGTTCAGGGTTATATCCCTCTTCATCAAGGCTTAGGTAACACTGTTCAGGGTTACATCCCCCTTCATTATGGTTATTCAACATGTCTCAGGGTTATATCCCCCTTCATCAGGGCTCATCCAACATGTCTCATGGCTATATTTTTATTCCCCATAATTGAATCTTATCCAACACGGTTCAGGGTTCTATCCCCCTTCAGCAGAGCTTCATAAAAATAAGATAAATGTACACTTGTACACTAAGCAACTCTGCTTTCCTTTTCCTGTGTAAGGGTTCACCCCTTTGCATTGGAGTAGACCAATTGCCTTGCTGTACCAGATTTCACATTTGTTAGAGGAACTGTAACAGGGACAACTCAATTGTCATCAGAAAGGTTTGTGTTCTGTTGTGTGTGTGTGTGTGTGTGTGTGTGTATATATAATGCATATAATTCTCAGCTTCCCATAGGACTGCTCTCCGGTGGGGCCCCTATGTGTGCAGCTAATACCAAAACTCACTCTATGAATGTTCATAAAAACACTTCTGTGACCGACTGCCACCGAATTGTCCATGGACTCCAGGGCTGCTTTGCAGACAAAATTGTAATTTTGGGTGGAACACCTCGGCCTCTGAGAATCCTGGGACACAGAGGTGTTGGGGCTGTGTTACTGCAGCGCTGCACTGGGGTCCTGCGGCTCTGCACTGGGGTCCTGCGGCATGTTCCCCACCAGACAGTTATTTGGGCTGTCAACAGCAGAAGAAGTCAGATTTCTTCACAAACACATTGCCAGTGATTTTTGGAGTTCTTCTTTAAGGTCTGTTGTCTCTTGAACAGTCTCCGTCCTAATTATCATGTTTCTTCCTGGTGGCGGAGGATTGCGTTCATCTGTTATTTCACATTCACACCACTTCTTCCTAATGACTGCGTCATGTTTTGTGCGGAGTGCTGCCATCTGTTCAGTAAGTCGGAGAAAAAGCTCCACAGCCTTCACCGACCTTCTAAAGTGTTTTTTTTTTTTTTTTTTTTTTAAATTTTGAGTTGTAAGTGGAGTGAAGGGGAGGTGCAAGTGAGCGCAGTGGGAGGAGCCTATGGCGGCCCAGAATTCTGAGGAAAAAACTTTGGCCAATGTGTGTTTTCATCATGTCTTCTGGAAGAATGATCAATTTTTAATTTTGAGTCACTGACCATCCGGGAGGAGGGGGGGGCAGGTTTGGACCATGAGGGGGGGTGGTAGTGGGTCAGGGCAGTGAGGAGGGGGGCGGGTCTGGACCATGAGGGGTGGTGGGGGTGGGTCGGGGCAGTGAGGAGGGGGGGCAGGTTTGGACCATGAGGGGAGGTGGGGGTGGGTTGGGGCAGTGAGGAGAGGGGCGGGTCTGGACTATGAGGGGAGGTGGGGGTGGGTCGGGCAGTGAGGAGGGGGGCAGGTTTGGACCATGAGGGGGGGTGGTAGTGGGTCGGGGCAGTGAGGAGGGCGGGTCTGGACCACGAGGGGTGGGGTGGGTCGGGTCAATAAAGTAAGGAGGGGGGGCAGGTCTGCACTAGGGTTGCATTGATACTAGTATCGGTATTGGTGCCGATACCAAGTATCTGTAGTCGTGCACCATGAGGGGGGGGTGGGTCGGGGTAGTGAGGAGGGGGGCAGGTCTGGCCTGTGAGGGGGGTGGGGTGGGTCGGGGTAGTGAGGAGGGGGGCAGGTCTGGACCATGAGGGGGCGTGGGTCGGGGTAGTGAGGAGGGGGGGATGGGTCGGGGCAGTGAGGAGGGAGATGGGTCTGGACCATGGGGTGGGTCTGGGCAGTGAGGAGGGGGGTGGGTTGGGGCAGTGAGGAGGGGGGGCGGGTCTGGACCATGAGGGGGGGGCGGGTCTGGACAGTGAGGAGGGTGGGTGGGTCGGGGCAGTGAGGAAGGTGGGTGGGTCGGGGCAGTGAGGAGGAGGAGGGTGGGTGGGTCGGGGCAGTGAGGAGGGTGGGTGGGTCGGGGCAGTGAGGAGGGTGGGCGGGTCGGGGCAGTGAGGAGGGGGGGAGGTCTGGACCATGGGGGGGTGGGTTGGGGCAGTGAGGATTGGGGGCGGGTCTGGACCATGAGGGGGGGTGGGTCGGGGCAGTGAGGAGGGGGGGCAGTGATGAGGGGGGGAGGTCTGGACCATGGGGGGGGTGGGTTGGGGCAGTGAGCATTGGGGGCGGGTCTGGACCATGAGGGGGGGTGGGTTGGGGCAGTGAGGAAGGGGGGCGGGTCTGGACAGTGAGGAGGGGGCGGGTCTGGAAGCTGGGGTCAGTATTTGCATATGTGAATCTCTTGAATTTTCAGTGTGTGGGATGATATAGCGCCACCTCTGGCTGCCCTAATCTCCTTCTTTTTAAAAAAAAATAAATAAAAATAATTTGTTTAATTTTACAAAGAAAAAATGACTTTTTGTGGTCATTTATAACCGGTCTTCCCGGGTTTTGTACAGAACTGACTGTGGGCCCGAGTGCTGATCGGAGGATGAACTCTCTGCTATCATCTGCTGTGACCTACACAGGAAGTGTAATGGGCAGGAAATGGGTCACAGGAGGAGGAGGAGGAGGAGGACATCCTGGACAGGACGGGGCTCGCTGACCACAGGAATAAACAGAACTCAGGATGAGTCCAGTGATTGCGTTAATTTTCTTCCCTCCACCATTCAGTCTCGGCTATACACAATCCACCCTAAACATAAAGGTCCCAGCTCTGTATCTATTGAGTTCCCGGATCTGTACACCTGCTGTGCCCATTATAAGGGGTTCCCCCAGTATTACCTTGTATCACATGGTGCGCCCAGTATGTGTCACCCCCTACCCCCCTCTGTGTCTGTATACTGTGGCGTGTCCTTCTTCTCCTCCTGTAAATGAATGTAGGAGGAGCTCGGCACAACCAGGGTGCCGGTTCCCGGCCAGGAAAAAGTGAGGCGAGGAAAGGCTCTGATCCGTATAAAACGTCTCCTGCCGGCCAGCGCCACACACATGGAATCTGCTGATCCCTTCCCACCTTGTGATGAATTTTTGGACTCTCTGGGGGAAAGTTCCATGGGGTGACTCAGAGGGGGATTCCTGCCAGCCCCGGGGAGGGGGTGAGGGGGGAGGGGCAGGGATGGCGCAGGCACATGGCAGAGATTTTCCACCAGTGGAGGAACGGGACACCTGGGTCAGAGAATGCAGAAGAATGTTTTCTTATAAATAAAACTAATCCCATTATTTGGGACAGAGTTGTGGGCGGGGTCTCTGACTTCCTGACCGCCTTTAGGTTGGTGATCGAAGTGTACGAATTATCCAGTGATTGATTACCATTTATAATGCAGATATCGATGGTGTGCCACCAATGATCGCTCATAGATGACCGCGGTTATATTGGAGCGTGTTGATTGGCTAGATAATCCAGTCTCTCACTTTTTTTTTTTTTAATGTTTTACTGATTTCCCCCTCTCTTTATTAACATGCTAATGGAATTGTTCAATATTATAACCTTTCCATTTTTATTACATACATTATTGTATTCCCAGTTTTGTCATCACTGGATCTCTGTTCTTCTCTATGCAATTCAGGCAGATCATGGCTGGTGGGAGGAGTCAGCGGGGGTGCTGTACATAGCTTCCTGAAAACATCCCACCCCCCCGGCCTCAGTACTCCTCTGAAGAGCCCTCAGTCCTGATGTAAGCAGTGGGCGGGCTCTTGGGAGGAGTTATGCAAATTTCACAATGCCTTGCTGGGTGAGTCAGTCCGGAGGAGTGGGCGGTCCTGTTTTCATGCAGATCACCCTAAAGGAACGCCCACATGTGATGTTGAACCTCCATAATTGAAAACCAGCGAATGAATTGGGCGGGACAGTCAGGCTGGGGAGGAGCTAGATCAGGGATATGCACTTAGCGGACCTCCCAGCTGTTGCAAAACTACAAGTCCCATCATGCCTCTGCCTCTGGGTGTCATGCTTGTGGCTGTCAGAGTCTTGCTATGCCTCATGGGACTTGTAGTTCTGCAACAGCTGGAGGTCCGCTAATTACATATCCCTGATCTAGATGATGCTGGAGGATCTCTGACGAAGCTGCAGCTTCTAATGCACATTGTGAGAAGCTCACAGTGTGCAGTGAAATCAGAGTAAGTCATTTCAGTCCAGGAGAGGATCCGGGACAACTGTGCAAGACTGAATGGAAGGTCGGAGTTCACCTTTAAATCAGAGATGATTGCGGTGAGTATGGTGAGGATTAGTGTGCCGGTGAGGTGACGGCCCAGCTGCGTCACCCGGCACGCCCTGCCCTTCCTTGAGGGTCTCCGGTGAGGACCGAACATTCCTGTGTAGCTATTTAGGTCTCGGGAACAAGCAGCCTTTTGTGCGAGCGCGGCGTGTACGAGTGTCCTGGCCACTGCGGGGGCGACACTTTTCTGCGGCTTAGAATAATATTTAGTATATTCTGCGCAGAGTGCTCATCGATCCCCGGCACTCGCTGCGTCCTGCCTGCTCACATGTGAGGCCTGTGGGGTCCCTCCTCGCTTCTAAATGCAAAATCACAGCGTGAGGAGCAGATGGGAGCCGTGCAGAAACCACATCTACGCTGCCATTGCTGAGCGACACGCAGTGGAAAATCAATGGTCTTGTTGCTGGACACAGCAGACGGTCTGTCATGGTTTAGATTAACCACTTGCTTACTGGGCACTTAAACCCCCCCTCCTATCAGACCAATTTTCAGCTTTGAGCGCTGACGCACTTTGAATGACAATTGTGCGGTCATACAACACTGTACCCAAATGAAATTTTTATCATTTTTTTTTCACACAAATAGAGCTTTCCTTTGGTGGTATTTAATCACCTCTGCGTTTTTTTTTTTTTTGTTTTTTTTTTGTTTTTGTTTTTTTTGTTAAAAAAATGTAAAAAAACTGAATTTAAAAAGGAAAAAAGAATTTTTTTTTTTATATTTTGTTATAAAAAAATTTAAAACAGGCAATTTTTTCTCCTTCATTGATGTACGCTGATGAGGCGGCAGTGATGGGAACTGATAGGCGGCAGTGATGGGAACTGATGGGTGGCAATAATAGGCCCTATCAGTTACACTGATAGGCAGCACTGCTAGGTGGCACTGATTGGCACCACTGGTGGGCATTGATAGGTGGCACTTATGGGCACTGATAGGTGGCACTGTGGGCATTGTTAGGTGGCACAGATGTGTCTGTTCCACTTCAGGACCGATGTCCCTCGCATCCGAGCCGGTAATCGGCTTTTTTTTTTCCTACTCGCACTATCAGCGTGAGTAGAAAAAAAAGCCGATTACCGATCTTTTGTTTACATCATGTGATCAGCTGTCATTGGCTGACAGCTGATCACATGGTAAGGGGCCAGGTCCGGCCCCTTACTTGGTTCAGTGATCACCCGAGTCTCAGTGACTCGGTGATCACAGCACGCTCGGCACGCGCCCTATAGGACGCGTGCACAGGGGAGGCCGTCATATGACGGCCTCCCGGGAATTCAGGTCTGCGCTGCGGCCGTCATTCGGCCATAGCGCGGATGTCAAGTGGTTAAAGGGTGACTCCGCATTTGTTGAGGGAAAAAAACATTCAATACCCCTCTGGGTGATCTGTGCAACACTCGGTTCACACCTAATGGGGTGTTTTTTTTTGTTTTTGTTTTTTGTTGTTTTTTTTTGTTTGTTTTTTTTATTGGGTTTTGCAGAAACGCACTACAGCCAATTTAACATGGTTTCCTATAGAACACGTTCACATCATTTTCACCTGCTACGATTTTTTGGAAAGGGTCAGGGACTCAGCATATTGCGTTTTTGGTGCCAAAGACTTCAATGGAACCGCACCAAAAACACGAATGTTGCATTTTTTTTTTTTTTTCTTGCATTTTGTGAAAGTATTGAGTGCGACTCACAATTCACACCCTATGAAGCTGTTCAAATCGATGCGACACCAATTTGCACCTATTTTAAAGAAGGTTCCTGCACTATTTTTGGCAATTTTATGTGCGATTTTTGTATAGACACCTGGTGCATGAAGTCGCACAGATGTCGGCAAGCCGCACATAAAATCTCAGGGACCGGCTGGATTTTAATAAATCCCCTTTAAATCTATGCGACTTAGCCCCGGTTTACACTGAATGCGGCTTTGAAATCGTCAGCGATATTTCAAAGCCGCATTCAGTATAAACCGGGGCTAAGTCACATCGATTTCAAGGGGTTCCATTGAAATCAATGGACTGTGACTTGCCATGCGACTTTCTGTCCAAAGTTGCATGTTGTGGGTTAAGGGTTAGCATTCTAATATTTACGCTAACCTTTAACCCCAACATGTAACTTTGGACACATTAAAGTTGTATGACAAGTCGCAGCCCATTGATGGTTTTGACAAAGCGCGTATTAAATGTGTGAAACGCGTTAACCTTTTTTTTGCCTGCCAGTATGCCTTGTGCCTGTTTTTTATTGATGATTTTTTGAGTAAAGAAGCTTTTATCTGATTTATATGGGTGTGCAGCCGTCCAATCTTCTTTCTTCACAAGTCGCAGCCCATTGATGGCAATGGATCCCCTCAAGTCTATGCGACTTAGCCCCGGTTCACACCAAATCTGGCTTTGAAATCGTACTACTTCTGTGTGATTGCAAAGCCGCCGGTCGTTGCGAGTATTTTTTTTTTTTTTTGCGGCTTGCCGACATCTCTGCGACTTCATGCACAGGTGTCTATGCAAATCGCACATGAAATCGCCAAAAATAGTGCAGGAACCTTTTTCAAAATCCGTGCATATCGGAGTCGCATTGATTTTGAGCGGTTCCATAGGGTGTGACTTAGAGTGGCAGCACTTTTAAAAAGGTTCCTGCACAACTTTGATGCGACTTTGAATTCCAGAGAAAGCAAAGTTGCATCAAAGTCGCACTCAGTACATTTCTATTGGACAAAAAAACTGCAACACGCATAGGTGTGACCCTAGCCTAAATTGCAAGGATTCCTACGTTTTTGTTACGAAATCGCTGTCTGTCTCCATGTTGAGACTGAATCTGAATGGGAGTGACTTTCGTTATCGATCAGCTGCTGCACCTGCAGGGCTTTAATAAGGAAAGTAGCCGGGTCTGCATCCCTTTTTAGATGTAATTTCTCTTTGGGAGTTTACGACGGACTTTCTGAATGAACGGACTTGCCTACACACAATCCACCAAAGTCCGTCGAATTCGTACGTGATGACGTACGACCGGACTAAAACAAGGAAGTTCATAGCCAGTAGCCAATAGCTGCCCTAGCGTGGGTTTTTGTCCGCCAAACTAGCATACAGACGGCGGACTTTTCGACCGGACTCGATTTCGACAGATTAATTTAAAACATGTTTCAAATCTAAGTCCGTCCAACTTTTGAGAAAACAAAGTCCGCTGGAGCCCACACACATCGAATTGTCCGACCAAATCCCGTCCGCCGGGCAAAGTCCGCTCGTGTGTACGCGGCATTAGTGCAGACTTCTGGGGAAATCAGTCAGCCAATCACACAAGCAGGAAATGAAGGTAGGGATCTATTTCCAGGCAAATAATCCCCGGTAGGTACAAATAACATTTGTTGTCTTGTACCGGCTCTTGAAGTACCCTGCGATCTCTCACATATTTTTTGTTGCTGACAGTACAGACAGGACTGTGATTGGATTGTTAGGAAGATGCCGTGTGAGAGGCCCCCCCCAGGGCTGCTGTGTACGCCGGATACTTCATGAGCCTGCACATGCATACCAGAACAAGGTTTTATCAATTTAGCTTTGGGTGGTGCCGGGGAAGGAGACAAGATCCTGGGTTGTGTTTTTAATTGATGGCTGTTTTGTCACTAGGAAGATTTGCCCTGTGTGGTCACTCAGACAGGAAGTGAGAGGGAATCTTCCCAATGGGGACACAGGCTGCAGAACTCTGCTGTCTATTCATGTCAGGCAGGTGGTGGTGGGAGCAACAGAGGATGTTGAGGAATCCGGGATACATCTGTTATGTGCGTCTTTCCTTCCTGCGGGATGTGTGTAGTAAACCTTCGCCGTGTGTGTTCAGTGCCATTTATTTGTCAGCATGCTGGACTCTCCCGTTTTTGTACAAGTCCATGTAAAGCTGGTCTGTCCTCCGCCGGTGAGTGACTGGATCCAGCAGGGTGGATGTGTTGGGTCGTTTTCTCATCTCCCCCCCCCCCCCCCCCCCCTCCTCGGCCATTTCCTGTGGGGGGCGGCACTGTGCTGATCTGCCCTGTTATATTCCTCTAAACTACTGGAGTGTGGGAGAAAACCGGAATACCTGGAGGAAAATCACACAGGAAGAACATGCAAACTCCATGCAGGTAGGGTCCCAGCTGGGGTTTTAAGCAAAGACCCCAGTGCTGCAAGGCAGGAGTGCTAAACACTAAGCCACTATGTATATGCTGATTTTATACTCCTTTTGTGATCTGATGTTCATATTTATTACACTGCATGGGCTTATCAGACTGGGGTCTGGGACTGCGGACGATCCTGGCCCTGAAGAAGTGTGCGCAGTCTATGAGACGCGTCAATGTGATTTTGTGTATATCTGAGAATTGCTTCAATGAAATGTGAAATCCTCTCAGATGTGATGGGTGGATGTAGATCACATGGTAAATGTTCCAGAACATTCCTTTATTGGATGTGGACAGTGGTCCGGATGCTTTATAATATCTGGTTCTTATGAAATGATTGTACGGCTGTCAGTGCTGTATGGAGGCATCTGATTGGTCGGATCTTTTCCTGCTGTGTTCTCACTGATCCCTCTTTGTGTTCCTTCCATCAGGGAGAAGATTACGGGGGAAGGCCTTCTACAACGTCAACGGAAAAGTCTACTGCCGAGGAAGATTTCCTGGTGAGTGCGGCCACTTTCCGGTGTGTGCATGACCGGGAATTAGAGGTGGAAATTTTGGTGCTGAAAATGACAGTTTAAAAAAAGATATATATATATAATGTGTGTGTGTGTGTGTGTGTGTGTGTGTATATATATATATATATATATATGTATATATATATTAGTATTATATTTATATTCGACTTTTTAATTCATATCATGAATTTATTGTCGGCCATTATTGGCACCTTTTTTAGTGCAAGAAAAGCTCAAGAAAAATGCATCCCGGTGTAGTGTTAAGAATTTTGTTTGCATTTTTGGCCAGTAAAAAAAAAAAATGCACCAAAAATCGCACGTCCCTATTGAAATGCATTGAAAACTCACCTGTTATGTTTTTTATAATGCGGTTTTTGAGTCACGTAACCTATGAAAAACGCAGCATAAGCACAGTGAAATCGCAGCACAATCGCTTGCGTTTTCAGCACCTTTTTCTCTTTATCGGCAAAATGCCAATAACCCCATTTTTGGACGCTAAAATGTCGGTGCATCTCTATTGGGGATGAGGTATTGCTGCAGCTCACAGATGGAGAGTGTGCCCAGCTAGGTGGGGTGGTTGGGGGGAGGGGGCATTGCTGCAGCTCACAGTCTCTCTTGCAGCTTGTGGGGCGGCATTGCTGCAGCTCAGTGTGCCCAGTTTGGGGGGTGGTGGAGAACATTGCTACAGCTCACAGACGCACAGTGTGCCCAGCTAAGTGGGTGGTGGGGAAGTGGAGTAGTACTGCTGCAGCTCACAATGTACCCAGCTAGGGGGGTGGTTGGGGGCACTGCTGCAGCTCAGTCTGGCTGGCTGGAGGAGAGCGTGTCTTAGCTAGGGGGATGGTGGGGGGCATTTGCTGCAGCTCACAGATGTGAGAGTGTACCAAACTGTGGGGAAGGGGGGGGCACCAGATTGGGGGGGGGGGGGGGGAACGGGACTGCTGCAGTGTGCAGGTGGATAGTGCCCAGCTGTGAGGGGGGGGGGGGGGCTGGGTACTTCTGCAGTCTGGCTGACAGGCCGAGTGTGTCTTAGCTGGGGTGGGGGGCGCAAGTCGCAGACAGCATGCCTAGATGGAGGAATGGGGGACACTGATGCAGCTCACAGTCGGGCTGGCAGGGGTAGGGTGAGTCTTGGCTATGGGGTGGTGATTAGGCATTGCTGCGGCTTGCAGATGGAGAGTTAGAGTACCCAGCTTTGGGGGCATGTGGGGCACTGCTTCAGCTTGCAGTCTGGCTGACAGGGGCAGAGCGTGTCCCGGCTGGGAGGGCATTGCAGATCTCAGCACAGGGGCAGATTTGACCTATTCTGTATTTGTCATCCTTGTGACACGGGGAGGGCGTGGGATGGGAAATGATAGAAGGGGGGCAGGACGGGTCATTTCACTATCCCAGGCCCGGGGCACAGACATTCCCAGGGACAAAAGCCGTCAGTCAGAGAACACTTCCTATTGGCTCCTTTACTCCTTAAGGAATAATACTTTTGTCCCCCACAGCTGGAGGAGCACAGGGGCCCAGATGTGGCTCAGGGGCCAGTAATGCATTCCATTCCTCCAGCCAGGAGCCCCTGCGCCAGGCAGGCAGTAAAGTAGGAGGTGTCGGTGCCGGGCCCCAGCGATGGATCTGAATTCCTCACCCATAGTCCTCTCTGTTCTGCTCCTCTCCGGGCTTCTTCCTGTACAGTATAAAGATGTGACCCCCCCCCCATCACACGCACTCCAGGACAGCAGGGGACAACCCTCGCAAAGACATGGAGGGAGTGGGAAAAGGACCCTGGTGGAAGCTGAGCCCGGGGCCCCAGTGCTGCAGGGCCACACTTTGCTGCCTTCCTTTTTATCCACCTGGTTGGAATGAATTTGTAATCAATCATTTTCGTACAACATTCAGAAGTGATCGGTCCCTGGCTTATCATTTCTTCCTTTAGTTTTTAGCTATGGGTCATCGATCTGTGTGTGGGGCCCCTATTGGTTGGTTACATGGGGCCCCACGGAGGAGGAAGTGAACATTGGCACATTGGCTTTCCAGCTGGTATTTCGGCTGACAAAGCGGTGATCTCGCCCACATCTGGGCACAGACACCGACGGGCTTTACTGGTTTTGTCTGCCGCGTGTCTTCCGGGTAAACAATGCTCCTTTGTTGGCGGCTCCAGAGACGACCGATATTATTATTATTGCTGTCTCTGAGCCGCGGGCGCTGCGGTGGGAGGTGAGGGGTTAACGAAACTTGTGGCCGGTGACTCATTATTTGTGGAAATGAGCGGATTATATGTTATCCAACCCGGGTATGTGTGAGGGAGGGGGATACTGAGCCTTGTGTGTGTTTAGGGGGGACACTGAGCCCTGTGTTGGAGGAGGGGCATGTGAGCCTTGCCTTGGATCTGTGGGGGGACAACGACACTGAGCCCTCTGTGCGGGGGGGGGGGGGGTGATCCTGAGCCCTCTTTGGGGGACGACACTGAGCCTTCCGGCCGGGGGGGGGGGGGGGTTTGGGGGTTGGATGCTGAGCCCTCTGGGGGGGGGGGGGGGGCGCAACGACACTGATCCCTCTGTGGTTGGGGGATACTGAGCCCTGTATGGGGGACAACACTGAGCCTTTGGGGGGTCGGGGATGCTCACTCCTCTGTGGTCCCCCACTGAGTCCTCTGTGGTTGGGGGGGGGAGGGTTTAACGACACTGAGACCTCTGTGTTTGGGGGGGGGTGGGATGCTAACTCTTCTGTGGGGGACAACACTGAGCCATGGGGGAGGGGTGTTTGGGGATTGGATACTGAGCCCTCTGGGGGGGACAACGACACTGATCCCTCTGTGGTTGGGGGATGCTGAGCCCTGTATGGGGGACAACACTGAGCCTTCGGGGGGTCGGGGATGCTCACTCCTCTGTGGTCCCCCACTGAGTCCTCTGTGGTTGTGGGGGGGGAGGGCAACGACACTGAGACCTCTGTGTTGGGGGGGGGGGGGATGCTAACTCCTCTGTGGGGGACAACACTGAGCCATGGGGGGGGGGTTTGGGGATTGGATTCTGAGCCCTCTGGGGGGGACAACGACACTGATCCCTCTGTGGTTGGGGGATGCTGAGCCCTGTGTGGGGGATGACACTGAGCCTTCGGGGGGTCGGGGATGCTCACTTCTCTGTGGTCCCCCACTGAGTCCTCTGTGGTTGGGGGGGGGGGGGCAACGACACTGAGACCTCTGTGTTGGGGGGGGGGGGGGGGGGATGCTAACTCCTCTGTGGGGGACAACACTGAGCCATGGGGGGGGTTTGGGGATTGGATTCTGAGCCCTCTGGGGGGGGGGACAACGACACTGATCCCTCTGTGGTTGGGGGATGCTGAGCCCTGTGTGGGGGATGACACTGAGCCTTCGGGGGGTTGGGGATGCTCACTTTTCTGTGGTCCCCCACTGAGTCCTCTGTGGTTGGGGGGGGGGGACAACGACACTGATCCCTCTGTGGTTGGGGGATGCTGAGCCCTGTGTGGGGGACAACACTGAGCCTTCGGGGGGGTCGGGGATGCTCACTCCTCTGTGGTCCCCCACTGAGTCCTCTGTGGTTGGGGGGGGGGGGCAACGACACTGAGACCTCTGTGTTGGGGGGGGGGGGGGGATGCTAACTCCTCTGTGGGGGACAACACTGAGCCATGGGGGGGGTTTGGGGATTGGATTCTGAGCCCTCTGGGGGGGGGGACAACGACACTGATCCCTCTGTGGTTGGGGGATGCTGAGCCCTGTGTGGGGGATGACACTGAGCCTTCGGGGGGTCGGGGATGCTCACTTCTCTGTGGACTGAGTCCTCTGTGGTTGGGGGGGGGTGCTGACTCCTCTTTAGGGGACAACACTGAGCCTTTGGGGGGGGGGGGGTTTGGATGCTAAGCCCCCTGTGGTGGACGACGACACTTAGCCCTCTGTGATTGGGGGGGGGGGGGCTGCACTGAGCCCCCTGTGTGTAGGGGGGGTGCTAAGTGCTGTATGTGTGGATGATGGGGAGGGCACGCTGAGCCTTGTCTGGGGGAGGGCCGACAGCAAGCCCGGGGGGGGGGGGGGGGTTTAAAGCCCTCTGTGTGTTTTTAAGGGGGAGAACACTGAGCTGTGTGTTGGATAGGGGCCAGGACATAGAGCCCTGTGTGTATGTGGGGGGGGTGGGGGTGGGGGAGTGCCGAGCCTTGTGTTTGTTGGGGTACAAGAGACTCTGATCCCTCTGGGGGGGGGGAGATACAGATACAGAACCCCGCTGTGTGTAGGGGGGATGTTGAGCCCTGTGGGTAATGGGGCAAGGACCCTGAGCTGTGTGTGTGTGTGTGTGTGTGGGGGGGGGGGGGTTGCTGAGGAATGGGAAAGGACGGACACTCATATTTTTTGTTTGTATCCTCTCAGTCCGGCCCACTGATATTGTTGCAGGATAATTGTGAACATTCGGCGCGGTTCGTTATCACACAATGTTTTTTCCATACTAGTGCCCCCATGAAGGTATTTATTGCGGTGACGGTAGTAATTTTTGCCTCCGGCCAGCTTTTCAGGGTCAGGTTGCTGTAATTGGGTCATTAAAGGTGATTAAATGTCTTATTTTTTTTCTGGTGTGATAAATTGGTTTCGCAGGGTTATGTGGAGCTGTGAAATCAGTTTGTGACGGAGCTTCTACTACTGAAACCTGAAACTACCGAGCCATATCCTCCGTACTCAGCGGAGTCCCCCTTTATGTTGGTTAGATCATTGTGCCAATGTTGGGGGGGGGGGGGGGGGGCGGGGGGGACAGGTTCTCTGAAGCAGCTGGTCACATGACTCCCAGGTGGAGTGTCAGCTCTCCTGCTCTGTGCTGTGATATGGGGGGGTCTCCTGACCCCCCCCACCTGTCGCTCTGGAACACTGAGCTGCCGGATGATCGGAGATCTGATCTTCAGTGACTCACCAACCTTCTGGTATTTAAAAATATCCCTCTGGGCGGCCGGTGGTGTGACTGGGTGACAGCTCAGCGTTTCCTGGCACATGGCAGCTCCTCGCACTTTACTGGAAGTTTTGTTCCGCTTATACAAAGAGAACCTGTCTACAGAGACCTGAAACCTTCCATCGTATTTGTATGAATATCCCTGAGCATGTTCCCTTGCCAGTAAATAAAGGCCATTCTGTGCCCCCTTCAGTGCAAGTGCATTTGTCATATGGTCTTTTTCAGAGCTGGCCCTATCAGAAGCAGTTTAGACTTCCCCTTGAAGGGCTCTCCCACAGCAGGACGCGCACAGAAGCACATATTGCAACTTTCAACGTTTGGGTTGGGTTGGGCTGCAGTGCAGTGATGGGACCATAAAGAGGCGATGCATGAAAAGTGGTGGGTGGGGGAACTTTTCCAAAGCAGTGACACACAATGAGGTTGTGGGAAGCAGTCCTAGGGAATGATGCATTTGATTGGTCCATTCCTTTTAACTTCTTTGCAGAGTACTTAAAATTCCCTGGTGTGACTGATATCTCAGATTGTCCCATTAGTGTATGAAAACTTTAAAAATAAACTGCTCTCATTTTCTTCGGACTCAACTGATCACAGATCGGGGTAAAGGGGCCAATCACAGCGACCCTTTACCACATGATCAGCTGTGTCCAATGACAGCTGATCACGATGTAAACACAAGCCAGTTATTGGCTTTTCTTTAGTCACGCTGACCTCGTGAGGAAAGGAGAAGAGAGCTGATAACCAGCTTGTATTAAAGGGACATCGGCACTGATAATCTGTGTCCTGATTATCAGTGCAGTCCCAACAGTGCCCACCAGTGCTGCCCATCAACGCCGCCCATCCACGACACTTATCGGCGCACATCAGTGAAAATTACCAAATTTATAACAAACTATGCAAAATTTAGTTTTTTGTTTGTTTTTTTCGAAATTTTCGGTCTTTTTTTCGTTAGTTTAGCAAAAAATCAAAAAACCCCAGTGGTGATTAAATACGACCAAAAGAAAGCCCTATTTGTTTGAAAAAAAAAAAAAAGATGAAAATATCATATGGGTACAGCGTTGCATGACCGCGCAATTGTCATTCAAAGTGCGACAGCACTGAAAGATGGAAATTTTGGCCTGGGCAGGAAGGGGGGTAAAAGTAGGCCCAGCAGGCAAGTGGTTAAACAAAGTCCTTGGATTCTACTTTAAATATATCATTGAGAGTGTTTGTTTTTTATATCTGTCCAAAAAATACCTGTTGATCCTGCCTGAAATCTTGTGAGCTGATCACTTTCTGTACTCTGTGCCGCTTTTATATCCGTTACATTTTCACTTTATACCCCTTTGGGCTACAGAGCACCTTCCCTCTCTGATTTTGAAGATAGAGTTGCTTTGTAGTCCTGTCCTAGTGTGACAACACTGCCACTCCATGGAAAAATTAGCAAGTGTTGTCATCCTAGGACAGGGAGTGTTACTGGCAGGATCACCAGTTGAAAATGAAGGGGATGAAAATACTGAAAGCTTACAAACTAATGCACACTTACAAACTGGTAAACTGCGATTTATATTTTTGTTTTTGGGTTTACGCAAACCAGGGGAAGTCAACTGTGGTTAAAACTACAACTCCCATCATGCCTCAGCCTCTGGTAATTATGTCTGTTGTGCAGTGACTCGTGGGACTTGTAGTTTTACAACAGCTCTAAGGTCGCTCACCCCTAGCGTAGGCAATAACATGACGTCATGCTCCATTTGCTCTGGTCATTTTAAATTTCGGGGAGGGTGTGGTTGTATTTCTCGGTTGGAATTGTACACTCGCTAATCTTTCCCCCAATTTTCTTCTCTTTGCAGTATTCCGGCTTCCAGCAGACAGCAGACAAATGTTTTGTGTGCGGTCATCTTATCATGGAAATGGTAAGTGCAATTCCTGCTATTGACACGTCTCTGCTCAGGATAGTCTGTCAATAGCCCCACCTTGTTCCCGCCCACGAGGAACTGCAAATTTCAGCAATCCCACTGCTAAAGGCACACAGCGCTGCTCAGTCGATGCCTTCAAAACTATCTTTGATATCGCCCTTGCGAGGAGATGTGTTGAGAGCGCGCTGACGAGCCCACCAATGCTGTGACGCTATTGGCTAGAGAGTCTTGATAATGTGTCCCTATGCCAGCTAGCCACAGCAGGCCCCGTAAATTTAAACGCAGGCTCTGTACATTATGTAGCAACGGCAATTTATATTTCTTTAAGGAAGGAAAATAATCTTTCCTCCAGGCACTGCAGACATGTTGTCATGAACTGAGTGGCGCATACTTCCTCCGAAGCTGTGAATCAGTGCGCTAATCCCCCTCGCTGACGTCGCGTGCTGGAAGGCTCAGCACCGCGTCTCTCACGAGTTCCTCATACGTGCAAAGACATGTTCGGCTGCTGTTTACGTCTGTGCTGCATGCGAGGAGCGATGTCGTGTCTTTTATACCTTTTTTATCTCATCCTGCCGAGGACGGCCCGAGGCGTTTTAGCAGTCACTAGCTCCTTGTCAGCGTTTAGTCACGGTCGTGTGAAGACGCGCGCTCCCTCTCGCCGGCGGGGATGTTTGTTCTTGTGTTTTAGTGACTGTATCTTATTTCATCTCCACACGGTCCGGCATTTAATTACTTCCCTAGATTACAGAGACAGCCCACTATCAGGGATCGCTCCCCTCGGTCCCAAAAAATGATAGGGTGACCTGTTACTGGGTATCATTAAACAGACGCCAGATGCATGGCTTGTAGGCAATTAAATTTGACCTCCTTCTTTCCCTTCAGTCTTGCACAGACTCCTCTCTTGTACTGAAATGGCTTACTCTGATTTCACTGCACACTGTGGGCTTCTCATAATGTGCAATAGAAGCTGTAACAAGTCAGAGCCTGTGTTTCGTCAGATTTTGTAATTTAAGTGATGTTGCGTCACGGCCATCTTGGTACACCCCGCACTCGGCTGCAGTAGGGATGCAGTGAGAAGGAGGCAAGCGGACATATTTGTACACCCACCAGAGTCTTGCATTTCACACTTATTTTTACCAGTAAACTCAGCTTATATAGAGAAATACAGCATTTAGAAATCGTCTGACTGTTTTTGATGTTGAATTGTAAAAGCAGCGGCAAGCCTGCTGATCTCACAGGTTTGCTAATCTGACAGAATCTGACCGCTGCTTTTACAATTCAATATCAAAACGGTCAGACTGATTGCTAAATCCTGAATTTCACTATAT
Organism: Lithobates clamitans; assembly: GCA_037952925.1. Taxonomy (NCBI): domain Eukaryota; kingdom Metazoa; phylum Chordata; class Amphibia; order Anura; family Ranidae; genus Lithobates; species Lithobates clamitans. The sequence continues at coordinate 24,461 of JBBGZY010000890.1, forward strand.
ATGCTCAGGTTACTGGTAAAAATAAGTGTGAAATGCAAGACTCCGGTGGATGTACAAATATGTCAGCTTGACGCCTTCTCACTGTATCCTTACTGCAGCTGAGTGTGGGGTGTACCAAGATGGCCATGACAGAACATCGCTTCAGTTACAAATTCTGACGGGTCGCCTAATGGGGCAAGTGTTTCGTCATTTCCTGGCTGGAGGACGTCCAGCATCATCTAGCTCAGGGGTCTCAAACTGGTGGCCCTCCAGCTGTTGTGAAAAGTCCCATCATGCCTCTGCCTGTGGGAATCATGCTTGCAACTGTCAGCCGTGCAATGCCTCATGGGACTTGTAGTTTTTGCAACAGCTGGAGGGTCGCTGGTTTGAGACCCCTGAAAGGTGTTTCCTTCCCAGCGTAACTGTCTCTGTCTCCCCCCCCCCCAGTCCTGATTCAGTCCTCTTAATCTTGGAGGCTCAGCATTACATGAAGGTGTTACCTAGGGTGGTCTGCATGCAAATACAGCCTACCTAGGAACGCCCACTCCTCCAGACTGACCTCAACCCTTCAAGGCATTTTGATATTTGCATAGCTCCTCCCATGAGCCAGGCCACTGCTTGCATCAGTAAGCTTTTCTGAACTCCTTAAACCACAGCCAAGATTCCTGAGCCCTGATGAAGGAGTTTGTTTGGCCCTCCGAAACCTGTTGGCTTTTTTCTGCTATGAACCAGTAAACAAGCAGAACAAGCCCTGGTTCACACTAGTGCGGCTTTGAAATCGCGCTACTTCAGCGTAATTTTAAAGCCACCTGATCAGTGCGATTTTTGATGTGCCATTTCATTGTGACTTCATTTAACAGAAGTCAATGAAATCGCAAAAAAGTAATGCAGGAACCTTTTTCAAAGTCGTTGCAAATTTTTGAACGGTTCCATTGTCGGCAATGGTGTGCGACTTGTCATGTGATTTTGAACTGTCCAAGTGCATGACAAATCACACTGGTGTGAACCAGGGATAACTCCTGGGTCTTTAATTTGGACTGGATTGGGGCTTTAATGTGTAGATATCCCATTACTAGGAATTCCTCTCCACCCTCTTGGTTCTCAAGCTCAGTCCTCAAGTACCCCCAGCATGCCATGTTTTGGCAATTTCTTTTAAAATAGCTGTCCAAAATACCAAGCCATTGACTCTGATTTAAAGCACCTGTGCAAGATGAAGGAAAACCTGCAAACATGGCCTGTTGGGGATGCTTGAGGACTGAGGTTGAGAACCACTGCTCTCTTAGATGGGCCGTTACATCGTGTGATTCCTTTGCCTGGCCTGGGGCTGTCTTCTTACATTAACCTTTCTGTCTGTTCTCAGATCTTGCAAGCCCTGGGGAAGTCGTACCATCCTGGCTGCTTCCGCTGCGTGGTGTGTAACGAGTGCCTGGACGGCGTCCCCTTCACTGTAGACGTGGAGAACAACATCTACTGCGTCAAAGATTATCACACGTAAGATCAACGTCTGCTGACCGAAGGGAACAAGAGAGCGTGGAGCATGGGTAGGGAGGGTTCAGGCACTGCTATGAAACACTGCTGGGCAAACGCCATATTTACATGGCACAGCTCTCTCTTTATTTAATGTGCCCCCCCCAAATTAATGTTTGATGCTTGAATAACCTTTGGCCGGTCCTGAACACTGACCTTATGATCTCATGGCGGGGAATGTGGTCAACTGATTGCTTTATTATTATAGCACCATCATCTACCTGGATACAAACCAGAGGGAGTGATGCAGATAATACAAATACACAAAACCTTTCAAGTGACAAGTGCCACTGAATAGCAAAAAAATATTGTCAATAGTACAGGAGAGAGAGTGTTGTCCACAGAACTAGCAATCTAAAGAGGAAAAATGTGTAAACAGGAAGAGGCAAGAATGAGTCAGCTGTATATAAGGTGACAGTGTGTATCTTGTCAGATAGTGGAGGAGGAAGCAGTGCTGGATCAGTAAGCTGTATATAAGGGGACCATGTGTTCCTTGTCAGATAGTGGAGGAGAAAGCAGTCCTGAATCAGTAAGCTTTATATAAGGTTAACTTGCATGTCTTGTCAGAGGAGGAAGCAGCTTGGGATCAGTAATATGATAGGGTGTCAGTGTGTGTGTCTTGTTGGCCAATGAATGATGAAACCATGCTAGACCAATAAGCTGTATATAAAAAAGGGGACATTTAGTAGAGGAGGAAGCAGTTCTGAATCAGTAAGCTGTAGATGAGAGGTGACCATGTGCTTTTGTCAGATGCCAGAGGAGGAAGCCGCACTGGAACTGTAAGCGGCATATAAGGTGACCGTGCATGTCTTTTCAGATGGAGGAGGTTGCAGCACTGGTTCAGTAACCTTTTATACAAGTTGACCATGTGTCTTGTCAGATAGCGGAGGAGGAAGCAGTGCTGAATCTGTAAGCTGTATATAAGGTAACATTGGGGGAGATTTACTAAAACTGGTGCACTCAGAATCTGGTGCAGCTGTGCATAGTAGCCAATCAGCTTCTAACCTCAGCTTGTCCAATTAAGCTTGGACAATCAAACTTGGAAGGTGATTCGGTTTTTATGCAGAGCTGCACCAGATTTTGCACACTCCCATTTTAGTAAATAACCCCCTATGTGTCTTGTCATATATAGTGGAGGAGGAAGCCGTGATTGTTCAATGACTAAAGTGAATATTTTAGGCTCTTTCCCCATCCTGGTCCTTCACATGGATTGGCCAGAATGACCCTTGTGTATGTGAGGATGTACGCTATACGCCCCGTCGGGTTATGTACATCCTCCCATACATGGTATAGATGGAGTCAGACATCTGCTCTTGTGTGGCTGTTTAACAAAAAATCAGATGTAAATTTTATTCCTAGAATTCTGTATAGTTTTTGTGGTAATTATTATTTTTTTTTAATTTTTTGTTTTCTTCTAGAGTTTTTGCACCTAAATGTGCCTCGTGCAACCAGCCGATTCTACCGGCACAGGTAATTGTCGGAGTTCCTCCCTAACATACTTGTGATCCTGTCTGTGTGCCCGGACTGCTGTCAGTTGGGGGTCTGATTTTTATGATGATGGCTTCTAACTGGAGACCCCAGAGTAAGGGCTTTGGGGAGCCTTACCGCCATCTCTGCATTTCCAGCTGAGCTGTGCTCACCCCAGAGACACCCCCACCCCCAACCTGAAATTGGAATGTGAAGGGTTCCCACCTTGTATCTGATCCGTCACAGCTCTGACGTCACTGGCTGTGTTTATGTTGGACGCTGCACCGCCAGCTAATTTTAAAGCAATGTTTCCCAGGAACATAGTTCCCGAGCCGGCCGTCCCCAGGGACTCTAACAACACAAAGATTCCATGGGAAGGAGAGTGAGGCATGCTGGTCCTTCCTGCCGGGAGCTGACATGTGATCTGCTTAAAGGGACAGTCTGCCTGGCTGCTGACATGTGACCTGCTTAAAGGGACAGTCCGCCTGGCTGCTGACAAGTAACCTGCTTAAAGGGACAGTCCCTCTGGCTGCTGAATGTGATCTGCTTAAAGGGACAGTCTGCCTGGCTGCTGACAAGTAACCTGCTTAAAGGGACAGTCCCTCTGGCTGCTGACATGTGATCTGCTTAAAGGGACGGTCCCTCTGGGCTGCTGACATGTGATCTGCTTAAGGGACAGTCTGCCTGGCTGCTGACAAGTAACCTGCTTAAAGGGACAGTCCCTCTGGCTGCTGACATGTGATCTGCTTAAAGGGACGGTCCGCCCTGGCTGCTGACATGTAATCTGCTTAAAGGGACAGTCCACCTGGCTGCTGACTTGTGACCTGCTTAAAGGGACGGTCCGCCTGGCTGCTGACTTGTGACCTGCTTAAAGGAACCGTCCCCTCTAGCTGCTGATATGTGACCTGCTTAAAGGGACCGTCCGTCTGGCTGCTGAAATGTTGACCTACTTAAAGGAACCGTCCTCTAGCTGCTGACATGTGACTTGCATAAATGGGCAGCCCCCCGAGTGCTGGGATCTCATTTATGTTTGGATGGAGTTAGGACTTCTTAAAAGGACAGCGCCCAAAGTGCTGAGATCCCATTTGAGTCCATGAGAAGGAGAGCGAGGTACGCTGATCCTGTTGAGGCAGGGATGTGACCATCTTATAGGGACAGTCCCCCAGGTGCTGACATGTGACCTGCTTAAAGAAACTCTCCTGAGCACTGAGATCCCATTTATGTCTGGTTGGAGCCACAACATGCTTAAAGGGACAGTGCCTGAAGGGCTAAGATCCATTTGTGCCCATGAGAAGCAGAGAGAGACCTGCTGATGATCCTTCCAGTTGGAGGTGACGTGAGCCCTCTAGTGCTGAGATCTCATGTCTGTATAGGATCATGCAGCAGCTTACATCTTTCTTCCAGATTATCTTCTGTCTCACTCCTCTCGCTGCATAAATTAAAAAGAGAGATCCTGACACAAGTCACTCGATCATTTGGTGTTATGAGAGACAGAGGAAACTGGAATTGGGTCTGTGTGGAGCAGCCTTTTAACCTCCTTCCCGTGGCCGCCGCTTCCCGACCCTTTTATGAACTTCTAAATACCGGGAGGCGGAATTCGGGTCATGTGACCACTGTGATTGGCTGGCTGTCACAGCGTTCACATGATCAAAAGCTTCCATCCACAAGTATTCATTGTGAGGTTTCCGGTCCCTGCTGGTGACTGTGCTGGGGAGTGCTTTTCTTCAGAGAAAAGCCTTTACATAGGGCCACGTATATGCGCCACGTAGGGAGAACGCCTCTAATTACATTTTTAATTTTAGGGGTGGAGAAGGATGGGGAAGCCGGTGTCTAAACTTATCTCTACAGTGTTGGGCTCTTCCCTATTGGGTGACAGTCAGGACTCCGGAGGGGGGTATTCCTGTACATACAGCTCGCCCCTCATAACTCCACCCACATGCAGTGTTATGATTGGAGTCGCCCCTTGAGGCAGATTCCAGATGTCCCGCTCCCTGCTCAGCGTCCTGTTAGTGTTTCACGATCAGCCAGACCACATTGCTCAATGTTTACCCCCCCTTAATATTGTGGAATGTTGGGGGCTGGGCTTGCTCCATCTTTTGTTTACCTGTGTTTTTTTTTTTTTTTTTTTTTGTATTGCAGGGTTCAGAGGAGACCATCCGGGTGGTGTCCATGGACAAAGATTACCACGTGGAGTGTTAACACTGTGAGGTGAGTTAATCATCACCCCAAGAAGGTCATCCCATCTGCTTCACAGATTTTCCCGTTTTGTACGTTCTCACTGCTTAAAGCAGATCCTATACTCTCCTTTCCTCCAGCACTGCGATGTCCCAGGGACCCCCCCCCCCCCCGGCTGCTGATCTCTTCACGGCATTGATCTGTGGCCGTTTCCATCGGCTGGGCTGGGATGACTTCACTGCTGCGCATGCATGGCAGTCCTGTCATTATAGAATTGGTCAAAATTCTACACTGAGCTGCATGTGCGGACAGGCTTGCAGGTATCTTTAATGCAAAAGAGACTTAGTATTAAAAATCCTGCCTGTTTGCACATTTATTTTATTTTTTTAAAGTTAAAGGTCATCTAAATACATATATGGGGAATGCAATTCTGTCCATCCAGTCCTGAGATTTGCACAACTCTGCCACACAGCACAACCCTGTCTGGCAGGGCTGGAGACCTGATTTTTTTTTCTGTTGCAGAACAGTATCACTTACAGGTCTTTCCCCTCCCTCCCCCAGCCTGTGATTGAACAGTGAAAGGAGAAGCAGAAGACTGATGAGCTTTGTCTCTCTGCTCTCTCCTCCTATCAGCTTGCTTACTGCATTGCAGTACACCGGATTGGCTACTTGTGCCTTGCTTTTCTCTAAACAATTGTCACTGCGACATAATAGATAATTTGCCAGAGTTTGTGATGCCAATCATATCACTGTTGGAATTTCTCACACTGTATCACCAATACGGGCCAATGCAGTTCAGGTAAGGTCTCCTCATAGCTGAGCAGCTCCATGCCTTATTAGTTGTCGCTTCCTCTGCGGTTTCTCTTTGTGGGACTGGAGAGAAAAATGTCTGGCTTGCACCTTTTGCATGCCTGTTGTCATCATCCTGAACAATGCTACTTCACATCTCTCTATCTCCCGTCTGAACAATGTTTTTATAAACAATGTTACTCTATAGACATTGTTCAGATAGAAGATAGAGATACAAAATAACATTTGTTTATAAACATTGTTCAGATGGTAGATGGAGAGATACAAAGTAACAGAGAGATGAAAAATTAACATTTTTTGTTTTTTTAGACAATGATACTTTGTCCTCTCTCTCTCTCTCTCTCTCTCTCTCTCTCTCTCTCTCTCTCTCTCTCTCTCTCTCTCTCTCTCTCTCTCTCTCTCTCTCTCTCTCTCTCTCTCTCTTCTCTCTCTCTCTCTCCTCTCTCTCTCTCTCTCTCTCTCTCTCTCTCTCTCTCTCTCTCTCTCTCTCTCTCTCTCTCTCTCTCTCTCTCTCTCTCTCTCTCTCTCTCTCTCTCTCTGAAACAATGTTTATAAACTTTTTTTTTTTTTTTTTTTTTTTTTTTTTTACAGTCGCAGCTATTACTGTTTGTATTTGCACAGCGACTCTGGGCTGTCATCTTGACAGTTGGGAATCGTCAGCAATTGTGAGGAGGGGACTGGCAGTGGGGTGGAAGGACAGGACGTGTTACTTCCTGTTTACTTCCATGAAGGTTTTTTTGGGGTGTGTAGAAGGCCGTGTCCACATCTGTTAAGGGGGTGTGGTTGTTTTTATTTATTTTTTCTTTCATTTGGTGGGGGCAAACTTCTGTTATGATCTGTGCTTCTTCACTTCCTGTCCTGAAGATGCAACAGGAAATTCAAAGGCCATCTCCTGTCACTTGAACAGATGTCCCCATTATGGGATTTCCCCTCAATTCCTGTTCTGGTGACACCTGTAAGAGTTTTTTTTGATTGTCTATACTTTTTTTTTCTGTAAATTTGCCAATGGTTGCTGGTACAAATCCCTGAGTTATAAATATGTCATGTTTGACTCCTCTATAAAGCTCCACCCATGGTGATACTCACTGACACTCTCTCTTTGTCTCCCTCTCCTGGCAGGACTGTCACCTGCAGCTGAATGACGAGGAAGGTCACCGCTGCTACCCCTAGACGGGCACCTCCCTGTGCCACGGTTGTCACGATCCACCGTATAAACGTCACCATGCCGCCGCCTCCTCACCCCTCCAGCTATCCCATGCACGTCACAGAACTCTGAACCGCTGGTGAGGCAGGAGGAGGAAGACAGAGACTGCTCGCCCATCTACCCGTACTGTGTGTACACAATCCGGGGGGGGGGGGGGGAGGGGCTGCCAATGGGCACCGCTGACCCTCTCAGGGTGACGCCAACACTGGAATCCCCCTTAATGAAAAGTGCCATTAACTCGCGGTCTGACCACCGCAGCCCTTACCTAGAGCTGAATCGTGTCACCACCATTATTTATTACTTTTTTTTTCAGTTAGTGCCGCGCCGCGGGGGGAGGCCCGGGATCTGCGTAGTGTAGAATGTAGCGGCAGTATTAGCACTTAATTCACATTAACCCTTTTATGTTACACATCGGATGGCAAACAGGAACCCGAGATCACTTCCTCCGCCTATACATGAACTGCGTCAGTGGAGGGGCGTGGCCTGGCCAGACACATCAACAGGGACCTGAGATCACATCCTCCGCCCATACATGAACTGCGTCAGTGCGGGGGGGCGTGGCCAGGCAGACATCAACAGGAGCCTGAGATCACATCCTTTGGTAAAACATGAACTGTGACGGGATGCTGAAGTGTAGTGGGCGGGGCCAGACACACGGCAACCGGAGCGCAAGGTCACACCCTCTGTTCATACATGAACTGCGTCAGTGTTGTGGAGGGGGCGGGGCCAGACGGACATGGCAACAGGATAAGATTACATCCTTTGTAAATACATGAACTGTGTCAGTGTGCTGTAGGGGAGGGGGCAGGATCATGCGCAGTTTGTGAGGGTGTCAGGCACTGCATGCAGGCAGACCTGTAATTCGATATCTGGTTTTATATTTTTGTGATGTCATTTTAATAATTCTGCAAACAGTTTGGATCATTGATAAAAACTGATCTCCCCATCAGAGAAAACAATTCGAGGCCAAATCATAATGATGATTTATGAGCAAATATACTACAGGCCATTGCGCTTCGCAGACCAAGCGTGCCACTGTATGACGGCACAAACGCTTTTAGATCTACCAACAACGTTAGATCCACCAATTTAGTGCAAACAGGGTCACATTAGAAATCATGGGGCCCCCATACCTGACAGGGACCCCCCACCCACAACATTTCCATTGGACGAGCTCTGACTCTCTTCCAGCTCCTCCCATTTTGTCCGTCACAGTGACTCTGTGGTGCTGTGCCTGGCCACCCAACCTGAAGAAAGGTTCCAAAGGGGGTCCCCTGAACCAAGCTGTGGGTGCAGGACTAGGGTCACCCATAGGCAGCCACTTATGGGTCCCCTGATGACTCATTGGGACCCAACATTGCCCCCCACCCTACCCCCCCCCCTCAGCCCATTGGTGACCCTGAGTGCAAGACCTGATTGAATACCATCAGACTGTTAGGTCACTCTACACCTTGTCCTGATTGAGCCCTCGTTCACATTGAATGCGGCTTTGAAATTGTTTTGACTTCATCTGAAATCGCATAATTTCAAAGCCACATGTCAGTACAACTTGGAAGACATTGGTGTGGGTTCATACACAGCTGTCTATGCAAGTCGCACTTGAAATCGCCAAACAGAGTGCAGGAATGACTTCTTCAAATCTATGCGGCACCGCAAAGTCAGCATCGCACTGATTTGAACGCTGCCATTGCCGACAATCGGGTGCGACTTGCGATTTGACCTGTCAAACCTGTGGTGTGAACGGGGCCTGAACCAGTTAAAAATTTGAAATCGGAGACCTGCCATTCAACACAGAACAGAACTCTCAACCAATTCAGTTTTTATTGATCACTTCTGATTGCTCAAAAATATATCTGTATGCTGGAAAACCGATCATGATACAGACCGATTGTAAGATCGGTTATAAATTGTTTACATTTATATCACGTTCAGCCGTACCATGTGTGTGGTCCAAAATTTGATGGTTGCATCGTACTGAGATGGATCGCACATTGCTGCATGTATGGCCACCCTAAAGGAGATTGTACGATCATATTGCCAGGTGTATGGCCACCTTTTAAAGGCGATTGTATGGTCTTATTGTCAGGTGTATGGTCTCCTTAAAGGAGATTGTATGATCATATTGCCAGGTGTATGGTCATATTGTCAGGTGTATGGTCTCCTTTAAAGGAGATTGTACAGTCACATTGTAAGGTGTATGACCAGCTTCATACAAACCACACGAAAATACGTAAGGTGACCTCCCCAGTAATCTGCTGTCTAGTCGTAGATTTCATAAGGCATAAGTCGTGGGCGGTAGGCAATGCGCATTTGCTGGCATGACCTAAAATCTCACCAATCAGATTCCATTGCAGAATGTGGGTGGAACTATGTGGGATCTGTAGGCTGGATTGGGGCTTATTTACAACAGATGTGGGTGGAGCCATGTGGGATCCATAGGATGTACTGGGGCCCCTTCACAGTGGCGGCAGATGAAAGTATCGTTTTTGGCCACTTCTCAGCATTTTTTATAATGCGTTGTGAAGCTTTTATTAAATGAGCAAAAGCTACAGATCTGAGCGAATAGAACAAAGTTCAGCCTGGTTAAAACGCCATTATTTCAACGAACGGTTTCTTGTAATGGGGTTACCTGCCTGGATGTCACCTGTGTGCAAGAAAACCGTTACATCCAGATGAAAGTCATTTTATATCCTCAGATGTGTGTACCGCCCCTTTTAATGCATATCATGACCCCAGCCAACCTCCGCGAAAGGCTTCTTCAAGGAGAATCCTCATCCTGAATCCAATTAGAACACTGATTAGTAAATGTCATGTGACCCATGAAAGGCACTGCCAGCTCTGCGCTTTTTTTTTTCCCTTCATAAAAAAGGTTCCATATCCCGCAGGCTTCGGGTCTTAATGCTATTACACACTGTAACTAAAGCCCCCTTTCCCAATGTTTACATTTTTGCTGCATGTTGTTGGGCAGGCAGCCAGAGCAGAGCAGTGTCAGTTCTGCGATTTGGGGAGTTTTCAGCAGTGGGTGTTGCAGGATAGGGATCCGGGATCCGATTGTCTTTTTTTTTTTTCCTGCATCATAAATGCATGGAAAGTGGGTTATATGGTTTCCAATGGCATAGTTCACAGCGGTGCAGTCAGTTCCAGGAAAAAAAGTAGAACATGCTGCATTTTTTCTGTACTGGAACGCAGAAAAACGCACTGGACTGCATCAAAAATGCACCAGAAAAAAAAAAAAAGCCTCTGGACTGCTTTCGGAAATGCACCGGAACATGCATGTAGAAATGCAGTCTGGAGCGGATTTGGAGTGCGTCCTTGTGGTGTGAATCAGCCCTGAAAACAGAATTGACAGCGTTGCTGTCACCTGGTAGGAAATGGGCAGAGGAATTACAGAGAACAGCTTTATAAAGTGACATCTTTTGTCATCTGAAAACCCGACAAATTCTGCATCTGTACCGAGGTTGTTGAAATCCCAACAATTCTTTTTTTTTTTTTTTTTTTTTTTTCTTTAGTAGGGATTAACTGCTAAAACAGTTGTCACTGAAACAGGAAGTAAGGGTAAATTTCTGTAACTAAGCCCCAGGTAGCAGTAAAAAAAGAAATGTGTTTTTTTTTGCCTTGGATGGAGCAGTAAAGGGTTAGAAAGGCTGTCTGACCCCATTGCTGGCTTCCCCCTAATTTCATGACACCCAGGGCAGAAAGAACTTGCTGTATCTTCTCTGGATGGAGTTCCCCTTCATCAATCACATCTAATGCCATGTGAGCACTCATTGGTTCGTAGGCTTAGCCTGGGTGGCAAATATCCAGATATATGAGCCGTGCTCTTAACTGTTGTTTACTGTATTAGTGCCACGAATCTCCACACTAGGTTAGTCCACAGCCCTGAATCCCAGCATGAGGTGAGTTTTGGCCCCTAAATCCCAGCATGAGGTCAGTCCAGGAACCAAATCCCAGCACAAGGAGATTTCTAGGCCTCGAATAGCGGCACAAGGTCAGCCTCCGAATTCAGGCATAAGGTCATCCTAGACCTCTGTCATCGTGAGGCCAGCCCTGGCCCCCCGAATCCCACCATGAGGTCAGTCCAGGAACCAAACCCCAGCCCAAGATTTCCAGGCCTCGAATAGCGGCACAAGGTCAGCCTCCGAATTCAGACACAAGGTCAGCGTAGACCTCTGTCATCGTGAGGTCAGCCCTGGCCCCCGAATCCCAGCATGAGGTCAGTCCAGGAACCAAATCCCAGCACAAGATTTCCAGGCCTCGAATAGCGGCACAAGGTCAGCCTAGACCTCTGTCATCATGAGGTCAGCCCTGGCCTCCGAATCCCAACATGAGGTGGGCTTTAGCCCTCAGATCTCTGCATGAGGTCAGTCCAGGAACCAAGTCCCAGCACAAGGAGATTTCTGGCCCCTGAATACTGCTTGAGGTCTGCCCAGCCCCTGAACACCATCACAAGGCCTGCCCCCAAATTCAGGCACAAGGTCAGGTCGGCCCCCGAATACTACCTAATGTCTGCCCAGCAGCCGAGCACTAGCACAAGGTCCACTCAGGCCCTTGAATACCATCACAAGGTCAGCTCTGGCCTCTAAATCTAGCACATGGTCATTCCTGGCCTCTAAATGTCATCATGAGGTCAGCCCTAGCCCCTGAATACCAGCACAAGGTCAGCCCCCGAATACCAGCACAAGGTCAGCCCCCGAATACCAGCACAAGGTCAGCCCCAGCCCCGAAGGACCATTTCACGTATTGCATTTCTCGTAGAGGAAACTTCACAGCGATCTTAAGTTCCTGTGTCTCCAGTATTGAGCGCCCCGCAGGCGGCACCCCCAAACTATTTCACATTGTAACTAATATTGTAACGTTAGTATACGCATTGACTTAAATTAAGTTTTCCTTTTTATGAAATATATTTTTAATTTTCTTTGAAAGAATATAGTTTTTTTTTTTTTTTTTGTTTGTTTTTTCTTTTTCTTCTTTCCGAGAACTTGGACCAACTTTGTAGGAGAGATGTCGTCGCGGCGCCCGCTTTGTATATTGTGAACATCGGACCGTCCGGCTTTGTATATCATGATCGTAGTTTTTAACAAAGGCGGAATAAATATAAAAATTGGATTTAGTTGAACTATTTTTGTATAAATTCTGGCAGGACTCTGAATTGTGCTTCGGTTATTTAGTACCTTAGAACAATTGTGTGTTTTATTTTTTATTATCTGTGTTCTGATTCTCTCAGTTATTTGTTTTCAGACATAAAAAAAAAAACTTGGGGAAATTTTAGATTTATTTATCCGAAGAAGCAATACTGCTGTCACCTTAAGTTATTTAATGTTAAAAAAGAGACAAAGGAGTCATTTAAACTTTAGTTGTTATAATCTACTTTTTACAATAAAGACCTTTTTGTAGTTGATGTTGCCCTGTGTGTTTTAGGTGGGAAGGGGAAATGTAGAAACTTTGGGGTCTATTTTAAAGACATTTGTTGCACGAATGTCAGAAGCATTTGTTCAAGTTAAAAGAAATGTCACCATATTTATTTACTTTTTTTCTAAGATTATTGCCCGTAATATCAGCTCCACCTAGTGGTCAGAATGTAGTATAATATTTTCATTAAAGTGGTTGTAAACCTCCGACATAAAATATGATCAAAGCATATCCCTCTATACTGTGTACTTGTCTCAATTAAGAGCACTAAGTGTCATTTTTGTCTGCTGCTTCCTTCTATCCGCATGGATCACTTCTGACAAGTTTTCCTGACACCAAGAGAAAAATGGTGACGGGGAGGGACCTCCAGCTGATTGAAGGCCTCAGCTCTGTTCCTGTGTGCTTTGTGGAGGGTGGGTGTGTCTTTTCCCTCCAATCAGACCTCTCCTCGCTAATCTCTGTGGAGTGTAACTTCAGCTCTCCACCCACTTTTTTCTGAACTCTCAGATAGGGCTGAAACAACTAATCGATTATGAAATCGATGACTATTTTCATAATCGATTAATCGGCCAGTAACATAATGGGGTTAAAAAAACTAAAACGAGCCCTTTATAGTACAAAAAGAGCAAATAATTGCTACTGTAGATGTTACTTTCACAGTTCTACAGTAAAAAAAAAAATTAACCCCTTAGGCCCCCTTCACACGATCGGCCGTCAAAACTGACAGGCGGACCTGAACGGGTGCTCCATGTTTGCCTATGGAGCGACGGATGTCAGCGAAGACATGTCCGCTGACATCCGACCCGGTCCGATCTGCTAAAAGCAGACGGATGGCCTTGCGTCCAAGTCTGTCGCTATCTGACAAAAACGGACATGCTGTCCCACCATAGGTGGCAGCGGCGCCTGACAAGCCCCTCCCCGCTCAGTGAGCAGAGAGGGACCTGTCATCCACCGGCTCAGCGGAGATCAACGGAGAGATCTCCCGCTGAGCCAGCGGACCATGCGGGCTCCGTGGAAACCTCATGTGAAAGGGGCCTTACAGTAGTGATTATCTGCTTTTTTTTACTATAAAGGGCTAATTTTCGTTTTTTTTTGTTTTGTTTTTTTTTAACCCCATTATGTTACTAAACATCTTAGACTTGGTTCACATCTATGTGTTTTTTGGTGGTTTTTTGCAGAAGCGCACTGCAGTTCATTAACATGGTTTCCCATTGGACACGTTCACATCTATGCTTTTTTCATTCGCTGCGTATTTGGAAAGGGTCAGGGCCTTTTTTTTTTTTTTAATGCAAAAACGGTGCTTTTTTGGTTCAATATACTTCAATGGAGAAGCTGCAGAAAAGCATTTAATGCGTTTTTGCAGTAATTTTTTTTTTTTTTTTTATCTGCCCAACAACAAATTGGCCAAAAAAATGCAAAATCGCGAATCGCCGCAAAATTACGTGCGCAAAAATCAAAACGCACAGCAAAAAGCACTACAGAAACAGATCAAAAGCAAACTGCATAGGTGTGTAGCGAGCCTTATTCTGGCCACACGGATCAATTTTCAGACGAGAATATTCAGATAAAAAATCTTTGTACATTCGCTGAATGAAAGAATGTTGTTTGAAATTTTCACTTGTTTTTAACATTCTGTTTTTTAAAACGAATGTAATTTCTGAACGAAAACCACATACATGGTCTGAAAATTCCTTTGACCAAGAAGTTTTCTATTTCCAAATTTTCCCGTCACTGTGGTTGAAAATGAACGTCGACTTGACCCCACTAACAATTAGAAAATCGAACGAACGTTCTTAAAATGAATTTTTTTTTTTTTTTTTTTTTTTTTTTTTAAGGAAGACTTTTGATCTGAGTCTGATAATATTTATCAGATTCACCCTTTAATAATATGTACAGTATATCTCTTCTCTAACAGTTTTATACAGTATATCTCTTCTGTCTGTTCTTCTCAGAGTGGATTAGATATTTTGCTCCCTAACCATATAGTTGGTTATTTATTTATATTTGCATAGAGATATATTTAAGAATAAATTGCCTTTTTTTAAAAACTTTACATATTAACTAAATTATACGCCACACTTTTTTTTTTTTTTAAGGTTATTAACCGATTAATCGAAACAATCGGCTAACTAATCGATTATGAAAATAATCGTTAGTTGCAGCCCTACTCTCAGACAAGCTTTGTAAATTCAGCACTGAACGGATGAAGAGAAGACTGCAGGTAAACGGGTACAACTTTATGTAGGAGGATTTTTTTCATTTCTGTGAATCACCTGAGGCCAGTCACTTCACTGGGTATATGGAGGATTTACAACCACTTTAACCACTTGCTGCCCATAGGCCTTCTTTGGTTTTGCAGTGGTTATACCGGTATAATGCTTGCACCTACAGGCATCATCCCGGTATGAAAAATTTCAGCCGGCGATTCCCTCTGTGATTTGATTAGCTGGAGAGGGAATCGTGGCTCCAACCCCCACCCACCGCCTTTGCCCGTGACAGATCAGACGGCAGAGCCCGGGAGCAATGCGATGGCTGCGCAGATCTCTGGGATGTAGTTCATCGGCTGCAATGGAGGCCAGATGTTGTTCATCCCTTGTGATAGCAAAAAATGTAATCCAAAAAAAAAGTTTTGTATAAAAAAAAAAAAAAACTAAAGCACCCCCCGTGCTTCCGCGCAAATACGAGCGCATATGTTACACCTGCATGCATATGTAAATGGTGATCGAACCACACACGAGGTATTGTTGCGATTGTCAGAGTGAGAGCAATAATTCCAGCATCAGACCACTTGTATATCTCTGAACTGGTAACCTGTAAAGGCTCTTAAAGCGTTGCCTATGGATAAATGTAAGCACCGTAGTTTGCCGCCATTCCACGGACGGATGCAATTTTAAAGCGAGGCAGGTTGGGTACCCATTTACTCTGCGTAACATCGTCTTTTATAATTTACAAAAAAATAGGTATTATATTGTGTTTGTGTGCAATAAAATACAGCAAATACCATGTGACATAACAAATTGCAACGCCCATCAGTTTATTCTATAGGGCCTCCACTAAAAAAATATATACAGTGCCCTAAAAAAGTATTCATACTGCTTGAAATTTTCCACGTTTAGATATGTTACAATCAAAAACGTAAATGTATTTTATTGGGATTGTGAATTGGAAAATGATAAAATGGTTTTCAATATTTTTTACAAATAATTATCTGAAAAGTGTGGCGTGCATTTGTATTCAGCCCCCTTTACTCTGATACCTCTAACTAAAATCTAGTGGAACCAATTGCCTTCAGCAGTCACCTAATTACTTAAATGGAGTCCACCTGTGTATGATTTAATTTCAGTATGAATACAGCTGTTCTATGACGCCCTCAGAGGTTTGTTAGAGAACCTTAGTGAACAAACCGCATCATGAAGGCCAAGGAACACACAAGACAGGTCAGGGATAAAGTTGTGGAGAAGTTTAAAGCAAGGTTAGGTTATAAAAAAAAAAAAAATATCCCAAGCTTTGAAGATCTCACAGAGCTCTGTTCAATCCATCATCCGAAAATGGAAAGAGTATGGCACAACCGCAAACCTATCAAGCATAGGTGAGCGTAGCCTATTGTATTAGGGTGTGCACCTCAAAGCTCCAACACATATGCCTTTGTGACATATTAACAGGCCTCTTCCCCACTCGTCATCCTAAAACAATGGGGGGGGGTAAGCAGGTGTGCACACAGTGGGACCTGGGCAGCAGAAAGAAAAGGAACTGGGACAAGAAGGGTGGCAAACATAGGTACCAATCCCCTGTATTTTCCTCCTGTGGCAGCTGAATATCGGCGAGAGGAAGAGGACGAGAAGCCTACTTTCAGCTGCTGCAGAAGAAAATGCAGATCGTTCCCTTAATTTCCACTCCAGCCACCTATCCTGTCCAGGTTCTGGGGTCGGCAAGTAAGGATCGTGGCTTACCTGTCACCTGCCCACAATTGATGGGTTGCCAACTCCAGGATTAGGGTGTGCCCAGGCACACCTGGCACACCCCTTGCGCACGCCTATGCTACCAAGACATGGCCGTCCACCTAAACTGACAGGCCGGGCAAGGAGAGTATTCATCAGAGAAGCAGCCAAAAAGCCCATGGTGACTCTGGAGGAGCTGCAGAGATCCACAGCTCAGGTGGGAGAATCTGTCCACAGGACAACTGTTAGTCGTGTTCTCCACAAATCTGACCTTTATGGAAGAGTGGCAAGAAGAAAGACATTGTTGAAAGAAAGCCATAAGAAGTCCAGTTTGTGAGAAGCCATGTGGGGGACAGAAAACGTGTGGAAGAAGGTGCTCTGGTCAGATGAGACCAAAGTGGAACTTTTTGGCCTAAAAGCAAAACGCTATGTGTGGCAGAAAACTAACACTGCACATCACCCTGAATACACCATCCCCACCGTGAAACATGGTGGTGGCAGCATCATGTTGTGGGGGTGCTTTACTTCAGCAGTAACAGGGAAGCTGTTGGATGGAGCCAAATACAGGGCAATCTTATGCCGCGTACACACGACGGGAAATGTTCGATGGGAGCTTGTCGGAAATTCCGACCGTGTGTACGCTCCAACAAAATCCGTTGTCGTAAATTCCGATGCACAAAGTGCCACGCATGCTCGGAACCAAGCAGAAGAGCCGCACTGGCTATTGAACTTCATTTTTCTCGGCTCTTCGTATGTGTTGTACGTCACCACGTTCTTGATGTTTGGAATTTCCGACAAGATTTGTGTGACCGTGTGTATGCAAGACAAGTTTGAGCCAACATCCATCAGAAAAAAACATGGATTTTGTTGTTGGCAAATCCGATCGTGTGTACGCGCCATTAGAAGAAAACCTGTTTTAGTCTGCAAAAGACTTGAGACTGGGGCGGAGGTTCACCTTCCAGCAGGACAACGACCCAAAACATACAGCCAGAGATACAATGGAATGGTTTAGATCAAAGCATATTCATGTGTTAGAATGGCCCAGTCAAAGTTCAGACCTAAATGCAATTGAGAATCTGCGGCAAGACTTGAAAATTGCTGTTCACAGACGCTCTCCATCCAATCTGACAGAGCTTGAGCTATTTTGCAAAGAAGAATGGGCAGAAATGTCACTCTCTAGATGTACAAAGCTGGTAAAGATCCCCAAAAAGATTTGCAGCTGTAATTGCAGAGAAAGGAGGTTCTACAAAGTATTGATTTAGGGGGGCTGAATACAAATGTACACCACACTTTACGTTTTTATTTGTAAAACATTTTGAAAACCATTTATCATTTTTCTTCCACTTCACAATTATGTGCCACTTTGTGTTGGTCTATCGCATAAAATACATTTACATTTTTGGTTGTAACATGACAAAATGTGGAAAATTTCAAGGGGTATGAATACTTTTTCAAGTCCCTGTATATTTTTAGCATAAAAAAAGTAGATTTTTACATGTAGGAGTGAAGTGTCAGAATTGGCCCAGATGGGAAGTGGTTAAGGTATTTCAGAAAACTATACTACATTTTGGACACTAGATGGCGCTGACCATAACAAGCATTAATAAATATGGCGATATTTTGTTAAACTTGCCCAGATGTTTTTGACATTCGTCCAACAAATGTTTTGTAAATGTTTTCCCACATTCACGCAGCTTTTGCCAAAAAAATGTTTTTATCCTTTTAATATTGCTGATCTCCTGCAGCCACTTCATGTCTACCTGCACTACTGCAAGGGCTGCATGGCATTTCTTGGGGTGTGTTTCCTGATGGTGATAACTGTAAAGCATTCCTATGTAATGTGTGCTGAAACAACCACTTGTAGCCTCTATCGGAAGCCTTTCTGAGGTGACAACACAAGAGCACAATTGCAAGACAGGGACAGAGCCTTGTCACCCTATAACAGAAAGTGCCTGAACAAGGACTTTCGTAGCAGGATCACCAAGGATTACATTAATGAAAGCTGCGGATCCAAAAAAAAAAAAGAAAATTTGTTTTGAAGGGACATTAACATGTTACAATTAAAAGATTCTACTGATTGGGTTTGCATGTACTTCAAAATGTGTTGTACCTGCTGAAGGACTTGTTGATCGATTTTTGCGATTCACATACATCTGCTGCATTCTGGCCTAAAAGGTGACACCGCTATCCCTGTCACAGATTAGGAGTAAGGTGGTGTCACTTCCAGGCCTGCTGATTGGATATTAAAGGGCCATCACACTTCACAACCTTTGTGGAAACAAGGTTCACAGTGTTAAGCTGTGTATACTTTTTTTTTTTTTTTTTTTCCATTTAACCCCAGCGGGTTGAACGAAACAAAACCTGAAAGATCACTGCAGCAGCACAAACGGTGTTGATGGAAAGATCTCCCCCACTGAGCTATTGTATTCCCCCCTTCCAGAATACACAGATCAATGCTTGCAGCGATTGGCTGTGGGCTCTGATCAAATGATGGTTTTCTCAGTGGGACCATTCAACAGAAGCCGGTCGTTAGAACGACTTCTGTTGAACAGAGAAGAGTACACACATAGCAAAGTCGTCTGATTCTTGTTGAATTGGACAACTTTTGGACTTTGGACTGGTAATGCTGCAATCAGTCTGGTTGGCTCACACAGGTGCCCATCCCACTCCTAGTCTGAGTCCTATATTTTGGGGAGTTTACAAGGTTTATAGATTTTCAAACGTGTTTTTCTCCAGATGGAACTCTGATATGTGCTGGGCAACAGATATCTCTTTTATGCAGAAACTGGAGCTAGAGATGCGGGTTTCATTCATTAGTTAACAATTTTCCTTTTTTGACCATTAAGGGACACAGGAATTCAGAAATAGTTATGTTATGCTGCTGCCTAAAAGAAGTTGGGGCAAAAAATCCAGATGATCCCTCTCAACCAAGTAGTTCTTGGCATTACTTCTCATCCTCTTGGGCTGAATGGACCTGTCTCTTCCCCTTGAAGGGTCTTCTCTTATGGGAGTGATCCCACGCCTGGTGCTTCAATCTGGTTCCCCAAGAACAGACGGTTCCAGTCTTATTGGGGCGATCTTTCTGTGACTTGATACCTCCACCAGGGCTCAGCTGGGCATCACTCTCGTGTTGCTAGGCCTTCTCCTCTGGAAGAGTCTGGAAGTTTCCCTGTGACAAGTCAAGTGGCCTAGTCCTATGTGGGATGGTGCCAAATGTGCTACGTTGGACAATGATGGCTTCTTTGGAGGTCAGGCCACCTGGTTCTCTTCAGATGGTGGTCTCTGCTAGGAGAAAGAAGAATTTGGCTTCTTAGAGCTCCTCATTTCCTGCTTGGCAGGATGGTTCCATCACTGGATGGCCTTGTGCTTCCCTGGATTGTCAGCAGGCAGATTATGTTGGGGCTACAAAAAACGAACAGAAAAGGGCGCACCAGCCTAGAGCATTATCCTACAATATTTATTACATTTAAAATCTGTAGTCCTGTGATCCTTAACTCTGCACACTCAAAAGACCTGGTGGACCTCACCAGGGTCCGAAAGGGCTAACGCATTTCGAAGGCTACTCTTCTTCATCAGAGCCTGATGGAGTAGCCTTGGAAACGCATTAGCTGTTTAGGACCCCGGTGAGGTCCCCCAGGTCTTTGGAGTGTGCCGAAGAAAAACTCCATCTTTCCACACACTTTTCATAGCTGTGGCAACATTGCACTGTGTTCCAGTTGCTAGCCGAGACCTTCCTGTCTCATACTCGGAAAACAGAAGAGTCTACTGCAGTGGCGCTCAGCCGCTCAAAGCAAGCAATGTATTTTATCAATGAATACAAAGCTTCCTCTGATTGGCTAAGCCAGAGAGGCGGCTGATGATGTCACAACCTTTGACTCAGCCAATCAGAGGAAGCTGAAGCTTTGTATTCATTGCTAGAATACATTGCTTGCTCTGAGCTGCTGAACGCCGCTGCAGTAGACTCTTCAGTGTTCCAGGTATGAGACAGGAAGGTCTCGGCTCACACCCGGAACTTAGTGTGGTATGCTGTATGTGGCCGCAGCTACTTACATACAGTTTATACCGCACATCTAGCAGCCTCACAGCTTAGTGAGGGACATGTGGAAAGATGGAGTATTTCTTTAAGGATCAGAGGGCTACAGATGTGTAGCTCGATGAGTGATTTTAATTCACGCCTGTATAATTTAAATTTATAATTTTAATTTTATAATTTATAAAGTATAATTTATGCAGATTTTAAATGTAATAAAATATGGGGGGATAATGCACTAGGCTGGTGCACCCTCTTTTGGTTTGATTTTTGTAGTGGCTTCAGGATGTAGGTCCTAGAAGGCAGCAAGGCTTGTACAAACGAATACCCCAGTGACGTGAAGTTATCTTCTACCAGGCTATCACACTTATGAGCAGGAGGTGTTCGCTCTTATTGAGATTATGTTGGAGTCCTGCTGCCAGTTTTCCCTGGTGGGGATAGAGCTTAGCCGGAGGCCTTTGTGGGACCTGATCACTGCACGTTGGCTCCTCCTTCGGATACAGATGTGCAGTCTATTGAGGAAGTTCTACAAACTCCTTCCTTGTTCCTAATCAGGTAGACATTCTTAGCAATGGGGCAGAAATCTCCATCCCTCCGCTCCTTGGCTGGGGATGCTTTGTTGGATCAGTGCTGGTTAAATGTTTCTTAGTACCTGGAGATAGGCAGGTTGGCAGATCTCTTCTGTCAGCCCAGAGACACCACTGGTGCTTAGGCCCATGGGTCCCTGCTCATCCTGACCTTTTTACTGGTTTTTTGTGCACCAGTCTGGGTTGAGGCATGTTTTTTTTCTTCCTGCTTGCCCTTGTGTCTTGTGACCCTTCTACTTCTTTTAGTCAGTCTGACTTCAAGGGGGGTTATCCTTGAGGGGTTTTTTTTTTCCCTATCCGCTCTAAGGGCTAGTTGGCTATTTAGTAGAATATCATGCTTTGAGGGCTCTCATGTTTATTGACATCGGCCTGGGAGGTTGTCTGTCTGTCTGCTCTGCAACCTCCATTCTCATCATGGAACATCCAATCCCTGACCTGTTAGGGTTAGGATTATGAGGCTTGGGCCTTCTCTTATAGACTGGCTGGTCTTATGTTGAACCTGTTTGGTTTGGTTGTCCATATTCCCTGTGGGGTTCTGTCATTCTGGGGCTTATCCCTGTGGTAGTAGCATCATTTCTGTTGACCAGCTCGTTGTGGTTCTAGTTTTTCAATTTTAGATTACTGATTGTTTCACCTGTTTTGGAGAATTGGTGGCCGGTTCCCGCTTGTTGTGCTGAAGGTTTTGGTGGTAGTGCTTTTTCCCTTGGTGGTGGTTTCTCTCTCCTGGTCTGGTGCACAGAGTTGACTTCCCCTCCATAGTGGCAGTTTCCCTGTCTTGCCAGTGTTTTTTCCCGTTGTGGTTCAGACTCGAGTATTGGTCCTTCAGTACCTTTTGGTATGCCAGATGGTTTCCAATGCTTTGGCTCAGTCAGTGGCTTTTTCCACTGCTTGTGGAAACTTCTTGCTCCATGGAGAGAAGGGGAGGCTGCAAGAGGATACAATGTATGATGAGGAGAAGGGAATAGACTTTATGGCAAAAAGAGGAAGGCCTCTGTGCTTTATGGTGAAAAAGGGAGGCTGTGGGAGGCCTCTGCTTTATGGTGAAAAGGGGGAGGCTGCGGGAGGCCTCTGTACTTTATGGTGATAAGGGGGAGGCAATGGAAGGCCTCTATGCTTTATGGCAAAAAGGGGGAGGGTGCAGGGTTGCAGGATGACAATGCTTTATGGAGAAAAGATGAGGCTGTGCCAGGACTTAGTACTTTATGGAGAGAAATGAAGGCTGTGGGAGGACACCTTGTTCTTTGGAGACAAGAGTGGAGGCTGTGGGACAATTCTGCCCTCTGTGGACAGAAGGGTTTACTGTTAGAGGCTTTTGTGCTTTATGGTGAGAAGGAGGACTTTGTGCTTTATGATGAAGGGTAGGCTGTGGAAGGACACTGAATTCTATGGAAGGGGAGGCTACAAGAGGACGCCGTGCACTATGGAGGGAATGGGGGGGGGGGGGGAGAGGCTGTTGAAGGGCTTTGTTTTATGGATAGAAAGGGGGGCAGTAGGAAGTTGCTGAGATGTATAGAGAGAAGGGGAGGCTGCTGTGCCCTATGGAGAGTATGGGAGGCTGCAGACACTGTGGAGAGAAGGATGGCCGTGGCAGTGATCCCCAGCTGGGAGTCTGTGTGTCTGGCTCCTTGCCCCTTCCTTTTGGCTTGGCTTTTCACGCAGGTGTTTCCTGCATAATCTCTCTCTTTTCTGCCACTCTGTGCTGCTTCTGGTCCCTGGGCCCTCTCTTTCCAGGATCTTTGCTATGCGCGTCGGGACCCTTCGGGGTCAAACCGCGCTATATTAAGATATTAAGTCAAGATGGATAGGTAAATTTAACCTGTCATGGGTGATCTGTTGTATGCCACCACTGCTGACATCTCTTTCTGAAAATGCTATGTTCATAAATGGTATGAAACAAAGCCTTAAAGTGGTTGTAAACCTCAGACATGAAATATGAACAAAACATATCCCTCTATAGTGTGTAAGTGTCATTTCTGGCTGCTGCCTAGTTCATCTGCTATCAGAATGAATCACTTATGACAAGTTTTCCTGACACCAAGAGAAAAAAGGTGACATGGGAGGAGCCTCAGCTCTGTTCCTGTGTGCTGTGTGTCTGTCTCCCTTCCCTCCAATCAGCTCTCCTCACTGAGCTCTGCAGAGTGTAACTTCAGCTATCTGCCTCCTGTTTGTAGAGAAGACTGCAGATAACAGGTACAACTTACATAGGAGGATTTATTTAATCTCTGTATCACCTGAGGATTGTCACTTCAAGTGGTTGTAACCCCTTACATATACCCAGTGAAGTCTGACTTCACTGGCTGCATGCTTGTACTAAGTCAGTGATTCTGCATATTGAAACCCAGCCGCTGGCATGTTTAAACAGAGCTCAACAACGGCAACCTGCATACTTTCCTCAGTGCGGTTTTTTCCTTTAAGATCCGGCAGCTCCAGATGAAGCGCCAGACGGTGGCTGTGATCTTCGGCAGAAAATGTTCATCCTTTAATTAGAGTCTTCGTGTCAGATTGTTCATTAAGAAATTGGCTGGGCGGACGCAGCTTCACAGGAACAATCCAATGCAGCGCAGACGGAGGAGGAGGTGGCGCAATTTGTGCCGCGCCATGTCGAGATCACACCTGTTCACCACTCATCAAGGCCATGGATAAGGGGGTACCATTGGTCCTCCTGTATAGGGCCCAGCTGGGTGAATCGGATGTGCACAGGGAGGGCGATTGGATGTGCAGGGGGGGGGGCAAATACTGGAACCGATCCCCCGCATGGCTCTCTCTGCAGCAGCTGAAAGCTGATTTCTCCTCTCCCTCCTGCCAGCTTTCAGCTTCTGCAGAGAAAGCCATATAGAAGGTTGGTTCCAATAATCACCCTCCCTGTGCACCATACATGCTCCCCTGTGTTCCCCCCACCCCCCGCAGTGCTTCCGGCTTTCCTCCTCTCCTTCCCACTGGCAGCTGCAAGCACACAATAGGATCCTTCAGGATGGAGAGTGAGGAAAGGGTCTGGTAAATACACTATATTTCCAAAAGTATTGGGACGTCTGCCTTTACACGCACATGAACTTTAAAGGCATCCCAGTCTTAGTCCGTATCGGGTTGATGTGCAGGCCAGTCAAGTTCCTCCACCCCAAACTCTCTCATCCATGTCTTTATGGACCTTGCTTTGTGCACTGGTCCAAATAATTTGGTAGAGGGGGGGTTATGGTGTGGGGTTGTTTTTCAGGGGTCGGGTTGGCCCCTTAGTTCCAGTGAAGAGAACTCTTAAGGCGTCAGCATACCAAGACATTTTGGACAATTTCATGTTCCCAACTTTGTGGGAACAGTTTGGGGAGGGTCCCTTCCTGTTCCAATATGACTGCGCACAAGTGCACAAAGCAAGGTCCATAAAGACACAGATGAGCGAGTTTGGGGTGGAGGAACTTGACAGGCCTGCACAGAGTCCTGACCTCAACCCGAAGGAAAACCTTTGGGATGAATTAAAGCGGACACTGGGAGCCAGGCCTTCTCGTTCAACATAAGTGCCTGACCTCACAAATGTGCTTCTGGAAGAATGGTCAAACATTCCCATAGACACACTCCTAAACCTTGTGGACAGCCTTCCCAGAAGCTGTTATAGCTGCAAAGGGTGGGGCAACTCAATATTGAACCCTATGGACTAAGACTGGGATGCCATTAACGTTCATGTGCGTGTAAAGGCAGCCACCCCAATACTTCTGACAATATTGTGTAAGTCACATTTACCAGCTTCTTCCTTTCCTGAATGAACACAATGAGATATCAGTACTGATCATTCATTGTGTTCATTCATAACTGAAGCATAGTAAGCTGTGTTTATTTGGTGGGGGCCCTGTCAGGTTGGCTGTATGGTGCCCTGTAGTTTCTAACAGCAGCCCTGCCACTCATGGTTATAAAGTACAGACACAAGATTCCCCATGACACATTGCTGTATGTTTTATTATGTGACCAGCAAAATAAAGCTTTGGACCCCTTCGAGGAATCCTTGGTGTGCTGATGACATTTCTTCACTTTTCTGGTTATAAAGGGTCCCCAGTGTTCCCATCTAGGCGTTTTGGGGACTTTTTAGGTGCAGTGCGTTAAAGAAAATCTGCTTCTTTGATATGTTTTCGTCAACCACACATTGCATAGAGTTGAACGGAAACACACTGCGCAGATGTGAACCGAGCCTTACCTCCATTTTGAAGCAGCCCATCCCCCGCCTGCTGTGTTTGCTGACTTGGTTAAGTTTAACTGCCCTGGAATTAGTATGCAGCTTCTATCACAGCCTTCTCACCCAGGTCTTTAACTTCCTGACAGATTCCTTTGAAATCCACTGTGAAGTGTTTAGCAGCCCCAGCAGAGCTTTGATATTCCTGCAATTTATAGGGAGTTGTGTCTGTTACAGGACTTTACATGATCTAAAGAGGCCAGGTGATACAGAAATACAGCGTATGCTTTGTGGTCGATTTAGTAGCTACACAAGAAGTCAGCGAATCACATGACTGCAAATCAATACACAATGCATGCCATCATCTCCTTAGAACAATTCATCAGACGTTCATGGACAGTTGTCACAGCCAACCAACATCCTCATCGGAACCAATCAGGGAATATTTCAGGTGGACCTGTGGGGGGCGCTCA
Organism: Lithobates clamitans; assembly: GCA_037952925.1. Lineage (NCBI taxonomy): Eukaryota > Metazoa > Chordata > Amphibia > Anura > Ranidae > Lithobates > Lithobates clamitans. The sequence continues at coordinate 50,213 of JBBGZY010000890.1, forward strand.
GTGGACATTTTTGAATTTTTTTTAGGAGCATAATCTACAGTATATCCTGTTTATTTTCTTCATGTGAAGCACAAAGTTAGTTATATAATAAGGCAATAAGATCACTGTCTTCCCGCCGACCCCTTGCTTTGGAGGAGGAGCTTCTGTAGAGGCCAAAACGCACGCTCATCAAATAGGGGTGTCGGAAAAGATTTTTGATATCAAAGTGCCACAAGCCTGAAAAATAAATAGATGGCAGACAACCCAGACCAGAAAAATCTGCAGACTCTATGAAAACGGCACACCTTCTACCACCTTGCCCTGCCATGCTTCTTTGGTTTGTAAAACCAATTTAAAGCAGAAATATCGGCAGCTATAGAACACTAAATAATCCCTTTATAACTAAAGCTAAAACTTTTTTTTTTTAGTTTTGGATAGAGTGGAGAGGGATTAGAACCACTGTTGGGTTTTTGGTACTGTCTGTGTCCCCGTTATGGAGATTCACTCTCTCTATTTGTCGTGTTTGCCATTATCATTGAAAGTAAAAGAAAATTACAAATTTTGAGTTGTCACCAGAACAGGAATAGAGTGAAAATCTTCCACTGGGGACACTAGTTCTGGTGACAGCCAGGGAGAATTAAGAAGCAGCAATGAACAGATCAGGTCATCTTGCTGCCCTCTCCTTCCCTCGCTGTGTTCTCTCCTTCCCTCGGTGCATTCTCTCCTTCCCCTCGCAGTGTTCTCTCCTTCCCTCGGTGCGTTCTCTCCTTCCCTCGGTGCGTTCTCTCCTCCCCTCGGTGCGTTCTCTCCTTCCCTCGCTGCGTTCTCTCCTTCCCTCGCTGCGTTCTCTCCTTCCCCTCGCAGTGTTCTCTCCTTCCCTCGGTGCGTTCTCTCCTTCCCTCGGTGCGTTCTCTCCTCCCCTCGGTGCGTTCTCTCCTTCCCTCGCTGCGTTCTCTCCTTCCCTCGCTGCGTTCTCTCCTTCCCTCGCTGCGTTCTCTCCTTCCCTCGCTGCGTTCTCTCCTTCCCCTCGCAGTGTTCTCTCCTTCCCTTGCTGTGTTCTCTCCTTCCCTCGCTGCGTTCTCTCCTTCCCTCGCTGCGTTCTCTCCTTCCCTCGCTGTGTTCTCTCCTTCCCTCGCTGCGTTCTCTCCTTCCCCTCGCAGTGTTCTCTCCTTCCCTCGGTGCGTTCTCTCCTTCCCTCGGTGCGTTCTCTCCTTCCCTCGCTGCGTTCTCTCCTTCCCTCGCTGCGTTCTCACCTCCCCTCGGTGCGTTCTCTTCTCCCCTCGCTGCGTTCTCTCCTCCCCTCGGTGCGTTCTCTCCTCCCCTCGGTGCGCTCTCTCCTCCCCTCGCTGCGTTCTCTTCTCCCCTCGCTGCGTTCTCTCCTCCCCTCGGTGCGTTCTCTCCTCCCCTCGGTGCGCTCTCTCCTCCCCTCGCTGCGTTCTCTCCTTCCCTCGCTGTGTTCTCTCCTTCCCTCGGTGCGTTCCCTCCTCCCCTCGGTGCGCTCTCTCCTCCCCTCGCTGCGTTCTCTCCTCCCCTCGGTGCGCTCTCTCCTCCCCTCGCTGTGTTCTCTCCTTCCCTCGGTGCGTTCTCTCCTTCCCTCGGTCTGTTCTCTCCTTCCCTCGCTGTGTTCTCTCCTTCCCTCGGTGCGCTCTCTCCTCCCCTCGCTGCGTTCTCTCCTTCCCTCGGTGCGTTCTCTCCTTCCCTCGGTCCGTTCTCTCCTTCCCTCGCTGTGTTCTCTCCTTCCCTCGGTGCGTTCTCTCCTTCCCTCACTGTGTTCTATCCTTCCTTCGGTGTGTTCTCTCTACTTCCCTCGCTGTGTTCTATCCTTCCCTCGGTGCGTTCTCTCCTTCCCTCGCTGTGTTCTATCCTTCCCTCGGTGCGTTCTCTCCTTCCCTCGCTGTGTTCTATCCTTCCCTCGGTGCGTTCTCTCCTTCCCTCGCTGTGTTCTCTCCTTCCCTCGCTGTGTTCTCTCCTTCCCTCGCTGTGTTCTCTCCTTCCCTCGCTGTGTTCTCTCCTTCCCTCGCTGTGTTCTCTCCTTCCCGTGTTCTCTCCTTCCCTCGGTCTGTTCTCTCCTTCCCTCGCTGTGTGGATGTTCTCTCCTTCCCTCGGTCTGTTCTCTCCTTCGCTTGGTGCATTCTCTCCTTCCCTCGGTGCGTTCTCTACTTCCCTCGGTGCGTTCTCTACTTCCCTCGGTGCGTTCTCTCCTTCCCTCGCTGCGCTCTCTACTTCCCTCGGTGCGTTCTCTCCTTCCCTCGGTGCGTTCTCTCCTTCCCTCGGTGCGTTCTCTCCTTCCCTCGCTGCGTTCTCTCCTTCCCTCGCTGCGTTCTCTCCTTCCCTCGCTGCGTTCTCTCCTTCCCTCGCTGCGTTCTCTCCTTCCCTCGCTGCGTTCTCTCCTTCCCTCGCTGCGTTCTCTCTACTTCCCTCGCTGCGCTCTCTCCTTCCCTCGCTGCGCTCTCTCCTTCCCTCGCTGCGCTCTCTCCTTCCCTCGCTGCGCTCTCTCCTTCCCTCGCTGCGCTCTCTCCTTCCCTCGCTGCGCTCTCTCCTTCCCTCGCTGCGCTCTCTCCTTCCCTCGCTGTGTTCTATCCTTCCCTCGGTGCGTTCTCTCCTTCCCTCGCTGTGTTCTATCCTTCCCTCGGTGCGTTCTCTCCTTCCCTCGCTGTGTTCTATCCTTCCCTCGGTGCGTTCTCTCTACTTCTCTCCCTGTGTTCTATCCTTCTCTCCCTGTGTTCTATCCTTCCCTCGGTGCGTTCTCTCCTTCCCTCGGTCTGTTCTCTCCTTCCCTCGCTGCGTTCTCTCCTTCCCTCGCTGCGTTCTCTCCTTCCCTCGCTGCGTTCTCTCCTTCCCTCGCTGCGTTCTCTCCTTCCCTCGCTGCGTTCTCTCCTTCCCTCGCTGCGTTCTCTCCTTCCCTCGCTGTGTTCTCTCCTTCCCTCGCTGTGTTCTCTCCTTCCCTCGCTGTGTTCTCTCCTTCCCTCGCTGTGTTCTCTCCTTCCCTCGCTGTGTTCTCTCCTTCCCTTGCTGTGTTCTCTCCTTCCCTCGGTCTGTTCTCTCCTTCCCTCGCTGTGTTCTCTCCTTCCCTCGCTGTGTGGATGTTCTCTCCTTCCCTCGCTGTGTTCTCTCCTTCCCTCGGTCTGTTCTCTCCTTCCCTTGCTGTGTTCTCTCCTTCCCTCGGTCTGTTCTCTCCTTCCCTTGCTGTGTTCTCTCCTTCCCTCGGTCTGTTCTCTCCTTCCCTCGCTGTGTTCTCTCCTTCCCTCGCTGTGTGGATGTTCTCTCCTTCCCTCGCTGTGTTCTCTCCTTCCCTCGCTGTGTTCTCTCCTTCCCTCGCTGTGTTCTCTCCTTCCCTCGCTGTGTTCTCTCCTTCCCTCGCTGTGTGGATGTTCTCTCCTTCCCTCGCTGTGTGGATGTTCTCTCCTTCCCTCGGTGCGTTCTCTCCTTCCCTCGCTGCGTTCTCTCCTTCCCTCGCTGCGTTCTCTCCTTCCCTCGCTGCGTTCTCTCTACTTCCCACGCTGCGTTCTCTCCTTCCCTCGCTGCGTTCTCTCCTTCCCTCGCTGCGTTCTCTCCTTCCCTCGCTGCGTTCTCTCCTTCCCTCGCTGTGTTCTCTCCTTCCCTCGCTGTGTTCTCTCCTTCCCTCGCTGTGTTCTCTCCTTCCCTCGCTGTGTTCTCTCCTTCCCTCGCTGTGTTCTCTCCTTCCCTCGCTGTGTTCTCTCCTTCCCTCGCTGTGTTCTCTCCTTCCCTTGCTGTGTTCTCTCCTTCCCTCGGTCTGTTCTCTCCTTCCCTCGCTGTGTTCTCTCCTTCCCTCGCTGTGTGGATGTTCTCTCCTTCCCTCGCTGTGTTCTCTCCTTCCCTCGGTCTGTTCTCTCCTTCCCTTGCTGTGTTCTCTCCTTCCCTCGGTCTGTTCTCTCCTTCCCTTGCTGTGTTCTCTCCTTCCCTCGGTCTGTTCTCTCCTTCCCTCGCTGTGTTCTCTCCTTCCCTCGCTGTGTGGATGTTCTCTCCTTCCCTCGCTGTGTTCTCTCCTTCCCTCGCTGTGTTCTCTCCTTCCCTCGCTGTGTGGATGTTCTCTCCTTCCCTCGCTGTGTGGATGTTCTCTCCTTCCCTCGGTGCGTTCTCTCCTTCCCTCGGTGCGTTCTCTCCTTCCCTCGCTGCGTTCTCTCCTTCCCTCGCTGCGTTCTCTCCTTCCCTCGCTGCGTTCTCTCTACTTCCCACGCTGCGTTCTCTCCTTCCTTCGCTGCGTTCTCTCTTTCCCTCGGTGCGTTCTCTCCTACCCTCGGTGCGTTCTCTCCTACCCTCACTTCGCTCTCTCCTTCCCTCGGTGCGCTCTCTACTTCCCTTGCTGCGTTCTCTCCTTCCCTCTGTACGCTCTCTACTTCCCTTGGCGTGTTCTCACCTTCCCTTGGTGTGTTCATTGGCAATGTATGTAAATGTAGTACTTATGATTGACTGTCTCCTCCCAGCCCCAGTAGCACTGAAGCCAAAACTTTTTTTATTTAATTTTGGATAGAGTATAACCCCTTTCTGTGTCTCATTAGGGAGATTTCCCTTCACTTCCTTCACCATAACCAACACAGGGAGTGAGAGGAAATCCCTCTAAAGTAGAGGAAACCCTGCTTGTCCCCAAAACTAGTGCCCTCATTGGAAAATTTGCCCTCTATTTTTCTTCCCTCTTGGTGACAACCAGGGCTTACCAAGAGAGTGAATCTCCCTAATGTGGGCACAGACGGCAATGAGAACCTGACAGAGGTTCTAATCCCTCTCCACTTTATCCAAAACTGAACAAAGTTTTATGCTTTAAAGGTGTTTAAATGCTACCAGCATCTGGGGGGGGGGGGGGGGGGTGTATGGGGCGCTCTGGAAATGGGAGGAGGTAGGGACAACCAATCAGGAATGCTGCCAATGAACACTCTGATAGGAGGAGAGGGCAGCACAATGACCTTATCCATTTGTTGCTGCTCCTTTATTGTCCAATAGTTGAAGGTGGAGAGATTGCTCCACTATTTAGAATACAGACAAGTATTATGGGAGAGAACATAGATACTGTAAGTAGGCTTCTTTCACACTGATCTGCTTTTATTCAGTTCTTCAGTTAACCACTAGACATCTGCGATTAGTTTTGTACGAATCGAAAATTCATACGAATTTCCGTAAATTCGTACATTCGGGATGATCCAAAATACGAATTGCTATGCTTCCGAATTTTGTACGGAATTTCGTTTACAAATTTCGGATCCAAATTCCATTACAACGAAAACGAGAAACAAATACTGCAGATGCTGACTTTTAAAATATAGACACTTACCTGTCCAGGGCGCCCGCGATGTCGGCACCCGAAGCCGATCTCTTCCTCGGGTGTCGGGTGCTACCGCCGCCATCCTCAATAAGGGAATCAGGAAGTGAAGCCTTGCGGCTTCACTTCCTGGTTCCCTACTGCGCATGCGCGACTCCTGCTGCGCTATGCCACTGGTCCCTGCTGCCTCCTGGGACCCATGTGTCTCCCAGAATACAGCGGGGAGGTGTCGTAGATACCCGCAGGTGGCTCGGGTATCTATGCCCATGAGTGGGAGCAAAATACCTGTATTAGACAGGTATCTGCTCCCCCCCCTCCCCCCTGAAAGGTACCAAATGTGACACCGGAGGGGGGGAGGAACCGGAAAAGTGGAAGTTCCATTTTTGGGTGGAACTCCGCTTTAAGGAGTATGAAGTTTCATTTCTATCAGTGCAGTAAGGTTGCATTAAAACCAAAAACATGCAACGCACTTGCGGTGCCGTTATTTCTTATTAAAGCGGGTAGCAGTCCTGTGTTTTGATGCGAAAAAAAAAAAAAAATACAGGAAAATGCGAAATGCAATGCGTGCTTGGCTCAGTGCCAAAAACAGGTACTTGAGCTACTTTGGCGCGTGTAGGGAAGCTCATTCAAGTGAATGGGCTTCCCTAAGTTGCTGCACAACACATTCGGCAAGAAATGCACTAAAAAAAGTGATACAAATGGGGCTTTTAAACAAAAAACTGGTAAAAACATGAGGAGGAACATCTCAGGGGATACCTTGCCCCCTACGTTACTGCATGTGAGTGGGGATCTGACCAAGCTGTGTTGCTTAACCTCTCGCCTACCGGCCACTTTTACCCCCTTCCTGCCCAGGCCAATTTTCAGCTTTCAGCGCTGTCACACTTTGAATGACAATTGTGCGGTCATGCAAAACTGTACTAGACATGTGCGCCGTCAATAAATTAGTTTTGTTTCATTCCGCTTCGTACGAAAATTAATTTGTATTTTGTATACGTGTCCGAAATTCAATTTTGGATTCGTACGGAATACGAATTTTCGCAAAATAACGAATGTTCGTTATGATGAATTGGCTCCCACCATCCCTGTGCTGTGCTGACTTCCTCTGATTGGTGAACAGAACACCAGTCACGTTTCTGTTGTAACGGAATTTGGATCCGAAATTCGTTAACGAAATTTCGTATTTCGTATAAAATTCGTAAGCATAGAAATTCCCATAGGGTTCCCATCATCCCTGTGCTGAGTTCCCCGGTCTGTACACCCGCTGTGCCCATTATGAGGGGTTCCCACCATCCCTGTGCTGTGCTGACTTCCTGAGTTTTTAAGTTTTTTAGGTTTGTTAACTTTTTGTAACAATTCCGAATGTTCGTTATGAATTTGGATCCGAAATTCGTAAACGAAATTTCGTATTTTGTACAGAATTCGTATGCATAAAAATTCGTATTTCGGATTCGTACGAAACTGATCGCACATGTCTACACTGTACCCAAACAACATTTTTATAATTTCTTCACACAAATTGAGCTTTCTTTTGGTGGTATTTAAACAATAAACACCCCTTGTTTTTTTTTTTTTTTTTTGCTAAACAAATAAAGACCAAAAATTTTGAAAACGGGTAATTTTTCTTCTTCGCTGATGTGTGCTGATGAGGCAGCACTGATGGGCATTGATGGGCACTGATAGGTGACACTGATGAGGAGGCACTGATAGGCGCACTGATAGGGGACACTGATGAGGAGGCACTAATGGGCACTGATAGGCGCACTGATAGGTGACACTGATGAGGAGGCATTGATGGGCACTGATGAGGTGGCATTGATGGGCACTGATAGGTGACACTGATGAGGAGGCACTGATGAGGCGGCACTGATAGGCGCACTGATAGGGGACACTGATGAGGAGACACTGATGGGCACTGATTGGCAGCACTGGCGGGCACTGTTGGGACTGCACTGATACCCTGTTTTCCCGAAAATAAGACCTAGCGTGATTGTCGGTGATGGCTGCAATATAAGCCCTACCCCCCAAATAAGCCCTACCCTGAAAATAAGACCTACAAGGACTTTAACTAGGGCTTATTTGGGGGGTAGGGCTTATATTGCAACCATCACCGACAATCACCCTAGGTCTTATTTTCGGGGAAACAGGGTAATCAGGACACTGATCACAACACGCCCTCATATAAAGCTTCCCAGAACTAGCCGGCCGAGGTGTAGCCGTCATTTGCCTAGAGCAAGGTTGGCAAGTGATTAAAGTTTTTGTAACCCCCATACATATACCCAGTGAAGTGACTGGCCTCAGGTGATACACAGAGATGAAACAATTCCTCCTACTTAAGTTGTACCTGTTTATCTGCAGCCCTTTTTTCTCTACATCCGTTCAAAGTCCAGAATTTATAAAGCTTCTCTGAGCTTTCAGGAAAAAAAGGGGCAGATAGATGAAATTACACACTGCACAGCTCAGTGAGGAGAGCTCTGAGAGATGATTGGAGGGAAGTGACACACCCTCTCCTTCACACAGCATACACAGTTGAGGCTCTCAGTAACAGGCTGTGTGCTGGAGCTCCCGATCACCTTTTTCCTCTTGGCGTCAGGAAAACTGGTCAGAGGTGACTCATGCTGATAGGAAGGAAGCAGCAGACAGAAATAACACTTAGTGCTCTGGATAGAGACAAGTACACACTATAGAGGGATATGCTTTGTTCATATTTCATGTCTGAGGTTTACAACCGCTTTAACTGTAGCAGAACAAAGCAGGGTCAGCAGGCTGGCTGTGTAAATCCTTTGATCTATGGCGCAGCTCTTATATGTGTATTTTTGCCGGAGTTCTGCTTTAATGCAGATATACATTTGCTGATTTTAGCGGCTGCACGGGTAGGGGGATGTTTTCTCTTTCAGGGCTCTCTGTGTTATGAAATCCATTTGGACTAATTGCCGCCCCTGTAAAAGCGTTCGCTGTTCGCGCTCTTGTCCTCGCAGAAATCAGGTAATTGGAACGATGTTTTGACACTGCGCTGCAATTATTATTCTAATCCCAAGGATTTTCCTGATGACGGCGAAGACTTGTCGCGGCGGGGAGGCGCGCTCAGCCCTCGACTTTTCACTCAGTGCGTGGCGGGGATCCTTTATCTTCCGACGCGGCGGAGCGCGCTGTTCTGCAAAGTGCCGCCTTCGCTGTGGTTGCTAAGCGAAGCAGAACGCCGCAGGAACATTTTCCGTACTTTTTTTGCCTTTTTGTTCTGCTCTCCTCTAGTTATTAAAATGGATTTTTTTTTTCTGCTGAATATTAAACAGGAGAAATTACCACCTGTGACGGGCATTTTCGGAAGCTTAAATCCATCGGGGGGTAATTGTTATTGCTTACCGCCATTCAGTGCAAGTGCTCAGAAAGAAAGAGGATTTGTTCCTTCTGTAATAGAAGATGATCAGCGTGTGTGCATGGATTGTACACTTCTGTTCTTTAAGGCGATCAGGAAAATGTACCTAATTAATTGCCAAAGATGATTAATGATCGATTTCTATTGATTCTGCTGCTGGGGGGACTAAAACTCTAAGCATGTTCCCTCACCCTGTGTAAAGGAGCTACACCTCCCATCATTCATACATGAGCCCTTAAAGGGTCAGTTGTGGAGGGAAGAGGATGGAGGGGTTGGGGTACAGTAGATGGATGACCCTGGGGGGGGGGACGAGGGGGTTGGGATACAGTTGATGGATGGCTGTGGAGTGAGGGGGGTGGAGGGGTTGGGCTACAGTAGGTGGAGGACTGTGGGGGGGGAGGGTTCTGGGTACAGTAGATGGATGGCTGTGCAGGGAGGGGGACGGAGGGGTTGGGGTACAGTAGATGGACGGCTGTGGAGTGAAGAGGATGGAGGGGTCGGGGTACAATAGATGGATGACCCTGGGGGGGGTTCGGGGTACAGTAGATGGACGGCCGTGCAGGGAGGGGGACGGAGGGGTTGGGGTACAGTAGATGGACGGCTGTGGAGGGAAGAGGATGGAGGGGTCGGGGTACAATAGATGGATGACCCTGGGGGGGGTTCGGGGTACAGTAGATGGATGGCCGTGCAGGGAGGAGGACGGAGGGGTTGGGGTACAGTAGATTGACGGCTGTGGAGGGAAGAGGATGGAGGGGTCGGGGTACAATAAACGGATGACGCTGGGGGGGGGGGTTCGGGGTACAGTAGATGGAGGGCTGTGCAGGGAGGAGGACGGAGGGGTTGGGATACAGTAGATGGACAGTTGTGGAGGGAAGGTGATAGAGGGGTCAGGATACAGTAGATGGACGGCTGTGGAGGGAAGAGGATGGAGGGGTTGGGGTACAGTAGATGGACGGCTGTGCAGGGAGGGGGACGGAGGGGTTGGGGTACAGTAGATGGACGACTGGGGGGGGGTTCGGGGTACAATAAACGGATGACGCTGGGGGGGGGTTCGGGTTACAGTAGATGGATGGCTGTGCAGGGAGGAGGACGGAGGGGTTGGGATACAGTAGATGGACAGTTGTGGAGGGAAGGTGATAGAGGGGTCAGGATACAGTAGATGAACAGCTGTGGAGGGAAGAGGATGGAGGAGTTGGGGTACAGTAGATGGACGGCTGTGGTGGGGGGTCGGGGTACAGTAGATGGATGGCTGTGCAGGGAGGGGGACGGAGGGGTTGGGGTACAGTAGATGGACGACTGTGGGGGTCGGGGTACAGTAGATGGATGGCTGTGCAGGGAGGGGGACGGAGGGGTTGGGGTACAGTAGATAGATGGCTGTGGAGGGAAGGGGGCAAAGGGGTTGGGCTACAGTAGCCCAAGGAAAAGGGGAAGGATAGGTCATGGTACTGTAGATCAGTCTTTTTCAATCGGGATGCCCAGGCACCCTTAGGTGCCTTCAGTTTTCTTCAGGGTTGCCTTGGCAAAATGTCCAGATATTGCCCCAAAATTGTATACAAGCCAGCGGATGGATGAAACCTGCCTTTTAGTTACACAAAGCCACAGGTTTTCATTGTTCACTAATACAACCTTCCAGCCACCAGCATCCTAACAACCAATGATGTCATTGGTTGATAAGGAGGATGTTTGGAGCCTGCACAGCATCCTTGTTTGCCCCTCTTTATCATCACTGGGGTCACATTAGCTAAATGAGGGAGAGAAACTGAAGAGAAACATTGGCATATGTGCAAGTGTGCAAAGGTGTGTTTGCTTTGGAAGAATAAATCACCTCTAAAGCCTCGTACACGCGGTACGGTTGTTGGCAGGGGATTGTCTGTTGACAGACTGTTGTCCTAAAATCTTACCGTTAGTATGGTCCTTTTGACAATTGCTGTCCAACTTTCGGCCAACAAATGTTGGATGACAGGCTAGTAAATTTTCAGCGGACAACGGTTTGACGTCAGATTTTCGTATCGTCGGTACACAAATCCGTCACACAAAAGTCGAAAGTACAAACACGCATGATTGGAATCAATGCTCACCAAACACTAAATTAGCCAGTGCCCATCAATGAATGTTTGCTTGCTTCCATTCATTTGGGAGTTGGGACACAGACACAGTCCTCCACCGTCACTGCGCCTCTGATACTATGTACGAATGGAGCAGCAGTTGCCTGCTAATGAGACTTAGTTGCTTGCTGCAGAGAGAAGAGAGTAGGAACACCAATGGCTGGGCGCCCTAGGCAGCAGTGCGCCCTAGGCGGCTGCCTAGTTTGCATAGTGGTAGCACAGGCCCTGAGTTGGGGTACGGTAGATGGACAGCTGTAGGGGGAAGGGGATAGAGGAGTCGGGGTACAGTAGCTGGACAGTGGTGGAGGGAAGGGGACAGAGGAGTTGGGGTACAGTTGATGGACAGTCGTGGAGGGAAGGGGATAGAGGAGTCGAGGTACAGTAGATGGACAGTTGTGGAGGGAAGGGGATGGAGGGGTTGGGGTACAGCAGATGGACAGCTTTGGAGGGAAGGGGATAGAGGGTGTGACGGAACTGTCCAGCACCCAACTTGAGTGCTTCTGTCAGTATACAGCTTCCTCCAGTCTGGGCATAGGAAACAGATATTATAGCTGAGCATACTAGCTGACAATAGCTTGTATGAGAACTGTAACTGTTAATTGAAAACTCACACAGAATGTATATACTACACAATCAGGGGAGGTTGATCACATTATCTTATGCAAAGGAAACTGTATACAGGAATATAATTAACATAACTAAAGACCAACCAACATAAACTATAAACATTAAGCTACTTAACCACTTGCTTACTGGGCACTTAAACCCCCCTCCTGTCCAGACCAATTTTTAGCTTTCAGCGCTGTCCCACTTTGAATGACAATTGTGCGGTCATGCTACACTGTACTCAAATGAAATGTTTATCATTTTTTTCACACAAATGGAGCTTTGTTTTGGTGGTATTTAATCACCACTTGGGTTTTTATTTTTTGCTAAACAAACAAAAAAAGACAGAAAAAAAAAACATGATTCAAAGTTTGTTATAAAATTTTGCAAACGAGTCATTGATATTCGCTGATGAGGCTGCACTGATAGGCACAGATAAGGCGATACTGATGGGCACTGATAAGACAGCACTGATGAGCCCTGATGGGTGGCACTGATGGATGTCACTGATGGGGACTGGTAGGTGGTATTGATAGGCAGCACTGGTGATGAGGCACTGATTGGTGACATTTATAGGTGACACTGTGGGCACTGATAGGTGACACTGTGGGCACTGGTAGGTGGCGCTGGTGGGCACTGGTAGGTGGTGCTGCTGGGCACAGAAGCCTCTGCAGAGGCTGTCCAGGATCGGGACTGATGTCCCTCTCATAGTCGTCGGTGATTGGCTTTTTTTTGGTAGCGTGAGGAGAAAAAATAGCCGATTACCAGCTCTGTTTACGTCCCATGATCAGCTGTCATTGCCTGACAGCTGATCACGTGGTAAGGTGTTGGGATTGACCCCCTTCTCCGATCTGTGATCAGCGGAGTCTTATAGACTCGCTGATCCCAGAGCGTGCCACACGCGCCCCCTGCAGGGGGCGTGCAGGCCGCTCGAGCATGAGAGGACGTCCATGGACGCCATCCCGGCAAATTAAGTCCGCGCTGCAGCTGTCTTTCGGCTATAGTGCAGACGGGAGGTGGTTAAACAACTAGCCACCTAGATGACTTAGTGCCCACCAAGACTAATCGGCACCGAGCCCACCACCCTAAATACAAAGTACAATACATATTATTATAAGCATAAACATCCCACAATGGTTCAATAAAAAGTTACAGTGGTCACTATATCAATCGCCACTGCAAGAGATGATCAGACAGACATTAACAATAGGTGACTTTATTAGCACAATTAACGATGGGTGAAAGACACTTAGGAGGCACATTATGGGAGAGACCTACTTACAATAAACACATCATAGCAGGATACCCCAGACAGGTGCTTGAGCTGATGAATTTAACATCTGCAATGAGTTTCACAGTGTGAAGCAATCATTGTTGGTAATGGGGCATCTAGGCCCTAAACATGGATCCCGGGCCTAGATTTCCAGAGTCTGTGTGTTTTGGGGAGACGTGAACTTGAATCAGAAGCAAGACCACTCCAAGGGTCCCCCAGGCATACACCTCCCAAAGAGTTGTGTTCCCTTAAAAGCCAGGGCCCATAGTCAGTGAGTAAGAGGCCACCCCGCAGTCCCCTCCAAAAGCCCCTGTCCTGGCTGGGTCTGTCACAGAGGGTTGGGGTACAGCAGAACAAATTTGGAGGTTAAGGGATAGAAGAGTCGGAGTACAGTAGATGGACAGTTGTGAAGGGAATAGAGGAGTCGGGGGTGCAGTAGATGGACAGTTGTGGAGGAAAGGAGATAGAGGGGTCGGGGTACAGTAGATGGACAGTTGTGGAGGGAAGGGGATGGAGGAGTCAGGGGTACAGTAGATGGACAGTTGTGGAGGGAAGGGGATGGAGGAGTCAGGGGTACAGTAGATGGACAGTTGTGGAGGGAAGGGGATACAGGGGTCGGGGTACAGTAGATGGACAGTTGTGGAGGGAGGGGGATAGAGGGGTCGGGGTACAGTAGATGGACAGTTGTGGAGGGAGGGGGGTGGAGGAGTCGGGGGTACAGTAGATGGACAGTTGTGGAGGGAAGGGGATAGAGTCAGGGTACAGTAGATGGACAGTTGTGGAGGGAAGGGGATAATGGGGTCGGGGTACAGTAGATAGACAATTGTGGAGGGAGGGGGATAGAGGAGTCAGGGTACAGTAGATGGACAGTTGTGGAGGGAAGGGGATAGAGGAGTCAGGGTACAGTAGATGGACAGTTGTGGAGGGAAGGGGATGGAGGTGTCGGGGGTACAGTAGATGGACAGTTGTGGAGGGAAGGGGATGGAGGAGTCGGGGGTACAGTAGATGGACAGTTGTGGAGGGAAGGGGATGGAGGAGTCGGGGGTACAGTAGATGGAGAGTTGTGGAGGGAAGGGGATAGAGGGGTCGGGGTACAGTAGATGGACAGTTGTGGAGGGAAGGGGATAGAGGAGTCAGGGTACAGTAGATGGACAGTTGTGGAGGGAAGGGGATGGAGGTGTCGGGGGTACAGTAGATGGACAGTTGTGGAGGGAAGGGGATGGAGGAGTCGGGGGTACAGTAGATGGAGAGTTGTGGAGGGAAGGGGATAGAGGGGTCGGGGTACAGTAGATGGACAGTTGTGGAGGGAAGGGGATGGAGGAGTCGGGGGTACAGTAGATTGACAGTTGTGGAGGGAAGGGGATAGAGGAGTCGGGGTACAGTAGATGGACAGTTGTGGAGGGAAGGGGATAGAGGAGTCGGAGTACAGTAGATGGACAGTTGTGGAGGGAAGGGGATGGAGGTGTCAGGGGTACAGTAGATGGACAGTTGTGGAGGGAAGGGGATGGAGGAGTTGGGGGTACAGTAGATGGACAGTTGTGGAGGGAAGGGGATGGAGGAGTCGGGGGTACAGTAGATGGACAGTTGTGGAGGGAAGGGGGTAGAGGGGTTGGGGTACAGTAGATGGACAGTTGTGGAGGGAGGGGGATAGAGGAGTCGGGGGTACAGTAGATGGAGAGTTGTGGAGGGAAGGGGATAGAGGGGTCGGGGTACAGTAGATGGACAGTTGTGGAGGGAAGGGGATAGAGGAGTCAGGGTACAGTAGATGGACAGTTGTGGAGGGAAGGGGATGGAGGTGTCGGGGGTACAGTAGATGGACAGTTGTGGAGGGAAGGGGATGGAGGAGTCGGGGGTACAGTAGATGGAGAGTTGTGGAGGGAAGGGGATAGAGGGGTCGGGGTACAGTAGATGGACAGTTGTGGAGGGAAGGGGATAGAGGGGTCAGGGTACAGTAGATGGACAGTTGTGGAGGGAAGGGGATGGAGGAGTCGGGTACAGTAGATGGACAGTTGTGGAGGGAAGGGGATAGAGTCGGGGTACAGTAGGTTGACAGTTGTGGAGGGAAGGGGATAGAGGGGTCGGGGTACAGTGGACAGATGGTTGTGGAAGGGAGGGGTTTGCATTACAGAAAAAAGGTATGCAAGGTGCTACAGTTGGTTTTGTTACTCAGCCTTTTGTTACTCAGAGTTGAAAAGCCTGTCTGCTGTCAGCATGCTACAGAGAAGTACTTTTGTTCTCTGTGTAGAAGCAGTGGCCTCTCTGCAGAGGTCCATATGCCTTCATTCTAGAGCTCTCCATGGGAGCATAAACTTTGCTACTTGCAGAGCTATAGGTCTAAATCAGAATGATTGGCTTCCTAATCAAAGAAGTAGATAGTGACCTGGTTTGGATGACGCCTGAACAACTTTGGCTGGGTCTTCTTGAGAGATAAGCAGATAAAGGCTTTGTCAGGGGGTGTACTGTGGTCTCTGTTATAACTGTTCTATCCCTGGCAGTATTACACCAACATATTACTGAGCAAGCTGCACCTAATGTGAAAATATACGTTGCTGACAGGTCCACTTCAAACAATCCCCCCCCCCCCCCCCAAAAAAAAATCCTGTTTCTTTGTACTCAACCCTTTATCCCCTTTACAGTAAAAAGGTTTATGAGACCTTTTGTCACTGGTGCCTCCTCTGTGGTATTATGCTGCCCTCTGCTGTTCATTGATAATTATTGCAGATGTGTTCTAATCATCGATCTGTGTGCACGGGTTTGGTGCAGGTCAGGATTGGTTTTCTCCCCATACAAGTCAGCGGGAATCTAAAAGAAGCCTAGAAGGAACTTAAAAGGTAACTCCACTTTTGTGGGAAAAAAAATTAGCCAAAAATAAATATATAAATAATATAGTAGTGTATACAATTGTGACACAAGTCATATTGTAATTTAATTTTATTAAAAATGACCTTTCCTTTTTTAATCTGCATTGCTGTCATTTTCTGTGAAATGCAATATGTCTACCTGGAGGTGTTCTGTAAACAGACTGTGTACAGAAAGTCCCCTGAAAATGTCATTTTCTGCTTGTGCGATTGGCTCATTGATTTTCCCAGAAGTCTACACTAAGATAGAAATCAGATTTTTGGCATCCCCTGCAACAAAAAATTCCTTTTTGGTGAGATACTCCCAAATGGAAATCACATCTAAAAGGATGCAGACCCTGCCAATTTAGTCATTAGAGCCCTGCAGGTGCAGCAGCTGATTGATAATTATAAAACCACTCCCATACTGATTCACTTTGCACATGGACGCAGACAAACAAACAGGGATTCCTTCAGAATAACAAAAGATAGGAATCTGCAACAAGGTTTGTTAAAATCCTTGCAATGTACATAGACCACGAAGAGGGGAATGTTTTTTATTTTCTCAACAAAAGTGGAGTTGCTGTTTAAGTATCTCACATGCCAGTCTCATTCCAGCTGCTGCAGCTTTGGCAATTAAATCTGATCATTGGGTGCTAAACAGAAGATAAATGTGTGTTACTACACTGTATGGCCAGATCTCTGTAAACACCAATAATACTGTATGTGCCCCCTGCCACGGCCATTTATATGGAGTTGCCCCTTCTTACATGGATATTATTATATAGAGTTGCCCTTCCTTTTGAAACTAGAACATCCTCCACTGTTCTGAGAAGGCTTTCCACAAGATTTTGGAGGGTGTCCGTGGAAATGTGTGCCCATTTGTGATGTCAGGTACTGATGTTGGATAAGAAGACCTGGCTCACACATTGAAACCCATGCTGGGGACCAAAAAAAAAACACTCTACTCACAATCAGCATTCCAATTTATCCCAAATGTGTTCAGTAGAGTACAGGTCACTCAAGTTCCTCCACACCAAACTGGTCACATCATGTCTTTATAGAAGTGGCTCCACTCTTCTAGGTAGGCTTACCACAAGATGTTGAAGCTTGTCTGTGGAAATTTGTGTTCATTAGGTCAGAGAACATCTGTGAGGTCAGGTACTAATGTTGGATAAGAAGACCTGGGTCACACATTGAACCCCATGTTTGAGCACCAAAAAAAAAACACCTGGCTCACAATCAGCATTACAATTTATCCCACAGGTGTTCAGTAAGATTAAGGTAAGGGCTCTGTGCAGGACACTCGCGTTCCTCCACACCCAACTGGTCAAACCACGCCTTTATAAAACTAGCTCCACTTTTCTGGGTAGCCTTCCCACAAAATTTTGCAGAGTGTCTGTGGGAGTTTGTTGTCCATTAGGCCAAAAGAACATTTGGGAGGTCAGGTACTGATGTTGGATGGGAAGACCTGGCTCACAATTGCCAGTCCAATGCACCCCAAAGGTGCTCAGTAGGGTTGGGGTCAGGGCTCCACAATCCAGTTCCTCCACCCATCACACCTATATGAGTTTGTTGGACATCCCATTTCAAAACCACGGACAATAAAATGAAGTTATCCCTTTTTACAGCAATAACACCCTCCACTCTTCTCAGAAGGCTTTCCACAAGATTTTGGAGGGTATCTGTGGGAATTTGGGCCCATTGGTGAGGTCAGGTACTGATGTTGAATGAGAAGACCTGGCTCACAATTGGCATTCCAGTTAATTGCAAAGGAGTTCAGTAGGGTTGAGGTCAGGGCTCTGTACAGGACACTCCAGTTCCTCCACACCAACCTGGTCAAGCAAATGTCTTTATGGAGCTGGCTTTGTACACAGGGGCCCAGTCATGCTGGAACAGAAAAGGGTAATCCCCAAACTCTTACCACAAGGTTGGAAGAGTACAATTGTCCACAATGTCTTTGCATAATGTAGTATTATTAGTACCCTTCACTGGAGACACCTGCACTCCATCACTGGGTTCCTATAGTTTTGGCCTTGTTAGATTTATTCACCTGATAAATTCATATGTGGCTACTTCCCGAAAAATATACCCAAAGTCTGACACAATGGTGGAACTCATGCAATAAATTGTATATCCGTCCCATGGGTCATCCATACTGGGAAGGTCCCAGACAAAAAGGGCAACCTATTCCGAGAGGATGAGGGATGGGCATGGGGATCACAAACATTCTCTGGTCTTTGCTTCCTTTGCATTGTGATAGAAGCTGCAGCTGCAAATGTTGGTAAGAAGTCAAAGAAGACCTATCACATAACTGTGAATTGCTGAGTATATTGCTGGAAGAATATTCGGGAGATGACAATGCCGTGATGGCCTTTGGTGACACCAATTAAATCAGAATTGGCTAAAGACAACTGTGGTGTAGAGTGTGGCGATTATACGGATTATCTGACTGAGTGGTAAAGTCGCCCGGTGCTCATCCATGAAATGGACAACGACTCCACTCATTAAACTGACACATTGATTTGTACGCTGCATGTTAGATCGCAGATCATTCTCGTCTGTATGAGGGGAGGATCGACCAAAGATCGTGGTTGGTGACAAAGAAAATTAGAGTGAAGTGGATTATAAGATACCCATTACTTCTCCACTATGTGTCCCCTCCCCCACCCCAGAGCTCAATATACAGAGGGAGGCAGCACTGTATGGAGCAGGAAGTGTAAAGGCCCGTACATGCGATCGGGCTTTTTGACAACAAACATGTAAATTAGCTGTTTTGGAGCAACATCCGACCATGTGTACACTCCATGGGACAAACTTTTTCTGTTTTCATCGGACTTTTGTTGGCTGTGCGAATGCACAAACTTTCCGGCAACAAAATGGAGAAAAGTTTGATCATGTGTACACAAAACCATCGGACTTTTGTACAAACGACAGTACGCAGCCACAAGAATGTTTCCTGCGCTGGTTCTCGGGGACCGGGTACTGTACATCTCACGCTGGCTGTAATAGGAAAAACTGCGGCGGGCGCGAGAGGGAATTCCCCTCTGGGGGAATACCAGGCCCTTCGGTCTGCTATGGATTTTAAGGGGAACCCCCTATGCGAAAAAAACGGCGTCCATACCGTACCAAAATCCATACCGGACTCTTAGCCGAGCAAGCAGCCCGGCCGGTCAGGAAAGGGGGTGGGGACGAGCAAGCCCCCCCCCCCCCCCCCGAACCGTACAAGGCCGCAAGGCCCTCAACCCCAAAAGCACCTTGTCCCCATGTTGATGAGGACAAGAGCCCCTTCCCGACAACCCTGGCCATTGGTTGTCGGGGTCTGCGGATGAGGGGCTTATCGGAACTCAGGAGCCCCGTTTAATAAGGGGGCCCCCAGATCCCAGCCCCCCACCCTATGTGAATGAGTATGGGGTACATCGTACCCCTACCCATTCACCTAGGGAAAAAAGTGTCAATAAGAAAAACACACTACACAGGTTTTTAAAGTAATTTATTAGGCAGCTCCGGGGTCTTCTTCCGACTTCTGGGGTTTTCTTCCGACTTCGGGGGTCTCTCCAGCCTCTTCTCCGCTCTCTCTGGCATCTTCTCCTGATGTCCGGTTCTTCTGCCGGCTCCACCGCTATCTTCTGCTGCTCTTTTGCTAGAGGTGGCCCGGTCTTCTACCCTCTTCTTTTCTTCCGATGTTGACACAACGCTCTCTCCCGCTGTAATGCTGTGTAAGCGCTCCGCAACGACTTATATAGGCGGTGACCCCACCCCTTATGACATCACAGTCCCAGCATGCCCCGGTGCTTTTATCTCGTCGGCAAGATTGACACAATATTAGACAACAATACAGAAGTTGACCAAAGGGTGATGGTAAAGAGCTGAAAAAGCACGTGATTTGGTGAAAGTTGGCTGAAAAAGTTCTGCCGTGTGTATGCAATACAAACTTATGGCCAACACCCTTTGTACAAAAAACAAAGGGAAAGTTTGTACAAAGTCCTATCGTGTGTATGAGGCTTTGGTCATGTATTCAGGTTTATTCTTTTATGATGGAAAAAATAATCAGTTTTGGATCTGCAGCAATCAGTTTGGGAGATGATAACCTAAGACCAAAACCCCCATTAGGGGAGTTTCCCTTTTAAGCGATTGTAAAGTGTTATTTAAAAAAAAAAAAAGATGATGACTATATATATATATATATATATACTCTCATGTCATACTTACCTCCTCTGTGCAGTTATTTTGCACAGAGCAGCCCAGATCCTCCTCGTCTTGGGTTCCTGTTCTGTGATCCTGGTCCCTCCCTCCTGTTCAGTGCCCCCACAGCAAGCAGCTTGCTATGGGGGTACCCAAGTCAAGTCACAGCTCCCTTTGCCCATTCAGACACGGAGCCGTGCCCTGGCCCACCCCCCCTCTCTCTCTCTCCTGATTGGCTGACTGATTTTGATTTTCTCCCGCTGCTGTCTCAGCCAATGAGGAGGGGAATCCCGGGCAGCTGAGAAACTCCTGCAACAATCGCTGGATAAAGATGAGCTCAAGTAAGTGCGGGGGGGCTGTTGCACATCACATTATCTTAATGCGTAGAATGCATTAAGATGAAAAAACCTTCAGCCTGTACAATCCTTATAATTCCAGTCCTAAAGACACAACAGTAAGTGAGGGAATTCTCCTCTTAGTTGTCACCAGAACAGGTGTCCCCACATAGGAAGATTTCCCTCTATTCTTATTTTAGCGATAATAAACATTTTGGATTTTTGTCACTTCCTGTCTTGGTGACACCAGGACACACAGAAGGTGAATATCCTCAGTAGGGAGGGAGTTAGAACCTGACAGGGATTATAACACACCCCCCCCCCCCCCCCCCCCCATCGCCTGGCTTTAGATTCAGTTTGCAGTGGAATGGTCATGCAATGTACCTCACCACTGTGATGAAGCTCATCCATGCTCCAATAACAGCTTGAAGGTGACACACAAAGCTGCAGCCTCTGAATAATAGTGTCACCCTCTCTCTGCACCACCTGCCTGTCTAGTGCCCTGTCTGTGCAGTCCAGCTCTGATTAGTTGTGCAGTCTGGCTCTAAATACTGGTGTCATCATCTGAATGGTGGTGTCACCCTCTGTCTGTACAGCCTGGCTTTGTACAGTGGTGTTGCCCTCTGTGCAGGCTGGCTCCGAATAATGGTGTCACCCTCTTTGTGTGCACTCTGGCTGTAAGATTATGGTGTCACCCTCTGTCTGTGCAGTCTGGCTCTGAATAGTGTTGTCATCCTCTGTGCAGACAGGCTCTGTGTAGTAGTGTCTCTCTCTGTATGGCTATGAAAAGTAATGTCACCCTCTGTATGTGCAGGCTGTCTCCCAACAGTGGTATCACCCTCTGTGCAAGCTGGTTCCTAATAATGGCATCACCCTCTGTCTGTGCAGTCTGGCAGGTGGTGACCTATATGTCCTGCTAAACAGAATTCTTGCCCTTTGGTCAGGTGTGGTACACAGGGACAGATTTTACCTTCACAAATTGCCTGGAGATGCTCTGTTCGCCTTTTGTTCTTAAGAAAAACAAAATCACAGCAGAGTCGTTATTTTACATTTATTTTACTGTATATGTTTAAAATAAAAAAAAAGTGACATCACAGGTCATCATAAAGTACAAAACAAAACACTCTAAATATACAATACATTATTAAATGACCGCTATCACAACCGGAATTAGAAAACTTCAGACGACAATCCCGATAGAAAATGTCACCCAGAATCACTTGGGGGCCTGCTGGAAAGAGAGAGAGACCAATCAGCTGGAACCATGGGTGGGGACATTAACCCCTGTGTGTCCAAGGATAAAACAAATCTAAATGCCTAAACACAATTTTGCAATGTATTAGTAAAACCGTACATATCACAAACTATCTCAAGGATGATCAGAAGAAATGGACAGCACCTGAGTTAAATATATGAGTGTCACAGCAAAGGGTCTGACTACTTAGGACCATGTGATATTTCAGTTTTTCTTTTTTAATAAATCTGCAAAAATGTCAACAATTCTGTGTTTTTCTGTCAATATGGGGTGCTGTGTGTACATTAGTGAGGAAAATAATGAACTTAAATGATTTTAGCAAATGGCTGCAATATAACAAAGAGTGAAAAATTTAAGGGGGTCTGAATACTTTCCGTCCCCACTGTAGATCTAAGCATATTCATGTGTAAGAATGGCCCAAAGTCCAGACCTAAATCCAATTAAGAATCTGTGGCAAGTCTTGAAAATTGCTGTTCACAGACGCTCTCCATCCAATCTGACAGAGCTTGAGCTATTTTGCAAAGAAAAATGGGCAAAAATGTCCCTCTCTAGATGTGCAAAGCTGGTAGAGACATCCCCAAAAAGACTTGCAGCTGTAATTGCAGTAAAAGGTGGTTCTACAAAGTACTGACTCAGGGGAGTGAGTGACTGATCACCGAGATAGTGAACCAGAGCCTATCACAGCGATCAGGTGACCCAGAACCAGGGGATCCAGGTCTCGACCGTTAGTACGAGACCTGGGGCTGCCTCTTAGACCCCGGTCTCTGTGCTGGGAGAGCGCCGTGCGGCATGCTCCTAGCAGAAAGACAGATACGCATATATACGGTCCCACGAAAAAAGCCCAGTCCAGCGAGGCCGCATATATGCGTTATGTCGGCGTGAAGAGGTTAAAGTGTAAGCTTCTCTGGTGCAGATACTGATGTGAATTTCAGTGTTTTCTATACAACACTGCAGTATATGATAGAGCTATATAAATGTAGAATATTTAATAGAGTGTGACTGTGGTGGGGACAGTGTAAGCTTTAATTCTCCATGTGCTATGGAAATAGAGACACTGACCTTGTTTCCCGGGTCCTCCTCGTCCACACCGGCTTGTGTCATAAGATCTGCGATGTTCTTCTCCAGGTCATCAATGCGTGTGCTCATCTCATCAAGTGTTTGGATTAAGGAAAGCACATACAGTGGCGATGTACACAGATCACACTTATACAGGGAAACTAGATCACCACAATACACTCTGTATGTACGGGGAAACGCCTAAGAAAGAACCCGATTATATAAAAGTCCTTTCTATTGCTGGAGCGTTTATAAAAACAGGTTCTGAAGGTCATAAGAGCCCCTTCTCCCCATGCCTGACGAAGGGGTCCTGCACACTCTCTTGTGATGTGACCACTCTGCAATAAAAACCTTTGGACCCGACTCTTTAAATCTGAACATGAGATACTAGTAGTGGGGGGCGATTTTAATCTAACTCACTCAACAACTGCGGATCGTCAGGTGGTGGGCCCCAGGGCAACACCGGCTCGTGCCCTACGGGACTCGAAGCTCTTCCGCAGACTCTCTAGACGCTATGCTCTCTTTGATGCCTGGAGGGCTCTCCACCCTGGCGACCGGCAATACACGTTCTACTCAGCCCCCCACCAAATACACTCACGCATTGACTACTTCTTCTTAAATAATACCGCGCTTAGACACACAAAAGAAGCAAAGATACTACCGATCTCATGGTCTGATCATGCACCTATATCACTTAAATTAGAACTAGGTTCCACCGCCTGTAGACCATACAATTTAAAACTAAATACATTCCTCCTCCAACACATCCCATCGAAAACAGAATTAATATCCACTCTCACCCACTACTTTGCAGAGAACAATACCCCTGACATATCTACATCTACACTATGGGAAGCCCACAAGGCCGTGATCCGAGGGAGATGCATGGCACTGTCCTCTGCTATGAAAAAAGATGCCCTGGCCACAAAACTTCAAACCGAAAAAGAACTTAGGGCCTTAGAAAACCAACTACAACGGTCGCCAACTCTTACCCTTCTTAAAAAAGTCGTAAAACTGCGAACAACATTGAGCGATTTAGCAATGGGGCGGGTAGAAAAAGCTATCCTCAGACTAAGACAGTTGTACTATGATAAAGGCAACAAAGCACACTCCTTACTAGCAAAAAAACTACGCGATAACTCTCACATATCCACACCACACCAAATTAAGACTAAATCAGGCTCCCTACTATCCCACCCCAAGGACATCGCTGACACCTTTGCGAACTACTACCAGGACCTTTACAATAATCCTAATATCCCTAGCAATCCTGCCCCTCCAGACCTTCTCCACCGAATGCAGCGCTACTTAGCAGAGAGTGGAGTCCCACAGCTCCAAAACTCTGACCTAACAACTTTAAACATGCCAATCACTGAAGAGGAAATAGAACAGACTATAAAGACTCTCCCGTCACGCAAGGCCCCCGGACCAGACGGACTACCCTACGAATACTACAAAGCAGTCCTCCCCATCCTCTTACCACATATGTGCAAACTCTTTAATGCCTTCTACCGAGACTCCCCCATCCCGTCAGACATGCAGCGCTCATTTATCACCCTGATCCCTAAACCAGAAAAAGACCCTACCCTATGTGCCAACTACAGACCTATTGCCCTGCTGAACTCAGACCTAAAAATTTTCACTAAACTACTATCAATCCGGTTGAACATGATCCTCCCATCCCTAATCCACAAGGACCAAGTGGGCTTTGTCCCCCTCAGACAGGCAGGAGACAACACCAGGAAGGTGATTGATCTGGTGGACGTGGCGAATAGGGATAAAACGGCAGCTCTGCTACTCAGCCTAGATGCCGAAAAGGCCTTTGACCGACTTGGGTGGCCCTTCCTGTTCGCCACACTACAACACGTGGGATTTCGGGGACCATTCCTGAGAGCCATTAAACACCTCTATACAAACCCCTCTTCACAGGTCAGAACTCCCTTTGCCATCTCCCCAGCTTTTTCGATAACAAACGGCACCCGACAGGGATGCACACTGTCACCCCTGCTATTTGCATTATGTGTCGAACCCTTGGCGGCCTCTATCCGAGGTAACCAGGATATTCGAGGGGTCTCTGTTAGGGGTCGGGAGTTCAAGATCTCGTTGTTCGCAGACGACGTGATCCTTACCCTGACCCAACCCAGAGTCTCCCTGCCAAATTTACACGCAGAATTGGACAAATATGGAGCCCTGTCGGGCTATAAAATTAATACCTCTAAATCAGAGGCCCTTCCAATCAACATCTCGGACACGGAAACAACACACCTGAAAGCAAACTTCACATATCACTGGAAAACCACTTCCTTGAAATACTTAGGGGTCCACATCACTACAAAATTTAACACTTTATATCAGGAAAACTTTCCCCCCATATACCGCTCCATCAGAGCCCTGCTAACATCATGGAAAAAACATCACATCTCCCTATTAGGTCGGATCGCGTCAATTAAGATGACAATCCTCCCGAAACTGCTCTACCTGTTCCAAACCCTACCCATCCCTGTCCCCCACAGCCACCTGAATAAACTACAAACTGACCTTTTTAAATTTACCTGGAACTACAAAAGACATAGGGTTCCTCGGTCGGTAATGATGGCGGCACGCTCAGATGGAGGTCTCGCGTTCCCCAACCTCATTAAATACTTTCAAGCCACCCAACTACGAGCTATAGCCTCCTGGTTCACTCAACGCTCCTATAATAGGTGGACAGAGATTGAGAAAATATGGTTAGCCCCGACCCACCCTAATAACCTATTATGGAACGCGAGGGCGGAGGTCCCCCCCGAGCGCTTACTGGGAACCGTGTCCCATCTTCGCCGACTGTGGTACAAATTATCAAATGTACATGAATTGGCCTCGGAAAAATCGGTCCTAACATCCTTCATCTATAACCCCAGAATCCCAGACAGCCTCACTCGCCAGATGTCTCACCCGTGGTCGTCGCGGAACCTTTTCCACTACGGACACATAGTAGACCCTAGAACCCGCAGACTATTGCCCTACTCTGATCTACAAACCAAATATGACCTTCCACGTCAGGCCTTCTACAGCTACCTGCAAATACGCCATTATGCCTTGTCCATAGCACCTGACCTACAGTTCTCTCCTCCAACACCTTTCGAAAACCTGATCATGGGAGGCACAGCCCAGAAGGGCCTAATCTCTGATATTTACAAAATAATCAATGCCTACCCATTAGAAACTAAAGGTAAGCATGCTTACATGATCAGGTGGGAAAAAGCCCTCGAGGAGGAACTTCCCATGGAGCAGTGGCAGACGATATGGACCCAGGCGGCAAAAAGTTCCCTTTGTACCCTATACAAGGAGAATGCTTATAAAATCCTCCTATACTGGTATATGACTCCGGACATCCTCCACGCCATATACCCCTCCAGTTCCGACCGCTGCTGGCGATGTCAGAAAGAAAAGGGCACGCTCCTTCACATATACTGGAGCTGCCCATTGATTACCCCCTATTGGACTGAGGTCCACCAGTTGCTGACCGGTCTTTTAGAGGTCCAGGTTCCCATGACTCCCAAGTTCTTTCTTCTAGGAGTCCTACAACTAAAAATCCCTAAAACATACAAAAAATTAACGCGTCATATTCTCACAGCGGCACGCTGCCTTATCGCTCTAAATTGGAAAAAAACCTCCCCCCCCACTCCTGAAGCCCTGTACGCCAGGATTAAAGATGTGGAGCTGATGGAGAAGATGACGGCCAGAATACAGGACAGGCTGGAAGCACATAACATAGTATGGGAGCTGTGGCGCCGTCGGGAGGACCCACCTTGAACAAGTAAACAAATCGATGTACTAACTACCTCCCCCCCCCCCCCCTTCTTTACCCTTCCTCCCTTCCCCCCCTTCTTCTCTCTTTTTATATTGAATGTTCTAACAACTTGTACGGTTCTGAACGATGGTATATACTATGTAATCTTGTAATACAAATATAACAATAAAATGTTATTTGAAAAAAAAAAAAAAAAAAACTTTGGACGACATTTGAGGATCCTTGGTGTGCTGGTGAATATGTGCATTTGCATACACAGATGTCGGCAAGCCGCATATTATATCACTGACCGACGGCTTTGAAATTGCGCAGAAGTAGTGTGATTTCAAAGCCGCAAAGCTGGCTAAAAGGGATTATAAAAGTTGCGATTAAAAAACAAAAACAAAAAAAAACAAAACAATGTCCATTCACACACAGACCGCAGCTCAGCTCTGCCCCCACTCTCTCCTCATTGGCTCACTGCCTGTGATTGACAGCAGCAGGAGCCAATTGCTGCTGTTTGAGCCAATGAGAAGAGAGACCCGAGATAGCTGCTGCTCTCATGCACATCGCTGGGTCAAGATGGGGCTCAGGTAAGCATGAGGGGGGGTCTGGGGGTTGCTGCACACAGGTTATACCTTAATGCATCAACATAAAAAAAATAGAATAAAAATAAATAAAAAAGACCTTCTGCCTTTACAACCACTTTAATACTGCTTTAACTAAAAGTTGCTCCTATTTACCCCTTTATAACCCTTCATTTACTAGTCAGTCCTAATTGGCTCCTTCGCACCCGTCACTATTTACTGTTTTTTTTTAATACCATTTTTATAGCCATTCATTTTTAAACTTTCTTCATTAATTTGTTTGCCTGGCTGATTCTCTCGCTCCCGTCACAGAGAGTGCTGTACTGTCTGCAGGGTCTCACCATGTACACCAGAAGGGGAAATTATTTCTAGCCCTGTTCATACTGGGGGATGATATTCTGCCACACACAGCAGACTTCCTGTCCAGGACTTGTAACCGAAGGCTGCTCAGAATGGGCACAGCAGCTACACATCTGATTTCTTCTGTGCACAGGAAGGCCATTTCTTTGAGTCTGTCCCTGTTAGCCGTTACTCTCCCACATAAAGTCCTTGGTGTTTACAGGAAGTGCACATTTCCTCTTCACTGAAGAGGAACGCTCCATAGCTCATTAATCAGGATGGAGGACGAAGTATTGTTAGTTTACTGTCTCCTCGGTAACAATGGCTTGCTATGAGGTACAGAGAGTTGCCGTGGACGCAGCTCAGCCCACTGCATTGAGGGGTTAGAGTTCGGTTTGTGATGAAGAGGAGGATGACCCTCAACATAGGTCAGATTAAAGGGGAACTCTAACCAGACAGTTCTCAGAATGAAAGCGTCGTATCCTGTCATTTACTGGCTGACACATTGTCCCTTCTGCCATTGCGTGTGTAGGACGAAAGCGTGCCTCCAAGATCAGGGTTTTTGAATGCTTTTCGAAAAAAAACGGTGCCGATAGTTTCTGAGTAAACTGGAAGTGATGTCAGGTCATCGCTTCCGGTTTACTATAAAAAGGAACAGACAATCAAAGGTGGTCCTGGTTTTGTTCAGCTGTCCAACTATCCGGCGGATGTGCCAGCTGGTTGCTCGGGTCTCCCGATGGAACTGGAAAACCCGAAAGAGCCGCAGTGGACATTGCCACGCCGCTGGTGAGCTGGCTCTAAATAAAACGGTACCGGAATGATGCCAGCATCTTCCGGTACAACCACCATGGTCCAGTGATGTACCGGTACGTTGTTGGACAGGAAGTGGTTATTTTAGCCCAATACTTCCTGTCCCTATGTAAATTACAAACGTGATTTTTTTTTTTTGTGAATAAATGACCTCTGTAAAGTGCGTCATGTCATTACCTTCAAAGAGAAAACTATGGGCACCCGGAAGTAGGGCTGGGGAAAAAAATCAATTTTAATCTTGAATCGAGTGGAGAGGTCAAATCGATTCAAAATTTAAGCAAATCGATTTTTTTTTTCACCGCGCCGGTCCAGAGGAGCTGCAGGCAGGAATTTTTAGGCGAGGCCGCGGCTTCGGCTTAGTCAGCGAGGCCGGACGCCGCAGCCTCGCCTAAAAACTCCTGCCCGCAGCTCCTCGGGACCGCCACGGTGTCCACAAAGAAATAAAAAAAAAAAAAAAAAAAAAAAACACCTCGATTCAAATCGTGAATCAAGTTTTTTTTTTATTTTTAAGAAAATATCCCAGCCCTACCCGGAAGAGGTATGTATGAGGCATCCACGCCATTCCCTCAGCGTTTGGCGCTGCTGGATCAAAGTACAATTCCCGTCATGCACTGGAAATTGTAACGGAACACGGTGGGATTGTGATCAGTCAATCATGTTATGGTCATCATGGATGGGACAGAATGGGAGTCTTCTGGCTTGTCAATCAAAATTGACTGTGTTAGTGGGCAGTAAACACCAGGAGTCTAAGTGACCCCCCCCCCCCCCATCAGAATGGCCCCCCAGTGACCACTCCCCTCAGGTGTCAGATTGGACCCTAGTGCCAGGGTCTCTGATAGCCCCACGTACAGGGCAGGTTTATGTATGTGTCTTGCCGCAGCCAATCAGACACAGCACCAAGGGTAGGACATGATGTGTAAGAGGCCTCAATAAGACACTAACCCCCCCCCCATGCACATTACCAAAACAAGCAGTCACATGGTCTGCTCTGATTGGTCAGGAAGAACTCTCTTGACTACACACCCTTCTGTGGTATCCAATCAGGGATCAGCCCGTGTATAGTACAGAATATATAATAAGGAGGTGGGATTTCTGGAAGGAGTAATACCCTTGTGTCCAGGAAAGGATATTTCTGCCGATGATCTGGTCAGACATGGTCTGGAACTTGTCCTGCATCTGCTGGAGAAGATTCTGGACCTGAAAGAGAAAAGAACCAATCAGGAGCTGCGAAGAGGACCCTGCTTACTGCCAGCTGTACAATTACAATGGTGGGGTGGTGAGATGGATGTAGAGGGGAACATGGGAAGGTTGTATATTGGGGGGGGGGGGGGGTGAATCAGTGAAACAGGAGGGGGGTGTATATAGGGGACTGTAGAGTGGAATGTGGGGAAGGGGTTACATGGAGGGAGATTGATGTAGAAGAGAAATATACAGGGGGAGATGTAGAGCAGAGACATGGGGGGGGGGGGGTAGAATTGATGTAGAGGGGGACATGGTGGGAAAATTATATATATATATATATATATATATATATATATATATATATATATATATATATATATATATATATATATATATATATATATATATATATACACATAAACAAATTAGCCATAACTTTGTGACCACCCACTCAATATTGAGTAGGTCCTCTCCCTGGCCCCTCAAGGCACAGACCCCACTAGACCTCTGGGGTACACTCACTGTGGTGTTTGGCACCAAGCCCTCAGTAGCAGATCCTTTAGCCCCGGTTCACAATGATGCGATGCAGGAAACACTGAATGTTGCTGTGTTTCCCCCACATTGTACTACAAACGCACAGCAACCATGTGATCTGCTGCGGGTGTCAAAGTTAGATTAACAACACCTGTAAACAGATCACAAAACTTCCCTGCACCATTTTGGTGTGGATGTGATTTGAGCCACACAAAATGTACACAGACATTGCATGTGATGTCACGTGAAAACCACACGCAGTGTTCCGCACCCACCAGTGTGAAGCTAGGCGAACGTTCTGCAACTTGTGAGATGGAGCCCCTTTTTCCAGCACATCCCACAGATGCTCCATTGGATTGGGATCCGGGGAATTTGGAGGCCAAGTTAACACTTTAAACACGCTATTGTCTTCCTCAAACCATTCTTGAACCATGTTTGCAGTGTGGCAGGACACATTATCGTGCTGAATGAGGCCACTGCCATCAGGGAATACCATTTCCATGAAGGTGTGGACTTGGTCACCAACAATGTTTAGGTAGGTGGTACAGTCCGTGTCAAAGTAACATCCAACGAATGGCAGCGCACAAGGTTTCCCAGCAGAAAGTTTCCCAACATAGGTGTCACCAGGGGGTGGCTATTGAGGCTGCAGCCCAAAATCTGGAGCCCATAGCCCCGAGTCTCTTACATCCCTGCCTAACCAGCGGCTCGCCACTGCGGCTGGCATTAGAGGTGGATGAGAGAAGAGAGACGAGCGAGCGAGCAGAGACGACATCATCTCTCTCCACCCGCTCCACGTCACCACTCTTCCGCCCCCACAGCCGGGCCATTTCAATGTGGGAGTGATGTGCGGTGGGGAGCAGAGAGATGACATCATCTCTCACCGCCCGCTCCACGTCACCACTCTTCCGCCCTCACAGCCGGGCCATTTCAATGTGGGAGTGATGTGCGGTGGGGAGCAGAGAGATGACATCATCTCTCACCGCCCGCCCCGCATCTCCGCTCTTCTGCCCTCACAGCGCGGGCCTCTTAAGTGTCAAAGGTGCGGTGGGGAGCAGAGAGATGACATCATCTCTCACTGCCCGCCCCGCATCTCCGCGCTCTCCTGCCCTCACTAAATGGACCAGTGCTGCCAGCCTGCCACCAATGCAGCGACATGCACATTTGGTGGCACTGGCTGGCATAGCAAGTGACAACCCACATCAGTTGGCAAGTGACAATCTGCTAATGGTGGCAGGTGACACGCCCAGGGCTCCCACTGATTCTGGTGAGTTGAGTCACTTCATTATATATTAGAATAGAAACAAAGCGCTGCGATCACCCTGACACCATATCAACCATGGTGCCCTGATGATTGAAACACCAACACCAGCCTTTTTCCCGCGAAAACTTGCTTACCACCGGCGTGCCCCTCCCCCCCCCGCGCGCCTGCAAAAAGGTTGGCAGCCGCTGCTATGGGCTCTATCCCCAGATCTTCTGCAGACCTAGAAACGCCCCGGTTTCCCAAAGCATCACATCGATTCCGCCAGCTTTCCTTCTTCCCACACCACATCCCGGTGCCGTCTCTTCCTCAGATAAGGGACACATCCGGCCATCCACATGATGAAAAGGAAAACGTGATTCATCAGATCAGGCCGCCTTCTTCCATCGCTCCCTGTGGTTCTGATGCTCGTGTGGCCATTGTAGGCGCTGAGGACACGGGTCATCGAGGACACGGGTCAGCATGGGCCCCCCGACCGCTCTGTGACCTCACAGCAAACTGCCATGTCCATTTCTTCTGCTTTCAACACATCAACTTCAGGGACAACATGTTCACTCGCTGCCTAATATATCCCACCGACTGTCAGATGTCATTGTACCAATGTGATTGGCTTCACCCGTCACTGGTCATAGAGTTCTGTCTGATTGGTGTACAGAGAGGACACTGATAGAGAGGATTCTGTGGTCATACAGAACGTCCTTCCTGTGTGTGGCCCTCAGGAGCCGAGAGCTGTGTATGGGGCCCCTGGCAGTGCGCTGTGTCTCCTGCAGACAGTATGTGGCCCCTGGTAGAGATGAAGGGCCCCTCCTCCCCCCGCACTCACCACCTCGGTCAGGTCCTGTACAGTCTTGGGATCCGCACTGTCCGCCATCTCCCGGCTCTCTCTCCGCTCTTCCCGCAGGCCGCACGGAATACACCCCGCTCTTCCAACCAGCCAATCAGAGCCGCGGATGTCAGCTCTCCAGCTCCGCCTCTTCCGGGAACAGCACCATGGAGACGACAAGCCGTTGTTAAGCGGAAGGCGTTGTTCTGCGCGCCATCCCGTGCGCGTCGCCACCTCCTCCTACACTGCGCATGTGCAATGTTTCCTCAAGGCTGGTCACAGGAGGCGGAGCTCCACGTGTATAGAGCAGAGCTGTGATTGGCTATCAGAGATAAAAAATCCGCCCCAAGCTGAATTCTCTTCCTCATACAGGGGAGAATATGGTGCAGAAATAACCAATTTTCCCCTTTAGAGCGACACGGCGTTCTGCTACCCCACACTTGCCCCTCCCTCATCAGCAACAACCCCTCCCACTTCCTGCCCCTCTCTCAACACTAATCCCTCTCTCTATGCCCCTCCCTCTCTAAGCACTTCCCTGCCCTCTCCCAGGATCTACCCGTCCCTCATTTAGCTCCTGCCCCTCCCTCTCTCAGCTCTGCCCCTCCCTCATCAGCACTAACCCCTCCCCCTCTCTGCACTGCCCCTCCCTCTCTCAGCTCTGCCCCTCCCTCATCAGCACCAACCCCTCCTACTTCATTCTCTCAACACTAATCCCTCTCTCTCTGCCCCTCCCTCTCTAAGCTCTTCACTGCCCTCTCCCAGGATCTACCCGTCCCTCATTTAGCCCCTGCCCCTCCCTCTCTCAGCTCTTCCCCTCCTTCATCAGCACTAACCCCTCCCTCTCTCTGCACTGCCCCTCCCTCTCTCAGCTCTGCCCCTCCCTCATCAGCACCAACCCCTCCTACTTCCCTCTCTCAACACTAATCCCTCTGCCCCTCCCTCTCTAAGCACTTCACTGCCCTCTCTCAGGACCTACCCCTCCCTCATCCAGCCCCCTGCCCCTTCCTCTCTCAGCTATGCCCCTCCCTAATCAGCACTAACCCCTCCCTCTCTCTGCACTGCCCCTCCCTCTCTCAACACTAATCCCTCCCATGTTCTGCCCCTCCCTCAACACTAACCCCTCCCTCTTATGGCACCTGCCCCTCCCTCTCTCTGCATTGCTCTGCCCTCTCTCAGGAATTGCTCCTCCCTCTCTCAACACTGCCCTGCTCTCTCCAAGGACCTACAACCCATCCAGCCCTTGCCCCTCCCTCTCTCAGCTGTGCTCCCCTTTGACAGCCCCTGCAGCTCCCTCTCTCAGCACTTCTCTCCCAGGGCTTTCCCCTCCCTTCTCCAGCCCTTGCCCCTCCCTCTCTTAATATTATCCCTTCCCTCTCTCAGCCCTGCCCCGCCCTCTTCCAGGACCTGTCCTTTTCTCTTCCAGCCCCTGCCCCTCCCTCTCTCAGCACTAACCCCTCCCTCTATAAAGCCAAGTACACACCATCAGAAAATCAGATGAAAAATACCACTTTCAAAACAATCGTACTGTAATCTGATTGTTTGTACACAGCTTTTGAGAGCCGAGGGGACAAACACAAAAACTTTTCTCGTACAATACTATAACCAACCATTTTCATTTGATCAGTACAGCATTGGTCAAAAAAATACAATACAACACATTACATCACTTCTGAATTTTTATTCTGTTGTACGAGAATTTTTGTAAACTTTAGTAACCTCTTCATTTTTGAAAGAAGACTGGAATGCAAAAAAAAAAAAAAAAAAAGACAATCATTCGTTCGGTAATCTCATAGTGTATACCAAGCTGCAGACCCTGTCCCTCCCTCTCTCAGCACTGCCCCTCCTCTCAGCACTGCCCCTCCCACTCTCAGCACTGCCCCTCCTCTCAGCACTGCCCCTCCCTCTCTTAGCCCCTGCCCCTCCTCTCAGCACTGCCCCTCCCTCTCTCAGCACTGCCCCTCTTCTCAGCACTGCCCCTCCGTCTCTCAGCACTGCCCCTCCTCTCAGCACTGCCCCTCCCTCTCTCAGCACTGCCCCTCCTCTCAGCACTGCCCCTCCCTCTCTCAGCACTGCCCCTCCTCTCAGCACTGCCCCTCCCTCTCTCAGCACTGCCCCTCCCTCTCTTAGCCCCTCCTCTCAGCACTGCCCCTCCCTCTCTCAGCTCCTGCCCCTCCCTCTCTCAGCACTGCCCCTCCCTCTTTCAGCACTGCCCCTCCCTCTCTCAGATTCTGCCCCTTCTCTCAGCACTGCCACTCCTTCTCTCAGCTCCTGCCCCTCCCTCTCTCAGCTCCTGCCCCTCCCTCTCTCAGCTCCTGCCGCTCCCTCTCTTAACCCCCGCCCCTCCCTCTCCTCTCAGCACTGGCACTCCCTCTTTCAGCCCCTGCCCCTCCTTCTTTCAGCACTGCCCCTCCCTCTCTAAGCTTCTGCCCCTCCTTCTTTCAGCACTGCCCCTCCTTCTCTCAGCACTCTCTCTCCCAGCCCCTCCCTCTCCCAGCACTACTTCTCCCTCTCTCATCCCCTGCCCATCCTTCCCTCAGCTGCTGCCCCTCCCTCTCCTAGCACTGTCCCTTCCTCAGCTCAAAGATAGCAAGGATAACTCGTCACACATTTGTGGCAGTGTTGAATTGTAAATCTGTTAACTTGCTGCACATTTTCACTGGCAAGTTGTACACTTGCAGAGCACATGAAGCACAAGTTCTAGTTGACACTTTTCCAATTTGTACCAAATTTGTGCGGCAAGTCTACAGCAAGAGCTCTGCAAGTCTACAGCATGAAAATTCAGCCACAAGTGACCCCTGTGGTGGGAGGACTATTGCACAACATAACTGAACCAGAACTTGCAGCAGAAGAAAGTTGATCTGGAGTCATGCAATGCGGACTTGCTGCAATTGTGCAATAAACTTGTAAAGCCTGGCAAGTCTAGCAATAGCTTAGCAAGTCCTTTTCAAACTTGCAGCACAATTGCTTGCTATCTGAGTCTTGCCCCCCTCTCCCAGAACTGCCCCTCCCTCTCCCAGCACTACCCTCCCTCTCTCAGCACTGCTCCTCCCTCTCTGGACACTGCCCCTCCCTCTCTGGACACTGTCCCTCCCTCCCCCAGCACTACCCCTCCCTCTCTCAGCACTGCTCCTCCCTCTTTCAGCACTACCCCTCCCTCTCTAAACACTATCCCTCCCACTCTCAGCACTGCCCCTCCCAGCACTGCCCCTCCCTCTCCCAGCACTACCCCTCCCTCTCTCAGCACTGCTCCTCCCTCTCTGGACACTGCCCCTCCCTCTCTGGACACTGTCCCTCCCTCCCCCAGCACTACCCCTCCCTCTCTCAGCACTGCTCCTCCCTCTTTCAGCACTACCCCTCCCTCTCTAAACACTACCCCTCCCACTCTCAGCACTGCCCCTCCCAGCACTGCCCCTCCCTCTCCCAGCACTACCCCTCCCTCTCTCAGCACTGCTCCTCCCTCTCTGGACACTGCCCCTCCCTCTCTGGACACTGTCCCTCCCTCCCCCAGCACTACCCCTCCCTCTCTCAGCACTGCTCCTCCCTCTTTCAGCACTACCCCTCCCTCTCTAAACACTACCCCTCCCACTCTCAGCACTGCCCCTCCCAGCACTGCCCCTCCCTCTCCCAGCACTACCCCTCCCTCTCCCAGCACTACCCCTCCCTCTCTCAGCACTGCTCCTCCCTCTCTGGACACTCTCTGAGCACTACCCCTCCCTCTCTGAGCACTGCTCCTCCCTCTCTCTGCACTGCCCCTCCCTCTCTGGACACTGCTCCTCCCTCTCTCTGCACTACCCCTCCCTCTCTGAGCACTGCTCCTCCCTCTCTCTGCACTGCCCCTCCCTCTCTGAGCACTACCCCTCCCTCTCTGAGCACTGCTCCTCCCTCTCTGAGCACTACCTCTCCCTATCTGAGCACTGCTCCTCCAGTATTATATGAAGTTGATCACACATGCTGTTATATGCAATGTACACAAAGGAAATATTATCATTCTATTGTGTGGTTTGATTTATATCACTCACAACCATCTGATCCTATGATATATACAATAACTACAGTATTGCCAACCCCCCTGAAGTGAAATTTACTGGCTGGATGCCAACATATACAAACGGCAACAATTTTTTACTGGCAAAAAAACCATGAAATTTACTGACAGAGCTGCATTTTTTACTGGCACTGCTAAAAAGTACCTAAAATGCCTGTTTTCAGTGCTAAACAGTGCAAACATCAATATTTAAACAATAAACATATTGCTAGTGCTATTCCCAATGTCTTTAAGTTAAACAAAAGTCAACAACCATATTTCTCCATTTACATGGAACAAGAGGGGGTCAGAAGTTATGTGGACATGGTACGGGGGGTCAGAGACTGTGTGGACATGGTACAGGGGGTCAGAGGCTGTGTGGATATGGTATGGGGGGCTCAGAGGCTGCGTGGACATGGTATGGGGGGCCAGAGGCTGCGTTGACATAGTACAGGGAGTCAGAGGCTGCGTGGACATGGTACAGGGGGTCAGAGGCTGTGTGGACATGGTACAGGGGGTCAGAGGCTGCGTGGATATGGTATGGGGAGGTCAGAGGCTGCGTGGACATGGTACGGGGGGTCAGAGGCTGCGTGGACATGGTACAGGGGGTCAGAGGCTGCGTGGATATGGTATGGGGAGGTCAGAGGCTGCGTGGACATGGTACGGGGGGTCAGAGGCTGCGTGGACATGGTACAGGGGTCAGAGGCTGCGTGGACATGGTAGGGGGTCAGAGGCTGCGTGGACATGGTACAAGGGGTCAGAGGCTGCGTGGACATGGTACAGGGGGTCAGAGGCTGTGTGGACATGGTACAGGGGGTCAGAGGCTGTGTGGACATGGTACAGGGGGTCAGAGGCTGCGTGGACATAGTACAGGGGGTCAGAGGCTGCGTGGACATGGTAAGGGGGTCAGAGGCTGCGTGGATATGGTACCGGGGGTTAGAGGCTGCGTGGACATGGTAAAGGGGGTCAGAGGCTACGCAGACATGGTACGGGGGTCAGAGGCTGCGTGGACATGGTACGGGGGGTCAGAGGCTACGCGGACATGGTACGGGGGTCAGAGGCTGTGTGGACATGGTACAGGGGGGTCAGAGGCTGCGTGGACATGGTACAGGGGGTCAGAGGCTGTGTGGACATGGTACAGGGGGTCAGAGGCTGCGTGGACATGGTACAGGGGGTCAGAAGCTGCGTGGACATGGTAAGGGGGTCAGAGGCTGCGTGGACATGGTACAAGGGGTCAGAGGCTGCGTGGACATGGTAGGGGGATCAAAGGCTACATGGACATGGTGCGGGGGGTCAGAGGCTGTGTGGACATGGTAAAGGGGGTCAGAGGCTACGTAGACATAGTACGGGGGTCAGAGGCTGTGTGGACATGGTAGGGGGGGTCAGAGGCTATGCGGACATGGTACGGGGGTCAGAGGCTGCGTGGACATGGTACGGGGGTCAGAGGCTGCTTGGACATGGCACAGGGGGTCAGAGGCTGCTTGGACATGGCACAGGGGGTCAGAGGCTGCATGTGCAGTGTTCTCCTATTGAATGGCTCAGCTCTGCTCTAGCTGTCCTCCCTCCTCAGCTCAGGCTGATCAGCCAACGAGAACGGAGCACCTGACATTAAAAAATGGCACCAGGCAGCGCCATCGCTTCACTGCGCATTGCTTCGCCCTGCCGAGCATGTACGAGATTTCCCAAGCTCGGCAGGCTTCAGAATGGCGCATGCAGTTGCGCTGCATGGCCGGCAGCCATCTTTTTTGACATTTACAGGCGGCCCGAAAACAGGCTGAAATTTATGGGCTGCCTGTAAATTAATTATTCTATTCAAATTTCCGAAGATGGTTATATTCTTTCTATTCTATTTTGTTGTTTTTTTTTATATACTATTCTGTTATTTTCTTTTCTATTTAATCTATTCTTTTCTATTATATCCAAATTCAAATTGATTCTATTTGCATTTTGGAAAAGCCCACCCCTCCACAAAGGCACAGGGTGCACTGGACACCCAGCATACAGCACAGGGCAGCAAAGGGGTCCAGTGCATCCCCTCACCAATATTACAGGGACAGCAAAGGGGTCCAGTGCATCCCCTCACCAATATTACAAGGGCAGCAAAGGGGTCCAGTGCATCCCCTCACTAATATTACAGGGGCAGCAAAGGGGTCCAGTGCATCCCCTCACCAATATTACAGGGGCAGCAAAGGGGTCCAGTGCATCCCCTCACCAATATTACATCAATACAAACAAATGGCCCCTGCCCTCACCTATAACTGGCCTTTGCAGCAAGGAGCACATGGAAGACAAACGCATGTAAAACAAAACCAAAGAATTTTCCAGCTCAACTTACCAACCAGTCTGCAACCAGTCTGCAACCAACCAAATGATCCCGTCTAACTGTATGCATTAAAACCCCTGGTCAGGACTGAGTTCTCTTGAGAGAAGTATGGGAGGCAGGGGGCTGGGATGTTTTCAGGAAGCTATGTACAGCACCCCTCCCACCAGCCATAATCTGCCTGCCTTATATAGAGAAGCACAGAGACCCAGTGATGACATCAGGCAGTCTAATACAAGGTCTGTAATGAAAAAAGAAAGGATTTATTTAAAAAATGTAATTATCATGATGATGAAGGAAAGGGGGGGGGGGGGCACCAGGGCAGAATATAAACAGATTAACCACTTTCCACCGGGAGGGCGTACATGGACATTGGTTATACCGGGGATGATACCGGCACTTACAGGCATCATCCCGGTAATGATCTTTTCAGCTGGTGATTCTCTTCAAGGCAGAAGTGATCTGAGTCACTTCTGCGGGTGGTGGAATGGGGTCCCAACCCCCCTCCCGCCGCTGCCTATCCTATCAGTCCCATTGCAGGGCCGGGAGCGATGCGGCCGGCGGTGATGTGCGGTCGGCGGTGATGGTTCCCTTCTCTCTGTAACCCTGGAAACTGGAAGAGACAAGCAGTTTGTCACTGGTTCCGCCCCTTTATTTACCTGGCCAGCAACGGCCAGGTAAGTAGGCGATCAGACCGATCTGTGTCTGTCAACTGTGCAAGACTGGCCGGAGGTCAGAAGGTCTCCAAGGAGACCAAAGCCAACATGTGTTGGGGGGTAGACATGTGCAGTTTGTTTTGTTCCGAATTGAAATTTGGACAAATTTTGAGTTTGTCAGGAAATTCAGATGTATCCAAATTTCCAAATAGTAACGAACTTCAAACTAAGCCAAAATAACAGAAAACATTTTGGATGTAATTCAAATCGATTTGAATAGTTTTCAAAATAATTTCGAATAGTTTTCGAATTCGAATCATTTTTGATTTGTTTTTCATCGGCTACATGGGAGGCCAGAGGAGAGATTTGGGGTCTAATAGACGCCAGATCTCTCCATAAAGAGGACCTGTCACGGCCCATGCTATCACAAGGGATGTTGTCCTTCCTTAGTAATAGCAATAAAGTTAGTACAAAAAAATATTTAAAAAAATGTTTGTAAAAAATAAATAAATAATAATAACAAAAATTCAAAGTGCCCCTGTCCCACCGTGCTTACACACAAATGCGAATGCATACGTTACTCTCGCACACATATGTAAACAGCAATCGAACCACACATGTGAGGTATTGCCGCGAACATCAGAACGAGAGCAATAATTCTAGCACCAGAATTTTAAGCACTGTAGTTTGCCGCCATTCCACTGGCAGACGCAATTTTAAAGCGTGAAATGTTAGGTATCTATTTACTCGGCATAACATCATCATTATGCAAAAATAATTGGGCTAACTTTTTTTTAAATTCATGAAAGTGTTTTTTTTTCCCCCAAAACTAGCATTTGAAAAACTGCTGTGCAAATACGATGTGACATAAAAAATTGCAACACCCACCATTTTATTCTATAGGGTCTCTGCTAAAAAAAAAATTATATATATATATATATATATATATATATATAATGTGTGGAGGTTCTAAGAAATTTTCTAGCAAAAAAAAGTTGATTTTTGCATGTAGGAGCGAAGAGTCAGAAAGGTCCCAAGGATGGCAAGTGGCTAAACTTCATCTGTCAGTAAAATATAATTCTGGACGGTTGTAGGGGGATGACACTTCTATTCTTATATATAGGATTTCCTATTGACCATCCACAGAACATACAACTTCACACAAACCTGGAGTGATCAGAGCTCCTCATCAATCGAAGGATTATTTCGAGGTTCTCACCCTCCACACACTGGATATAATGTAATATTTTCTTTCTGGTGGTTGGTGATGGGATATAATAATGTAGAATGTCGGAGGAGGGGGTCATGTCAATCGCTGTATATGATTATCTGACCAGTCCGTGTGCACAGGTGATATCTGATATCGTTGATCTGCGGAGAATTTCCGACCAGGAAGACGACCCCCCCCCACCCCCGCCTTCTATCTTGTCACCTGTCTCGATCACTCTATAAAACTATATTTAGTCAAAGTCATTTGAGGAGTATCCTGTGTTTGTAGCTGACATAACAACCCCTCCGTGAGAGAACGCCATGGTCATTCAGCAATCAGTGGTGTCAATATTCCTTATTTATTGGGTGTCGGCAATGGAACGTTCTGAGCCAGAAACAATGAGAAATCTCCATGTCAGGTTGGTTTGTGTGGGGGGTGATGAATGGGGGGGTCACTGTGTACCATGATAAACAGGGACACATTTCCTATGTACTTTAGCACCATCTTGGGGCCAAAATGGGGTACTGCTAGTTTCAGAGGGGTGCACAGAGGAAGGTTTTTGGCCAATGAAGTTAATAGCACCATCTAGTGGTTCCAAGGCATGACTTTTACTTTTAAAAGCTAAAAGGGGCTGACAGGGTCCTTTCAAGTTTAGGGACCATCTGGAAAAGGCTGGCACTGTGTCAGATCCTGGACAGGAAATGAGCTGTGCTGAGATAAACATACTTTAAGAGGAATTAAAAATTCTGATTTTGGAACCATGTGGAGTGCCCGGCAATGCTGTATCCTGGCCTAGGCCGACAAGGCCCAGGCCTAG
Source organism: Lithobates clamitans (assembly GCA_037952925.1). Taxonomy (NCBI): domain Eukaryota; kingdom Metazoa; phylum Chordata; class Amphibia; order Anura; family Ranidae; genus Lithobates; species Lithobates clamitans. Next base: position 90,821 of record JBBGZY010000890.1, read on the forward strand.
GGCAGCACTTTGCAGGGGGGCAGCACAGAAAGAGTCCCCGCCGGCTTGCGCTCCACTGTTAGTTTAGCACCAGTCTTATGGAGCAGACTGGGCTGAGAGGCAAATTAGTCCAGCAGCCCCCATAAAGCAACTGAACTGCTTGCGGGCGGCATTCCGCAACTGTGGAGGGGGGGGGGGGGGGGCGCCCCCTTTAATTTTGACTGTACTATCATCCTGGACCACAAACCTTCCTCACTGTGCTCTATGTTTTCTGCTGCACCATTGGCATGGTTATATCTTCTTAGTCCTCTCCATAAAATTATCAGAAATTTGTGCTTAAAGTAGAACTATAGGCAACAGTTTTTTTTTTCATTTTGGATAGAGTAAGGGAGGGTTATAACACCTGTCAGTTTATTTTTTACCATCCCTGTCCCATTGCAGAGATTTCCCTTTACTTCCTACCCCATAGCCACACAAAAAGTGAGAAGAAATCTATGCAAATTAAAGGAATCGATTGCCCCTGCCCCCCAGGCCCTCAGAAGTGTCCCCACTAGAAGATTTCAGGGCAGGTCTTAAACAGCAAGGGGTGTGGCCTTGACAGGAAGGGGTGGGCCATATTTAAATTATGGGGTACACGAGTTTAGTCAGGCCTAGGGCAGCACAAAACCTAAATACACTACTGGTGCCTGGGTCTGTATGCCTACTTTGATAGGCGTGTGCACAGGGTGTTCCAGATGTGCCTGGGCACACCCTAATCACCTACTGCGCATTAGCATTTTCGCTTTGTGTAGCAGTGGGGAGATGGGAAATATCTCCCTCTTACCGGTTCTGCCATAAGAGAAGTACTTATGCACTTCTCTGTCACTGTGCCAGCAGAGGGACCAATGTGCCAGGGCCATATATATAGACACACACAGGCATGTGTGTTTGAGCTTTAGGGTGCACACCCTAATGCAATAGGCTGCACACACCTATGCCTACTGTCCCATTATGAGGGGTTCCCACCATCCCTGTGCTGAGTTCCCAGGTCTGTACACCTGCTGTGCCCCTTATGAGGGGTTCCTACCATCCCTGTGCTGAGTTCCTGGGTTGGTACACCCTCTGTGCCCATTATGATTGGCTCCCACCATCCCTATGCTGAGCTCCCGGGTCTGTACACCTGCTGTGCTCCTTATGAAGGGTCCCTGACATCCCTGTGCTGAGTTCCCAGGTCTGTACACCTGCTGTGCCCATTATGAGAGGGTTCCACCATCCCTATGCTGAGTTCCCAGGTCTGTACACCTGCTGTGCCCATTATGAGGGGTTTTATGCTATGAAAGATACAGCAGGAGGCGTTGACAGTGGCAGTACTGTGATTTCTGTGAGAAGTAAATGTAGCATACATGTCCATATTGAATGACAGGTCCACTTACTAGCACTGTGTACCAATTTTACATGAACTCCCCCCAAACTGTCACTTTGTATAATGAACACTAGATGGCAGCGCTGCTCTCTGTATAGTGGGAGCCGTGTGTACAGGTAAGAGAACTCATGAAGAGCCTTAATAGAATCATCACACACAGTGCTGGATTTATGAAAGGGGCAAATGCCCTGCCCCCCCGACAGAAGCCCCCCCCCCCCCCCCCCCCTATACAAAAATAATATTAAATAATACAATTTTAAAAAGTACTCTGGATTGGTATGTTGTATAGTTTTTAAAACTGAACTAGCTCTTGCAAACACACATAACCTCAGAATGACGTTGTGTGGAGACCTTCCCTTCAGTCTTGCACAGTAGTACAGGTTCCTCTCCTGGACTGAAATGCCTTACTCTGATTTCACTGCACACTGTGAGCTTCTCACAATGTGCATTAGAAGCTGCAGCAAGTCAGATAGAACAAAACCAAACAAAAATTCCCAGCTCAACTTACCGACCAGTCTGTCACCAACTGAATTATCCTTACTAAAAGCATGCCTTAAAAACAGGGCTTTAGTCTGCACACATTTGCAAAAACATGCATAAGCTACAGAGCCCCGCCAAGGCACCCCAGTATTATGTAGTCCTAACTCTAAATTTTGAGAGCATCCATAATGGAAGCACATGCATTATAATGGATAGGCAGAGGGCAGGTGAGCCTGGAGGGAGCCCACCCCTCCACCAAATTTTTGATATAATATTTTAACGCAAGGGCCCGTTCCTGCGCCCAACAAGAGTAACTGTGAGGGCTTACAGCGTTGTGGCACCACCACCACCAAAGGCCCAATTTTTTTGCCCCTGTTCAACACGGGCATGTAATTAACATTTTTGATACAATATTTCACAGAAGGGAGCGTTCCTGCGCCCAACAAGAGTATCTGTGAGTGGTTACAGTGTTGTGGCACCACCACCGCCCAAGGCCTAATTTTTATGCCCACTGTTTAACAGGGGCATGTAATTACAATTCTTGATATAATTTTTCACAGCAGGGCCATTCCTGCACCCAACAAGAGTAACTGTGAGGGCTTATAGTGTTCTGTTACCACCAACACCTGAAGGGCCTGGTATGGATTTTGGGGGTGACATCCATGCCATTTTTTTTTTTTGTATTTTTGGTATTTTTATCTATATTGCCGGGATCCAACAATACATTACAGCCGCGAGCAGTTTTAAAGCGAAGGTCCGCCCAAAAAAAAAAAAAAATTAAAAACCAGCAGCTACACATACTGCAGCTGCTGGCTTTTAATAATATGACACTTACCTGTCCTGGAGTCCAGCGATGTCGACACCGCAGCTGATATTTCCATCCGCTGTCAAGTGCTGCCACCGCCATTTCGGCTTCACGCCGGGAACCCTACTGCGCATGCGCGAGGCCTGCTCCTCTCTCCTACTGACCCGGAGACAGGGGAAGGAGGAGGGAGCCCCAGCCGTGACGTCAATAGCCATGGCTGAGGCTCTCGGAAGTGGCAAAGGATACTTGTCAAAGACAGGTATCCTGTTCCCCCCCCCCCCCCCCGAAAGGTGCCAATTGAGGCACCGGAGGGGGGGAGGAATCAGATGAGCAGAAGTTCCGCTTTTGGGTGGAACTCCGCTTTAAATGACATTTTTTCCTTTAGAAATGTCATTTTGCTGTGGCACTGTTATAAACATGGGAAAGATGCGCTAATTTACAGGCATACTGAGGACACCACCCAGGCACACAGGTTCACTTTTAGCATTATTAAAATCACTGCTCCCAAAAAAACGGCCGTTTTTAAAACTTTTTTGCATTGATACATGTCCCCTGGGGCAGGACCCGGTCCCCAAACACTTTTTATGACAATAACTTGCATATAAGCCTTTAAAACTAGCACTTTTGATTTTTCATGTTCGTGCCCCATAGACTTTGACGTTGTTCGTGTGTTGGAACACATTTTTTGCCTGTTCGCATGTTCTGCTGCGAACCGAACCGGGGGGTGTTCGGCTCATCCCTATTCATTATTATAGAACAAGTCCAACTGAATGTGACCAACTACTAGATATATCATGACCTGCATAATGAGAACTTTGACATGCACACTCTGCAATGACATCTCAGTACACGTTCCAGCTGTAGTTGTTACAGTAGCCGGTAATTCCATCCTGAGCAGGAAGTTACTTCCAGCTGTTTACATATTCAGCTTAACCTCGTCTCCTCCTCCTTGCCCTACTACAACAATTCCATCCCCACACCGGACTGTGCTGGAGCCCTGACGGTGAGTACAGCCAGGTGTTCTCTCTCCTCCATCACTGACACAAGTGGGGGGCACTGCTATCCTGTACACATGGGGTACAGGACTATTTTCTTTTATCTACACAGCTGACAACTTTTCCTCCATCTCCTTCCCTTCACAGCTGTCCACCTACTGTACCCCGACCCCTCCATCTCCTTCCCTTAACAGCTGTCCACCTACTGTACCCCGACCCCTCCGTCCCCTACCCTTCACAGCTGTCCACCTACTGTACCCCGACCCCTCCGTCCCCTACCCTTCACAACTGTCCACCTACTGTACCCCGACCCCTCCATCCCCTACCCTTCACAGCTGTCCACCTACTGTACCCCGACCCCTCCATCTCCTTCCCTTAACAGCTGTCCACCTACTGTACCCCGATCCCTCCGTCCCCTACCCTTCACAGCTGTCCACCTACTGTACCCCGACCCCTCCGTCCCCTACCCTTCACAACTGTCCACCTACTGTACCCCGACCCCTCCATCCCCTACCCTTCACAGCTGTCCACCTACTGTACCCCGACCCCTCCGTCCCCTACCCTTCACAGCTGTCCACCTACTGTACCCCGACCCCTCCATCTCCTTCTCTCCACATCTGTCCACCTACTGAACCCCGACCCCTCCGTCCCCTTCTCTCCACATCTGTCCACCTACTGTACCCCGACCCCTCCATCCCCTTCTCTCCACATCTGTCCACCTACTGAACCCCGACCCCTCCATCCCCTTCTCTCCACATCTGTCCACCTACTGAACCCCGACCCCTCCATCCCCTTCTCTCCACATCTGTCCACCTACTGTACCCCGACCCCTCTGTCCCCTTCCATCCACACCTGTGCACCTTCTGTACCCTGACCCCTCTATCCCCTTCCCTCCACAGCTATTTACTGTACCCGTCCCCCCCTCCCCTTCCCTCCGCAGCCGTCCACCTACTGTACCCTGTCCCCTTCCTCCACAGCTGTCCACCTATTGTACCCCATCCCCCCCATCCCCTTCCCTCCAGAACTGTCCACCTACTGTACCCCGACCCCTCCGTCCCCTTCTCTCCACATCTGTCCACCTTCTGTACCCCGACCCCTCCGAATTCCTCCCTCTGCAGCTGTCCACCTACTGTACCCCGACCCCTCAATCCCCCTGCCTCCAGAGCTGTCCACCTACTGTACCCCGACCTCTCCATCCCCTTTCTTCCATAACTGTCCACTTACTATACCCTGACACCTCCATCTCCTTCCCTCCACATCTGCCCCTTTCCCTCCACAGCCTTCCACCTACTTTACCCCGACCCCTCATTCTACTTCCCTCCATAGTCTTCAACCCACTGTACCCCGACCCCCCAGTACCCCTCCTTCCATATTTGTCCACCTACTATACCCCGACTCCTCTGTCCCCTTCCCTCCACATCTGTCCAATCACTATTCCAAACCCCTCTGTCCCCTTCCCTTCACAGCTGTCTACCTACTATACCTACTATATCCAGACTCCTCTGTCCCCTTCCCTCCACATCTGTCCACGTACTATTCCCTAACCCCCATGTCTCCTTCCCTCCACAGCTGTCTACCTGCTATTTCCCAATCCCTCCATCCTTTCCCTTCACTGCTGTCTACCTACTGTACCCTGACCCCCACAGACACCTTCACAGCTGTCCACCTACTATACCCTGACCCCTCCGTCCCCTTCTCTCCAGCGCTGTTCACCTACTGTACCCCCTGTCCCCCCCCGTCCCTTTCCCTCCACAGCTGTCCACCTATTGTGCCCCGCCCCCCGTCCTCTTCCCTCCACAGCTGTCCACCTACTGTACCCCATCCCTCCCATCCCCTTCCCTCCAGAGCTGTCCACCTACTGTCCCCTTTTTCCCCCCCAGTCCCCTTCCCTCCACAGCTGTCCACCTACTATACCCTGATCCCTCAGTCCCCCTCCCTCCACAGCTGTCCACCTACTGTACCCCGACCCCCTCCCTCCAAAGCTGTCCACCTACTATACCCTGACCCCCCCCCCCCCCCCCCAACCCCTTCCCTCCACATCTGTCCCTTTCCCTCCACAGCCTTCCACCTACTGTACCCCATCCTCTCATCCCCTTCCTTCCACATCTGTCCATATACTATACCCCAACCCCTCTGTCCCCTTCCCTCCACAGTCATCCATTTACTGTAGCCAACCCCTCTGCCCTCCTTCCTCCACAGCTGTCCATCAACTGTACCCCGACCCCTCATTCCACTTCCCTCCACAGTCTTCAACTTACTATACCCCAACCCCTCAGTACCCTTCCCTCAATATCTGTTCACTTACTATTCCTGAACTCCTCTGTCCCCTCCACAGCTGTCCACTTACTGTACCCTGAACCCCCCCATCCCCTTCCCTCCACAGCTGTCTACCCACTATTCCCCTCGACCCCTACGTCCCTTCCCTTCGCAGCTGTCCACCTACTGTACCCCATCCCCCCTGTCCCCTTACCTCCACAGCTGTCCCTCTACTGTACCCCAACCCCTTCCCTCCACAGCTGATCACTTAATATACCCTGTCCCCTCCAACCCCTTCCCCCCCACATCTGTCCCTTTCCCTCCACAGCCTTCCATCTACTGTACCCCATTTCCTCCATTACCTTCCCTCCACAGCTGTCAACCTACTATACCCCAACTCCTCTGTCCCCTTCCATCCACAGCTGTCCATCAACTGTACCCCAGCCCCTCATTCCACTTCCCTCCACAGTCTTCAACCTCCTGTACCCAACCCCTCAGTACCCTTCCCTTCATATCTGTCCACTTACTATTTCCGGACCCCCTTCATCCCCTCCCCTCCACAGCTGTCCACTTTCTGTACCCCGACATCCTCGTCCCCTTCCCTCCACAGCTGTCTACCTACTATTTCACCGACCCCTCGGTCCCTTCCCTTCACTGCTGTCTACCTATTGTACCCTGACCCCCCCATCCCCTTCCCTCCACAGCTGTCCACCTACTATACCTCAACCTCTCCATCCCCTTCTCTCCACAGCTGTCCACCAGCTGTACCCCGTCCCCGTAGTCGCTTTCCCTCCACAGCCATCCATCTACTGTACCCCAACCCCTCTGTCCCCGTCCCCCCGGCAGCCTTCCTCGTACTGTACCCCGATCCCTCTGTCACTTTACCCCCATAGCCATCCATCTACTGTACCCCGACCCCCCCATCCCCTTCGCTCCACAACCTACCATCTACTGTACCCTGACCCCTCAGTCCCCTTCCTCCCATAGCCTTCCTTCTACTGTACCCCTCCTTTTCTGTCCCTCCACAACCTTCCATCTACTGTACCCCGACTTCTCCGTCCTATTCCCTCATCTTCTGTTCATCTTCTGTACCCCAAACTCTCGATCCCCTTCCCTTTCAAACCTCCTATTTACTGTACCCTGACCCTTCTGTCCCTTTCCCTCCACAGTCGTCCATCTACTGCATCCCAACCCCTCTGTTCCCTTCCATCCATGGCCGTCCATCTACTGTACCCTGACCCTACTGTCCCCTTCTCTCCACAACTGACCATCTACTGAACCCCGACCCCTCCATCCCCAGAGTAGTTTGGTAGAAGATGGAATAATGCAGAAACGGCAGTAACTTTTTTCTACCAATCACCATCCATCTCATTCTGCTGTATATAGTTACTTTAGTTTACCGTACATCATTCTCCCTCGCCGTGCCACTTTATCACGTCTGCCTGTAATCCATTCTGCTGGCTGACACACAGGACAAGTCTGGGGACATGATGGATGTCTGGAATCGGATATGTTTCCATAGGAGGTACACTGGGAATGGATTCTCTTATATCACATTAAAGGGACACTGAACATTAGTTGGAAATCTTTTTATTTAAAGACCAATTAAACTTTGAGTTTAAATCAGCTAAATCCATTTCAGGTGCATCAATACAAAAGGCTGCAAACAGCCTGAGTAGAAAAGCCTGTCCCCTGTCAGCATGCTGTGGACAAGGACTCTGTGTGGAAGCAGTGATCTCTCTGCAGAGGTCCAACACACCCCTCGGTGAGATGCAGCTAGAGTTCTCCGGTCAGTGGAAGCTTTGCCGATTGGAGAGCTCTATGGCTGCTGGACCTCTGCAGAGAGACTGCTGCTTCCACACAGAGAACAAAGACGCTGCTCCGCAGCATGGTGGCAGAGAATAGACTTCTCTACTTGAAAGTGTTACAAAACATATCCTGCAGCTGAGTTGATCACACATTTCCTCATAAAAGAGGAAGTGTGTCTAGTGATAATTTTATACAGTTTAACCAATCTACATTGTCTGGCTGATGTTTGTTGTTGGCTGGCATGAATCATATTATTAAAGGGGACCTGTCATGCATAGTAGACTTTTTCTGTCATAAGCTCCTGTACATTACGAGACCCTTGTTCTTGTCAATTATAAGATCACGTTCTATACAGAGTGTGGTGCACAATGACAGGTTAGGAATTACCGGCACACTCAGGAAGGAGCAGCGCCCTTCCCTTTCCTCCTGTGCGCCATATAATGCGCCTCAGCTTGTCCTGCCAATATGTGTCAGCCGTCCTGTACAACTAGTTCTGAGAGCCGGTGCAACAGTAACATTGTGACTATATACCGGGTGATTGGGGCGAGCCAGGGTGTGTGTACTGGCAATTAGACAGTCCACCGTAATTATCACTGTTATTATTATACATGTATATAGCTCTGACATATACCACAGTGCTGTACAGAGAACACTGAGCCAGTCAAATCAGTCTCTGTACCAGAAGAGCTTACACTTCAATGCCCCCCCCCCCCAGTCAGACATTAATCTGTGGAGGTGAAAGTCGCCAGGTAATGTAATAAGGTGGAGCTGTGATGATTAATGATGCTTTTGGCGGTTGGTCCTGTCCACACTGATCGCTCCACTCTCCTGTCCACAGATGTGATGCGTCATCTTATTATCTGTCATTATGTCACCATTCCTGATCCCGCCATTCCTGATCCCGTTCTTTTACTTTTTTTTTTTTCTGCGATTTGACCGATTTGAGGTTTTATTTGCACCGACGCTCAGTGTGGGGAGGGGGGACAAGGAGCGGGTTTAGGGTTTTCTATGTCAGCGTGTTTGATGGATTAGAGAACAAGGCAAACAGGACGTGGAGAGGGAGTCAGCGGCATCTTTCATCGAGAGAGCAGAAGCAGGATGCCACACACCCTCTGCCGCCGCGCTACACTGCCCGCGCGTCAGGAGGACACAATGCACGGGGTTAACTCTTAGTGATGGGATTTAAATTCACTTCAACAATCTCAGTTCACATATCGTCATACTATCATATTTCAGAAAAGCTCCACCTTTTGCCCTGGTTCACACCAATTCGGCTTTGAAATCGTACTACTTCAGCGCAATTTCAAATCCGCGGATCAGTGCGATTTGGATCTTCAATTTCATTGTGCCTCGCGACTTCATTTATCAGAAGTCAGTGCAAGTCGCAATGAAATCGCAGAAAAAAGTGCAGGAACCCTTTTCGCAATGATTTGAACGGATCCATTGCCGAAAATAGGGTGCAACTTGTCATGCAATTTTTAACTGTCAAATTGCATTGGCGGGAACGAGGGCTTTTTTTAATTAAAAAGTTGTCCTTGAACCCCAGTGAGTGACTTTGCCTAGGCTCAGATGAAGTCATCAGAGAATTTCCTCACTCTCCCCTCCCCCAGTGTTCAGACCGCAACATTGTAACTTTGTAGCAAGTCACAAGGTGAGAGGCTGCAGTAGCTAGAAAGGTTTAACGCTGCAGTCTGATCACTGAGAAAGTGTAACATTGTAAAAAAAATAATTCACAATGGTGGTCTGATCACCGAGGAACTGAAACATTGTGATCTGAGTCAGACATTTGTGAACACAGCCCAGAACTGCACAGGCACCAGGATTTACATAATCGTGTCATCTCTGAGTTCGCATCTCAATCCAGAAAGTAGATGGAGATCCTGGATGACGCCTGAACAAAGATGGTGCCATCCTTCTGAAAATTAGATAAAGACGTTGTCAGGGCTCGGAGCAGGGGCGGACTGAGAACTTATGGGGCCCCCGGGCAATAGGAAAAGATTATAGGGCCCCCAGACCATAGGAGATTATGGGGCCCCCAGGCAACAGGAGATTATGGGGCCCCCAGGCAATAGATTATGGGGCCACACAGTATACACACACACACACATACAGTATACACACACAGACACACAATATACACACACAGTATACACACACAGAATACACACACACACATACAGTATACACACACAGACACACAATATACACACACAGTATACACACACACACACACACACATACAGTATACACACACAGACATACAATATACACACACAGTATACACACACAGAATACACATACACACACTGAAAAGATACTGGAGAGGCAGGGCAGCTATAATGTTGGGATTTTTTAAAAAACACGGATTTTTACATACTGTCCCTGGTTTTAATGAGGCTGGCAACCCTGATGGGGCCCCTTAGTGGTATGGGGCCCTCGGGCAGTGCCCGAGTGCCCGAATGGTCAGTCCGCCCCAGGCTCGTAGTACTGTGATCTTTGTGAGTGGGAATAAATACCTGGATTACACTGACACATAGTTACATAGTTACATAGTTAGTCAGGTTAAAAAGACACAAATCCATTCAGCTCAACCAAAAAAAAAAATACAATCCCATATGCACAATCCTATCCCCACAGTTGATCCAGAGGAAGGCGAAAAACCCCAGCAAAGCATGCTCTAATTTGCTACAGCAGGGGAAAAAATTCCTTCCTGATCCCCCGAGAGGCAATCAGGTTTTCCCTGGATCAACTTTACCTTTAAATGTCAGTACCCAGTTATACTATGTACATTTAGGAAATAATCCAGGCCTTTCTTAAAGCAATCTACTGAGCTGGCCGTAAACACCCCTGGAGGGAGTCTATACCATATTTTCACAGCTCTTACTGTGAAGAAACCTTTCCGTATTTGGAGATGAAATCTCTTTTCCTCTAGACGTAAAGAGTGCCCCCTTGTCCTCTGTGATGACCTATAGGTGAATAACTCAGTTCACGATGGGCCCCTTATATATTTGTAAATGTTGATCATATTCCCCCTTAATCTCCTCTTCTCAAGAGGGAATAGAATCAGTTCTTCTAATCTTTGCTCATAGCTGAGCTCCTCCATGCCTCTTATCAGTTTGGTTGCCCTTCTCTGCACTTTCTCCAGTTCCCCGATATCCTTTTTGAGAACTGGTGCCCAAAACTGAACTGCATATTCCAGATGAGGTCTTATTAATGATTTGTACAGGGGCAAAATGATACCTCTCTCTCTGGAGTCCATACCTCTCTTAAAGCGCAGTTCCACCCAAAAATGGAACGGCTTTAAGTGAAGGTGACCCCTGACATGCCACATTTGGCATGTCATTTTTTTTTGGGGGGGGGGGATACCCTCTTTTTAGAGGCATCCAGCTCCTACTTCCTCCCGGGGCACCGCCGCGCTGGAAGGAAGATCACCTCTCCCCCCTCCCTCTCGGCAACCATCTGGGACACGTCACAGGTCCCACGTGATTGTCCGGCCAGTCACAGTGAGCAGTGCGGCTCGCACATACGCAGTGCGTGCCCGGCTGTGAAGCCACAGCCGGGCGCCCACAGTGACAATCCCGGCGCCGCAGAGAGGAGGGGGAGAGGAGCAAGGCTTTGTTCCTCCGCATCGCTGGACCCTGGGACAGGTGAGTGTCCGATTAATAAAAGTCAGCAGCTACACTTTTTGTAGCTGCTGACTTTTATATGGGTGGAACTCCGTTTTAATACAAGAAAGGACTTTGCTCACTTTGGAAACTGCAGCTTGGCATTGCATGCTATTAATGAGCTTATGATCTACCAAAACCCCCAGATCCTTTTCCACTACGGATCCCCCTAGTTGTACACCCCCTAGTATGTATGATGCATGCATATTCTTAGCCCCCAAGTGCATAACTTTACATTTATCAACATTAAACCTCCACTTGCCATTAAGTTGCCCAATGCAGTGCATTGGGAAATGAGTTTGGCTCGTAAGTTGGAGACATCCTGTAAGGACGTTATTCTACTGCATAGCTTGGTGTCATCTGCAAAGACAGAAATTGTACTTTTAATTCCAGACCCTAAATCATTTATAAAGATATTAAAAAGTAAGGGACACATTACACAGCATGTTGCATTTACCATGAAATTATATCTGATGACAGGTCCACTTTAAAATATGTAAACCACAGGGTGTATTTATATAAAACTTGCTATGCAAATGCCTCAGCATGAGAATAATCCTCATAATGTGTTTTAGATGTGTATGTCCTATGATCGTCAGTTCCATCTAGTGGCCATAATGTGGTATTTTCCTGAAATGTCACAATCAGAAAAATAATGCATTGTGGCCACTAGATGGTGCTGGCCATCATAGGAAATACACATATCAGTGACATTACGGGGATTATCCTCATGCTGAGGCATTCACTCTGTGAATTTCATTATAACTAGACCCCTTGGTTTGACTAATGGTGGGGATTTTCTCTTCTCACAGGTGCTCTTTGTAAAGGATGATGGACGCAGATGGTGATGGCGGATGGCTCCTCCTCTCTTGGGTCTCCTCCTGTCTCATGGTGGTCGGAGGCATCATCCCGTACATCCCCCAGTATCAGGAAATTAGGAAAACCTCCAACACAGAGGGCTTCTCCACCTGGGTCTGTCTGGTTCTGCTGGTGGCCAATATCCTCCGTATATTCTTCTGGTAGGTGGACAGCATTTTTCTCAAAACTGAAATATGAGGCTATGAAGTCAGAAGTTAGCTCCACGCTGGGCAGAAATTGAGCGCCGGTACCACACAGGGCTCTACAATCTGATGGTATTGTACCTAATAGGTTCAGCTAAGGAAGACCACATTTAAGGTGGACACAGACTGGATCTCCCTGAGATATGGTTGGTTTTCCAACAGCTCTTCTCTTACACCACAGCCATCACAAAGCCAAAAGAGGGAGTCTCACTCTTCTTGCTACAGCATGAGACTCCCTCTTAATAGCTTTCTTATATTGGGATAAGACATACAAACATCCTCACACAACTGAATAATGATGGAGGGGGAGGGGGGGGGGGACAATAACCACATGGGAAGTAAAAAGAAATCTTCAGAACCTGACAGAAGCTCTGACCTCCCCTGTGAGTAAAGAAGCATTGGCCGGAGTTCCACTTTAATCCCCACTCCACTTGTCCTCCTGGATGTCTTATCTCAGAGCTGGAAGTTTCCCACCCTTCGCCCGCTCTGCACGGTCACCTTTCTTCCAATTAGGAAGTCATTGTCCCCTCCAGGGATGTTTTATTTCTAATTAATGCTCCGGCCACACATGGTAATTATTAATAGCACAGTTGTGGGGAGTGAAGGGGATTTTTAATGATCTGACTGTTGCCGAGAAAGTCATTGATTCTAATTCCTGTAATTGTCATTTTTTTCTTTGAGCGCCTCAGATCACTCCAGTGGCATGAAATGTGCGTGGAATTAATGGGCGCGTCTCTGCTTCTCCTTGCAATCCCGCTAATGGGACTTTCAGAATCAGAACCAGTGTTAGAGAGGAGAAAACTAGGCAAATACCAGGGCCCCAACCTTCTACAGTGCACCATTTGAATCCTCTGTGCCCCGAATCCTCTTCAGACTCCCATCTAGATACCCAAGGCTCCAAACCCTCCCAAGTCTCCTAGTTGGATACTCTGGGCTCCAACCATCGCTAATGCTCCAGTTGGAGACCTATAGTCAGGCTCTCCAGGCTCCAAATTGGATATGCTGGGCTCCAATCCCTCTCTGGGCCTCCAGTTGAATACCCAGGACCATAATCTGCTCCAGTTTCCCAGTTGGATACTCAGGGTCCCAATTGTCACCAGGCTCCCAGTTGGATGCCTAGAGCCCCAACCTTACAGGCTCCCATTTGGATACCTTAGGCTGCAAACCCTTTCTGGGCCCCCAGTTAGATACCAGGAGCCCCAACCCTCTCTAGGCTCCCATCTGGATACCTTGGGTCGCAAACCCTCTCTGGGTCCCCACTTAGATACCTGGAGCCCCAGCCCTCTCTAGGCTCCCATTTGGATACCTTGGGCCGCAAACCCTCTTTGGGATCACAGTTAGATACCTAGAGTCCCAACCCTCTCCAGGCTCCCATTTGCATACCTTGGGCCGCAAACCCTCTCTGGGCTCCCAGTTAGATACCTAGAGCCCCAGCTCTCTCCAGGCTCCCATTTGGATACCTTGGGCCGCAAACTCTCTCTGGGTCCCCAGTTAGATAACTAGCGACCCAGCCCTCTACATCTGAATATCCTGGACCCCAAACCCTCTCCAGTCAGTTACCCAGGGATCCAACCCTCTCCAGTCCCACAGTTGGATGCCCAACCAACTCCACACCCTCAGTTGATAACCCTGGGCCCCACCCATCTACAGGGCCACAGTTGAATACCCTAGGCCCCAACCTTCATTTACTAAAATCCCAAGTAATCTTTTTAGTAAGCTTTAGTAGCTTAATTTTCAGTCTTTCTAAATCTTCAGCTATAAAAAAAATCCCTGGTGATCCTGACATGACGGTCCTTGTTCAGGCACTTCCTGCTATAGGGTGACACCACTCTGTCTCCCAATTGTGCTTCTGCATTGTCACCCCGTCACATGGGCTTCTGATGGAGACTGCAAGTGGCTGTTTCAACACACATTACACAGACATTCTACTGTTGTCACCATCAGGAAATCCATTCTAAGAAATGTCATGCAGCCATCACTGGTGTACATTTAGATAGAAAGTGGCAGCAAGATCAGCAACCTTGAGATGTAACAAAGAATGAAAAAGGACTGAAAACAGGATTTTAAAAAGTAGCAATTCTATATATGATACAAAGAACAAACTAAACACAGTTTGTTCACCTGCACCAGATCTGGTGCAGTGAGTTTTTGAAAAGTAGTGCATGGTGCAATTTCATCCCATTCAAATAAATGGGCTGAAAATTGCACTGCACTTAGTAGCACAGGCACACGGACTGCTTTCCTGTGCGATTCAGGCCCTAAAAGATTACGCCTTCCCTGGTTATCTCAGAGTCTCTTGCTGCCTGCTGACCATGACCACTATGTTTACTCTTCGCAGGTTTGGGAAGTACTTTGAGTTCCCGCTACTACTGCAGAGTATTCTTATGATCGGCGCCATGTTGGCCATTCTGAACCTGTGCTGCTCTACTCAGTCTGCAAACCGCGTTTCCACCAAACAACGCTCCTTTACAGGTGAGAGTCACTGATACCATAGGTGAACATAACAGTCAGGATGGAGGAGATCAGGCCGACGGGGCAACTGACATACAAAAACTATCTATACTGCCAGTCACATCAGTCTCTGCACCAGAAGAGCTTACACTCTAATGTCCTCCCACAGCCACACACTATTATTATTATACATTTATATAACTCTGACATATACCACAGTGCTGTACATAGAACACTGAGCCAGTCACATCAGTCTCTGTACCAGTGGAGCTTACACTCTAATGTCCCCACTACAGTCACACACTATTATTATTATAAATTGACATAGCTCTGTCATATACCACAGTGCTGCACAGGGAACACTGAGCCACTCACATCAGTCTCTGCAGCAGAGGAGCTTACATTTTAATGTCCCCCCACATTCATGTGTAGTGAAGTGTTTCTGTATTCCAGTCATATAAGTGGAAGCTCAGTCTTTCTGTTACGGTTGGATATTTATGTCACTTTATACTTTAGTAAATTGGTCCCATGTGATTGGGAGAAAATACAGACTCTATGCATATAGAGGAAAAGGGTATAACTGTGCTCAGGCAACCAGCTTGCTCTGGTTGCCTGAGCACAGATTTTATCTGACATCAGATGATTTGTCCCGGATTTATTTGTCCTTCGAGATATCGATGAGGCGTTCTGCGTTGACCGGTATTGGCCTCATCATATAAATCAGATGATCTGTGATAATAATGTTGGGGGAAGATTTTACTGGTATTATCCATCTGTCCATCCTGTTCCATGTTTTCTTGTGTTTGTCCATCCATTCCATCCCATGTTATCTACTGTAACACTGTGCATTGTTACTGTGAATGCAGATTTGTATTTAACCACAAGATGGCAGTGTTTAGCATTACTGTTCATCACAGCCTCAATACAGGTGTCCAGAGACTGCTGGGAGTTGTATGCTGTATTCAAAACTTTCTTCAACTAAACTACACAGTCCATGAGCAATCGGCATGGGGCAGGAACATATAGAAGCAAAAGCCCGGGAACACAGGAGTGAGTTGGAAGTATACAAGAGTTGTGTCTAGTCAAGTGGGCATGGAGCGGGTTAGGCCGAGAAGCCACAGAGTACACTGTTTAAGCCGAGCATCGGGGTGGAAGTAGCAGACTTGTGGAGACCTGTTCACTACAGAAGGGTGAGCACAGCTGCATCCTCAAGAGAAAAGAGAGAAAATCGCCAGAAGCTCATTGCTTTGCTGATTATTACCTAAGAACTGGGTGCAAGGGTTCCTAACCCACTTAACTGACATTTTCAATTAGAAACAGTTGCTGCTTTTGAGGTTCTTCAAGGTAAAGACACTCTTTACCATAGGCCAATAGAAGTGACTTCTGTACCAGTGCCTCTTATTGCTACAAACTGTCATTCTTCAAAGGCTGTTACAGTCACTTTCTGCAGGCTAATAACCTAGGTTAACCCTTTGCTCCCTGCAAAGTAGCAGCATCCATTCTGGTCCAAGCCATCTAAGGAAGGAATTCAACTTCATTCTTTAAAGGGAAACACGCCTGTCAATTCTTCCCCCCTCCTTCTCTTAAAGTGACTTTTTCCTACAATTCCACATCTTAAAGTGACCCTCCTTACAAACTTCACTTAGGAGAACTGTGCCAAACCCTTTGCTTCTTAAAGAAAATCATTCTCTTCTCCATATCAAAAAAGGGACTGCACCTTACACTGTGCGCCAACATAATGGCCTCAGCTAAGCCGGCAGAAGAATCAGCCTTCCAGATTGATTGTGCTCAGGGACTATCTTTTATAAAAGTACTGGTGTGCAGGAGATTTGACTGATTTCTTTTAAACCTAGGCTCTCCTGACTGAGGGCCTACAAGTGATCTAGCCCTAATTCTTTGTTAACCCTACACATCTCATTTTGGGAGTCATCTCCCAGTTGGAGGGCTATTTTTTATATCCTCTTTCCTACAGGACAGGTAGCCATGCTTTAAAGGGTATTTGACTGTATTGTATTGCTCCTGTGCTGATTCACCTTGCTTACTGTTAACCCTTTCTTAATTGTTTAATTGCTTACCATTTTCTTTATTGCTAAAAATACAATCTGATCACTTATTTTATAACGGTGTGTGCATATTTTTCTTGTGTGGCTGCCACAAGACTCCCGGCTAAGGTAATTTGGTGGTGTCAGCAGGAGTGTGGCTCTGTTCAGGGTCAAGTGAAAAACAGAGATCCCAAATATACCAACAGCTCCTTCAGGGGTAGCACTAAATGTGGGGGCTCATCTCCTCTGCGGTATCAGTTAGACACAAAGACAATGAGCCAAGGACAATCGCCATGGATGCTGCTGCTGCAGCCCAGTGCTGAAAATGGACACTGGGAGCTAAGTGTGGTGGTAGAGATCCCCACAGAACTCCGCTTTAAGGCTGTGAAGAACAGTAATGCTAAACAATGCCATCTTGTGGTTATATAAATCTGCATTCACAGTAACAATGCACAGTGTTACAGTAGATAACATGGGATAGAATGGATGGACAAACAGAAGGATAACATGGAATAGGATGGACAGATGGATAATACCAGTAAAATCTTCCCCTAACATTATTATCACAGAACATCTGATTTATATGATGAGGCCATTCACAGTAACATGTACAGTGTTACATACTCCCCCCACTTAATGTCTTTGGTCCCCAAAAAATATTAACAAGAAAAATATGAACAGGTATAACAGTTCAACAATATTAACCAGGAGTGACATTAATAGGTAAGTTCTCATTACAAAACAAACTTAGTAACAGGGTTTCCCACCATGGATTAGGATGGGCCAATTGTTTGTGGGAACAGGCGACATCCCAGAATTTGTCTCGCCGGTGGTGTCAGTTAGGGGGGGGGTCATATTCTCTGATGTGCAGTCAGCTGCACTGAATACAGGGGCATCAAGAGTTCGTTAGCTGGAGGGGATCACTTCCTCAGAGCTTTCGCCCAGATTGTCATAAGTCCGTTTTTTGGGCAGTTTTTTAGCCTGCTTTCCTCACTGAGTGTGAGCTGGTTTCATTTTCAGCCTCTGAGGCCCTCTCCTCCTGCTCTAAACTGCCATCTAAGGCCTCAGGAGTTATAGGCTCAGTGAAGTCCTTTACCTCCTCTAAGTTCGGGATGTCAGGCTCAGGTTCGCAAGGTTCAGGGTGAAGAGGCTCTGGGCCCAAATTAGGATACTTACCTGTCCTGGAATCCAGTGATGTCGGCACCCCAGCCGATGTTTCCATTGGCTCCCGGGTGTTGCCGCCGCCATTCGTGGTAAGGGAAACTGGCAGTGAAGCCTTTTGCCTTCACTGCCAGTTCCCTACTGTGCATGTGCAAAGCGCGCAGCTCTTTCTGAATGGCCCGGCGACGGGGGAAGGAGGAGGGGGGCCGAACTTCTAAGTGATCTGGCCATGGTGAAATCTCATGGAAGTGGGGACGGGTACCTGTTTTTGCCAAATATGACAGCGGAGGGGGGGGGCAGAAAAGGCAGATAAGCGGAGCTTCCACTTTTGGGTAAAACTCCGCTTTAATGCAGTTGTCCAGAGACTGCTGGGAGTTGTATGCTGTAAGTAGAACTTTCTTTACAGTTAAGCTGCAACTAAACTACACAGTCCGTGAGATATCACCAGGGAGCATTAGCATATAAAAGCAAAAGCCCTGGAACACGGAAGGGAGTTGGAGAGAGACGATGCTGGTCAAAGGAGGTGTGTGTACAAGAGCTGTGTCAAGTCACGTGGGCCTGGACTGGCCCAGGTTTGGCCAAGGAGCCGCAAAGTACACTGTTTAAGCCGAGCATTGGGTGGGGGTAGAAGACTTGTGGAGACCTGTTCCCGGCAAAAGGTGGAGAGCTGCTGCAGCACAGCCGCATTCTCAAGAGAAAAGAAAGTCCCTCATCGCTTTGCTGATCATTACCTAAGGACTGGGTCAATTACAAACAGTTGCTGCTATTTAGGTTCTTTAAGTAAAAGACACTTCAAAAGACTCTTCAGTATAGACCAATAGAAGTGACATCCGTACCAGTGCCTTTATTGCTACAAACTGTAATTTTTTAAATGCTATCACTATCACGGTCACTGCCTGCAGGCTACTGAACTAGGTTAACCACTCTGCTTCCTGCAGGAAGGAATTTTGCTGCTTAAAGTAGAGGTCCAGCCCCCCCACCAAAAAAAATGTAAAGTCAGCAGCTACAAATACCATAGCTGCTGACTTTTAATATTAGGACACTTACCTGTCCATGGATCCTGCAATGCCAGCACCCCAGCCGATTTTCCAAATCGGCTCTCGGGTGCTGCTGCTGCCATTCGTTGTAAGAGAAACCGTCAGTAAAGCCTTGCCGCTTCACAGATGGTTCCCTATTGCGCATGCGCACAGCGCACTGCACTTTATGAATAGCCCGGCAGTGGGGGAAGGAGGGGGGGAGACTCCGGCGAGCTTTCCTGGAAGTGGGAACGGGTACCTGTCAAAACGCTCCGCTCCGAAAGGAGCCAAATGTGGCAGCGGAGGGGGGAGGAAGCAAACAAGTGGAGCCTCCCCTTTTGGGTGGATCTCCGCTTTAAGTTTAAGTTAAGTTAACTATATTTTTTACACGCCTGTCAATTCTTCCCCCCTACTTCTTTTAAAGTGACCTTTTCCTACATCTTAAAGTGACCCTCCTCACTAACTTCACTTAATAAGGAGAACTGTGTCAACCACTTTGCTTCTTAAAGAAAATCATTCTATTCTCCATATCAATAAAAAGGGAAAGCACTTTTTACCGTGCGTCAACATAAGGGCCCCAACTAAGCCAGCAGATTCATTTACCTTCCAAATTGATTGTGCTCAGGGACTAACTTTCTTAGAATTACTGGTGTGCTTGTATTGCCCCTGTGCTGTTTCACCTTGCTTACTGTTAACCCTTTCTTAACTGTTGACTTGCTTACCATTTTCTGTATTGCTAGTAATACAACCTGATCATTTCATTTATACAAATTTTTCTTTGGAGACTCCCCAGCCAAAGTAATTTGGTGGTGTCAGTAGGAGTGGGGCTCCGCTCAGGGCCAAGTGAAGAACAGTGGCTCCAGGGGTAGCGCTATAGTATCAGTGTCTACCCATCCATCTCATTCTACATTATGCATCTGTCTGTCCATGCAATCCCATATTATCCACCTGTACTTCCCATTCTGTGTTATCCATCTGTCTGTCCATCCATTATATCCTGCGTCAGTGATCACATGACTTTGTTTATAAACACAATGTTAGGGCTCCCATTAGGTTTATCATTTCCTAACGCAAAAACGGATTCTGTAACCATCAGGAGGCAAAGGGAGAAAACTATTCAGTCTTAGGTTGCTCAGGAGGACCAGGGCCATTAAATAAAGTTGGATGATAAGCTGTTTAACCTTAAACTGTATAGGGGGTTCTTTACTGTCAGAGCGGTAAGGATGCGTCAGCGGGAAGTTTCGACAATTAAAAAAACTTTTAGATAGACATCTTAGTGTACACAATACAGAGGGATATGGGAAATGGTAGAGACATAAATACTCACACACAGGTTGAACTGGACTGACTGGTGTCTTTGTTCAACCTTACCATTTATATAACTATGTAACAGTTACAGACCAAAAAACTCTAAAAAAACACCTTAATGTTCCCTCTGACTTCAATACATTGTGCTGAGATTTCTATACTTGTTCCCAAATTTTGACGACATTTCTGAGAAACAAAATCTTTTCTTCAGTTTTTCAGATTGTATAATCAGCTTGTGATGTTAATGACCAGATCTCATTGGTGGAGTTCAGAGTTCAGTGTTTCATGAAGCCAATCCACAGTGTTGGATTTACCCCAATATGCACTTCCCTCTGGAGCCCCCTGGTGGTGGTGGTGGCAGTTGTTTGTTACTTAGTTTTTAGCTGATACCAGATGAAAAAAATGAAACAATGATAAAAAATAAGACGAAATCTAAAACAATCTCTTCTAGATTTTCTTCCTCCTCTGAACTCTGCGATCTGGTCAGAGAAGAAGACAATATCTCTGTCACATGGCGTGTTATCTCTGCGAGTTATAGAAACAGGAAGTGCTGGTTTTTATTTTGTAACTCTGTATTTAATAAATGCTAACGCGACCAAATAGCTAAATATTTAATTGTAATAAATATATATGGGAACAAATTTGTCTTTCAGAATTCCTTTAATTCTGTTCAACCAGTCTTGTGATACTGACCACTGCCACTCATCATAGCCCGAGGGGTGACACTGTAATTCAAGGCTGTGGCTTTTGTACTGTTCATTCATCACCAGCTTGCTCATCCAATTGAGAATCAGCATCACATATATACTGCTGAGGGGTTCCATGCCTAAACACCCAGGGCCTGCAACATGTTAGGGTAACAGCAGTGTGGAATGCCATAAATCCTACCTGACTCCTGGTGCTGACATGTCCAATCTCTGCCTGATTTATAGTGTGCAGGGACTGGGATGAAGAAAATAAAGATAAGGATCAAGTTATACTAGCAGCCATGGAAAAAAATTAATTTAAAATGTAACTCAAGACAAAACTTCTCTTGTCACGGCGGTTCTTACTTTGAGAATAGAATAGAGATCATTATGGAAGTACAGTGAGCTCAGTTGCCCTGAAATTCTTTCAGCGGTAAGAATGAAATATCCGTCATCTAGGAAGGTTTTCTCCACCCGCGCGGTGCTCCATTTATCACGCTTTAGGCGCCATACACTAACTGACTTCTCACTGTTTGCCAATTCACTGATTAGATTGAGGGAGGAGATCAGAACACATACAGTATAAACATGATCAAGGCATACACACCCAATGCAGATGGTGTTTCATTCAGACCCAGGGCCCCAGTGATGCAAGGCAGTAATACTAACCACTAAGCTACCATGTAACGCCTTCTTTTTTTTTTTCACTTTCAGGGTTACAGGTGCTCCGCAGAGGCGGAGCCATTGTTTGGAGCATTTCATTGGTCGCTGTGACAGATACGTGGATCTGGTGATGTCACACTGACAGTGTTTGTGATTCGTTGCAGATTTTCAGCAGAAGGACTTCTGGAATTGGAGCCGGTTTGAGGATTATGTGCAATTCTGCCTGGCGTTGGTGGTGTGTGGCGCTCTCCTCACCTACGTCTTCATCGATGTCCCCGTCTTCGTGGAAGGAGTTGGCCTGCTGGCTCTGATGACGGAGGCGATGCTCGGACTCCCCCAGTTCCTGCAGAACAGGAGGAACCGATCTACCCGGGGGATGAGGTAACATTGCACAACATCCCTCCAGCTTATGTGACTGACATTGTCAGCTAGACCCTGGGAACAGGGGGTTATGGGAAAGGAATAATATCCCCCAAGTAGGGGCAGATATGATGCCCCGTCATTGGGGACAAAGGATACCCCCCCAATGGAAGCTGGTAGGATACTCCCTATTAGGGACAAGAAGGATATCACTCACTGGGGGCAGGAAGGATACCACCCTAGTGGCACATGAAGGATATTTTCCAGTGGGGGCAGAAATGATACCTCCCCTTGGAGACAGGAAGTATATCCCCCATTTGAAACAGGAAGGTTACCACCCTAGAGGCACAAGAAGGATACTACCCTAGCGGCATAGAAAGGATATTCCCCAGTGGGGGCAGGAAGGATACCTCCTAGTGGTGAAGGAAGGACAACCCATAGTGGGACTGAAAGAATATTCCCCAGTGGGCGGTAGGAAGGATACTCCCTAGTGGGAAAGGAAGAATATTTTCCTAGCATGGGGAAAGGAAGAATATCATCACAGTAGGGTCAGAAAAGATATCCCCCTAGTGATGCAGGAAGGATATCCCCCTAGTGGGGCAGGAGGACTATCTACCTGGTGCGAGAAGGAAGGATGCCCTAAAATATCCCCACAGAGGGGGCAGAAAGGATATCCCCCTAATGAACCAGGAAGGATATCCCCCTACCCTATTGGGACAGGATTTCCACCAAGAGGGACAGAAAGTATATTTTCCAAGTGGGGGCAAGAGGGGTATCCCACAGTGGGGCAGGAAGGATTTCCAAAAAGTGAAGAAAGAGGGGGAATTCCTCCACCGGGGCAGGAAGGCTATCCCCCTAGTGGAGCATGAAGGATTTCCAAAAAGTGAGGAAAGAAGGATATCACTCCAGTCGGGTAAGAAGGGTATTCCGCCAGTGGGGTAGGAAGGATATCCCCTTTGTGGGACAGGAAGGCTATCCTCTAGGGGGGCAAGAAGGATATCCCACCAGTGGGACATAAAGGGTTCCCCCTAGTGGGGGTAAGAAGGACATCCCCTTAGTGGGGAAGGAAGAATATTCCCCCAGAGAGTGTACTGTAGGAAGGATATCCCCTCAGAGAGAATAGTAGATATCCCCTATGGGGGCACGCATAATATACCCCCTTTCCTTGGCATTCAGCTCAGTTTAGGCAGCTCCAGAAAACTGAGACTTCAGCTCCCCTGTGGCAGACTGATGTCCTGCAGGGTAGAATGTTACACTCCATCTTTACTCAATCCCCGTCTGTATTTCCCCGGGGAAAGGCGCAGAGCCCCGTCCTGGCATATTGGGTATTTTGTCTAGTGATGCGGTGTCCTCCCACCAGAGACAGGCGGTGGAGTTTCCCCCCAGACACAATTAGGAAAAGCTGCAGACAGGAATAATCAGTATAACACTCCCCCCAGAGCCGATTTCTAGCCGCCGGAGACTATCCATTGTGTCCAAGGAAAACATTCTCCAGATGCAGAAAACACAAATGACATAATTTGTTACCTCCCGCTCCGGGCGGATCTCCGCCACCAACCGGTAATAAATGGGGTCTGCAGAACAGAGCTAAGAATATAGAATTACTCTAAAGCGGGCAGCTGGGGCCGCCGTGCATTCAGATTAAAGCAGGCCTCCAGGCAGAACAGGAAGTTTGTAATCATTAAAAAAAATCCTTACGATAAATAATAAAAAACTGCTGGTATAACTGCCTGAAATATGTCTTCTATATTAGTTTCCCACAGTAGAAATGAACAGTAAGCCATCAGATTTTTGTTAGTGTAACATGTTTCAGGCATCAGGGGCATTGTCTGGCAAACTTATGGAAGCAGAAATCCACCTGTGCCATGATGCCTGTTCACAGACTAGTGAGCAGGCTGGAGGTGGGGAGGTGACACAGGAAGCTGCTCTATTGAATGATGGTGTCACCCTCTCAGTTCTGCATCATGTCTGCAGAAGCACAAGGTTGCCCATTATGCAGAATGTACCTCAGCTGTGTGTTTAGCTGTCCAGCAGGAGTTCCCCTTTAGCGTTGCGAGCTGCGTCCCGCCGGGGATACTTTGAGATCCGCCAGCACTGAAAACTGCACAATGTCATTACCAAGCTGGGAGCAGAAATCATTATTTTCCGTCTGCTGAGAAAGTCATTAATGATTTCTGGAGGGGAAACCCGCTGAATAAACACCGGCCCATTACAATCACTTTGATTTAACTCCGCCCGTCAACGAGGAGGAACGCGGAAGGCAGCCAGCGCGGCGGTTATGTTTAATACATGACGGAGGGCGACGAGAGGTGATGAGGGGAATCGGGAAAACATCCTCGTTTTAAAGCGACAGATGCCTCTATGTTCCAAAGATTGGGATGGTTTTCCGTCAATTTTATTTTCTTCTTTTTTTGAATCCTGAGTCATTTCCTCCGTAAATCCCCCCAATCCCAGAGCATTTTTTTTAAAGAAATGCCTCATTTGCGCACGTTATACCTTTTAGCATTTGTATCCCACCCCAACATGTTATACGTTGTTTTTTCAGGACAGCTAAAGCTTTAATTTGGTAGTAGATTTCGATACAATTATTTACTGTCTGCCCTTATATTATAAAGCGCTGTGCAAACTGTTGGCGCCATATAAATCCTGTATAATAATAATAATATTAATAATATAAATAATAATAATAATTTCCTTTAAAATCCTGTACAATAATAATAATATTAATAATATAAATAATAATAATAATAATAATAATTTCCTCAGTTCCTCAGCTTTGTAAAAAAAAAAAAAAAGCATTTTTCTGTAATTCCACCCAACGCAACAATTGCATAATTTGTGACCTTCATATACTCACCACAAAATATAATCCACAAAATCTGCTGATTAACCACTTGAGCTCTGGAAAGCTTTACCTCTTCATGACCAGGCCATTTTTTGCAACACTGTAGCCAATTTTTTTTTTCCGCACAAACAGAGCTTTCTTTTGGTGATTTTTTTCTTTTTTCAATATAAACCAAAAAAGATAGAAAATGTTGAAAAAAAAACAATATTTTTTGCTTTCTGATGCAAAACATATCCAATAAAAAAAAATAAAAATTCTTCATAAATTTTGGCCAAAATGTATCCTGCAACATCAATAAGTGTATATTGATTGGTTTGGGTGAAAGTTCTAGCACCTACCTACTACGGTATATATATATATATATATATATATATATATATATATATATATATAGTATAAAGGTTTTATACTACTAATGGTGGTGATCAGCAGCTTATAATGGGACTGCGATACTGCTTTGGA
Organism: Lithobates clamitans; assembly: GCA_037952925.1. Lineage (NCBI taxonomy): Eukaryota > Metazoa > Chordata > Amphibia > Anura > Ranidae > Lithobates > Lithobates clamitans. Next base: position 116,267 of record JBBGZY010000890.1, read on the forward strand.
CAATTTGACACTAACTGACACTGAGGGGGAATTAACTAACTGCCACTGACATCACCAGTGACACTAAGACCCCATTCACACTGAGGCGCTCTTCAGGCATTTTAGCGTGAAGCGCCTGAAAAGCGCTTCCGAAGCACTTCAACCCTTTCTTCGGCCGCTAGCGGGGTGTTTTTAGAAAGGCGCTGCTAAAACAATGGTAAAGGGCTGCTAAAATGAGCAGCATTTTGCCGTCAATGCGGCCGCAGCTCCAATGTGAAAGCAGCCTAATACAGTGATCAGTGCTAAATATATACACTGTCACTGTACTAATGACACTGGCTGGGAAGGGGTTAACATCTAGGGCAATCAAAGGATTAAATGTGTGCCTAACTATGTGTAACATGTTCTGCTTTTACTAAATGATTGAGAAACAGAGGGATCGCTCCCTCTGTACAGAGCTCTGTGTTGATTACCAACACAGAGCTCTGGGCTGTGATTGTGCACAGCAGATCAGCAGGTCTCGGCCATGAATCATTGCCTGGGACTTGCTGACAGGCTCCTGCTGTGTACCATTACAGCGGGTGCTGGGCAGGGGACACGTTCTAAACCCGTAAGCAGGCATTGACGTATGGGTACGCTGCTTTGCCTGTGCGGGCCACGCATCCGCAGTACATTGTGGGCGCACGGTCTGCAAGTGGTTTAAGGCTAAGTTCACCTTTTGTAAAAAAAACAATAAATGCACATGAATTTGCATGTAAAAAAATGTGCATTGCACCCGCGGTTTATGGGTGCAATGTCAGGCTCCTGCAGACACACAATACAGCTGTCTACCCATACCTCCCATACAGGCAGACAGTAAGGCCCCATTCACATCTCACGATTTTGTGACAATCACAGCACAATGCTCTGCATGCATCTGGGTGCCATTATCCTTCAATGGCACTTCAAACGCGTTGCGATTCTGCCACGATTGTCACAGGACAGGATCGCATGGCAATCATGGCAAACCACACCTTCACAAATCGCGTGAAACTTGTTGCCCAAAAAATATCAGGAGCTTTTTTTTTGAGCGACAAATGCGCATAGGGCAGCCCATTCAAGTGAATGGGCTGCCCTATGCAAAACACAGAATCACATGAAAATCCTAATGTCAAAATCGCATAGCGGGAACGCTCATTGTCGCTACAGGATAATGTGAACAGGACCTTACTGAAGTGCAGGAAGGGTCAATGAACTATGAGAGCGCTCACCAGCACCCGCGCAGTTCGTTGAGAACTACAAGCCATCTGCCGTGGTGGCACTGGCAGGCAGGAATACATGTTCATTCGTTCACAGAACTCTGTGAAAGAATGATGTGGTTGTGTGGGCGGAGTCCCGAACAGCCGTGCAGTTTTTGAATTGTAACAGCGGGTATGGGGAGAAGATCCCCCGTCAGCTGTACTGTTAGAGCCTGGCAACACTAAGCCACTGCAATACAATTAGCGGCAGTGTTGTCAGCCTGCCATGGGCGCATTGGCTGCATATTTACCCAATTTAAACAGAAGTATCTGTAAACAGTTTTTGGTGAGGAACATAATAAATATAAAAATAAATAAAATAAACACTTTTTTTCTATGGCTGCATTGGCCATACTTTGCATTATATCTCTGGTTTCTGGGAAAATGCTGGAGCTGGGTGTGGCTCTTTCACCCCACCCTCATTGCTATTAAAGCCCACCCCTGAGCTTCCTACCATACATTTGTTTTTATCACTAGGCCCCACTGCCATATTGTGAGTTTTCTTTTAAATAAATCCTACAGAAGGCAGCAGGGCTCTGCAGGGTGGAAGGGACACAATGAAAATGTACATGATCCTTGTACCTCCTTGGGGCCCCAGCAGGATTTCCAGCTTTCCTCTTACCAAATTCTGCCATTATAGTAAACAGTATGGCTGGGGTGGTGGTATTCACAGAAAGGCTCATAGTTATCTAGAACGAGGACAGCGATATCTCAGGTGACCTCTTCACATAGAAATGGTTTATTGAGAACATCCTTGATATGGAAGCTCATTTTCAGATCTTCAGAGCATGGGGGACTCTGCTGCAACCCCTGAGCCCACCCTGCCGGGCCCCATTCCCTTCATATCCTTCAAACATAACACAGCCAGATAGCAGCATGATCGCCTCTGGCCCTAGGGCCTCTGTGTGGACAGACCTGCTCTAGCTGGATGATGGATGATCCCATCAGTAGCAAATGTGGTGAAAATGTGTGGTCACTGAAGTGGGAGACTGGTGAAGGTGACGGATGATGGAGACAAATGGACTCTCCTAGAGAGAAATGGAGCACACAGACCGATATTACAGAGTGCCGCAATGGGGCCACCAGGGGGAAGATATAGGGCCCAGTTCAACCTCACAAACCGATTATAGACAGCGCCAGAAATTTCAACATCTCCTGTAGTATGTCCGAAGTCCCTGACCATCTCTTATAGTGTTTCTGCAGTCTCTGACCATCTCCTGTACCATGTCTGCAGTCTCTGACCATATCCTGTACTATGTCTGCAGTCTCTGACCATCTCCTGTAGTATGTCTGCAGTCTCTGACCGTCTCCTGTAGCATGTCTGCAGTCTCTGACCGTCTCCTGTAGTATGTCTGCAGTCTCTGACCGTCTCCTGTAGTATGTCTGCAGTCTCTGACCATCTCCTGTAGTATGTCTGCAGTCTCTGACCATCTCCTGTACTATATCTGCAGTCTCTGACCATCTCCTGTAGTATATCTGCAGTCTCTGACCATCTCCTGTAGTATATCTGCAGTCTCTGACCATCTCCTGTAGTATATCTGCAGTCTCTGACCATCTCCTGTAGTATATCTGCAGTCTCTGACCATCTCCTGTAGTATATCTGCAGTCTCTGACCATCTCCTGTAGTATATCTGCAGTCTCTGACCATCTCCTGTAGTATATCTGCAGTCTCTGACCATCTCCTGTACTATGAACAAAAATTAGGAAAACAACAAAAGGTGGGACTTTGTGTGAGGAAGGGGGGCCGTACAGATCCCATCCTCCATCCCATATAAGTATGTAAAAAGGGGTTGAGGGGCGGGACTTTGAGTGAAGCACACGGATGCATAAAAGAAATGAATTAAGAAAGTGGTTTATTAGTTGAGTCTTTTCTTAGCACATAAGTTGGAAGTATACAGTTCAATACATAAATTGCATAACAATGCTTCAAATTACATATCACATATAAATGCATGGTCCAACCAAGGTTAAAACAGTATTTTACAAGTACACGGGTCACGTAATCACATGATTAATTGCATTGCAGGGAATACTCATAAAAGTAGCTTGCGCATTAAAGCGCCATTAGAAAAAGTAGTAGGGTAAGATAAGTAGGAAAAAATATTCTAAAAACATACATAATGACTCTATTGGAAGATATATGTCAGTATTTTACAGTTGCACAGGTCACTTCAGAGCGTGATTAATTGCAGTGTAAATGATACTGGAAAACAAAAATGGATGCATTAAAGCATCACTTGGGAAAAAGGGAGTAAATATACTTGGTGAAGAGGAACGGCCGTGGTAGGTTCATGAATGCACTGTTGTACCGGTAGTTGTTAGCTCTACGCGTTTCGCGACCTTAAAGTCGCTCGTCAGGAGCAAAACCGTATTGGTTATCTAGGAAGATGAAAAATAGGGACATGGGTGGTTATGTGAAAAAATGCATGGGCAAATGCAGAAAATGTGAAAACCCCCACACAGATCCATACATTTGTCCTACAGACTTACATGAGCGTGACCGCGCATGGGAGAAATCACCGCCGCACAAGACAATCCGGCCAAAGATGTCACTCCCCGGAGCTGAGGGGGCCCGACCCGTCAGCGCAGCCAGCAGCGGTAATATCCCCAAGTGGTAACAGGATAAAGGTGAATGAGAGGTATGGTGCATGGGAGAAGTGAATGGCCCCAGACGAGGGGAACCTGCTGGAGAAAAAGCAGCCAGTGAATGAAGTGCACTGGAATGGAAAGGGAATATGGGGGAAAGTGTAGTGGAGAGTGAGAAAAGGTGAGGATACATAGTGAGGAAGTGAAAAGGGGTGAAGAGAAGAAAGGAAAAGGAGAGGAAAGATAGGCAGTGGGAGGAAAGGAGGAAAGAGAAAAAGGAAAAGGAAAGGGGGGAAAAAAAAAAAAGGCAAATGAGAGTGGATAAAGTGAAAAAAAGGATAGCCTGCTGCACAGTGAAATTGGACAAGAAAGCCAAGAAAAGTGGTGTGAGAATGAAACTAGGTATCAAAGACAGAGGTGCCAATCACACCTTGGGGGGTTAAAACCCCAGCCGGGAGAGCCGTCCAGATCCGACCTCCAACGTCATGCTGTAGCCAAGTGAGGAGCAGGGAACACACCAAAAGAGCCCAGCATAGCCAGCCCTGGGCGTCAACCTGATTTCCCCACTGCTGAAGATGGAGAAGCCGGTCAGCTGATTTATAGGTGCCAAGTGGACACCAAACAGCTGACACTGATTGCATGACGCTGACGAGCAGTGGGGGAAATCCCGCCCGCCCCTTGGGAGGAGGGGGCGGTGGGAAAACCCACAGTGCTAGTCACAGCTCCAGGAAGTAACAGGAGTGACACAGGATATGCCCAATGACGGACAGTGACCCCCATGCACGCTCACACTACATATATAGGAAATGGCATTTGAAAAAAAAATGTATAAAGAGTGTTATTGAGATGGATGGGGGGGTGGGGTGGTGAGGTAAGTTGTTCCAGTAGTATGTGCAAATAACCACCTATTGCACAGGGAGAACTGGAAAGGAAACATAAGGATTGTGTAAACGGCTGAGAAGCAGCCATAACAAGTATAAGAGCTATATTAGCATTGCAGCCGTGTGCTTCCATCCCTATAGGTTGAACAAAATTAGGAAAATAACAAAAGGTGGGACTTTGTGTGAGGAAGGGGGGCCGTACAGATCCCATCCTCCATCCCTTTGGTGTGTTCCCTGCTCCTCACTTGGCTACAGCATGACGTTGGAGGTCGGATCTGGACGGCTCTCCCGGCTGGGGTTTTAACCCCCCAAGGTGTGATTGGCACCTCTGTCTTTGATACCTAGTTTCATTCTCACACCACTTTTCTTGGCTTTCTTGTCCAATTTCACTGTGCAGCAGGCTATCCTTTTTTTCACTTTATCCACTCTCATTTGCCTTTTTTTTTTTTTTTTTTTCCCCCTTTCCTTTTCCTTTTTCTCTTTCCTCCTTTCCTCCCACTGCCTATCTTTCCTCTCCTTTTCCTTTCTTCTCTTCACCCCTTTTCACTTCCTCACTATGTATCCTCACCTTTTCTCACTCTCCACTACACTTTCCCCCATATTCCCTTTCCATTCCAGTGCACTTCATTCACTGGCTGCTTTTTCTCCAGCAGGTTCCCCTCGTCTGGGGCCATTCACTTCTCCCATGCACCATACCTCTCATTCACCTTTATCCTGTTACCACTTGGGGATATTACCGCTGCTGGCTGCGCTGACGGGTCGGGCCCCCTCAGCTCCGGGGAGTGACATCTTTGGCCGGATTGTCTTGTGCGGCGGTGATTTCTCCCATGCGCGGTCACGCTCATGTAAGTCTGTAGGACAAATGTATGGATCTGTGTGGGGGTTTTCACATTTTCTGCATTTGCCCATGCATTTTTTCACATAACCACCCATGTCCCTATTTTTCATCTTCCTAGATAACCAATACGGTTTTGCTCCTGACGAGCGACTTTAAGGTCGCGAAACGCGTAGAGCTAACAACTACCGGTACAACAGTGCATTCATGAACCTACCACGGCCGTTCCTCTTCACCAAGTATATTTACTCCCTTTTTCCCAAGTGATGCTTTAATGCATCCATTTTTGTTTTCCAGTATCATTTACACTGCAATTAATCACGCTCTGAAGTGACCTGTGCAACTGTAAAATACTGACATATATCTTCCAATAGAGTCATTATGTATGTTTTTAGAATATTTTTTCCTACTTATCTTACCCTACTACTTTTTCTAATGGCGCTTTAATGCGCAAGCTACTTTTATGAGTATTCCCTGCAATGCAATTAATCATGTGATTACGTGACCCGTGTACTTGTAAAATACTGTTTTAACCTTGGTTGGACCATGCATTTATATGTGATATGTAATTTGAAGCATTGTTATGCAATTTATGTATTGAACTGTATACTTCCAACTTATGTGCTAAGAAAAGACTCAACTAATAAACCACTTTCTTAATTCATTTCTTTTATGCATCCGTGTGCTTCACTCAAAGTCCCGCCCCTCAACCCCTTTTTACATATCTCCTGTACTATGTCTGCAGCCTCTGACCATCTCATGTAGTATGTCTGCAGTCTCTGACCATCTCCTGTAGTATGTCTGAAGTCTCTGACCATCTCCTGTATCATGTCTGCAGTCTTTGACCATCTCCTGTACAATGTCTGCAGTCTCTGACCAACTCCTGTACCATGTCTGCAGTCTCTGACCATCTCCTGTAGTATGTCTGCAGTCTCTGACCATCTCCTGTACCATGTCTGCAGTCTCTGACCATCTCCTGTACCATGTCTGCAGTCTCTGACCATCTCCTGTATTATGTCTGCAGTCTCTGACCATCTACTGTAGTATATCTGCAGTCTCTGACCATCTCCTGTACTATGTCTGCAGCCTCTGACCATCTCATGTAGTATGTCTGCAGTCTCTGACCATCTCCTGTAGTATGTCTGAAGTCTCTGACCATCTCCTGTATCATGTCTGCAGTCTTTGACCATCTCCTGTACAATGTCTGCAGTCTCTGACCATCTCCTGTACCATGTCTGCAGTCTCTGACCATCTCCTGTATTATGTCTGCAGTCTCTGACCATCTCCTGCATTATGTCTACAGTCTCTGACCGTCTCCTGTGATATGTCTGCATTCTCTGGCCCATCTCCTGTAGTATGTGTGCGCCCTTCTAGGAATGTCAGGGCCACCGTCGGGGCCCCCTATATCTAGCAAGTTGATTACTAATCCTGGTATACCTCACATAAGTGCAGGGAAGGCACATGAAGGATACAGAAATTTGATTTACAGAATGGAATGTTAGTAGGAATGGTCGGGTCCCCAGGTTTAGGGGCCCCTGTATTACCCCCCAGAGTAGATTCTGTCTGTAATTCCTGCTCTGCTCTCTCCTCAGTGTGAAGATGGTTCTGCTCTGGATGGCTGGTGATTGCTTCAAGACCACCTACTTCATCATAAAGGAGACCCCCGCCCAATTCTGGCTGTGTGGGGCCCTGCAGATCGGTCTGGACATGGCGATCCTCTCTCAGGTGTATAACTATAAGCGGACAACTGACACGAAATTCTGGTGACCACTCAGCCAATCACAAGCAGTAAAGAAAATGACTTTGTACTGCCCGCCATGTCACCCCAGAGACTTCCTTCTGCTGGAGAACCACAAATATCAGCCGGCCTCGGCAGCTGGAGGCCAAGATCTGAGATTCCCCAACCCTTGGAGGTCCACTGATGGTCCATACATGAACTATTAAGACACTGCCATTGACACTGGAACAAAGATCTATCTGTGACATCTCTATGGCCTATGTCAGCCTCTCTGCACTTTCCAGCCTCCTAACCTCCACCTCCCACAAATCTCAGTGTTGTGGAGCAGATGGAGGCAGTATAGAAGTCACCTTTCACATTTATCTTGCCATTGCTGGGTAATTAGCAGTGGAAAATCAGCTTTTGTGGTTTTTTTTGTACCTTCTATTTAATTTCTGGCTCTGAGCTGCATGGAGTCGGTACTGTGAGCACTTCAGGGACTTGTCCAGCATGGCAGTACAGAAGGAGTGTAGTGTTACAATGTCATTTATGACTGGATAATTATTGTATCAAGTATAGTTTCTGATTGGAGGGATCTCTGTTTGAATAGAGTGATTTCTGTGATCATAGGGATCTCAGTGTGATTGCAAGGATCTATGTATGATTGGAATGATTTCTGTGATTGGACAGATTTCTGTGTGCTTGGAGGGATCTCTGTGATTAGAAGGATCTCTATATGTTTGGAGGGATCTCTATGATTGGAGAGATTTCTGGATGTTTTATGGGATCTCTGAGTGACGGAAGGGATCTCTGGATAATTGGGTGGATCTCTGTGATTGGAGGGTTCTTTGTGACTCAAGGTATCTCTGAATTATTGGAGTGGTCTCTGTGATTGGAGGCATCCCTATGATTGGAGGGATCTTTGTGTGATTGGTGGGATCTCTATGTTGATGTTTGGAGGGATCTCTGTGATTGGAGGGATCCCTATGATTGGAGGGATCTTTGTGTGATTGGTGGGATCTCTATGTAGATGTTTGGAGGGATCTCTGTGATTGGAGGGGGTTTCTGGATGTTTTTAGGGATCTATGGGTGATTGAAGGGATCTCTGTGATTGAATAAATCTCTGGATAATTTGATGGTTCTCTGTGATTGGAGGAATCACTGTGATCTGAGGGGGTCTCTGTGATTGGAGGGATCTCTGTGACTCAAGGTATCTCTGAAATATTGGAGTGATCTCTGTGATTGGAGGAATCATTGTATGATTTGAGGGATCTCTGTGTGATTGGAGGGGTCTCTGTAATGGGAGGGATGTCTGTATGATTGTAGGGATCTCTGTATGATTGGGGAATGTGGGGGTCTCTGTATAATTGGAGGAATCATTGTGTGATTTGAGGGAATTGGAGGGATGTCTGTATGATTGTAGGGATCTCTGTATGTAGGGATCTCTGTATGATTGGGGAATGTGGGGGTCTCTGTATGATTGGAGGGGTCTCTGTATGATTGGGGGGGTGTCTCTGTATGATTGGAGGGATCTCTGTGTAGGAAGGTCCCAGGCCTCCTTCGGTCTAATGAGAACCTCCAGGGCCAGAGACAGCTGACATCCTTCTGTATATGGTGGGTTGTGAGGCATGGTGGGTGCAAAGTAGTTAAAGTCATTGGGCGCTAGACAATTCTTGAATGCAAAAAAGACTTTTATCTCTCTTAACAGAACTTCGGGAGAGAGGGTTAGGGCCAGGACACCCTTAGGTAGTTGCAAGATTAATTGGCAGACTCCGAGACTTCAACAGGAGCACAGCCATGCAGGGAAAGGCATCCAGCAAGACGCCACATCTGTATGTGTAGGAATGCTGTCTCCTATGGCAACAGTCTTTAACAGTCCCTAACACAAAGTGTAACAATTTCTTTGCTTCAACTACAATCCCTTCTTGTAGTTCTTCAGCCCACTGAGCTCCCAGTCTCTCTCACTAGACTAGTTTATTCACTGCTGCTGAATCCCTTGAGCTCCTCTAATCCTCAATGACAGTATCTTCCTCAAGCGTCACCCCCGCCTCTCCGCTGGGTCCCTAGCTTGGCACTCAAGATACTTCTCAAGCTTCACCCCAATGGCCTGCTTGGTCCCTGCCTTGATACACAAGGCTGCTCTGCAAGAGTCACCTCCGCTGGCTGGGTCCCTGGCTTGATACCCACTGAAGTTTCCCGATTCTTCACCGTCCCCAGTTGGTGAGAATACTGCTCAGGTACTTGCTTCAGCTACTCATGGTGGTCCCTGGTAATAATGTGGTTGGCCTCTTACTGGCGAAAGCTTCCCCTCTACCTCCGACCACGACAGGTTCTCCGGCCGTCAGAACCATCACTTCTGGTTGGACTGCAAGTTGCAATCCCAACCCTGCGCTGCTCTCTTGCTTCTGGATAGGCCCTCAGACAGCCTAGCAGCCAGATGTGCCTGGGATAGGCCCAAACTCCGACCTAGCAGCCCGGACAATACAACACATGTCCACCCAGACAGCTGTCCAGATAGCACAGAACACCGATCACTTGACTCCATCTAAATATATAGGTTCTCCCAGCAGTCCAAGGGATCCAAGAAAACCCCTGCCCATTGGCTGGCATACCCCATATACCAATCTGACCTTGCAGTGCCCTTCTCATATCTAATGCCACCAAGTACCAGGCCACCTAGCGGCAAAAGAGAGAAGTTCAGCAATTACAGACTTAGAGTGAAATCAATTGATCCTCAACAATTAGCCAAGGCAGCTATACCTGGCAGGTAAATTTAGGAGCAACCCTACATAAACACCAGGGTGCTGATGGATTGGAGGGGTCTCTGTGTGATTGGAGGGGTCTCCGTGATTGGAGGGGTCTCTATATAATTGGAGAGGTCTCTGTATGATTGGAGAGGTCTCTGTGAGATTGGAGGGGTCTCTGTATGATTGGAGGGGTCTCTGTGATTGGAGGGGCCTCTGTTTGACTGGAGGGGCCTCTGTATGATTGAAGGGGTCTCTGTATGATTGGAGGGGTCTCTGTATGATTGGAGGGGTCTCTGTGATTGGAGGGGCCTCTGTATGATTGGAGGGGTCTCTGTGATTGGAGGGGCCTCTGTTTGACTGGAGGGGCCTCTGTATGATTGAAGGGGTCTCTGTATGATTGGAGGGGCCTCTGTATGATTGAAGGGGTCTCTGTATGATTGGAGGGGTCTCTGTATGATTGGAGGGGTCTCTGTATGATTGGAGGGGTCTCTGTGATTGGAGGGGCCTCTGTATGATTGGAGGGGTCTCTGTGATTGGAGGGGCCTCTGTTTGACTGGAGGGGCCTCTGTATGATTGAAGGGGTCTCTGTATGATTGGAGGGGCCTCTGTATGATTGGAGGGGTCTCTATATGATTGGATGTGTCTCTGTATGATTGGAGGGGCCTCTGTATAATTGGAGGGGTCTCTATATGATTGGATGTGTCTCTGTATGATTGGAGGGGCCTCTGTATGATTGGAGGGGTCTCTATATGATTGGAGGGATCTCTGTATGATTGGAGGGGTCTCTATATGATTGGATGTGTCTGTGTATGATTGGAGGGGTCTCTGTGATTGGAGGGGTCCCTGTATGATTGGAGGGTGCTCTATATGATTGGAGGGGCCTCTGTATGATTGGAGGGGTCTCTGTATGATTGGAGGGGTCTCTGTGATTGGTGGGGCCTCTGTATGATTGGAGGGGTCTCTGTGTGATTAGAGGGGTCTCTGTGATTGGAGGGGCCTCTGTATGATTAGAGGGATCCCTGTGATTGGAGGGATTTCTGTGATGGGGGGGGGGGGGGGATCTCTGTGATTGAAGGGATATCTGTGTGAGTGGAGGGACCTCTGTGATTAGAGGGATTTCTGTATGATTGGAGGGATCTCTGTGATCGGGGGATCTCTGTATGATTGGAAGGATCTCTGTGATTAGACTGACCTCTTTATGTATTTTGTTACAGTGCCATAGTCGGAAGTGTTACAATGTTTCCGCCTCGCTGATTGCTGGAATATTTTTTCCGGTCTGGTGTCTCTGTTGTATTATATTGTACAAAGGTGACATTGTATAATGCCAGGTATAATACTCCAAGAAGAGCCATATTGTATGGCAGAGCAGCCAATCAGTTCTCAGGAAAATGTGGCATAAGGCACTTCATTACCCAGCTAGTAATTTGATAGGCTGGACGTAGGTTACAGGTGCTCTTTAATACTATATTATTACTTTGCTGTGTACAATGTGGCTGGCAATTGTTACTTATCCAAAGCCAAAAGCTTGTCTTCCAGTTTTGGGTGGAGTGTGGAAGGGTTAGACCCTCTGTTAGGTTTGTATTGCTGTCTATCCTGGAGAGATTCACCCCATATTTATCCTGGTGTCACCAGTACAGGAAGTGACGAGGCATCCAAAATATTACAGTTGTCACCAGAACATGAATGGACGGGAAACCTTCCAATGGGGACACCTGTTCTCTAGAGGATTTCCTCTTATTTCCTGTTGTGTCTTCGGGATAGGAAATTAATTGAAATCTTGTAAAATCTCCCTCTCCTTCCTTCCTTTAGACTGTCCAGGATAAGCCTTCTCCAGACACCGATCGACTCCACCTTGAACTTAACTAAGAACTGTCTTTGTTGCCCCATAACAGCACATGAGCTAAAGACCTGCCTTGGAGTGACAAATGGAATAAGAATGCCTGAACCTGACTGGTTGCTGTGGGGTAGCACAGACAGTTCATAACATACAATGGTACATTGTATACAAGTCCTGGATTTCTATTGTGTCAGTCCTTGCTCACAGCTCATTCTACTGAATAAAGATGTTCATCTGCTGATACTGGTCCTTCCTGGACTGATTTCCTCCTCTTTCATTTCACCTCTAAACAATGGAAACACAACTCCATCCACACTAAGCAATGATAGCGCCACCTTGAGGCTCCAGCGTCAGGTTATACTCAGTTTAAGGTGGAGAAGGTTCTCTGCGAGATTTTATTGTAAAGTAGGGAGATTGATCTCAGCTATGTTGAAATGAGAAACAACTGATCCAGCAAGACCTGGAGCAGGGAAAAATAGGGAAAGGTTTTCCCCAAAGATAAAAATGATAAAGATAGAGTTCCCCTTTAATTGTCTGGTGATTTGCGGTGGAGTAGAGTTGCCATATTTTCTCTTCTCCTAATTAAAGCTGATCTCCGTTCTCTGACTCACGTCTTCCTCATCCTCCCAGATGGCGCCGTGGGATCGCAGGACTCAGCGCCAAAAATCTGAACAAAACATCTCTGAAATATCTGAAGATAGGAACAAATTATAAACAGGTGATGGTACAGAGTGTCAGCTCTGACGGCTCCCGTTGTAGAGTGTGAGCTCTGAGGGTTCCTATTGTAGAGTGTGATCTCTGAGGGTTGCCATTATAGAGTGTAAGCTCTGAGGGTTCCTAATATAGAGTGTGAGCTCTGAGGATTCCCAATATAGAGTGTGAGCCCTGAGGGTTCCCTTTATAGAGTTTGGGCTCTAAGGGTTCCTAATATCGAGTGTGAGCTCAGAGGGTTCCTAGTGTAGATTGTGAGCTCTTAGGGTTCCTAGTATAGAGTGTGAGCTCTGAGGGTTCCTAGTGTAGAAAAAGTGTGAGTTCTGAGGGTTCCTATTGTAGAGTGTGAGCTCTGAGGGTTCCCATTATAGAGTGTAAGCTCTGAGGGTTCCAATTATTGAGTGTGAGCTCTGAGGGTTCCCATTATAGAGTGTGAGCTTTGAGGGTTCCTATTGTAGAGTGTGAGCTCTGAGGGTTCCCATTATAGAGTGTAAGCTCTGAGGGTTCCAATTATTGAGTGTGAGCTCTGAGAGTTCCCATTATAGAGTGTGAGCTTTGAGGGTTCCTATTGTAGAGTGTGAGCTCTGAGGGTTCCCATTATAGAGTGTAAGCTCTGAGGGTTCCAATTATTGAGTGTGAGCTCTGAGGGTTCCCATTATAGAGTGTGAGCTTTGAGGGTTCCTATTGTAGAGTGTAAGCTCTGAGGGTTTACATTATAGAGTGTGAGCTTTGAGGGTTTCTATTGTAGAGTGTAAGCTCTGAGGGTTTACATTATAGAGTGTGAGGGTTTACATTATAGAGTGTGATGGTTCCTTTATAGGAGGGTTCCTGGTACCGATCATGAGCTCTGAGGTTCCCAGTCCTAGGGTATGTTAGCTCTGAGGGTTCCCAAGTATGGAGTGTGAGCTCTGAGGGTTCCCACTATGGAATGTGAGCTCTGAAGGTTCTTGGTACAGAGTGCGAGTTCTGATGGTTCCCATAACTGAGTGTGAGCTCCAGTGGCGGCTCGTTCATTAGGGGTGCCCCACCTAGATCTGATCTGCAGTGCTGGAGATGAGGACACCGGAGCCACTGACCGCCACCCACCGTCTGCCAGCCAGATGGGCTAAGTGCCGGACTGACCAGCAGACAGCCCACGTTCTGAGGGTCCCAGTATAGAGTGTGAGTCCTAAGGGCTCCCAGTACTGAGTATAAGCTCTGAGGGTTCCTAGTACTTAGTGTAGGCTTTGAGGGTTCCCAGTATGGAGTGTGAGCTGTAACGGTTCCTAGTACAGAGCGCAAGCTCTGATGGTTCCCAGTACAGAGTGTGAGCTCCGAAGGTTTCCAGTACCGAGTGCTAGCGCTGAAATTTCTCATTTCAGAGGGTGTGTTCTGAGGGTTCCCAGTTCAAAATATGAGCTCTGTCTGCTTGTGTCATTGAGTAATACAGTATAACAATAAATTGTTACATTGTGTTTACTATTTCATGCATATGTAGGCGTGATCTTTATTCTGCATATGACATCACTTAAAAAACTTTACAACCGAATCATCTCCAATTAACTCCTTCTTCTCCTTCTCCGCTTACCTATTATTTTTCTACAAATTTTTTGTATCTACCTTTAAAATAATTTTGTTTGCTACTTTTTTTAGTGTCACATAACAAGAGAATATGCAAAAAAAAACAAAAAAAAAAACACCTTTCTGCATTTGGAAAGAACTTTGAGGCCCAGTTCACACTAGTGCGATGCTAGACATCGCATCTGATTCGCACTGCATTTCTGTTCAGACATGCGATGTCTGTGCTCTGTGATTTCAGCCATACAAACTGTATGGCTGAAATCGCATCATATTCGCACCAAAATGGTGCAGGACCCTTTTTCTGGTCCGCACTGGAATCGGATTGCATGGGTGTTCACACTTATGCCATCTGATTCCTGCACCATTTCACAGTTCGCACTGCGATCTGCTGACCAATCTGGGGGTGTCCTTAACTTTACATTGACATCCGCAGTGGTTCGCAGATCTCAGTGTGAACCACTGTGCAATTCAGGTGCGATGCAGGAACCCGCACTGGTTTCGCAGGACTCTCGCATCGCACTAGTGTGAACCAGCACTGAAATGCTTTGTAGCAGAAAAATAATTTTAATGTCATCTAAACAGCACAAACCATAGAATGAAATGTACACTTTTTATTTTCATTAAAACTACAGTTTTCACATCTGTATATTTCATAGTGTTTAAAATAATTTTCTAAATGTAATTTAACCACTTCAATACAGGGCACTTACACCCCCTTCCTGCCCAAGCCAATTTTCAGCTTTCTGCGTTATCGCTGTTTAAATGACAATTGCGCGGTCATGCTACACTGTACCCAAACAGAATTTTTATCATTTTATTCCCACAAATAGAGCTTTATTTTGGTGGTATTTGATCACCTCTGCATTTTTTTAATTTTTTGCTAAACAAACAAAAAACGACCTATAATTTTGAAAAATAAAGTTTTTCTTTTGTTTCTGTTATAAAATTTTATGAAATGTTATCAAAATAGACCTAAAATTTAGATTAATTCTGTTATAAAATTTTGTGAATAAGTAAGTTTTCTCCTTCACTGATGGGCACTGATAAGGCGGCACTGACGGGCACTGATAAGGTGGCACCGATAAGGTGGCACCCATGAGGTGGCACTGATATGCAGCACTGATAGGCATTGATAGGCGGCACTGATGGGCACTCATGGGTGGCACTGGTGGGCACTGATAGGCGACACTGATGGGCACTGAAAGGCTGCTCTGATGGGTACTTATGGGTGGCACTGATATGCAGTACTGCTGGGCACTGATAGGCGGGACTGCTGGGCACTGATAGGCGGGACTGCTGGGCACTGATACGTGGCACCGATATGCGGCACTGATAGATGGCATTGATAGGCATCACTGATGGCACTGGCAGGCATTGGGGATGGGCACTAATTGGCAGCTGCCTGGGCACTGATTGGCATTTCCCTGGTGGTCTAGGGTGGCATACCTGGTGGTCCAGGGTGTTGCCAATCCCTGGTGGTCCTGGCAGCATCCTGGTGGTCCTGGGTGGAAATCTGGGGGGGGGGGGCTGTGCTGATAAACAATCAGCACAGACCCCCCCTGTCAAGAGAGCAGCCGATCGGCTCTCCTCTACTCACGTCTGTCAGACGCAAGTGAGGAAAAGCCGATCACCGGCTCTTCCTGTTTACATCGTGATCAGCCGTGATCACGTGGTAAAGAGCCTCTGTTGGAGGCTCTTAACCGAGATTGGTGTAGCGGTGTGTCTGACTGACACACCACACCGCCGATCGCCGTGATGCGTGCCCCCACGGGCGTGCGAGAGCGGTCGTTCTGGGAGGCCATCATATGACCTCCACCCAGAACGAGAGCCGCGCCGTCCAGCCTTCATTTGACGGCAAGCGGTTAATATTTTGATAAAAACAGTTTTGTGAAGGGTAAGCCTAGCTTTTAGGTTGCATTCAAACCTGGGCATTTTGAATCGTGGGCAGATTTGCCGCGATTATGCCCGCAATTGTAAAACGCACCAGGTGTCAATGACAAAACGCACATTTAAGGGCACCTAAAATTGCGGTGCCGTTCTGCCGCGATTGCCGCACAATAAATCGCGCCGCAATTGCGTAAACCACATTGCCTGAAGCATGTCGCCCAAAAAAAAGCTCCTGAACTTTTTTGGGTGACAAACTTCACGCGATGCGGTTTGCCGCGATTGCAGCGCAAGAGTCACGGCAGAACCGCACCGTGATTTTAGGTGTCATTCAAACAAATGGCATCTCAAATGTGCTTTGTGCAATTTGTCATTCACACCTGGGCGTGTCCAATGTGCCCGCGATTCAAAACGCCCAGGTGTGAATGCAGCCTACGTAATGACAAAGGTATTGCCAAATAACCAGACCCATAGTAGAAAATGTAAAAATGTCTCAGATCAGGGGAGGGGTACAAGGTGTGAAAGCTGAAGGGGTTAGAGATGATATCAGATCCTTGTGATTGGATTTCTTTATACTTTAGGACTTTTCTTCCTCTATCTATGCGGAGACTTTTCTGGGCGTTGGAGGATATTTCCAGGTAAGTTGCGTTCATCCGGCAGTCATATCTTCGTTTTCATCCTCCATCATGCCTGTGATCTGCTCACAGACGGGAAATCCGATAATTAAGCGAAGAATCTGAAACATAAAGACGCCTCCGACCGCTAAGATGCCCCCGATATCCTCTCTCTGGCGAACGCGCGCCATACTCCCAGTACCGCCGTCTGCTCCATTGTAAATGAGACGCTCGCCATTGTCTTAAAGAGCGAAACGAGAGAGATTTTTATCTGATGCGCCTTTTGATTGTCCTCCGCAGAAGGAAGATTCCAGAAGTCTTTGTCATGAGACGACTAATTCTTCCGTGTTTTGATATTCCGCCGGCGGGGGGATTGTATATCGCCAACGTTCCTGAACCGTCGCTACGCGTCTGAAGATTATGATAACAATAAAAGGAAACGATAGGACAGCTTATCTAAAGGACCCGGAGAGCCGACGCAGATAATACAAAACATGTGAGAGCGCTTTGATCAGAAAGAAAAAGGGCGACTCCGAAAAAAGCGAATCAGCGCATCAGCAAACGGCAAGCAGAAACACGGCGGCGGACCTACGTCTGAAGAATTCTGGGTAAACGGCACAAAGGGAACTATAAAATACACTATATTACCAAAAGTATGAGACGCCTGCCTTTACATGCACATGAACTTTAATGGCATCCCAGTCTTAGTCCATAAGGTTCAATATTGAGTTGGCCCACCCTTTGCAGCTATAACAGCTTCAACTCTTCTGGGAAGGCTGTCCACAAGGTTTAGGAGGGTGTCTATGGGAATGTTTGACCATTCTTCCAGAAGCACATTTGTGAGGTCAGGCACTGATGTTGGACGAGAAGGCCTGGCTCGCAGTCTCCACTCTAATTCATCCCAAAGGTGTTCTATCGGGTTTAGGTCAGGACTCTGTGCAGGCCAGTCAAGTTCCTCCACCCCAACCTTACTCATCCATGTCTTTATAGACCTTGCTTTGTGGAATGGGCCAAATCATTTGGTGGAGGGGGGATTATGGTTTGGGGTTGTTTTTCAGGGGTTGGGCTTGGCCCTTTGGTTCCAGTCAAGGGAACTCTAAAGGCATCAGCATACCAAGACATTTTGGACAATTTCATGCTCCCAACTTTGTGGGAACAGTTTTGGGGATGGCCCCTTCCTGTTCCAACATGACTGCGTACCAGTGCACAAAGCAAGGTCCATAAAGACATGGATGAGCGAGTTTAGGGGGGGGGGGGACTAGACTGGCCTGCACAGAGTCCTGACCTCAACCCAATAGAACACCTTTGGGATGAATTCGAGAGGAGTGTGAGCCAGGCCTTCTCGTCCAACATCAGTACCTGACCTCATAAATGCGCTTCTGGAAGAATGGTCAAACATTCCCATAGAAACACTTCTAAACCTTGTGGACGGCCCTCCCAGAAGAGTTGAAGCTGTTATAGCTGCAAAGGGTGGGCCAACTCAATATTGAACCCTACAGACTAAGACTGGGATGCCATTAAAGTTCATGTGTGTGTAAAGGCAGGCGTCCCAATACTTTTGGTAATAAAGTGTATATTAACTACTTCAATACCAGGCACTTACACCCTCTTCCTGCCCAAGCCAATTTTCAGCTTTCAGCACTGTCGCTGTTTAAATGACAATTGCGCAGTCATGCTACACTGTACCCAAACAGAGTTTTTATCATTTTGTTCCCACAAATAGAGCTTTCTTTTGGTGGTGTTTGATCACCTCTGCGGTTTTTATTCTATGCTAAACAAATAAAAAAAGACCTATAATTTAAAAAAAAAAAAAAGTTTTTTTTTGCTTCTGTTATAAAATTTTGTAAAGAAGTAAGTTTTCTCCTTCACTGATGGGCACTGATAAGGCAGCACCGATGAGGTGGCACCAGTGACGTGGCACTGACGATGGACACTGATAGGCGGCACTGATGGGCATTGATAGACGGCACTGGGCACTTATGGGTGGCACTGGTGGGCACTGATAGGCGACACTGATAAGCACTGGAAGGCTGCACTGGTGGGTACTTATGGGTGGCACTGATAGGCGGCACTGATGGGCACTGATAGGCGGCACTACTGGGCACTGATACGTGGCACTGATATGCGGCACTGATAGATGGCATTGATAGGCATCACTGATGGCACTGGCAGGCATTGGGGATGGGCACTGATTGGCAGCTACCTGGGCACTGATTGGCATTTCCCTGGTGGTCCAGTGTGGTGGCAATCCCTGGTGGTCCTGGCGGCATCCTGGTGGTCCTGAGCGGGCATCCCAGGGGGCTGCACTGATAAACAATCAGCACAGACCCCCTCTGTCAGAAGAGCAGATGATCAGCTCTCCTCTACTCGCGTCTGTCAGACGCGAGTGAGGAAAAGCCTATCAACGGCTTTTCCTGTTTACATCATGATCAGCCGTGTTTGGACCCGGCTGATCACGTGGTAAAGAGCCTCCGACAGAGCCTCTTTACCGAGATCGGTGTATCGGTGTGTCAGACTGACACACCACACCACCGATTGCTGTGATGCGTGCCGACACGGGCGCGTGAGAGAGGTCGTTCTGGAGGGCCGTCATATGACGTCTACCCAGAATGAGAGCCGCGCCACCCAGCTGTCAATTGACAGCAGGCGTGCGGGAAGTGGTTAAAGTGGAGCTCCTGACAACATTTTTTGTTTAATAATTGGGTCCTGTACTGAAATTGCCTACTCTGATTTCACTGCACACTGTGAGCTTCTCACAGTGTGCATTATAAACCCCAAGTTAGATAGAGCCCACCTCATTTCCTGGCTGGAGGATATCCAGCATCATCCCCAGCCTGACTGTCTCTGGCCCGCCCCTTTCATTCGTTGGATTTCAGTTCTTCCAATGACAGAGGCTCAGCATCACATGTGGGCGTTACCTATGCAAATACAGGCCACCTAGGAACACCCACTCCTCCAGGTTGGCTTCCACCCTGTGACAGACTCACCCGGGACAGAGGCTTTTGGAGGGGACTGAATGCTGGCCTCTTGCCTACCGATTATGGACCCTGGCATTTGGGGGAACGGTGCTCTTCGTGAACTGTATGCCTGGGGACCCTTGAGGTGGTGTTACTTTAGATTCAGGTCCATGTCCCCCAAGACACACAGACTCTGAGAACCCTGTATATGTCGTATTAGAAATAGTGACTGAGAAAATATATCTTGGATTACTTAAAATGGGACAGTAATATTTATCCACAATATCTCCCAGGATATATGTAAAGACTATTCTTGGTTTGTTTGATTCTGAACTCAACATGTTAGTTGAGAGAGATGATCACATTGGCCTTTGTACAATGTAGGAGACGGGCGGACTCCTGCTGGAGCTCCTGCTATTGTGAGAAGGTGTCCTGTGTTTATGTATTTATGATAATGTATAATCTACTGTGTGAAGCTCAGTGACAAGTCTGACCTGTAGTGAAATCCTGAATAATCATAATAATGCTCAGGAGGGCACGGAGTCACATCGGCTGCTTTAAGGGATTAGTTAATTAGCTCATGTTAATTAGGTTTCTGGTTACAGGTGTATTGTTAGAGTAATATGAGCAGGAGGGGGGACCCCCTCTTCTACCGTATATAAAACTTCTAATAAAGAGTCCATGTTCAGCAACTAAACAAGTATCGTCTTGTTTTGCTCTTGTGAGCGGTTGGAATATTTGATATCTATATTCAGACTTGGAGGAAGTGGTATATATGACGAAAGCACTCAAGCGGAGTGTGGGACGTTTCGTTACATTGGTGGCAAGCAGTGGGATGCTTCCTGCAGTCTGGGACATCCAAACTTCCACCTGGATCCAAGGTCCGGATAGCAGGAGAGGAGAGGTACAGATACCAGCCACCATGGAAGAGGAATTCAGAAGGAGGTTGCGAGAGATGCAGATACAGCACAGAGGACCAGAATCAGAGAAGGTCCTGCTGGGATGGTTTGATTCTATCCGCTGCAAACTCTGGAAGGAAATGCTAGCCCGTGAGCAGCGACACCAGGGAACAGTTCTCCCCTCCATCCAGGAAAGGTACTGGTCACAGTATGGATTGTGGGTGCTGTTTTTGGGAGAAAAATCGCACAAGGAGCAGACAGCAGGTCTGGGCAGAGATGCGGGTGGATGAGTGCTACAGAGCCCTCCGGTGGCATGTATCCCAAGCATGCCCTTGGATAGCGGATGACAGCCTCCAGCCTCCTCCCACCAGCCATGATCTGCCTGTGTTCCGCCAGATAAGGCAACCGTCAGATTTCATAACGGAAGTGGCGTTCCGTCACGGCCATCTTGGTACACCCCGCACTCAGCCACACTAAGCCTACAGTCTGAAGTTGAAGTGGACATCTTTTTACACCCACTGAAATCTTGAATTTCACACTTATTTTTACCACTAAACTGAGCTTATATAGTGACATACAGTATTTATGCTGATCTCACACATTTGAAGACCTCTGCTTTTAAAATTCAACTTTAAAAGATCCTAAATTAAGCATACCTTCCAACATTTCAAGATGGGAATGAGGGACACCTACCAGCAAATGTATGTAGGCATAGGACACGCCCCCTGTCACACCCCCTTAAAGGAGAATAACCCAAAAAAAAGTTCATTAAATTCACAAGGACTTTTTTTTTACCACCACTATTCCTTTATATTGGGTTTTAAAATTCACAAATGCAGCAATTTAGAAATTGGATGAAAGGTTTAGGACTGGAAACGCTTTTTGAAAGATAAAAGCGCATTTTATATACAACTATCTAGATCAGACCAAATTGAGGGACAAATGAGGAGGAAAGAAGGACAGAGGGACATTGCTCCAAATCAGGGACAGTCCCTCAAAATCAGGGACAGTTGGGAGCTGTGAAATAAGGTATGTAATGAAAATAGAAATGTTTAATTTTAAATGTCATTATTATGTTAATGAGGGGGAGGGGGAACAGGACAAAATATTGTGTAAAATAAAAGTCTTAGCACAGGACAAATCGCTCCGGCGATAAGCAGAAGATCTGAAAGAAATAATCTTCTCTGAGATTTCGCACTCATCTCTCCATGTAGGACGACCCGCCTGTGCCAAGCTCTGGGTGTGAAATGTCATCAGCGGTGGCACCGGGCAAACGCAGCGCCCTCCATCATGGAGTCCCCCCCCCCAGGGCAACATGTTTATTAAACTCCTTAAATCGTTGGCAGTTCTTCCCGTCGAGGATCAGAGAACATTACACACATTAGCATCAGATATCAGCGGCGCCACTTCAAGTGCCCGCTCCAATTAAAATTATATCTGTAATACGTTCAAAACAATTTCTCACGACGCGCCTTTACATCTGTACTGAATGCAAATCTTACCACCATACATATTAATGGAGGCCGCATTTCGCTGCAGGAGCCGCCCCCGCTCTGTGTAAAGGCCACCGGCCCAGGTTTGCTAAGCGCTGCTGCAATCTGTCCCTGGAACTCATTTAAAGGGGGATACCGCTGATAATTGAAATTTTATTTAGATGTCAGTGCACACTAGGGATCACTACAATCGCTACACTGATCTCTCCATGTTTTACACTTACATGCACATATACAGAACAATTGTAGTTTTAGTGATCACCCCTCTTATGCTTTACATCTTCACTTAGATTCTTTTGCTCACATAGTAACCAACATCTTTGCAAATAATAGTGTCAGGGCCGGGACAAGGGGTGGGCAGAAGGACTGGCTGCCCTGGGCGCAGCGTGTATTGTAGGGATGGGGCGCTATAAGTTCCATCTACTATAAGGCTGACAAGAGTAGTGACAGTGGCATCGCTACTTCTGTCAGTCCATCACTGGAGGTGGCAAGGGGAGGAGAAGAGAGCCAGGAGGAGGTGCGGGCTGTGCTCTCTTTCTCCTTCCTCCTCATAGGCTCGCACTTAAAAAAATGCTGCTAGTGTGCATGAAGCCTAAAACATTTTTTGATTTAATTTTTACTTATTTGTCTATGTTTTTTTACATAACTTTTATCACTATCACATAGAGGACCAATAGCCCCTATGGGTTCTCTTTATGGAGACACCCGGGGTCTATTAGACTCTGCATATGTCCTCTCGAATCCACTGCATCCACTGCAGCTGATGAAACACAGACCGTTTTTCCTCCAGCACTGATCCCGGAGAATGACTGCTCCGGTCCAGGAAGTGATGTCATACATGTCACTTCCTGGTCTGTGTACAGGAGGTCCGCAGAGCTCCCGCCGCCCTTCCCAGCAACACCCGCCTTGACGGCATCGGGCCCGCAGGTGGGACAGCAAAGCCCGGTGAACGTGGCGCTTGTATCACTTTCATATGAAAGCCGATAGTCGCCTTTACTAAAGTACACACACTCCCGGCTGTGTATGTAAAAAAAAACGTCTGCAGCACTGTAAAAATCCGGAACACCGGCAAGTGGATGGGATTTGAATTTTACTGCCCCCCTATCCTGGTGCCAGGTAGCGCCGGCCATGATAGACAGTGCCTGTCTTTAGAGGCTGGAATGAGGCTGGGCCGGTCCGGTCCCAAATGGGAGGCTACAGGAGGGTACAGTATTGAAAGTAAGTCGCCTGTCTCTACTCTTTTGGAACCTTTCCCTTCCGCTATCACTTTTTCTGACAGTCGGGTGCTCTTTCCCTACTCTAGCTACTTTGCGTGCCAAACCCAAATAGACTCTGCCACACCCAAGATGGCTGCCAGAGTCACATGGGTGACCAGTATCCAATTGGATTGGTGCCTCAGTGAAACAGGAAACCATAGCGGAATTGTGTTCCTCTTGACTTCCTCTACCTCTGCATTGCCACTGTGGTTGAATGCCACCTTCAGTTGTAGACAGCAGACTACCCCTGCCTACACACATCAACTGGCCACGCTGGGTGGACAGAAAAATGAACTGGAAAGTAACAGGTGGATGTACCTGCACTGAGGAATAATCTGCAATGAGGAATAATCTGCACTGAGGAATAATCTGCAATGAGGAATAATCTGCACTAAGGAATAATCTGCACTGAGGAATAATCTGCACTGAGGAATAATCTGCATTGATTAATAATCTGTACAGAGGAATAATCTACATCAGTCTATCCTTACTGTGGAGGAGTGCGGGGTGTAGCAAGATGGCAGCGACGGAATGTCACTTCCGTTACCAATTTTGATGGGTCGCCATATCTGACGGAACACCGGTGCAGCTGATGGCTAGGCAGGAAGTTGAGTGAGGGCAAGATCGTCCCCACACGGCTCTATGCCCTTGGAGGACCGGAGGGACGTCTGATGTCACATCCTGTTCTCAGGCAGACAGAAGGATTTTTTTTTTAAAGGCAAAATTTCTTTTTTTTTTGCTTTTAAAGGTAAATTAGAGATCTCTCAGTGAAGAGGACCTTTCATGCTTTTTTCTATTATAATGGATGTTTACATTCCTTGTAATAGGAATTAAAGTGATAAAAAAAACATTAAAGGGACAGTGTAAAAACAAAAAATAAAAAGTAGAATAAATAATACAATTTTTTTTTTTGAAAGCTCCCCATCCCTCCGAGCATACGTAAGTCGCGCCCACATATGTAAACGGTGTTTGAACCACACATGTGAGGTATCGCCGCGATTGTTAGAGCAAAACCAATAGATCCAGCATTAGACCTCCTGTGTAGCTCTAAACAGGTAACATTTTTTAAGCATCGCCTATGTCAATTTTTATATACCGTAGTTTGTCTTGTTTGTTTGTTTTGTGCGCAATTTTAAAGCATGACATGCTAGGTATCTATTTACGTAACATCATCTTTCACATTTTACAAAAGAATTGGGCTAACTTTACTGTATTGTTTTCAATTCATTAAAGTGTATTTTTTCTCAAAAAATTGAAAGACCGCTGCGCAAATACAGTGTGACATAAAATATTGCAATGACTGCCATTTTATTCTCTAGGGTCTCTGCTGAAAAAAAATATATAATGTTTGGGGGTTATAAGTAATTTTCTAGCAAAAAATATTGATTTTTTTACTTGTAAACAACAAATGTCAGAAAAAGGCCCGGTCAGCAAGTGGATAGATAACCTATAGTGCTCTGGGAATCCTTTATCATGTATTAGATGTTTAGTTGTAAAAAAATGTAATATATACTGTATATATACAGAGAGGGAGAGATACAGAAACTATTAAACATCAGCTAAAACTTATTAACTTAAAGTGTATGTATCCCCCAAATCTTTTTCTCTGTACATTTGGTATCATGTCTTGCTGAATAGAGTTTTCTTAAGCATATCATTTTTTGTTGTGAATCTGTTGCAGACTTTCTTACCTGGAGATCCTGCCAGTAATGGCAATACCTGTTGTAGGCTGACAACACGAATCCTCTTCCTCACTATTAGCAGCAGTGTTGTCAGCCTGCATCCATGTTTCATTGGTTGGCAGTTGGTCTGACAGTGACAGACCTGATAACAGCCCCACAGACCACGCTGCTGATGTAAGTGAAGACGCCATACCAGCTCTGTCCCAAACAATATCTGCCTCCTCCACTATCCGTCATACTGGCGTGTGATAAATCACAGCAAACCCCACATGTGAAGTGAGGCGGATGTTAGCTGCACTGTACTGGCTGTGCCTGTTGGAGGAGCCAACAAATGAGGCCCTCTGGGGCTAATTTAGGAAAGGTTGCCCGTTCCCAGAGTCCACAGCACTCTGGCTGGCAATATAGAGGGTGGTAGGAGGTAACCCAGCTCTGCATGATTTATAGGAGGGGAATTTTTGCTGTAATTATAGTTGTGCTGCACCGACTTCTGCTCACCAAAATTCCTTTCCATAAGTTCCAGAAAGCATAGTATAAGTTCTCATAGTACGTACATAGCATAAGTTCTCATAGCACGTACACTGAAATTAAAGGGGTGCTCCGGCCGAAAGTAAAAATGAAATTCACAAAGTGATGTAGAGTTTCTGTAATAAAGGTTCTCAAGTGTTCTGTTTCAATAGGTTTATTGAATTTTTGGATAAACAAGAGATTCATAAACAAGCTCGTTAATCGCCAGCGCAGGGGCTAGAAATGTGTAAAAATTACCAATGATCAATATTGTTCAAAATTATCCTATGACATAGTGAAAATAGTGGATGGTATCAAAAAATGAATACTGCATAAAATGCCATATCCAAAAAAAAAAGGTCGCCGAAGGGGAGGCTCTTCTCCAGCAACCCCCCTCCATATGAGGCAATGGCAGGAACCAGGATAGTGAGAAACCAGAAAGCGAGAAGAGCGAAAAGGCAGAGAGAGAAGGTCATAGATAGGAGAGGGGGGAAAGGGAAAGGGAGAAATTGGACTTGGGAGCCCCACAGAAGGGAATCAGACAAGGCCCAAACAGGACGCTTGGAGTGTGGGGAACTCATAAGAGATCGATGGTTCCTAAATTTTGAGAAATTTGGCGTGTTAGTCATTCACAATACAAGACATTCGTTCCTGAAGCAACATAGCAGTCATACATGTCCTCGCCCCTTGGAAAGCTACGCGTTGGGTCTTCCAGGCTTGAGCTATAGTCCGTTTATCCGCTATAAAGAAGTAAGTGGCCAGCTTCTGCTGTGGTGTGAATAAACCAGGTATTGGACAATGTAATGGGGCTAACTTAGATAGAAAAGGGTCTGCAGTAAGCCAAAAACCCTAGACCAGAACCCCACCAGTCCTGGGCAGGACCATTAGGTATGAATGACATCCCCCCCCCCGCTGTCGACAGTTGAAGAAACATCTATCAGTACTTACCGGGAAAGCATGAGCTGTGCGGGCCAGGACCCAGTACCATCGGAATAGGACCTTTATAAGCTTCTTCCAGAGCGTTTCTGTTAAATGAGCATTTGGCCACCATTTTCCAGTACTTACTCCAGTCGCCAAAGGGGAGGCTCTTCTCCAGCAACCCCCCTCCATATGAGGCAATGGCAGGAACCAGGATAGTGAGAAACCAGAAAGCGAGAAGAGCGAAAAGGCAGAGAGAGAAGGTCATAGATAGGAGAGGGGGGAAAGGGAAAGGGAGAAATTGGACTTGGGAGCCCCACAGAAGGGAATCAGACAAGGCCCAAACAGGACGCTTGGAGTGTGGGGAACTCATAAGAGATCGATGGTTCCTAAATTTTGAGAAATTTGGCGTGTTAGTCATTCACAATACAAGACATTCGTTCCTGAAGCAACATAGCAGTCATACATGTCCTCGCCCCTTGGAAAGCTACGCGTTGGGTCTTCCAGGCTTGAGCTATAGTCCGTTTATCCGCTATAAAGAAGTAAGTGGCCAGCTTCTGCTGTGGTGTGAATAAACCAGGTATTGGACAATGTAATGGGGCTAACTTAGATAGAAAAGGGTCTGCAGTAAGCCAAAAACCCTAGACCAGAACCCCACCAGGACCATTAGGTATGTATGACATCCCCCCCCCCGCTGTCGACAGTTGAAGAAACATCTATCAGTACTTACCGGGAAAGCATGAGCTGTGCGGGCCAGGACCCAGTACCATCGGAATAGGACCTTTATAAGCTTCTTCCAGAGTGTTTCTGTTAAATGAGCATTTGGCCACCATTTTCCAGTACTTACTCCAGTCTTCTAGGTCTATGGGGGACTGGAGGTCCCTTTCCCCTTGGGCCATATAAGAGAGGGGTGCTGATGACGAACGTCCATTCAAACATGCATAGATAGCCGAAATTAGGCCAGGGGACCCAGGGAAATGCTGATATGCATGTTCAAAAAAGGTATTTTGAAATGGGTAAGTGGACTTGTGGCACAAGGCAGTAATCCAGTGTTTCAATTGAAGGAAGCGATAATGCTCTCTAGCCTGTGCGACGTGTGTTTCTCGGATGGTCTCCCAAGAAAGAAAGGAGTGGGTGGAAGTTTTGAGAGAGTCACAAAGAGAATGCCTGAGGCTCCTCAAGGCCTGGGGAGAAAAAAGGATTGTGAGTGATAGGGAGTAGTGGTAAAAAGGAGGACAACAAATTACCAGAGTAGCGAACTGAGTCCAAAATCTGCAGGCCATGCAGCAGCACGGGGCTCAGAGAGGGGGGGCCAGAGCAGAGCTTGGATCAAGGATGAGTCGCAGATAGGCAATTCAAGTAACACCCATAGAGGAACATCTGTGGTCGCGTGGAGCATGGTCAACGGGGAAATCTGCGCCGCTGCATAGTACTTGGAGACATTGGGGACCCCCAGGCCTCCTTGTAGTCTATGGGTATAAAGAGTAGATCTAGGGACTCTAGGATGTTTATGCACCCAGATAAATTGGAGAATCTGATTTTGCAAAAGTCGAAGAAAGAAAGAGGGTACGCTAACTGGCAGAGTGCGAAAGTAATAGAGAACTTTTGGAAGGATCGTCATTTTGACTGCAGAGATCCTTCCTATCCATGAAAGGGTGGGAAATTGCCACGAATGCATGAGGGTGGTCAAGGCACGCAACAAGGGGTAGTAGTTGGCAGTGAACAAAGAAGAGTAGGAAGGCGTCAGTTTGATGCCTAAATATTCAATTGAGTGAGATGCCCAACGATACAGTTAATGTTCCAGAAGACGCTGCACCACATTGGGAATCATAGAAATGTGGGCCTTAAGTGAGTCTGGTGAGGGCCGTGCACAATCACGCCAGGAATTGAAATAAGAGGTCAGGTAAGACCTGAGTAAGGTTGTGAATGTTTTGTAATACAGACGGGTGAAGCCATCTGGGCTTTGGAGGGCTTAAGAGATTTGATAGCTTGGGTGACCTCCGGCTCAGAAATAGGTGCTTTCAGGGTATCTTGGGCCGTCAAGGACAACGAGGGCCTTTCTATTTGTCACCGTCGGGTGCGATTTTCCAGGTTGCATCTGCTGCCTCCAACAAGGAGGACAGTTCCCGGGCCCGTTGCTCCCTAGCGTGTTTCTTACACGACGCAATCTGAAATGTAATGCCTTGACTGTAGCCGCGTGGGCTTCCCACAAGGAGACAAGAGATTCAACCGAGCCTACATTTTCAGTAAAGTAAGTTTGGATCTGTGTTTGCACCTGTACACATGTATCCTGGGTAGTTAAGAGGGATTCATTAATCTGCCAAAGATGAGCTGGATGGGTCAATCCAGTGAGAGTGATTCCTAGGACCAAAGGATCGTAGTCAGACCGCGGGGAGGTGGAAATAATAATCTTGTGCACCAATGGCAGAGAGCAAAGTTGCAGAAACACATGATCTATTCTTCAAAAACTCTGATGAGGATTAGTAAGGAAGGTGAATTCCCGACTAAAAGGGTGTCGCTCGCGCCACACTTTCACCAGGCCACATGACTGAAAGAGAGTGCACAGTGCTTGTTCTTGAGAGGCATCGCGGGATGGAGGTACTTCCCTGGAGCTACGCCTGTCCAGAGTAGAATTGAAGACAGAGTTTGAGTCTCCCTTCATGATAAGCAGGCCCTTCTGGTGCCTGGTAACCACTTGAAGCAAGTGTGAGAAAAACCTCTGCTGAAATTTGTTAGGGGCGTAATAACCCACAAAGGTGACCTCTTGATGCCACAGGGTGCCTTACAAGAGCAAATATCTACCCATGGTGTCCGCTATCTCCATAGAGCAGTTGAATGGGAGATTACGCTGGAACACCATCAGCACCCCTCTGTGTTTCTCTGAGGCAGAGGCCATATAAAAACACTGGATAATGGAAGGACAGATACTTGGGAGATGAGGATTGTGAGAACCTGGTTTCCTGCAGACAGACTACATCTATGGATTGAGATTTTAAGTGGCGGAAGACCTTTGATCGTTTGATAAAACCCATGGATATTTTGTGAGAATAGTTTCAACACGTTGCGAGCCATCAAGGGGGAGAGACAGAAATTGTTATAGAAAATTGCACAGCCTTGCGGTTTCACTTCCTGGTTCCCAACTGCGCATGCGCGACTTACACTGCGCGTTCCCACTGGTCCCTGCTGTCTTCTGGGATCTCCCAGAAGACAGCGGGGGGGACGGAGAAGGTGCTGGAAGTGGTGTAGATGCCCGCGGGTGGCTCGGGTATCTATGTCCGGAAGTGGGAGCAAAATACCTGTATTAGACAGGTATATGCTCCCCCTGAAAGGTGCCAAATGTGACACCGGTGGGGGGGGGGCAGAATCAGAAAATCAGAAGTTCCATTTTTGGGTGGAACTCCGTTTTAATACACATAATCACCACACAAGGTGGGCATCACATCCTTACTGTAGGATACTCGAGGGGTGGCTCTACCACCAACCACATGGCTTTAAATTGCATGAAATATAACCGCCCCTGGAGAGGGGGCTAAGAAAAACAAAACAAAAAAAAAAAACGAAAAGCACACCTCAAAATTCAGGACACTATACTAAAATAGACATAAAAGTTAATGCAGCACAATTCGGTCAGGCGTCCCCAGTCAGGGAACGCCTGAGGGAGGTCGATAGTAAAGGTCCCCAGTCGTAGCTCCCATTCAGGGGCGCTGCGGAACCTCCAGTGACCCAAACTACCCTCAATGGGGGGTGAGGGCCAACCGAGGCACAAGGCAACGATCCATCTGAAAGACCACTGATATGGGCACAGCACTCATATCAAAAAAGAAATAAATAAAATAAAAAGGGGGGAGTGAGGGGAAAGGGAGAAATAGAGGGAGTGGGAAGAACAGCAGGTCTTTCGGCTAACAAATTTATACAAAGACAGAAATAGTGCATGTAATGCCGCGTACACACGGCAGACTTTGTCCTGCGGACTTTTCGACGGACTTTACGACGGACTTTCCGAATGAACGGACTTGCCTACACACGATCAACCAAAGTCCAAAGGATTCGTACGTGATGACTTACGACCGGACTAAAATAAGGAAGTTCATAGCCTAGTCAGTAGCCAATAGCTGCCCTGGTTTTTGTCCGTCAGACTAGCATACAGACGAGCGGACTTTTCGACCAGACTCGAGTCCGTCGAAAAGATTTGAAACATATTTCGTTTCTAGGTCCGTTGAACTTTTGGGGAAAAAAAGTCAGCTGGAGCCCACACACGATCGAATTGTCTGACGGATTCCGGTCCGCCGAGCCAAGTATGCCGTAAAGTCCGGTCATGTGTACGCGGCATAATAGTTCTTGGCTCAGGCCTCCAAAGAGGCTTAGGTGCCACCAGAGTTACAACTCCCATCCGACCGCCCAGGCGCCCGGAGCCAGGGCATAAAGGTAGCAATAAGGCCCAAGTTGAGACCCCAGATTCATCCCAGTGAGGACCTGAGTAAAAACACTAGTCCTGGGAGGGCCAGTCCACTAGTAAGGCCAACAGAGGAATATATAGGTGGACATGCTAAATTGGTCAACAGTGCTATACGAACAAACAAAAAAAGAAAAAGGGGCACAGTCATTGCAAATCAAGCAGGAACTGTCTACCCATCAGGGGTAAACTACATCTGGGGAGCGAGCAAGTCTCAGCTTCACAGAAGAGGAGTAGCAAGCGGGCTCACCCGTTCCATCATTCATCCTGGGTCGGAGCGAGGGGATCTTGA
Source organism: Lithobates clamitans (assembly GCA_037952925.1). NCBI lineage: Eukaryota > Metazoa > Chordata > Amphibia > Anura > Ranidae > Lithobates > Lithobates clamitans. Next base: position 147,349 of record JBBGZY010000890.1, read on the forward strand.
AAGTGGTGGGGTGCTAGGGAGAGCCCGTTTACAGCTGCCGACTGACTCCCACGCACAACCCAATTGCTTGGAAGAAGTCTGGGGGCCTGAGGCCCTCACCTGGCTGTTGGAGGCATCCGGAGGGGACATAAGGTGAAGTGCCTCGAAGGTTGCCTGGGCCTCCTCCACGGTGCAAATAGTGTGTCTCCGCCCTTGGTAAGTGAATGTGAGGCAGAAGGGGAAGCCCCAAACAAACCTATTATGACGTTCCATCAGAACTGAGGTGTATGGCTTCAACTTCGGGATGAGAAGCTCTCCAGGCGGCTTTATTTCAGCCGATGTGGTCAGTAGCGGAGCAGCGGGATTACCTTGAGGCCATCTTCGTGCGCTGCTCATGAGCGCCCCCAAAGGTTCTCAAGTTTTCTAAGATGTAACTGTAGCCAGGTGCTTGGCTACAGCCATATGAAGAAGACATTGCCTTCTATTCTTCTCTCCTACTAAGATACTGATGTTATGCTGAACTATCCTCCTCTGGCCAGCAGGGGGAGAGCTAAAGCCAAGGAAACCTATAGACTTCTATGCAGAGAGCTGAGAATCCTGGGAGTTGTAGTTTGAGATGACAGCCATGTAATGGGACGAATAGACTCCTTACAATACATATCCCAATAGGCACTGTGCAGTAGGAGTGGAGAGATGATTTTTAATAAACTGCCCAGGAAAGTTCTTCCGCTGAGCACAGAGGGAGTTAGAGGGATAGCACCTTTCTCTGGATATTTGCCTGCCAGCTGGAGACCATATCAGCAGAGATCTGAGCCTAAGAGTGAGGACACCCGGGGGCAGGGCCGTTTTTAAGGCAGGGCAAAAGGGACAGCTGCCCTGGGCCCTGTCATTTTTGTGGGGCCCAAAGCAGCTGCCTCATACTTGCCAAGTATCCTGGTTTAAATTACCTCGTCCCTTGAGGTTTTAGTCCTGTGCTGTGTCCCAATATCTCAGTGTGAAGTGCTGCTACCAATGCTGCCCAGCTCTCCCCTATTGTTGTGTACAGATGACTCACCTGCAGATCCTGTGTTTACATGTAAATTACCGGCATTCATATGTAAATAGCAGTGGCATTCATATGTAAATAGCGGCGGCCAGTGGCATTGATTTGTATATCATGCCCCCCTGAGGTTATATCCACAGTAATCTTTAGCAACCAATCAACAAGCAGAAATCATGTGCTGTAACCTCTAGCAACTAATCAGTGAGCCATAATGTGTGCTGTAATCACTAGCAACCAGTCAGTGAGCAGTAATGATATACTGTAACCTCTGGCAACCAATCGCAATGGCTGTCTGATCTTATTCAGTAAACTGATTTTGAGTCTAGCTGCTATTTATTGTATGTCTCAGAACAGGTGGAGAGTAAAACTGCATGGGGGGCCCCAAGAAAAGTTTTGCCCAGGGTCCAATCAATGTTAAAGACGGCCCTGCCCGGGGGCAGCGCAACACCACCCACATCACAGAACCTGCACTGCTGCAGCAGGGAGACTGGAGTGTCCACTCACCCTCTGCTTCCCACCCCTGATCACCAGTGGAGAGACCGAGGGGACCTAGGGTTGCCACATGTCCGGGATTCACCCGGACAGTTCGGGTTTGGAATCATGCGTCCGGGTTTCAGACTGCCTGAAACCCGGACACATTATTCAGTCTGGACTATGGCCTCCCAGCAGGGTTGCTGGCTGCAGTTGTCTAAGCTTAGAGTGTCTGTTACACTCTCTTTCACACTGCCCAAAGCCAGCACTACCGACCCCCCCCCCCCCCCCACAAACACACACAGACAGACAGGAGAGAGGGCTTGATCTGCTCCTCTTTCTCCCACCTCTACCCCTCTGTGTATGCCCACACTCCAATCCCCAGTGCTGTGCCTCAGAAAAGGAAAGTGGGGGACCGGAAATTTGAAGTCCAGCAGCCTCAGATACGTCAGTGAGTGAGCTCACCATCTGTGTCTGTGACTTAAGTCTTCCCCCTTCTCTCTTCTGCCTCTGAGTTAGTACATTAAGGTAAATCAGGGTTCTCAGAGCACCCCTTACATCAGAGTTCCCCTTTACACCAGACGCCACAGTGTTCTCCCCTACATCAGAGTCTTCTCTGTACATCAGAGTTCTCAGTGTTCCCCCTTAAATCAGGGTTCCCTTATGTCAGAGTCCCCAGAGTTCTCCCTTACATCAGAGTCTGCAGAGTCCCCACTTACAGTGTAAGGGAACTCTGCGAGTTCAGATGTAAAAGAGGAACTTCAGATGTTATTTAATATCAAAATATATGTATAGTTTATACTATAAAAAAAAAATTGCTGAGCGCCGCTAAAGTGTTCGGGTTTGACTTGAAGAAAAGGTGGCAACCCTAAGGGGACCCCCCTTCTACAGCAATAGGTTACCGTAGAATTCCGGAGACTGGTGAAAGTGCTATTCGCCCATTTCTAAAACCACTAGCAGGGACTGAGCCACTGAGAGCAGGACACCGCACCCATACTGCACTCTGTAGCGCAATTCCAAACTTAGACTGCACCTATTCCAACCCTATACCACATTATACCGAACCTTTACTGCATCTACCTTGCACCTGTGCCGAGACGATATTGTACCTATACTGTACCTATACTGCATGCAGGTTAACTGGGACTGTTGTTAAGTGCTAAGACAATCTTTTAGAGCCCCAACGATAGCCGGCAGAATACTATTTAAAAGGACTGCCCCTCCTGGAAAAATTATTCTGCAAGCCCCCTTTGTTCCCCTGCCCCCTCCGCGACCATCTTCCTTTTCTTTTGGACAGTGCATACCCAGTCGTTTTAGGATCAGCATCGCCGCCATAAATGCATTCTGGCATTATAGTTCCAGCACTCGGTAGATTAATAGCCAGGTCATAATTATGCAATTCTCTGCTGTGTAACCTCTCTTTAATGCTCCAGTCTGTGTGTTTAGGGTGGTCAGGTCATAATTATACAATTTTGTGCTCTGCAACCTCCCTCTCATGCTCCACTGTGTGTGCTTGGGGTGGGGGTGGGGGAGGGGGGTTGGGGGCGTGCAGATGGCAGCCAGGTCATAATTATGCAATTCTCTGCTGTGCAACCTCCCTTTAATGCTTCATTGTGTGTGGCTGGGCTCAGAGAGGGGGCGGAGCTGGGAATCTGGAAACGCGCTTGCTGAATTTTCCCAATGTCAAGTCAGAGAAGTTGGAGCCATTGCAGGGGCAGCCAGATGCAGAAAATGATAATCAGGAGCTGATCTGTGTCCCCCTGAAGCTGATTACATACAAGGGTCACCCTTCTCACTGCACACTAGCTGAAATTTAAAATCAGGCTGGCTTGCACAGAGCGACAAACATGATTACACCAATATGGTCATTGGATGAGCTGTGTGATTCCACTGCTCCGACCATGTATAATATCCTCCTAATAGAGGGAGGCCGGTTCAGCCCGGCGGTCACTGCGATATTTATAGAACAATTATTACCGCCACCTTTCATCAAAGCTGGCGGTAATTGAATCATCAGCTCCAGCGCTTTCCTCAATGAACAGATCCATAACGCTCCCATGTCATTCCTGTAATTACATTGTATCCCCGGACGCTGTGTTTAATTATGTGCAAATAGCGGTCTCTGAGCTCCGCTGACGGCACATGAAACATGACAGAGAGGAGCAGGCGAGTCCATAAACTGCAGGAGGTCCTACGCCACAAGATCATGTGATCACCCAGACCCGTGCCTTGCCACCACTCCACTACTACTAGAATACTGTCAGAGCTTCCGCTTTATAACTACAATGCGATTTGTTGAACGTGATTCTACCAGTAAATGGAATTGTGGAATCAGTAAAATAAATCTAAAGCCAAAGCATTATAGTTTTTGAGTATTGAAAGGTTAGAACCCCTGCAGGTTTTTGATATCTGTGTTCCAGTAAGATCTGCTGTCTCAGAGACACAACAGGAAGTGAGGGAACACTCTCTTTAACCACTTGACTCCCGGGCACTTCCACCCCCTTCCTGCCCAGGCCAATTTTCAGCTTTCAGCGCTGTCACACTTTGAATGACAATTGCCCGGCCATGCAACGTTGTACCCAAATGAATATTTTATCATTTTCTTTCCTCAAATATAGCTTTCTTTTGGTGGTATTTAATCACGACTGGGTTTTACATTTTTTGCTAAAAAATGAAAAAAGACTGAAAAAAATATGTTTTTCTTGGTTTCTGTCCAAAATGTTTGTAAAGCCTGATGACTGCACTGACAGGCACTGAGGCTGCACTGATGGGCATTGATGAGGTAACACTGATGGGCACTGATGAGGTTGCACTGATGAGGTGGCACTGATGGGCACTGATGGGGTGGCACTGATGAGGTGGCACTGATGGGGTGGCACTGGTGAGGCAGCACTGATGAGGCGGCACTGATGGGCACTAATAAGGTGGCACTAATGGCAACTGATGAGGAGGCACTAATATGCAGCACTGATGGGCACTGATATGCAGCACTGATAGGTGGCACTGATAGGTGGCACTGATGCAGCACTGAGCACTAATAGGCGGCACTGATGGGCACTAAAAGGTGGCAATGATGAGGCAGCACTGAAGGGCACTGTTGAGGCGGTACTGATGGGCACTGATGAGGAGGCACTAATATAGAGCACCGATGGACACTAATATGCAGCACCAATGAGCACTGATAGGCGGGACTGATAGGTGGCACTGATATGCAGCACTGAGCACTAATAGGCGGCACTGGTGGTCACTGATAGGTGGCACTGATTGGCATCGCAAATTGGCATCACTGATGGGCACAGACTGGTGTCACTGGGCACAGATTGGATTCCCCTTACTTCCTGTTCTGCTGGCAACCGTCAAATTTCAAATCTCCCCTATACATTCACAATGCCCGCTGAAGGACGGCACTATCTTTGTTCAGGCATCATCCAGGGTCACATCTACTTCCTGGACTAAAATCCTGGCTCAGAGATGACACAATCATGTAAATATTGGTGCCTGTGCAGTTTTGGACTGTATTGACAAATATCTGACACAGATCGGCCTCTGCTGCAGCCTCTCTCCTGGTGACTTGCTACAAACTGTTGCAGTCTGGTCACAGGGAGGAGAGACTGAGAAAATGCTTCCTCTTGCCTGTAGCAGAGTGATCACAGGGAAGAGGGGGTTTAGAGGAGACAGTGGAAATGCTTCCTCCTGTCTGCACCAGACTGATGACATCATCTCAGCCTAGGCAAAGTCACTGACTACAGCTGACAGACAGGTTTTTAATGATAAAGGTGGAGCTCTTCTCATTAAATATGCTGTTGCTGTGTATTTTAGAAAATGTATCCATGTGACTTGTAAAGGTACTTTAAAGCTGAGCTCCAGGCTCCATCAGAAAAAAATGAAAAGTCAGCAGCTACAAATACTGTAGCTACTGAATTTTTGATATTAGGACACTTACCTGTCCACGAATCCAGCGGTGTCCTCACCCGAACCGATTTTTCACTCAGCTCTCGGGTGCGGCCTTTGCCATTTCTTGTAAGGGAGCACTGCGGCTTCACAGCCAGCTCCCTACTGCCTACTGCGCATGCGTGAAACACGTTGCGCTTCGTGAAGAGCCTGACGGCGGGGAAAGGAGGAGTGTGGCTGTGGCGAAGTCACCCTAAAGTAGGAGCGGGTACCTGTCAAAACCAGGTACCCACTCCCCCCCCCCCCCAAAAAGGTCCCAAATGTGGCAGTGAAGGGGGGGAGGAAGCAAACAAGTGGAGCTTCCCCTTTTGCGTGGAGCTCCGCTTTAAAGTAAAACTATAGGCAAATTTTTTTTTTTCCATTTTGATTAGAGCAAGGGAGGGTTATATCTAAGGTTGCACCGATACCCTTTTTTTAATCGGCGAGTACGAGTACCAATACTTTTGGTCAAGTACTCACCGATACTTTGCAGTGTGATCTGCACCCATGCATAATGAATGGGCTCAAATCGCACTGCAAACAATTGCATGCGGTTTGAAAAGGAATGCGGTGCGATCCCTGTCCGAATCACATGCAGTTTGAATAGGAAAAGTGGTGCGATTCCTGTCCAAATCACATGCAGTTTGAATAGGAATGCGGTGCGATCCCTGTCTGAATCGCATGCAGTTTGAATAGGAAAAGCGTTGCGATTCCTGTCCGAATCGCATTCAGTTTTAATAGGAATGCGGTGCGATCCCTGTCCGAATCGCATTAAGTTTGAATAGGAAAAGCAGTGCGATTCCTGTCCGAATGCGCATGCGGTTTCACCACCACTCCTGTGTGAACCCAGGCTTGTCATAGTGATTTCAGCCAGGAGTAGTGCGGGAAACCACATGCAATTCGGACAGAAATCGCACCGCATTCCTATTCGAGCCGCATGTGATCCTATGCGGTGCGATTTGAGCGCAAATTGCACCGCAAAGTATCGGTTTCAGGTATTGGAGCATCTTCACTCCTGAAAATACTCGGTATCCGTATGGGTGCATCTCTAGTTGTAACCCCTGTCAGATTTTTTTTTTTTTGCCATCTATGTCCCATTGGGGAGATTTCCCATCACTTCCTGTCCCATAGCCAAACAGGAAGTGAGAAGAAATTCCTGCAAGTTAAGGGAATTCCTTGGGGACCCCCCAGGTCACCAGAACTAGTGTCCCCAGTGGAAGATTTCCCGTCTATTACCTTTCTGGGGACAACCCAAAATTTGGGATTTTCTTTTACTAGAACTTTCAATGATAACGATATACAGGACAAATAGAGAGGGTGAAACTCCCTAACGGGGGCCACAGACAGCAATTATTATAATCCCGCTCCACTCTATCCAACACAAAAAAAAAAAAAAGTTTTGCCTTTAGTTAAATTTAAATGTTTAGATTACTTTAAATCTGGAATATTCCATAATATGAGTGGCTGATCCCCTCTGACCATCTTATGGGGGTGATGTGTACTCTGCGCGCCGCTGTGCCCCCCACATCACAGATCTGTATTAGTGTGATAGTGATTGACCCGCCTGCAGAGGGCGCCCTGCAGCTCTGTGCCTCATTACAGGATTTCATGGAGTGTCGGAACCTTGAAATAGACATTGTTTCTAAAGTCATTTGTGTAACATGGCGAAGCAGACAGGTCGTCTCATCAATAATTCACATCACAGGAAATAAAGTTTGTAGTTTATTTGGCGCGGAGCGAACAGGGGAGGGGTAGGATTAGCGCTGGACGGGGGGGTCCTCGGGGACTCCCGGCTGTACATATATATTGGTAAGGTGGTTCCCTGCGGAGTACCCCGGATTATCTTCCCCCTGCAGCAAGGTAGCAGCTCGGCGCACTCCACGGCCTGACACCGGGGCAGCCGGTCCAGATGGGGCTCATTAAAAATGATGTACGGCCCTTCAGGGGAACTCCGCATCCGAAAAACACTGCGAGAAACAAACAAACAAAATCCTGCTGAGCGCAGACACGTTTAACGCTCTCTCTGCCGCTCCTGCAAAATAAACCAGACAGAAAAAAGGAAACTGGACACCGAAATCTCCGCACTGCCGCCACCATCATTACTTCTTTTTATTAAATTCAGAGGCATCTTTTTCCCTGGGGACACATAGTGCTATATAAATCGATGTTGGGGGGATGGGGAGGGGAGGTGGCCATCGTGGGTGTGCTCAGGACATTATCGTACTAGGGACGATTTTTTGGGAGGGGCCAATTATTTTAATTGTCTTTGGAGTGTGAGCCGAAATTCACCCCAACTCCATACAGTTCTGGGGTCCTTGCAATTTAAACCAAGTATACCAGTGCTGCAAAGCAGAAATGCTAACCACTGTGCTGCCATTCATGCATTACCTTCCTCCCTCAATGCCTTGGGTGAACTACATGTCCCAGCATGTTCTGCCATCCATCTATGCAATAATCCAGTAATAAAGACTGCTCACTGCTGCTCTCTCTCTCCTTGTGCAGGGTGACTGGTCTTGTCTCCACCCCCTCCTGTAGTTTTCTGCAGGCAGCCTGTAGTGGGTGGAGGCTGCTTGGCCCCTCCCACAGCTCTGCTGTCTCTCCTTGTTCAGGGTGACTGGTCTTGTCTCCACCCCCTCCTGTAGTTTTCTGCAGGCAGCCTGTAGTGGGTGGAGCCTGCTGGGCCCCTCCCACAGCTCTGCTCTCTCTCCTTGTGCAGGGTGACCGTCTTGTGTCCACCCCCTCCTGTAGTTTTCTGCAGGCAGCCTGTAGTGGGTGGAGCCTGCTTGGCTCCTCCCACAGCTCTTCTCTCTCTCTTTGTGCTGAGTGACTGGTCTTGTCTCCACCCCCTCCTGTAGTTTTCTGCAGGCATCCTGTAGTGGGTGGAGCCTGCTTGGCCCCTCCCACAGCTCTGCTGTCTCTCCTTGTGCAGGGTGGCTGGTCTTGTCTCCACCCCCTCCTGTAGTTTTCTGCAGGCAGCCTGTAGTGGGTGGAGCCTGCTTGGCCCCTCCCACAGCTCTGCTCTCTCTCTTTGTGCAGAGTGACTGGTCTTGTCTCAACCCCCTCCTGTAGTTTTCTGCAGGCATCCTGTAGTGGGTGGAGCCTGCTTGGCCCCTCCCACAGTTCTGCTCTCTCTCTCCTTGTGCAGGGTGACGGTCTTGTCTCCGCCTCCTCTATTAGTTTTCTGCAGGTGTCACGTCATATTCAGCTACCCATCACATTTTTCTACCTGCTGGAGTGTGCATGCGCGATGCCGCCATATGCGTTCCAACACTGTTGTAAGACTACTTTGACACAGGGCCCCTCGCGGGCTCGCTTCGCTCGCCGCGCTTTGGGCATGGCCTCGCTTCGCTCGGCATAATTATAATCTAACTCTATGTCCACTTGGATGGTGGGGCTTGAACCTGGACTCAGGGGTGTGGCCACAAAATTCTATGCAAGCGCAGATTGCCACAGTGTTGGAACGCATATGGCGGCGTCACGCATGCCCAGTCCAGCGGGTAGCCAAATGTGATGGGTTGCCATATGTGACGCTACACAGGCCGCCTTTAGGGGATGGAGCCTAATGGGCCCCTCCCACAGCTCTGCTGTCTCTCCTTGTGCAGGGTCACTGGTCTTGTCTCCACCCCATCCTGTAGTTTTCTGCAGGCAGCCTGTAGTGGGTGGAGCCTAATGGGCCCCTCCCACAGCTCTGCTCTCTCACCTTGTGTAGGGTGACTGGTCTTGTCTCCACCCCATCCTGTAGTTTTCTGCAGGCATTTGTAGTGGGTGGAGCCTGCTGGGCCCCTCCCACAGCTCTGCTCTCTGCACAGTCGATGTACAGCACAGTGATGATGTCACTGTTACTTCTACGGGGTAATATCTGGGTTTGCAAAAGCATTTGGTGCACACAAAGTGGATTTATAACCTTGTGGCTACTAAAGAATATATTTAAATGAAAATTTTCACACCCGGAGTTTACCTTTAACAACCATTACCAGGAAACAAGTAAAAATAAAACAGCTGCTGATGTCATTGTGGAGACCTGTATAATCCAACACACCGGATTCAGCAAGCTTTATATTGGGCTTCTTTGGAGGACTTCTTGTCATGTGATGCTCTGCCTTGTATCTTCCTGTCATGGTCCAGTTTGGGTCTGCAATGGGCTCAGAGCTGGAATTTAGGCTGCAACTTCAGAGGTTTCCGCCCAATTAGAAGAAAAGGATATGGAGGGGACGTTCCCTAGAGGAGCTCACATGTTTACAATTGACTGAAATGTGTCTTTTAAGGGCAATCCACCAACAGAAAATTGTATTTCAGTTATAGGTGGAACGTAGAGGGCTGACTCACCTACCATCTTATCATACCTCCTGGGGGCTGGTGGAAGTGACATCTCCCTGTATAGATGCTGCAGAGCTGGGAAGTCAAATTCAGAAACAAATAAATCACCTACGTCTGGTCCTGACCTGTAATTGGCAATCAAATCGCCATTAACCCAGAGCCGATTCCAGGGAAATCTGCGGCCGGTAAGATGGCGGCACATTCCTGTGTGGATGTCTCTACATTCTGCGTCCGCCGATACATCTTCTGGAAGTTCCTGTCAGTGGAACATGAAAGCAAATTAGTGCAGTTATTGATCTCAAGAGATAATTAGAGATATATTACTAATCAATAAACTCGCTGGATTGAGAATCCTGATTGTACAAGATTTTCAGAGGCGAACAAAGACTCAACTCTGAAAGTCCCAACATGATCAGATGTAAAGCAGGTGTAAATGATGGAGGATCTCGTGATGGCTTCTCATTCCATTCTTCTGATACCTTTCCATTAAGGGTGGAGGATTTCATGACGCTTCCCATTCCATTCTTCTGATACCTTTCCATTAAGGGTGGAGGATCTCATGACGCTTCCCATTCTATTCTTCTGATACTTTTCCATTAAGGGTGGAGGATCTCATGATGCTTCTCACTCCATTCTTCTGATACCTTTCCATTAAGGGTGGAGGATCTCATGACGCTTCTCATTCCATTCTTCTGATACCTTTCTATTAAGGGTGGAGGATCTCATGACGCTTCTCACTCCATTCTTCTGATACCTTTCCATTAAAGGTGGAGGAACTCATAACGCTTCCCATTCCATTCTTCTGATACCTTTCCATTAAGGGTGGGGCATCTCATGACGCTTCTCACTCCATTCTTCTGATACCTTTCCATTAAGGGTGGAGGATCTCATGACGCTTCTCACTCCATTCTTCTGATACCTTTCCATTAAGGGTGGAGGAACTCATGACGCTTCTCACTCCATTCTTCTGATACCTTTCCATTAAGGGTGGAGGATCTCATGACGCTTCCCATTCCATTCTTCTGATACCTTTCTATTAAGGGTGGAGGAACTCATGACGCTTCTCACTCCATTCTTCTGATACCTTTCCATTAAGGGAGGAGGATCTCATGACGCTTCCCATTCCATTCTTCTGATACCTTTCTATTAAGGGTGGAGGATCTCATGACGCTTCTCACTCCATTCTTCTGATACCTTTCCATTAAGGGTGGAGGATCTCATGACGCTTCTCATTCCATTCTTCTGATAGCTTTCCATTAAGGGTGGAGGATCTCATGACGCTTCTCACTCCATTCTTCTGATACCTTTCCATTAAGGGTGGAGGATCTCATGACGCTTCTCACTCCATTCTTCTGATACCTTTCCATTAAGGGTGGAGGATCTCATGACGCTTCTCACTCCATTCTTCTGATACCTTTCCATTAAGGGTGGAGGATCTCATGACGCTTCTCACTCCATTCTTCTGATACCTTTCCATTAAGGGTGGCGGCAGGATTATCTCTCCAGGATATTCTGCTTTGTCTTTTCCAGCAAATACAAAAAAGTATGTGAACCCCCACCTGATGATCTAGATGTTTCCAGTGAAGGGTCCTGGTAATCAGGGCCGCTGTTAGAAATCACGGGGCCCTATGCAGCCTACCTGACAGGCTCCCCACGGCTCAAAGTGACTGAGGACATAGATTTTATCAGTCCCTTTCTTTGCAGCCTCAGTTCCAAAGTTGAATGAATTGGAAGCGCTCTGAATCTTCTTGTTCATTCACCGCTGAAGCATAGTAAACACAGTTTACTATGCTTCAGTAGTGAATGGACACAGGAGTGATTGGTACCTATCCTGCACTGTGTTCATTCAGGAAAGGAAGGGGCCAATAAATGATATATTTACTGGCCCCTTTCCCCGCTCTCCACCCTAAAACATCCCTCTGTGTGCAGCTGCAGAAAAAGGAGAGGAGGGAAGCCAGCAGCGCTGCGAGGGAAAGGGGCACACAGGGGGACCCGGACAGCAGATGGAAGGGGTGCATGTGCTAGAACCAATCCTCTGTAGTGCAGCTGGAGGGAGAAGCTGGCAGCATTGCAGGAAAGACAGAAAAACGATTGGTGTCTGCAATAAGACAGTACAGCCGGCCCTTCTACTCAGCAGGTGACTGGGCCCCCCTTTTAAACTGATGGGGCCTGTGCCAAGTACAGGGGGGCTGGCTGTACTGCCTTATCAGCGGCCCTGCTGGTAATACTACAATATAGAAAGACATTGTAGACAATTGTGCTCTTCCAACCTTGTGGTAACAGTTTGGTGAAGACCCTTTTCTGTTCCGGCATGACTGTGCCCCTGTGTACAAAGAAATGGTTTAATGAGTTTGGTGTTGAAGAACTGGAACGTCCTGCACAGAACCCTGACCTCAACCCTACTGATCACATTTGGGGTAAATTGGAACGCTAATTGTGAGCTAGGTATTCTTTCTGGTACCCAATGTGGGGCCCAATGCCTGAGTCAGGTCTTCTCCACCAATGTCAGTACCTGACCTCACAAATGGGCACAAATTCCCACAGACACACTCTAATATCATGTGGAAAGCCCTCTCAGAAAATTGAGCATTATATAAAAGAACATGCCCCTGGCATCCCTTTAGATGTGCATGCTCCTCCCTGCTGACCTCTGGGTGCTGCAGACATTAACTCATCTCTGCAATCTTGTGATTAGTTGCTTGATTATGCTCTAATAGATCTGATCAGTAGTATGCAATACAAGCTCTGGTGAGACTTTTGTGAATCTTGGGTGTGAGCTATGTGAATATCAGATGAGACCACCTGCATCAAACTCGAGCATAAGTTGGGTGCTGCAGACATTAGCTCTGAGGGGAGAGCTGTGTGAATCTCGGGTGTAAGCTGGGTGCTGTAGACATTAGCTGTGCAATCTGCTGATCAGTTGCCTGATTACACTCTAATAGATCAGATCAGTAGTATGTAATACAAGCTCTGGTGAGAGCTGTGTGAATCTTAGGTGAGAACTTTCTGAATCTTGGGTGGGGAGCTGTGTGAATCTTGGGTGGGGAGCTGTGTGAATCTTGGGTGAAAACTCATTGAATCTTGAGTGAAAGCTCTTTGAATCTTGGCTGGGGCTGTGTGACTCTTGGGTGGGAGCAGTGTGAATCATTGGTGAGAGCTCTGTGTATCTTGGGTGGGAGCTGTGTGACTCTTGGATGGGAGCTGTATGAAACTGAGGTGAGAGCTGTGCGAATCTCGGTGTGAGCTGCCTGAATATTGGGTAAGAACTGTATCAAACTCGGGCATAAGCTGGGTGCTGTAGACATTAGCTGTGCAATCTGCTGATCAGCTGCTTGATTACACTCTAATAGATCAAATCAGTAGTATGCAATACAAGCTCTGGTGGGAGCTGTGTGAATCTTGGGTGGGAGCTGTGTGAATCTTGGGTGGGAGCTGTGTGAATCTTGGGTGGCAGCTGTGAGAATCTTGGTGAGAACTTTCTGAATTTTGGGTGGGAGCTGTGTAACTCTTTAGCGAGAGGGAATTTTTGGTGAGAGCATTAAGCATCCTAGGTAGAACTGTGTGAATCTCTGATGAGCGCTGTGTGAATCTCTGATGTATGCCGTGTGAATCTCTAGTGAGCGCTTTGTGAATCCCTGGTGAGTACTGTGTGAATCTCTGGTGAGTGCTGTGTGAATCTCTGGTGAGCGCTGTGTGAATCCCTGGTGAGCGCTGTGTGAATCTCTGGTGAGCGCTGTGTGGATCTCTGGTGAGCGCTGTGTGAATCCCTGGTGAGTGCTGTGTGGATCTCTGGTGAGCGCTGTGTGGATCTCTGGTGAGCGCTGTGTGGATCTCTGGTGAGCGCTGTGTGGATCTCTGGTGAGCGCTGTGTGGATCTCTGGTGAGCGCTGTGTGAATCTCTGGTGAGCGCTGTGTGAATCTCTGGTGAGCGCTGTGTGAATCTCTGGTGAGCGCTGTGTGGATCTCTGGTGAGCGCTGTGTGAATCTCTGTTGAGCGCTGTGTGAATCTCTGGTGAGCATTGGTTTGGTCGGGTGCACTGCTTTATAAATATGCCCCATTTTTTTTCCGGTCATGTGATAGAATTGTATAAATCGAGGTGATAGCAGAGGATGAGGATATTAGGCCGGCTCCTCTCTGTATAGGTATTGTACATGACAGTGATCTTAGGAAGAAGTCCGCTCCGATAAGACAGAAGAAGACATATTTATTGGGTCAGGATGGAGATATCGGGGACAGCCTGGGATTGTGGCAGCACTCCGACCCCAGGGGGGACTTATTAAAGCTGCGCTGCCAGAGAAATTCTAGGAGGACGCTGCAGGGGAGATTAGTGTCTCAGCGCTGGCCTCGGGCTGTGCTTCCTGTCAATCTACATCTCTGAAATCAATATAAAGTAAAAGTAAAATAAACTGCAACACACGTGTCTTACTGTAATGCGGAGTTATTCATTTCAAATAGCACCCCAACACTCTGCAGCATAGCGCCCCACAGCACACGGCATTGGATTAATAAAGAAAGGTCCTGATTGATTTTCATCAGGTAGATTTCATTGGCTACCTTAACACAGCACAAAATAATGCACAACATAATGCAATTTACCGCCCCACAAAGAAGTAAATGAAAGGTATTTTTGAACACAACTAACGTGACTCCCTGAATTTGACTTGATTTCGGCCTGTAAAGCGCGGCTCAGACTGGCAGAAGGAGGGGCAGTACAATGAGCCAATGATGTGTGCTGTATACAAATGTTAATGTTAATGTAGCAAAGGCACTGTACCTTTCAGTGTTCCTAGACATGGCTTGTCCGTGTGATAATCAGCGTAATCAGTGACCTCATATTTGTGTGCCCAACAAAGTGAATTATGAGACGTATAGTTCCTTGCACCCATGTACCTTGAGACTACACATCCCAGGGATCTTTGCTGTAACATGAAGATTGCTGGGAGTAGCTATAAAAGGAGCAAAAAAGTCACACGGAGTCTCTTCCTCCTGGGCCTGACACAAGATGGACCTCTCTGAGCAACAAGGAGAGAGGTCGCGGCCTACCACGCGGAGTCTTACTTCCAACCCGAGGCCTAAGGGGCCTAGCTCTGTTATTCGCTGTTGGACATCCAGTCGTCAACATCACCCAGATTTCCTGCCTGTCAGTTTGGGTGCGGGTGGCCAGCTTCTCTTCGGAAGACCGAGACAGCGGATCCGCGGCACGAGTGCCGCTACACGAGTTCCTGTACAGAAGACATTGGAGCGATTTGGTTGTTGACCTTTATCTATTCATTGCCACCATTACAGAGACACTTTGCACAGACATCCTTACCCCAAGAACACTTTACTGCATTGTTTGAACATTGTGCTCAGACGCCTTTGGATCTTCACCACTAGGAATCTATTGCTTTCATCAAACCAAAACGGATTGCAATTAACGAGCTCCAACTATCTAGTGAAGAACATCAGATCTGCAACGTGGAACTCTTTTGCAACTACTTATAGGAAGGCCTTTATACTACTACTTTGTAGACCTGCTCCTTTCATTAGGATAGCACAGGCTGACTAGATTACATCTTTACTAGTGTAGCTGCAAAAGTAGTTAACTGAAAAATCCAGTAGGAGGTGACCTCTGATCAAAAAGGGAGTGCACATATATATATATATATATATATATATATATATATATATATATATATATATATATATATATATATATATATATATACATATATATATATATATACACATATATATATATATACACATATATATATATATATACATATATATAGATATATATATATATATAGATATATATATATATCTATATATAGATATATATGTTAATGTTGCAGCTAAATCATTTTTTTGTGTCTTTGGGAGGAATTTATTTGCTGAGTTGACGCTGTTATCCTGACTCAGCAGATCTATTACCTCTCTCTTTTTGAAGTAACTTTCCCTTATTGTGTCCAAGTAAAGTATTTCAGAACCTAATTATACTGAGTTGTTTGATTATTGCAACACAGCGTTACGAGGATGTCTGATCCCAGAGTGTCAGGTGGGTTGGAAGGTCCACTTGGTCATGGTTAGTGCAGATGAGCAGGTAATTCTCAGCAGTCCCCAAAGGGGGCAGTGCTACATTATTAAGTGTCATGCTGATAGGAGGAGAGAGTAGAGAGAGGAGCTCATCAGTCTGCTGCTGCTCCTTCATTGTCCAGTCACAGGCTGGGGGCAGGGAGATGACCAAGCTCTGTTGCTTACCTGCAGAAGTGTAAAATCAGCTCCCTGGGCAGAGCTGTGTAAATCTCAGGACTGGATGGACAGCATTACAAATCTTTTGGCAGATAAAACAGATCCCATCTATGTACTTCATCTATGTGTGTAGCCGTTTGTCTTAAAGTCTCCCCTCTGTCCTACATCTATGGAGAAGTCTTTGCTGCTTGTGAACTCTGACCTCAATCTGCCGGCGGCTCAGAAATAATTGTCCCAGTTATAAATGACACCCTGGGTGCTTCTATAGAGCAGAGAAGAATTACTGTGCCCCGGGGTGAGAGACTCCCTCTGCCATACCTGTCACAGCCCCATCCTTCCTAATAATGCCCCCCATGGCATTCGCTAAATGGCTGGGATGCTTAACTTGTCCCCCCCCCCCCCCCGTTGTCACTTTAACCACTTCCTAACCCAGCCTTTTTCTGACATTTGTTGCTTACAAGTTATTATCTGTATTTTTTTGCTAGAAAATCACTTAGAACCCCCAAACATTTATATATATTTTTTTTATCAGAGACCCTAGAGAATAAAATGGAGATTGTTGCAATATTTTATGTCACACTGTATTTGCGCAGCAGTCTTTCAAATGCAATTTTGGAGAAAAAATACACTTTAATGAATAAAAAAAAAAAAAAACAGTTGCCCCAATTTTTTTGTATACTGTGAAAGATGATGTTATACCAAGTAAACAGATATCTAACATGTCACGCTTTAAAATTGCGTGGAATGACGACAAACTATGGTACTTAAAAATCTCCATAGGTGACCCTTTAAAAAATGTTTACAGAAAAAAAAAATGTTTACAGGTTACCAGTTTAGAGTTAAAGGAGATCTTGCACTAGAATTATAACTCTGGCTTTGACGATCATTTACATATGTGGGCGTGACTTACGTGTGCGTTCGCTTTTACGCACGAGCACGGAGGGACTGGGCACTTTAAATGGTTTTTTTTCTTTTACTTTTTCGTTTTTCTTTTTACACTGTCTTTTTATTTTATTTATTTTTAATCACTTCCATTCCTATTGCAAGGAATGAAAACATCCCTTGTAATAGAAATAAGCATGACAGGTCCTCTTTAATGAGATCTAGGGTCAAAAAGACCCCAAATCTCTCATTTACCTTTAAAAGCAAAAGAAAAAGAAATCAAATTGACACTTTGACTTAAAAAAAAAATCATCTCATAAAACGGAGTTCCAACCGTTTTTTGTGTTTATTAACCACTTGCTTACTGGGCAGCTAAACCCCCCTCCTGCCCAGACCAATTTTCAGCTTTCAGCACTGTCACTCTTTGAATAACAATTGCGTGGTCATACGACGCTGTACCCAAATTAAATTTTTATCATTTTTTTCCCCACAAATAGAGCTTTCTTTTGGTAGTATTTGATCACCTCTGGGTTTTTTATTTTTTGTTAAAAAAAAATTAAAAAAGACTGAATTAAAAAAAAAAATACAAAACCGTTTTATATTTTGTTAATAAATTTTGCAAACAGGTAATTTTTCTCCTTCATTGATGTACGCTGATGAGGCTGTACTGATGGGCACCGATAGGCTGCACTGATGGGCACCGATAGGCTGCATTGATGGGCACTGATAAGGTGGCACTGATGGGCACTAATAGGCGGCACTGGTGGGCACTGATAGGTGGCATGGGTGGGCACTGAGAGGTAGCACTGATGAGTGGCACTGATGGGCGGGACTGAAGGGCGGCACTGAAGGTCATTGATAGGTGGCACTGAAGGGCACTAATAGGTGGCACTGATAGCTGGTACTGATGGACACTGATGGGTGGCAGTGATGGGCACTGGTAGGTGACACTGATTGGCAGCACTGCTAGGTGGCACTGATTTGGTGGTGGTGGGCCTCTCTTATCTTCACTTTGGATGTCACGCATTTGAACTGTTTTTTACACGAAGTCACTACATTTGTATGGACTATTAGTTCCATGAGTCATATAGATATGAGGATTTTTTCCTATTTTTTCTCTTCTCTCAAATGTTTTTTCACTAACAGCTAGACTTCATTGTCTCCAAATTGAACTTTCTAGTTTTTAGCGCTACACATATTCTTGTTTCAATTTGATTGTATGGAAAGTCAATAGAGTTCCAACCAAAACTACTCTCTGCAGTTTATCCTCCAATGTTCAGCGAGGGTGCCGATTGTCTGACACCCGATAGCTGGTGTGTGTGTTGAAGCATTGAAGGAAAACATCTATTGTCCAATCATTGGAATGTCATATTATAAGGAAAGATTGTGGCGTGTGTGGCCATAGATTAAATCAGCCCCCCCCCCACCACCACCCATCAAGTTCTCCTTGTTTGTCCAGAGATGTGCGGAGCGCCCCTTTATATACCAATCCTTCATTTGCACCCCCCTGAATGGAGGAACTCCGCTCCCATAAATCACAGAAATGTCACATTTCCAGAAACCGACGCGCCGCCGTCAGATATTCTCTTTATAAGACTCGGGAGGCTTCTTAATTATCGCAGATGAAAAGCGCAGCTGGCTCGCCGTGTCTGACACGATGGCCGCCGCTGTCAATTATTGATCGGCGATTTGCATGCTGCTCCGGCAGATTCATTTCAATGAGAGACCTCGTTAGGTAATTAAAGGGAAACCATCGACCTGAGAGGATCAATTAGACTTTGTAATGTGGTAATGGAGAGCGCCAGTACTGGAGACGCGGCTCCGCCACACGATCGTGTAATACCGACTTCTGTCTGTCTGGATTACACGCCGCTCGTTATTGGGAAGATGGCGTTCAGCTGTATTCACCGACAGAACGGATCTATTTAGAAATGTTTTCACCCAGAATTCACACAACTCTCACCCAAGATTCATATCGCTTATGCCTGAGATTCACACAGCTCTTACCCAAGATTCATGTAGCTTATTCTTGAGATTCACACAACTCTCACCCAAGATTCATGTAGCTTATGCCTGAGATTCACACAACTCTCACCCAAAATTCATACAGCTTATGCTCAAGATTCACACAGCTTTCATTCAAGAGTCCCACAGCTCAGACCCAAGATTCACACAGCTTACATTCGAGATTCACACAGCTCTTATCCAAGATTCACATAGCTCTCACCCAAGATTCACACAGCTCACACCCAAGATTCACACAGCTTACATTTGAGATTCACACAGCTCTTATCCAAGATTCACATAGCTCTCACCCAAGATTCACACAGCTCACACCCAAGATTCACACAGCTCTCATCCAAGATTCACACAGCTTACACCTGAGATTCACAAAGCTCACACCCAAGATTCACACATCTCACACCTGAGATTCACACAGCTTTTACCTGAGATTCATATAGCTCACACTCATGATTCACAGAGCATACATCAAAGAGTCACACAGCTCTTACCCAAGATTCACAGAGCTCTCACCCAAGACTCACACATCTCACACCTGAGATTCACACAGCTTTTACCCAAGATTCATACAGCTCTCACCCAAGATTCACACAGCTCACACCCAAGATTCACACAGCTCTCATCCAAGATTCACACAGCTTACACCTGAGATTCACAGAGCTCACACCCAAGATTCACACATCTCACACCTGAGATTCACACTGCCTTTACCTGAGATTCATATAGCTCACACTCATGATTCACAGAGCATACATCAAAGAGTCACACAGCTCTTACCCAAGACTCACACATCTCACACCTGAGATTCACACAGCTTTTACCCAAGATTCATACAGCTCTTACCCAATGTTCACACAGCTCCCACCCAAGGTTAACCCAGTTCTCTCTGGAGATTCACACAGCTCTTATCCAAGATTCACATAGCTCTCACCCAAGATTCACACAGTTTACACCCAAGATTCACACAGCTCTCATCCCAAGATTCACACAGCTTACACCTGAGATTCACAGAGCTCACACCCAAGATTCACACATTTCACACCTGAGATTCACGCAGCTTTTACCTGAGATTCATATAGCTCCCACTCATGATTCACACAGCATACATCCAAGAGTTACACAGCTATCACCCAAGATTCATAAAGCTCTCACCCAAGATTCACACAGCTCCCACACAAGGTTAACACAGTTCTCTCTGGAGAGGCACACAGCTTTCACCCAAGATTCACACAGCTCTTATCCAAGCTCTTATCCAAGATTCCCTCTCACAGAGATCACACTACTCCCCATGACAATGCCTTCATCTGATTTCCTTTCTGGAAGCTCGGTGCCATCCTTGTTCAGGCATCATCCAAGGTCACCATTTACTATCTGGAATGAGATGCTGGCTCAGCAATGACACAATCATGTAAATCCTGGTGCCTGTGCAATTTCTGTTCACAAATATTTGACACAGATCAGTTCCTGCAGCAGCCTCTCACCTTGGGACTTGCTACAAAGTTAGTGTACAGTCTGATCACTGGGAATGGGAAACTGAGGAAATGCTTCCTTCTGCCTGCAGCAGAATGATCACTGAGGGAGAGGAAGAGGCTGCAGTGCATTATGTAGAACGCAGATCAAGGTAAAATATGGGTCTTTTTTAAAAAAAAAATTCTGAATAAATGTCACAAGTATTCATTAGGTCGTAAAAAAAATCTTTGTATTTTGACTAATAGGCTTATTTTCTATTATTGTCAGCTCCATCTAGAGGCCATAATATGGTATTTTCCTGATTGGAGTATTTTAGGAAAATTTGCTGACAGTCATAGGAAATAAAACTACAGTGCATTGAAAAAGTATTCATACCCCTTGAAATTTTCCACATTTTGTTATGTTACAACCAAAAACGTAAATGTATTTTATTGGGATTTTATGTGATAGACCAACACAAAGTGGCACATAATTGTGAAGTGGAAGGAAAATGTTTTTTTTTTTACAAATAAATATGTGAAAAGTATGGCATTTGTGTGGCATTTGTATTCAGCCGCCTTTAGGCCGGGTTCACACAGGTTCACACAGTCATACCACATTGGATCCGACATGCGTCTGAGTTCAATAAACAGGGATCCGACTTTGATCCCCGACAATACCAGGCACTGTCTGGTATGAATATTTAGGGGTAACTCCACGCCAAATAAAAAAAAAAAAAACGGCATGGGTTCCCCCTCAAAGAGCATACCAGGTCCTTCGGTCTGGTATGAATTTTAAGGGGCACCCCCGCACCAAAAAAACGGCATGGGATTCCCCCCCCCAAAATCCATACCAGACCCTTATCCAAGCACACAGCCTGGCAGGTCAGGAAAGGTAGTGGGGACTAGCGAGCGCCCCCCCTTCCTGAACCGTACCAGGCCGCATGCCCTCAACATGGGGGGTGGGTGCTTTGGGGCAGGGGGGACCCCAAAGCACCTTGTCCCCATGTTGATGAGGACAATGGCCTCTTCCCGACAACCCTGGCTGTTGGTTGTCAGGGTCTTCGGGCGGGGGGGGGCTTATCGGAATCTGGAAGCCCCTTTTAACAAGGGGGCCCCAGATCCCGGCCCCCCACACTATGTTAACGAGTATGGGGTACATTGTACCCCTGCACATTCACCTGGAAAAAAAAGTGTCAAAAATAAAACACAGCACACAGGGTGTTAAAGTAATTTATTAAGACGGCTCTGGCATCTCTTCCGACTTCTCCCCAATCCGAGTCTTCTCTGCTGATGTCTTCTAGCCCTATCCAGTTCTTCTCCCCTCTCCGGGTCATTTCCCTCGTCACCATTTTGGGGAAAACCTGCTCTCGTGGACAGGAAGAAACTAGAAAGTTTTGGATCTACAGTGTGTCTTGCCAATCTCCTGCCCCGCGGCCCGGCCCTCAACAGGTCACGGACCAGCTCCGGGCTCTTGGGGGTTGGGGACCCCTGGTTTAGATCAAAGCATATTCATGTGTTAGAATGGCCCAGTCAAAGTCCAGACCTAAATCCAATTGAGATTCTGTGCCAAGACTTGAAAATTGCTGTTCACAGACGCTCTCCATCCAATTTGACAGAGATTGAGCTATTTTGCAAAGAAGAATGGGCAAAAATGTCCCTCTCTAGAGGTGCAAAGCTGGTAGAGACATCCCCAAAAAGACTTGCAGCTGTAATTGCAGTGAAAGGAGGTTCTACAAAGTATTGACTCAAGGGGGCGCTATACAAATGTACCTCACACTTTTCACATATTTATTTGTAAAAAAATGTGAAAACCATTTATCATTTTCCTTCCACTTCACAATTATGTGCCGCTTTGTGTTGGTCTATCACATAAAATCCCAATAAAATACATTTATGTTTTTGGTTGTAACATGACAAAATGTGGGAAATTTCAAGGGGTATGAATACTTTTTCAAGGTACTGTATTAGGCTCCATTCACACTAGCGCGTTTTTTGATGCATTTTGCAGAAATGCACAGGAATTTTTTAACATGGGTTCCTATGGAACATGTTCACATCAATGCCTTTTTGTTTCTCTGCATTTTTGGAAAGGGTCAGGGACTTTTTTTCATGCAAAATGCAGCGTTTTGCATGTAATAGAATTCAATGGACCAGCATCAAAAACGCAAGTGCACCGTTTTTGCAGCGTTTTTGATGCGTTTTTGGTGCGTTTTTGATGCGTTTTTGCCGTTTTTTTTTTTTTTTTAATTTTTTTTAAGACTGTAAAAAAAAAAAAAAAAAAAAAACGCAAATCGCCGCAAAATCGCGGCAAAAACGCTGCTCAAAAACGTGGCAAGCATGAAAAAAAAACCTCCAAAAACGCTCAAAAGCAACATGCATAGGTGTGAATCGAGTCTTAGGCTCGATTCACACCTATGCATGTTGCTTTTGAGCGTTTTTGGAGGTTTTTTTTCATGCTTGCCACGTTTTTGAGCAGCGTTTTTGCGGCGTTTTTGCCACGATTTGCGTATTCCGTTTTTTTTTTTTTTTTACAGTTTTTTTTTACAGTCTTAAAAAAAAATGTAAAAAAAAAAAAAACGGCAAAAACGCATCAAAAACGCACCAAAAACGCATCAAAAACGCTGCAAAAACGGTGCACTTGCGTTTTTGATGCTTGTCCATTGAATTCTATTACATGCAAAACGCTGCATTTTGCATGAAAAAAAGTCCCTGACCCTTTCCAAAAATGCAGAGAAACAAAAAGGCATTGATGTGAACATGTTCCATAGGAACCCATGTTAAAAAATTCCCGTGCATTTCTGCAAAATGCAAAATGCATCAAAAAACGCGCTAGTGTGAATGGAGCCTTAGTGCTGGTTCACACCTATGCATTTTTAGTGCTTTTTGCATTTTACAGATTTGCTCTACAGAACGTGTTCCATAGGAAACCATGTTGAATCAACTGTACTGCAAATCTGCAAAATGCAAAAAGCACTAGAAATGCATAGGTGTGAATGGAGCCTTAGACAAAATATGGAGGAAATTAATTAAAGTATAACTTGGGCCTGGTTCACACTTATGCATTTTTAGTGCTTTTTGCATTTTGCAGATTTGCACTACAGAACGTGTTCCATAGGAAACCATATTAAATGCACTGCAGTGCTAATCTGCAAAATGCAAAAAGCATTAAAAATGCATAGGTGTGAACCAGGCCTAGGGCCACGCATGCGTCTCACAGCAGGGGTCTGGTGTGTCCCCGTTCACCGTTTCAGGTCCGACTTCAGCCCGAATTTCTGGATTAATTTGGACCTGAAATGGACCAAAAGAAGCACAGGGCTCCGGTGTAAATTGCACCAGAGCCGCAGCGGAGATATGTGAACCAGCTCCATAGAGAGATGGTCAAAATCTCCTGCTGTTGCCAATTGGATGTGGGAAAACCGCATCCAATTCGAAATAGTGTGAACCCAGCCTAAAGGTACAACTTTTTTTTTTAGTTTTGGATGGAGTGGAGAGGGATTAGAACACCTGTCAGGTTTTATTGCTGTCTGAGCCCCTGTTAGGGAATATCCTCCTCATTATTTGCCCTGCTTACCATTATCATTGAAAGTAAAAGAAAATCCCAAATTTTGGGTGGCCCCAGAAAAGTAATAGAGTGGAAATCTTCCAATGGTGACCTGAGGTTACCCAAGGGATTCCCTTAATTTGCAGGGATTTCCTCTCATTTCCTGTTTGGCTATGGGACAAGTGAATGTAAATCTCCCCAATGAGACAAAGATGGCAAAATAAACCTGACAGGGGTTATACTCCTCCTTTACTCTATCCAAAATGAACAAAAAAAGTTCTACATTAAGACTGGGCAAATACTTGAGACATTCGTCCAGCAAATGTTTTTCTTTATAAATAGACCCCAAACCATAGCTCCCAACTGTCCCTGATTTCGAGGGACTGTCCCTGATTTGGAGCAATGTCCCTCTGTCCCTCTTTCCCCCTCATTTGTCCCTCATTTTGGTCTGATCTATAGAGATGTATAGAAAATGCACTTTTTATCTATCAAAAAGTGTTTTCCACCGCTAAACCTTTTATCTGATTTCTAAATTGCTGCATTTGTAAATTCCAAAAGCCAATATAAAGGAATATTAGTGATAAAAAAAAAGCACTTGTGGGTTTAACAAATCTTGTTTTTCTGCACAATTCTCCTTTAAGGGGGCGTGACAAGGGGTGTGTCCTATGCCTGCATACTTTTGCTGATAGGTGTCCCTCATTCCCATCTCAAAAAGTTGGGAGGTACGCCCAAACTGTTTCTAAAACCAAGATTTTTTCCTTTAGTTTTGGATGCAATGGTTAGGACACATGTCAGGTTTTTTTTTTCTGTTTGTGTCCCATTACAGGAGATTTCCTTTCACTTCCTGTCCCGGAGACACAGCAGGAAGTGAGCGGATTTTTGCAAAATGCAGAGAAATCCCCCATCGTGTTCATCTGCTCATCTGGATCTCTGTATTAGGTAAATAAATTACTATTTATTTAAAATTGAACTATGATTTCCTTCCACAAAGAGAAACATCCAAATGATTAATATGTCGCATTCAAAAAAATACAATTCTCATAAAATACAGAATTAGATCATTTCAAGGAAGAATCCACCCAAAACTGATATTTGACTTCTGGATGGGGTTGCTTGGCCTAAAGGCTGGATTCACACCTTTGCATCTTTAGTGCTTTTTGTATTTTTGCAGATTTACACTACAGAACGTGTTCCATAGGAAACCATGGTAAATGGACTGCAGTGCAAATCTGCAAAATGCACTAAAAACGCATAGATGTGAATCCAGCCTAATAACCTGTTGATCGCTCTTATGCCTCCATTGGTGGGATCTCAGTAGAATTCCCATTATTTCACCCATTATGTAGCCAATGAAGTCTCACTCTTTAGGCTGCATTCTTAATATGGTAAAAAGAGATTATTATAAAGGTGACACCCTTCCCCTACATAGGTCGCAGAGGTGGGTTGAGCCAGGAGTTCAGATTCAAGGATCTCATGACTGGAGATCAAAAGAGAGAGAAGAGGCGTGATTGAAGTTATCATATCAGTTCTGGGTGGACTTTACTTTTAAAGGGGACGAATAGAGGGGTGCTGTCATTGCTGGCTTGCTTCTTAAAGGTGCAGGCATGGCTATCATCTTGTTCCTGGCTTTATTACTCAGTCAGTCTTTGACCTGGAACCAGGAGGCATGATCAGAGTTCAGACTTTCTGACTTCACTGGCTGCATGCTTGTTCCAGGTCAGGATGGAGGCGCTTTGACTTAACAGTGTTTAGAGAGCCTTAGTTTGGAGGCATTATCCTCTTTGAGTGCACTATGGCCATATAATTCCAGTTTAGGGGTTGGATGGCATCCCAGGACTTCGGTGCTGTCCCTGTAAGGGTCACTTCCCATTGTAGAAGTACTGGTAGGTCTCCTCGGACGCCAAGCTATCCGTGTCGTTGAAGGTGTCACTCTCACCAGATTGGTTGGCGTCCTTCATCCTCAGTAGCCGGCTCTGGAGCCTCTCCTGTTCCCGTTTGAGTTCAGAGTAGGAGCGGGAGAAGGTGTGGAAAATGGAGGTGGCGGGAAAGGCCATAATCAGGATCCCACTAAGGATGCTGCTGAGGGCCACCACCTGTCCGGGGATACTGCGAGGCACCATATCGCCATAGCCCACAGTGGTCATGGAGATGATGGCCCACCAGTAGGACGCTGGCACGCTGGTAAACTCTTGGCAGCGGCCCATTTCGTTCTCGGCCAAGTGGACCAGCGGGGCAAAAAGGGTGACGGCCACACACAGGAAGAGCAAGAGCAGCCCAAATTCCCTGGTGCACCTCCGGACGGTGAGGCCCAACGTCTGCAGTCCCAGTGAGTGCCTGGCCAGGCGCATGACGTAGAGTATCCTCAAGGCACGTAGGACCCGCAGCACCAGGCTGATCTTCTCCAGGTATGAGTTGCTCCCGGGCTTGTCCTCAGACTTCTGCTCGTCCTCCACGATGAGCGACACGTAGTAGGGCAAGATGGCCAACGCGTCGATGATGTTCAGGGGCCCCCTGAAGAAACGACATTTGCTCTTCGCCTGGATGAAACGGAGGAGGAACTCCAGAGAAAACCAAGCCACGCACACTGTCTCAATGATGAAGATGTTGTAACATTTCTGGGAACATTCCCCCTGTGAAGAGAGATGGGAGAGGTCAGTTCACCAGACGTGACTTAAAGTGGTTATACATTTCAGACATGAAATATGAACAACCAGGAATAGGTGCAGGATCTCCCCCCTTCTGAGTCCCCCTTGCCTCCGCCCCCTACCCACCTCTGAGGACCGTCTCTTGGTTCCACCCCCTACCCACCTCTGAGGACCGTCTCTTGGTTCCACCCCCTACCCACCTCTGAGCACCGTCTCTTGGTTCCACCCCCTATCCACCTCTGAGCACCGTCTCTTGGTTCCACCCCCTACCCACCTCTGAGGACCGTCTCTTGGTTCCACCCCCTACCCACCTCTGAGCACCGTCTCTTGGTTCCACCCCCTACCCACCTCCCAGTACTGCCCCTTTCAGAGAATACAGAACTAAGTATCGTAGTTTGTATGGAATTTGTTAATGATAACAAGAAAAGCAGTAAAATTGATCCTCTGCACCCAGCACCACAAGATCCCCCCACACAACAATAGACTCCCCCAGGCAATAATGGACCCCACCCCAGCAACAAAAGGTCCCCCAGCAATGATAGATTCCCCCACAGCAACAATAGACCCCACCTCAGCAACAATAGTTCCCACACAACAACAGACCCCCCACCCCCAACAAAATACCACCCCTAGCAACAAAAGATCTATCCCAGCAACGTTAGACCCCCCAGCAACAACAGATCTCCCAGCAGCCTGCATCAATAGACACTCCAGCAGCCAGCAACAATAGACCTCACTCTCTCAACAGTAGATCACTACCAGCAACATAAGACCCCCAGCAACAATAGATCCCCCACCAGCAACAACAGACCCGCATACAAAAACAGATCCCCACCAGTGACAATAGATCTCCCAGCAGCCAGCATTAATAGACCCTCCAGCACAACCCACACACCTTGCTATTACATACATTCAGTGCTGGAGGTGCCGGAACTGCATTCCCGCTGAAAAAAAGCCCTGTGAACAACGCATATCCCTCTATAGTGTGCACTTGTTTCAATTAAAAGCCCTAAATGTAATTTCTGTCTGCTGCTTTGTTCCTCTGC
This sequence comes from Lithobates clamitans, assembly GCA_037952925.1. Classification (NCBI taxonomy): domain Eukaryota; kingdom Metazoa; phylum Chordata; class Amphibia; order Anura; family Ranidae; genus Lithobates; species Lithobates clamitans. The sequence continues at coordinate 174,910 of JBBGZY010000890.1, forward strand.
GATCAGCATAAATCACTTCTTACAAGTTTTCCTGACACCAAGAGAAAAATGGTGACAGGGGAGGGATCTTCAGCTGATTGGCAGCCTCAGCTCTGTTCCTGTGTGCTGTGTGAAGAGGGGTTTGTTCCTTCCCTCCAATCAGCTCTCAGAGCTCTCTTCACTGAGCTCTGCAGAGTGTAGCTTCAGCTCATCCCCCTTTTTTCTGAACACTCAGACAAGCTTAATAACTTCAGCACTTTGAATGGATGTAGTGAAGAGAAGACTACAGATAGACAGGTACAACTTATGTAGGAGGTTTTTTTAATTTCTATGTATCACCTGAGGATAGTCCCTTCACTGGGTATATGTAAGGGTTTAGAATGACTTTAACCACTTGGGGACCACTCGCCCGCAATATATTGCATGTGAGCAGCCTCTGTAGGAAAAGCGATGTACCCGTACATCACTGCCTACTTCCGGGTTTAGGGCACATACTTGTGCCCCCTGCCCGTCTCCCGCTGTGATTTTACGCAGCAGGAGCCTGTCAGCAAATCCCAGCCAATGATTCATGGCTGGAACCTGCTGATTGGCTGTGTGCAATCACTGCCCAGAGCTCTTGTGTTGGTGTACCTATTGGTCATCATATGGCATTAGTTCACCCAGAATCTATACCCAAAATACACTTCTTGGCACTTGATCGTGTACATTTCCACTCTAGGGGAGGTGACTTTAATAAGCACCGCCTCCAATGCGAATTGAGATGGATATTTAATTTACAGGCCACTTCACCACCTGGCCTTAATGAGGCTTTCAATTTTAAGTCTTTTCTTCCTGGCTTTGTTTCAGGGGGTTGCGAATTGAATTTATAGCCCCTCTCTTTTCTCCTGCCTTTTTTCCCTTTCTTTTGACTAATTTTTAATGTACCATCCTCAGCCATGTTTTTCACCCTTTATTTCATGCAGATTTAACTTTTTGGGCCATTATATGACCAGATCCCAATAAGGCACTTGATTATAAATTCTTCTCCATAGAGCCCCCCTTTTTTTCTCTTTGTTAGGGGAATATGTACATTGTATACAATCCTATCAACTGTCTATAAATATATATTTATTGGTATATGGTCATGAATGATCACTACCGTATTTTCATTGTAATGTGGATGATCCAGCCCTTTGTTAATCATGTCTATCTGATATTCAACTGCCATGTATATGTATTTCATTTAACTATTCATTTTTTACTTTATTTTCCTTGTCGTTAATGTTATGAAAATTAAAATTTTATCATTTTTTTCCCCACAAACAGAGCTTTCTTTTGGTGGTATTTGATCACCTCTGGGTTTTTTTATTTTTTGTTTAAAAAATTAAAAAAGACGGAAATTTAAAAAAAAAATACAAAACCGTTTTATATTTTGTTAATAAATTTTGTAAACAGGTAATTTTTCTTCTTCATTGATGTATGCTGATGAGGCTACACTGATGGGCACCGATAGGCTGCATTGACGGGCACTGATAAGGTGACACTGATGGGCACTGATGGGCATTAATAGCAGCACTGGTGGGCACTGATGAGGTGGCACTGGTGGGCACTGATAGGTGGCATTGGTGGGCACTGATGGGTGGCACCGATGGGTGGCACTGATGGGCGGCACTGAAGGGCATTGATAGGTGGCACTGAAGGGCACTAATAGGTAGGGCTGGGAGATTTTCTTAAAAAAAATAATTTTCGATTCTCTTAAAAAAAACTTGATTCACGATTCGAATCGAGTTTTTTTTTTTTTGAGCTTTTAGGCGAGGCCACGGCTTCGGCCTAGTCCGCGGCGTCCAGCCTCGCGGACTAGGCAACTCCTTGCCCGCAGCTCTTCAGGCCCGGCGTGGTGTCCGCGCTGGTCCGGAGGCGCTGCGGGCATGAGTTTTTAGGCGAGGCCGCGGCTACGGCCTAGTCCGCGGCGTCCGGCCGTAGCCGCGGACTAGGCCGAAGCCGCAGCCTCGCCTAAAAACTCATGCCCGCAGCGCCTCGGGACCAGCGCGGTGAAAAAAAAAATCTAAAAAAATCGATTTGCTTAACTTTTGAATCGATTTGACCTCTCAACTCGATTCAAGATTTAAATCGATTTTTTTCCCAGCCCTACTAATAGGTGGCACTGATAGCTGGCACTGATGGGTGGCAGTGATGGGCACTGATGGGTGGCAGTGAAAGGCACTGATTGGCACTGGTAGGTGACACTAATAGGCAGCACTGTTAGGTGGCACTGATGAGGCACTGATTAGCACCACTGGTGGGCATTGATAGGTGGCACTGATTGCTGGCACTTATGTACTGGTGGGCAATGTGGGCACTGATTCGTGGCACTGGCAGGTGGCACTAGCAGGCGGTACTGGTGGGCACATATAAGGCAGCTTTGCTTCTTCCTCTTCGGGACGGATGTCCCTTCAACAGAAGCCGGTGATCGACTTTTTTTTCTCCTCACGCTGTCAGCGCGAGAAAAAGAAAAAACGATTACCGATCTTCTGTTTACATCACGTGATCAGCTGTCATTGGCTGACAGCTGATCACGGGGTAAGGGGCCGGGATCGGCCCCTAACTCCGATCTGTGATCACCCGAGTCTCATTGACTCGGGTGATCACCTTCTTGTTTATTTACCTAGGGCCTTTCAGATAGTGCCTCTTGCTGGTTATATACCAGGGAGCCTCTTGTGTGTGTGAAGCATTGGCCGGCTCTGGATTGCGCAGCTGCACGCCTGCTGGTCTTTCTGAGCTCTCCCAGCCAACGTGGACTATATGTCACTGTTTTTATAATTCTTCCTTGTTATTCCAATGAAGTCTGTATGTAAGTACCTTGTGACTCAAAATATTGTATAAATTTGCTATATAATATTACTTGCCTCTATATATTTATTTATTTATTTATTTCAGGTACTTATATAGCGCCATCAATTTACGCAGCGCTTTACATATATATATATTATACATTCACATCAGTCCCTATACCCTCAAGGAGCTTACAATCTAAGGTCCCTAACTCACATTCATACCTATACTAGGGCCGATTTAGACAGGATCCAATTAACCTACCAGCATGTCTTTGGAGTGTGGGAGGAAACCGGAGTACCCGGAGGAAACCCACGCAGACACAGGGAGAAATAGAAATATTACTGCACATATATTATGTATTATATTTATGTTGCAGATAAAGGTAGTCACCCAAAGTAAATCTCCCTGATGAAGAAAAATATGTACCAATAAAAATTTCCGAAACATGTTGAGATGTATGCTATAAATCTGTATGGACTGACCTCAGCTTGACTCTGGCAGTGCCTGGATTATCAGCCTTGGGTTTGATATACATATCTAAGTTAAAAAATAGGGGGAAAAAATCGCGCTAAGATCAAGAATAAGGAATGGTTGTGAAACTGATTTCCAACCACTCAATGGTTCGGGAGCTGCAATTAATATGTACAACATCAATACAAGAAAATTAGTGTAAAAAATTACAAAATCGCGCTACCCATATAATATGGTGAGGCTTATATGGGTAGCGCGATTTTTAAATTTTTTCCACTAATATCTATCTATGTATAATTAATTCAATTGATGTACTTTGCATATATTTTTAAACAAATGACTGTTTTTTGATGGTAAAACTTACCTTTTTGTATCTCAAGAAAAGAGGCACTTGGTTGCCTTTTATATACTTCTCTACTCCTTTCTACCTTTAAAGTCCAAGGGGGCGGCTCCTATTGCACCAGTTGCATATTCTCTCTGTCTATAATTAAGGATGTTGGCAGTCCCTCACATTCAATTCCCTTACAAACTTTTTTCTATGTTTTATAGCAGAAAGTAAAATGTATTGTTTTTTTTTTTTTTTTTAATGTTCATTCTTTTTTTTCTTTATATCGCAAAAAATAAAAAACCTGGCGGTGATCAAATACCACCAAAAGAAAGTTCTATTTGTGAAAAAAAAATTATATACATTTTGTTTCAGCGTTGTATGACCGCGCAATTGCCAGTTAAAGTAGTGCAGTGCCAAATAGCAAAGAGCAACAATCAACAATTCTCTACTATGACACCGCAGAGTGTCCGCCGTGGAGGCAAACACAATGGTGGAGTCAATATTCTCCCCACCTTCTGCTATCTGCCACTTCTATCATAATGCAAATAAAAATTAACTGAAAGACAATTAGTTTGCTCTTTGCTGTGTATTTTATACAACTGTCATGTCTGTTTTTTTTTTTTTCCATCCAAGTGCAACCACTTTCTTGTCTCCATGCACTCTCTCCAGTGTCAGCTGCCCATCATTGCTCTGAACCAGCTTCCTGATGATGACAACGGTGGACCATGCCTGAGAAATATGTGTCAGTACAGTTCTTTGTAGTCTCAACAAAGGGAGAATGTGACATGGTGACAATGCAGGAACACATTGGGAAAACCGGACAGAGCGTTGTCACCCTATATAGGAAGTGCCTGAACAAGGACCTTTATGGCAGGATCACCAGGGAATATTTTATTGAAATCTGCAAAGTTTGAAAATTAGTTTAGTTAGAAAATTAGTAGTAAATAATATGGAATTTTACTGACTGGAAATACATCAATTTCAAAGTCTAACATTAAAGTCCAACTCCAGACACAACTCTCTGTCTTTGTTCCCATAAAGGAGATATCCTGGAAATGATGCAGAAATTTCCCTGTAAAAGACAACATTAAAATCCTGATACAGGGTCTGTAGCAGACTACCACCACGCTGAGATGCAGGCGTGGAATTCTTTAACTTCTTTTTCCACAATCCCCTGAGTGCCAACATGCCCCCAAGCTTCCTGATGCACCCAGGGAATATAACCCGTTTCCCACCCTCTGCCTGTGATTTGCCGCCAGATGTTTTACTGTTAGTCCTGACAGGCGGGCAGCTGGGCAGGAGCCTAAAAGCATGCAGTATCCATGGAAGACACATCCTCTGTGGGCAGCATGCTCCAGCTGCTACCAGAGTACTGCAATTTAAATGAGTGGTCCTGTGTCTCCAGTTGCTTACTTGCAGTACCACCCCTGGGAGCCACCTGCCTATGTTACTAGCCTTGGGACTCCTCCAACCTCCTGCCCTTGTTGCCAGCCCTGTCACCCACCCATGATTCGAACCGAGAGATATCTCTAATCGTCCACCTGTGTTACCAGCCCTGGGACTCCTCCAGCCACTTGCCAGTGGTGCCAGCCCTGATATCTCTCCAGATGGTCTCCCTTTTCCCCAGTCACCCAGCCATTGTGACAACCCAGACATATCTCTGGCCATCTGCCTGTGGTACCAGCCCTGGGACTCCTCCAGCCACTTGTCTTTGGTGCCAGCCCTGATATCTCTCTAGATCAGGGGTAGGCAACCTCGGCCCTCCAGCTGTGGCAAAACTAAGTCCCATGAGACATTGCAAGACCCTGACAATTACAGGCATGACTCCTAGAGGCAGAGGTATGATGGGATTTGTAGTTTCAAAACAGCTGGAGTCCCGAGATTGCCTACCCCTGCTCTAGATGGTCTCCTTTTTACCCAGTCATCCAGCCATGGTGACAACCCAGACATATCTCTGGCCGTCGGCATGTGGTACCAGTGCTGGGACTCCTTCAGCCACTTGCCCGTGGTGCCAGCCCTGAGATCTCTCCAACTGGTCCCTTTTTTTACCCAATTATCCACCTATGGTGTCAACCCAGAGATATCTCTGGCCGCCCACCTGTGGTACCAGTCTTGAAACTCCTCCAGCCACTTGCCTGTGGCGCCAGCGCTAAGATCTCTCTAACTGGTCTCCTGTTTATCCAGACCTACTTAGGACTTCACTGTGAGAGATGCTGTCACAAAGGCTAAGCACGTGTAGCTGTTTTTGTACAATACTTTCTACTGAAATACTAGTCATCCTCTAGTATCTGTGGCTACAGAACCTTATAGATACTGTACTGAGCTGCCACCTAGTGTCTGTATTGAGTCATAGAGACATTGATCTTATGAGCTTCTGTTAATCGGCTTAACATTGTTCTGTAATGTATGCAGTGCCGTGACAAGATCTTCTAGAGCCCAGGGCAAACATGCCAAATTGCGCCCCCCAAGATGTATGAACATTATGTGTTAGCAACCCCCCCCCCACGCAAATCAAAAATTAGCACTAAGCTACATGCTTATCCTCTAAGCATAAATTCCCCCTACACCCATACATATCTGCTTCCCCTGCTGAAATCCCCCCCCCATCACAAATGCCCCCCAAAAATCACCACTTCTAGCACAAATCCTCTACCCTTCAAATCTCCTCTCCGAGTACACCCCCCCCCCACTTCAAATCCCCCCCAGCACAAATTTCCCTCCCAGCCCAAATCCCCCCCAAAAGAAAATCACCCCATTCATCCTCACTAGCACCCAGCCCCCCTCCCGAAAAAAATAATATTTACCCCTCTAGCACAATCCCCCCCATCATATCACCTCTTCTTGCACAAGCCCCCCAAAGCCCCCCTCCTAGCACAAATCCTCTGCCCCCATCCCCCTCCCAACACGAATCCCCCTATCCCCCTAAAGCACCACTCAGCACACAGCCCCAAATTTCCCCTCCTAGAACAATTCTTAGCCCCTGCTGCCCCCCACATCCCCCCTCCCAACACAAATCCCCTTCCACTCAATCTCTTTGTGGTCCCCCCCCACCTGATACCACAGTGCCCAGGGCAGTCCCTCCTGCCCACCCCTTGTCCCAGCCCTAAATGTATGCACACACTTTTAAACCCATTTGTATTGTTATTCCTACTCTCTTTAGCAAAGTTCAAGCTGCCTGATCATAAGGTAGATTCCCTTATCTATTACAGTTATACGTATTTTCTACTTTACTAGAGCATGTGTGTTGTATTGCTCCCTGTGTCCCCCTTGGGTGGATTTATCATCACTTAATCTTCTGTCTGAACAGCCAAACAGGCAGCAAGTGGTGTCATCATTATGACAAATAGGCAGGAAGTAATGAAAAATCCCCCAGAAGGGAACACAGCAATAAAAAGTTAAAAAAAGGGTTATAACTAGGGATGTACTGATACTGATACCGGTATTGGATGGCGATACCAAGCATTTGTACGCGAGTATCGGTAATCCCCCAAATGCTACCGATACCGAAACTGATACTTTGTGGTGCGTCAATACAAAATGAATAGGCGCAAATCGCAAAGAATCGCATGCAATTTGAACAGGAATGCGGTGCAATTCCTGTCCAAATCGCATGCGATTTCCTCCCCCGTTCCTGTGTGTGTATGTATAGAAAGGAATTAAAGCGCCATCTAGTGGGCAGTTTAAAAATATGTTAGAACTCACATTACATAGAGCCTGCATGGAGGAGATGAAGAGGCGGTCTGCCCCCCCAAGCTGACATCACGTCCGCCCTATACCTACGGGGTCCTGGAACTTCTCCTCCAGTCCTGTGAGCACCTCCAGCGGCCCCGATTTGCTACCATCGGTAGACTGGGACACCTATGTAAATTACTTTGCATATGGTCAGATATATACTGTGAGGTCTAACATTTTTTTAAGTTGCCCACTAGATGGCGCTTTTCCCTTTTTATACACACACAGTTGCAGTGGGGGAACTCGCAGGCGATTCGGACAGGAATGGCACAGCAATCCTGTTCAAATCGCATGCGTTTCTTTGCAGTGCGATTTGCAGCAGTTTTTTTTTTTGTATTGTTGCAAATCAGACCGCAAAGTATCGGTACTCGTACTCGCTGATAAAAAATGGTATTGGTGTAACCCTAGTTATTACCCTTTCATACTCCATCCAAAACTTGAAGTGAAGTACAAGTGACACTGGAATTTAAACTGCAGTAAGTGACCTGGTCCAGCAATTTTCTGCACTCTGCTCCTGCATGAGTTGTATTTCCAGTCAGTATGGTGCAGGGTGCAGACACATGAGGGTGTTGGGGACGATTTACAGGTCAGCTGCTCTCTTATGACACGAAATTTTAATCTAGAAGTCCTTAATTCATTGCATTACTGAAATTGTTGAATTATTTTCCAGACACTGTAAAGATTTTAATCTGCAGAAGAAGAGATTTTATCTAAGCGATCGATGGGACACTACAGTTTATTTATGAGGATGCGGTAGGGGTGATCAGTTTAGCTCGAAGTCTCGGTGCTCCACTTGAGGGTCACCAGGCACAATAAATTCCAGGACTGTGCAGGATGTGAGAAGATAATCGGATGGGACTATGATATAAATATATATATCTTTATGGTGTCAGTGTTCCTAGGACAGCCGCAGCGGAGGGCTGAGCTCCCATTATCATCATCTCCGGACTCTACTCTCCTGATGAAGTGGATGGAGGATGAGCGAAGAGGGTCGGGAGAACATCTTATCTACAGACGAGTAATGATTCTCTCCATGTTCTCTGGATATTTTTGGAACTGCTGAATAAGACATAGAAGAAATCTGAGATACTTTATCATCATGATGTCTGATAAAGGTGAAAAATATTCCCCAGATCAGAACTAACCGCGACAGAACTTCATTAACACGTTATTTCTGCTACATCTAGAAGAGTGTATGCTGGGTGCTCAAGGACTGCAGGATGACACTTGGGGGGGTCCCTGGACAATGAGACACTGAACTTGGGGGTACTGCATGGATGACACACTGACACTTGGGGTCCAGAACAATGACACACTTACACTTAGAGGTCCAGAACAATGACACACTGACACTTAGAGGTCCAGAACAATGACACACTGACACTTAGAGGTCCAGAACAATGACACACTGACACTTGGGGTCCAGAACAATGACACACTGACACTTGGAGGTCCAGAACAAAGACACACTGACACTTGGGGTCCAGAACAATGACACACTCACACTTGGAGGTCTAGAACAATGACACACTGACACTTGAGGTCCAGAACAATGACGCACTGACACTTGGGGTCCAGAACAATGACACACTGACACTTGAGGTCCAGAACAATGACACACTGACACTTGAGGTCCAGAACAATGACACACTGACACTTGGGGTCCAGAACAATGACACACTGACACTTGGAGGTCCAGAACAATGACACACTGACACTTGGGGTCCAGAACAATGACACACTGACACTTGGGGTCCAGAACAATGACACACTGACACTTGAGGTCCAGGACAATGACACACTGACACTTGGGGTCCAGAACAATGACACACTGACACTTGGGGTCCAGAACAATGACACACTGACACTTGGGGTCCAGAACAATGACACACTGACACTTGGGGTCCAGAACAATGACACACTGACACTTGGGGTCCAGAACAATGACACACTGACACTTGGAGGTCCAGAACAATGACACACTGACACTTGGAGGCCCCAAAAAAGAATACGCTGACACTGAGGCAGGGCTGCTGTTAGAAATCATGGGGCCCCATACAGCCCACCTGATAGGGCCCCCCCCCCCCGGCCAAAAGTAACCAAGGACATAGACTTTTCAGTCCCTTTCTCTGCAACCTCAGCTGCACAGATGAATGAATAGGAAGCGCTCTGAGGCTTCCTGCTCATTCACAAACAAGCATAATAAATACAGTTTACTATGCTTCATAGGAGTGATTGGTACCGATCGCTCACTGTGTTCATTCAGGAAAGGAAGGTGCTAGAAAATTACGCATTTACTGACCCCTTCCCCCACTCTCCATCCTGAAACATCCCCCTGTGTGCCCACAGCAGCTGCCAGCGGGAAAGGAGAGAGAGGAGGGAAGCCGGCATCGCTGCGGGGGAAAGGGTCACACAGGGGGGCCCAGACAGCAGATGGAAGCAGCACATGTGCGATAAAATTCCTCCTGCAATGCAGCAGGAGGGAGAAAGAGGAGAAGCTGGCAGCGCTGCAGGAGGAGGCAGAAGAGGATTGGTATCTGCAATAAGACAGTACAGCCCTCCTACTCAACAGGTGCCTGGGTCCCCCTTTAGAACTGATGGGGCCCGGGCACAGTACAGGAGGGCTGGCTGTACTGCCTTATCAGCGGCCCTGCTTGGAGGTCCCAGAACAATGACACACTGGCACTTGGGGGCCCCAGAACAATGGCACACTGACACTTGGGGATCCCAGAACAATGACGCAATGATACTTGGCGGTCCAGTACAATGGCACATGGAGGTTCAGAACAATGACACACTGACACTTGGGGGTCCCAAGTCCTAGAAGAGTGTATGCTGGGGTGCTCAAGAACTGCAGGATGACACTTGGAAGCCCCTGGACAATGACACACTGTAAGGGGGAACTATGTGGACCCTGATGTAAAGGGGAACTCTGTGGACCCTGATATAAAGGGGAACACTGCAGACCATCCGTGATGTAAAGTGGAACTCTGATGTAAGGGGGTGTCTGGTTACCAGATCCCCCCCTTCCTTACACAAGAGTCCACAGAGTTCCCCCTTACATCAGAGTCTGCAGGATTCCCCTTTACAGTACAAGGGGAAACTCTGCAGACCCTGATGTAAAGGGGAACTCTGATGTAAAATAAAACTCTGTGGACCATGATGTAAGAGGGAACTCTGGTGTAAAGGGGAACTCTGATATAAGGTGATCTCTGGTTCCTGTAAAAGGCACCAAGTTGCTCCATGATGTCACCGTGCCCCACCTGGCTTGGAACTGCACATGCTTCACCGCGCCTGGCAGACTTCAGAACTGCATATGCACAGTTCCAAAGTCAGCCTGCAGCCATATTTTTTACAGGTGGCCACTGTCCGTAACAGACATTTACAGAAAGCTTGTAAATCGTCTGATATTTAAAAACTGTCCATAAATATATGGACAGTTGGCAAACCCGAATGACACACTGATCCTTTGGGGTCCAGAACAACGACATACTGACACATGGGGGTCCCAGAACAATGACATACTGACACATGGGGGTCCCAGAACAATGACACACTGACACATGGGGGTCCCAGAACAATGACACACTGACACATGGGGGTCCCAGAACAATGACATACTGACACATGGGGGTCCCAGAACAATGACATACTGACACATGGGAGTCCCAGAACAATGACATACTGACACATGGGGGTCCCAGAACAATGACATGCTGAGACATGGGGGTCCCAGAACAATGACATACTGACACATGGGGGTCCCAGAACAATGACATGCTGACACATGGGGGTCCCAGAACAATGACATGCTGACACATGGGGGTCCCAGAACAATGACATGCTGACACATGGGGGTCCCAGAACAATGACATACTGACACATGGGGGTCCCAGAACAATGACATACTGACACATGGGGGTCCCAGAACAATGACATACTGACACATGGGGGTCCCAGAACAATGACATACTGACACATGGGGGTCCCAGAACAATGACATACTGACACATGGGGGTCCCAGAACAATGACATACTGACACATGGGGGTCCCAGAACAATGACATACTGACACATGGGGGTCCCAGAACAATGACATGCTGACACATGGGGGTCCCAGAACAATGACATGCTGACACATGGGGGTCCCAGAAAAACTCACTGATGCTTGGGGGTTTCAGAACAATGACACACTGACTCTTGGAGGTCCAGCACAATCTCACACTGATACTTGGAGGTCCAGAACAATGACACACTGACACTTGGGGGTTTCAGAACAATAAAATACTGACACTTGAGGGTTTCATGACATATTGACACCTGAAGTTTCATCACAAGGACACACTGCTACTTGAGACACCGGTATCTTGGTTATGGTGACTTAAGGTGGCGCGGTGTCACCATCTGTCTTGTAATCTGATCTGCTGCGCAGTGTTCACATTTCAGCTGATTTGGCATTCAATGACTTTATCTGCCGATGACTTCCAGTCACCTGGAGCATTGAACAATGTGCCGACGTCTTCAGAGACGGCTCTCCTCACGTCTCATCTTCAGCTTACGATGTGAATTTATTGCCGTTCGTTGGAGTTCTACGCTTGCGGCCAATACTGCAAAGATGAAATGATTCCGCCTGCCCTCCTCATTTTGCTAATAACAGAAGTTTTCAGTGTAGAAGAAATCCGCCAAGTTATCTGTCTCGGCGGACAGTCGTTGGCAGGGACGGCGGAGGATGTCACAAAGGATTTACCGCAGATCGGGCGCAATAAGACGCATCAGAATATTACCAGCGAGAGTGAATGTTTACTCTCCCATCACTTTGTTTTATTCTGTTAATATGAGAATAGGAGATCGTTCTGTGTGATATGAACCATTCCAAGCCTCCCGCAGTGACCATCACACCGGACGCGTGCCGCCGCAATGTTGTAGCAATTTTGGAAATGTTACAATTGACTTTTGATACAAAAAAAACTATTACACAGAACTGAACAATCATCTGCGATTTGCCCTCCTGCAATTGTTTAGCAGGTTCAGGCAAAAAATCTAAATTGGGGTTCCCAGAATCCCTCTCATTGGTGACTCAATTCAATTGGTTCTATTTTTTTCACCAAAATTTTTTATCCTCTGGCTAATAAAATTAGAAAAATAAATAAAAAACCAACTGTTGGATATTGATTTAGTATGATGTTTTTATCATTTGCCAGGGGCATGGGCAGCTTCAGGGTTTGTCAGGGTCAGCTGTGCCACTTTAAAATGTGTTTCCCTCTCACGCCGTGGCAGACTGGGCAGCCTATAGACATGAAAAGAGAGAAGGGCCGCACACTGCCGACTTGATCCAAGTAAAAGTCCATTATTTCTCTAAAACGGGACAAACAGCACAGGGACTTGACAAATGGTTAACGCGTTTCACACCAAAGAGTGCTTAATTGTGTGAAACGCGTTAACCATTTGTAAAGTCCCTGGGCTGTTTGTCCTGTTTTGGAAAACAAAGCACATTTACTTGGATCAAGCGGTGTGCAGCCACTCCCTCTTTTCTTAGACATATACTGTGGCGAGCCGGGGTCTGCACCTGCCTGGGACTTGTGTCAGTACACACACCTGAGCTGTATATCTCTATTGAATAAACTCAAGCCTATATACATAATGACAATGGTAAGTTAGCAGCAGCATAAAGTGAAGATTTGTACGCCACAGATACTAATACAGAATGCACGCGCTGTATGTCTACAATCATTGAAAACCTGTAATGCCCCGTACACAGGAGCGGAAATTCCGCCAGCAAAAGTCCGATGAGAGCTTTTGGTCCGAAAATACGACCGTGTGTATGCTCCATCGGACTTTTGCTGGCGGAATTCCAGCCAGCAAAAGATTGAGAGCAGGTTCTCAATTTTTCGGTCGTAAAAAGTTCCGATCTGAAATTCTGATCGCCTGTAGCAATTCCGACGTGCAAAATTCCTACGCATGCTCGGGAACAATTCGATGCATGCTCGGAAGCATTGAACTTCATTTTCTCGGCTCATCGTAGTGTTGTACGTCACCGCGTTCTTGACGGTCGAAAGTTCAGGGAACTTTTGTGTGACCGTGTGTACGCAAGCCAGGAATTCTGTCGGAAAAACCATCCAAGTTTTTTCCGACGAAAATTCCTCTCGTGTGTACGCGGCATAACAATCGAATCTCACAAGCGCAATTAAAGTATCTGATAGTTTAAAAGTCCTTCGGAGGACACTGAGCTGGTCATTCCTCGACCACCCTCCTGTTCATGTCCCCACTTCAGGAGACCCCAGTGTACAGGTTCTGGTGCCCCATCAACATGCCCAATATGCTGCATCCTTGACAACAGATGAAGCTTCAGTCTCATTGTCTACTGTAGACTCCTTCTGGTGGATTCAATATTACCTTTATTACTGTTCTACTGAAGTCACAACCATAGATATACAATCAGATAGACAATTTACTAAACATATCCACTTACAGGCACTTTCTTATTGCAGCAGCTATGCCGGGTTTCCAAAACATGACCGTGGAGTCCAAAAGGCACCTGAGTTAGACCCACTGCACTTCTTAAACAGCATTCGGTAACACACCTAGTCTGATACGCCCCCTTTCTGGGGTGACACGCCCCTTCCTACCGTACAAGCTGTGTTGAGGGGTGTGGCTGTTACTCAGCTCTGCCAGCACAGAGCACTGGAGGGGGAGGACAGAAAGCAGCATTTTTTTAATAAGAGAAAAGAAGAGAGTTTGGGGCATTTTGTTGACACAAATAAGTCAAAAATCGTAATATGGGAGTACAGGACTGGGCATTAAAGGAACAGCAGCCCTTGCCCCATCAATGCCAACAGTCTGGCCACTGTGACCTGTTGACCAGGAACCCTAGGATGCCTTTTGCTTGGCTAGCTCCGCTTGTCCGCAGGGGCCACCATGAGATCCCAGAGGGACAAAAAGTGAATTAACGATTTACACACAGTCCTTGATAAGTACAGGACATTTAAAGCTGTCTGTAAAAAAATATCTGGAATAAAAATTGGTCTTTTTGTAGAAATGTGAGTATCAGCCTTCTAGGGGGGTTCCATTACATCTCAACTGGAAGAAGAAAGTGGAAGGAACGTTTAAAGGAAAAGATTTGTATATTTGCACATTGGCATTTATATCTGTATTATTGACAAAAGTGATCACTATGGGGAAGGTGTATTATAGCACCACACCAATATAAGAATTTTCAATTAAACTGACTTATATCTTTTTGATATAATTGAGGTGGAGGCAGCTATTTATTAAAACATACCATAGCACAGGATTTATTTATTTGTATAGATGGAATAAATGACATCGGGGGGGGGGGGGGGGATAGTTGGGATTATCTGCCCAATGCTGTGAGCGGCCAAAGAGCGGCAGAGTGAGAGGGAGTTTGCAGATAAGATGTCCAGATCACACACCAATTGGTCCAATCATTGCGATCGCTACATCCAATAATCACTGCCAGGTCTTCAATATTCCATAACAGTGATCTCCAAACTGTGGCCCGGAAGCTGAATGTGGCCCTTTACTTTCTTTTATCCGTCCCTTGGGGTACTATGTCATCCACTGACACCAACAATGAGGCATAATTCCTCCCATTGACCCCACAAAGGGGCAAAATTGTTCCCAAAAACACCAACGATGGGGCCCAATTCCTTCCACTGACACCAATAATGGGGCACTATTCCTGCCAATGACACCAATTTTAAAGAAAAGGCACAATTCCACTAAGACCAATGATTGGGCACATTTCCTTCCACTAAAACCAATGATGGGGCACTAATCCTCCCAATGTCAGCAATTATGGGGCACAATTTCCCCCACTGAAACCAAGGATGGGGCACAATTCCTTCCACTAACACCAATCATGGGGCACCATTCCTCCCAATAACACCAATTATGGGGCACAATTTCCCACCTGACACCAACAATGGGGCACAATTCCTTCCACTAACACCAGTGATGGGGCACTATTCCTCCCAATGACATCAACGATGGGGTAAAATTCCTTCTATTAACACCAATGATGGGATACTATTCCTCCCAATGACACCCATTATGGGTCACAATGTGTCCCACTGACACCAACGATGGGGCACAATTCCTTCCACTAACAGCAATGATGGGGCACTATTCCTTCCACTGACACCAATGATGGGGCACAATTCCTTCCATTAACACCAATGATGGGGCACTATTCCTCCCAATGACACCAATTATGGGGCACAATTTTTCTCACTGACACCAAGGCTCGGGCACAATTTGTCCCACTAACACCAATGATGGGGCACTATTCTTCCCAATGACACCAATCATGGGGTGTAATTTCTCCCACTGACACCTCAATCTGGTGATATTCCTCCCAATGACACCAACAATGGGGTATTTTCTAATCTGGCCCCCCTAATGTCTGAGGGACAATAAACTGGCCCTTTGTTTAGAAAGTGTGGAGACCTCTGCTCTATAACACTGCCAGGTCACCATTATTCTATAAATCACACAATTTTATTAAGCAATAAAGTAACAGTCACAATAAAATTGCTACAATCCCAATCAACTTCTTTATGTCACGTGACCAATGCCACGACCCTACAATGCCATGAGCGTATAACCTGATTTAACCACTCGCCTACCGGGCACTTCATGCCCAGGCCAATTTTCAGCTTTCAGCGCTGTCACACTTTGAATGACAATTATGCGGTCCTCTGTACTGTACCCAAATTTTATAATTTTTTTTCACACAAATAGAGCTTTCTTTTGGTGGTAAAATACCTGGACTGTCCCTACAGACTGGGAGATTTGATGGCAGTGAACATCGCACCCCGGTGCTGTAAGACATAGCCGGACATGAGACCGCTGGGAACTCTTCCAGATACTCCATTTTGCAGGGCTACAAATACGACCCTCCTGAGCGGTGGCACCGTGGCACAGGCAGTCCAGTGTGCAGCATTAGACAGGCCAGGTTTTACGGACCTCCTCACACCACCATTGGTGACTCTGTGCAGTATTAGAGGCAAACAGACCTGCCAGCCCGTCTTTCCCTGGTTGGAGCCTCATTTACGGAATTTTGTCTTTGTGTGAGCCGAGGCCGGCGGGAGGATTTAGGGCTCATGAAAGAATAATCTCGCAAAAGACTGATGACTTGGATGGGAAATGGCTTTTCTATACTTAGAAACGTGCGGCTATTTTGCTGAACTGGATACTAAAGTGGACCTGTCATGGTTGGTTGTTTGTGTGAACCTCAGCAATTTTACAGAGAAGGGAGCTAAGAGCATCATGGAGGGGCATCCTGTTGAGGCCTCAATGCATGTCGCTCTGTCTGCAACCAGATGAATTTCTCCATCCAGTTCAGTTTATGGCTTCATGTGCAATTAAAAGTCTTCTTTGTGGGTGAGGAATAATCCTTTAAGAGGTCCTCCACCCATATTATTTCCACATTCTATTAAGCAAGGATGTACTTAGTCATCACGCTTCTCTAAGCCTTAAAAAATGTTGTGGTTTTGCCGAAACAGTCCCACATCTTGGCCCTCTGTCCCACTGATGCTGTGTCCAGGGTCATGTCCAGGGATCACATCATCAACTTCGTTGGTGGGACCAACCCATAAAGTGTATGTGATGTGTGGTCTCCACATGTTTAGAGATGGTCTCTGGGTCGGACCAACCCATAAAGTGTATGTGATGTGTGGTCTCCACATGTTTAGAGATGGTCTCTGGGTGGGAACAACCCATAAAGTGTATGTGATGTGTGGCCTCCACATGTTTAGAGATGGTCTCTGGGTGGGAACAACCCATAAAGTGTATGTGATGTGTGGCCTCCACATGTTTAGAGATGGTCTCTGGGTGGGACCAACCCATAAAGTGTATGTGATGTGTGGTCTCTACATGTTTAGAGATGGGTTCTGGGTGGGACCAACCCATAAAGTGTATGTGATGTGTCGTCTCTACATGTTTAGAGATGGTCTCTGGGTGGGACCAACCCATAAAGTGTATGTGATGTGTGGTCTCCACATGTTTAGAGATGGTCTCTGGGTGGGACCAACCCATAAAGTGTATGCGATATATGGTCTCTACATGTTTAGAGATGGTCTCTGGGTGGGACCAACCCATAAAGTGTATGTGATGTGTGGTCTCCACATGTTTAGAGATGGTCTCTGGGTGGGACCAACCCATAAAGTGTATGTGATGTGTGGTCTCCACATGTTTAGAGATGGTCTCTGGGTGGGACCAACCAATAAAGTGTATGTGATGTGTGGTCTCTACATGTTTAGAGATGGTCTCTGGTTGGGACCAACCCATAAAGTGTATGTGATGTGTGGTCTCCATATGTTTAGAGATGGTCTCTGGGTGGGACCAACCTATAAAGTGTATGTGATGTGTGGCCTCCACATGTTTAGAGATGGTCTCTGGGTGGGACCAACCTATAAAGTGCAAGAATACAAATATTCTTATAGGAAGCTTGCTACCCTCTTGTCTGGGTCCTGAGAAAGCCATTAGATCAAACGCGTTGACCATAGAGACAGCAGGCTAAAGCCGCATTTTACACAACTATACCAGATGTATATATATATATATGATTGTGTGTATTTTTCTGAATTACCTCGCCCATATTTTTTGGGACGAGAAATTTAGAATTTTTATTGTGATTCTCTCTGGTTTTAATATTTGTATAATATTTGTATAATAAAGAATAATACTATTTTATCAATACTGGTCTCCCTTGCTCTGGCTTTTTATAAACTACCATTTTTTTAGGTTGCTGGAGTGATCTCCGGTATATTTACCTTTTTCCAACCTATAAAGTGGATGTGATTTGTGTTCCTTGCATATTTAAAGGTGGGGTCTAGATGGGACCAACCTGTAATGTGGGCACAATGGTTGGCCCTACATATTTAGGGGCAGGGCCTGGGCAAGACCAGCCTATAAAGTGGGTTTGATGTCGGCATGCCCACCCAGAAAGTGGGAGGGTGAATTGTGGACCATGGGCGGGGTTAACACTGTCCCGGGTTCTAGGGTCCTAATATCAATATGTGTACTAAGCATATGTAAATGGTAATGCCCCTTATTGTACTGATTTGTGCACAGATATAAATGAGGCTGAGCTGTGCACACTAACTTGTGTTGGGGGAGGGGACTTCATGTTTCCAGAGTTATAGAGAGTCTTGTGACTCCTCTCAGCATTTTTTTCTGCTGCTCTACTAAATGTATTCACAGATTTCCAGAGGTGACCCCACAGAGCAGGAGTCACCCTAATTTGCCTCTTTTGGATGTCCTGAATCATCTCCTTTATAAGTTGCTGCGGCATCGATTTGAAATCCTCCAACCAGGAAATATTAATCCTCCGTCAGCCCAGATTAGTGTCCATTAATGTGAATTTACCATCCGCTGCCTCATTAAATGGGATTTTACACTCACATTAAGGGACGCGGCACAGAGATTCCGAATCCCTCAATGTGACGTCCTGCTTGGAAATGTGCGCTGCGGATCAGTGACAACAAACAGATTTATTCATGTAGATGTAAACTCCAACTGGATGACATTTATTTTGTTCTGTGCCAAATCATAAACAACTGTCATTTATTTTTTATAAATGAATAAATCCTTGTTTTCACCTTTTTACCTTCTTTGTAAAACCTCAGTACTGCTGATCTCCTGCAGCCTCTTTGCAGACACTTAGGCCCCTTTCACACAGGATGGACTGCGCCTGCAATCCACTTGCTCAGCAGATCTGTCCGCTGATCCCTGCTGATCCCTGCTGAGCAGGAGGATGACAGGTCCGTGTCCGCTCAGCTTATGGAGAACGGACACAGACACAGCCCGCTCTCCTCTATGGGCGGTCGGATATAAAGAGACCGCCTGTCTGTTTACACCCGACTGCCATCCGATCCGAGCCACTGGACTGAAAGGGATCCTCATCCATCTCTTTTTAGTGGATCAGATTGGATGAAGGCGGGTGTAAACGCACACATGTCCGCTCCATAAAGTATAATGGAAGTTCAGATCGGATCCCCCTGAAAAACGGCGAGGCAGACCCGATCGATCGGAACATCCATGTGAAAGGGGCCTAAGGGGGAGATTTACTAAAACTAGAACACGCAAAATGAAACTAATCAGCTTCCAGGTTTTATTCTCAAAGTTTAACCACCAATGCCGCGTACACACGATCGGAATTTCGGCCCACAAAAGACCGATGAGAGTTTTTCGTCAGAAAATGCGACCGTGTGTATGCTCCATCGGACTTTTGCTGGCCGAATTCCAGCCAGCAAAAGATTGAGAGCATGTTCTTAATTTTTTAGTCGGAAAAAGTTCCTATCAGAAAATGCGATCGTCTGTGGCAATTCCGATGCGCAAAATTCCTACGCATGCTCGGAAACAATTTGACGCATGCTCGGAAGCATTGAACTTCATTTTCTCAGCTCCTCGTAGTGTTGTACGTCACCGTGTTCTTGACGGTCGAAAGTTCAGAGAACTTTTGTGTGACCGTGTGTATGCAAGCCAAGCTTGAGCGGAATCCCGTCGGAAAAGCCGTCGTATCTTTTTCCGACGAGAAATCTGCTCGTGTGTACGTGGCATTAAGGACCGAGCCTCATTCTGAGATTTGTTGTTTACAAGTTAAAAACTTTTTTTTTTTTTGCTAGATTACTTAGAACCCCCAAACATTATACATTTTTTTTCTAACACCCTAGAGAATAAAATGGCGTCGTTGCAATACTTTCTGTCACACCGTATTGGCGAGGCTGTCTTACAAGCGCACTTTTTTGGGAAAAAATTCACTTTTTTTAATTAAAAAAAAAGACAACAGTAAAGTTAGCCCAATTTTTTTTATAATGTGAAAGATAATGTTATGCTGAGTAAATTGATACCCAACATGTCACGCTTCAAAATTGCACCCGCTTGTGGAATGGCAACAAACTTTTACCCTTAAAAATCTCCATAGGCGACGTTTAAAAAATTCTACAGGTTGCATGTTTTGAGTTACAGAGGAGGTCTAGGGCTAGAATTATTGCTCTCGATCCACTGATTGCGGTGATACCTCACATGTGTGAGAGGGGGGCCCCCTCTCCCGCCGCCGATAAAAGTGATCTTGCGGCGAATCCGCTGCAGAGACCACTATTATCGGAAACCGGACCGCCCATCGAAGAAGAGGATACCAGGGTTATGGCAGCTAGCTGCTGCCATAAACAAAGATATCCCTCTTCAAAGTTAGGACGTATATCGGCGTGTGACGGTCCAGAAGTGGTCAATTGAACAAGCTGACATTAGAAGCTGATTGGCTACCACGTACAGCTGCACCAGATTCTGAGTGCCCCAGTTTTAGGACCGATTCACACCACAAAAACGCACTGTAGATCCCTTCTGGACGCATTTCTGCACGCACATTTTTGACGTGTTCCGGTGCGTTTTTGATGCGTTTCTGGGTGCATTTCAGATGCTGTTTTTCTTCTTCTTTCCTGTTTTTTTTTTCCCCACTGTACTGGGGTCTGAAGCATTTTTTATGCGTTCCAGTGCATTCTGGTGTGTTTTTGATGCGTTTTAGCACATACCAGTAAAGTCCAGTGCAGCAAAAATGCAGCATGTTCTACTTTTTTTCCGAAACTGGAATGCCCTGAAACTGACCGCGCTGGTGTGAACTATGCGATTGGAAACCATATAGGGCCGGTTCATACCACATGCGGTTCAGTGCGTTTTTGTTCTGCATCAAAAACGCATGGAAAGGTTATATGGTTTTCAGTGGCATAGTTCACACCAGTGCGGTCAGTTTCAGTTCTACCAAAAAAAAAAAAAAAAAGTAGAACACGCTGCATTTTTCCTGCACTGGACTGTATTGGAACGCGGTAAAACACAAAAGTGCACCGGAATGCACTGGAACGCATCAAAAACGCACCAGACCCCAGTACAGTGAAAAAAAAAAATCTGGAAAAAAGAAGCTCAGGAGAACAGTTGGGAGACAGCGACAGTGTTGTCACCCTGTAACAGGAAGTGCCTGGACGAGGACCTCCATGGCAGGATCACCAGGCATTATTTTTTAACGAAAGCTCCAGATTTAGAAAGAATAAAATGACTTTTGAATGAGATTTTACTGGTTGGGTTTCCCTCTACTAACCTGCAGGATACAGAAATATGTTGTGGTGGAAGATGTCGTGTCGGCTCCATTAGTTTCCAGTTGTAGTGCGATTTGATTGGTGATAAATCTGATACAATATACTGTCATCTGCTTTTTCTTTTGTTGGTAACAATGTATCATGTGATGGAAAAAAAGTCAGCTAATTTATTACACGTAACAATAGTAGCTCCCCCCCGGAGAATACAGCCAATCACATCGCCCTTGGGGAATACAGCCAATCACATCGCCCTTGGGGAATACAGCCAATCACATCGCCCTTGGGGAATACAGCCAATCACATCGCCCTTGGGGAATACAGCCAATCACATCGCCCTTGGGGAATACAGCCAATCACATCGCCCTTGGGGAATACAGCCAATCACATCGCCCTTGGGGAATACAGCCAATCACATCGCCCTTGGGGAATACAGCCAGGGGCGGACTGACAACTCATGGGGCCCCCGGACAATAGGAGATTATGGGGCCACATAGTATACACACACACAGTATACACAGACATGTACACACAGTATACACAGACATGTTTCTATTGGTTGTCCCTGGTCCATACTGTCCCTGGTTTTACTGAGGCTGACAACCCTGATGGGGCCCCCTAGTGGCCCAGGGCCCTCGGGCAGTGCCCAAATGGCTCAATGGTCAGTCCGCCCCTGAATACCACCAATCACAGCACTTTAATGTTGTGATATAAACACTTCTAGGAAAAAACATCTGTGATGTCATCGTCTGCACTAAAGTTGGCCTTACACTATATAATCTAATTGTACAATCCCTAGACAATCTACTTCAAAACAATCTATCCAATTTGTAATAAATCAAGCAGGTCTTGGCTAGATCTAAGGGAGATTGTACAATCAGATTGTATAGTGTATGGTCAGATTTGGTTGAGGGATGATTGTTACAGAAAATAAAATGTTGTAAGGCTACTTTCATACTGGAGCGTTGGGGGGCATCTTTGCGGAGGTTTTCGGCCGCTAGAGGGGCGCTTTTAACCCCTGCTAGTGGCCGAAAAAGGGTTAAAACTGTCCGCAAAGCACTGCTGCAGCGGCGCTATGCCAGCGGTTTGGCGGCATTGCCCATTGATTTCAATGGGCAGGGGCGCTTTAAGAGCGGTGTATTCACCGCTCCTACAGTGCTGCAAAGATGCGGTTTGCAGGACTTTTTTTGGCGTCCTGCCAGCGCACCGCTCCAGTGTGAAAACACTCGGGCTATCACACTGGAGTGAGAGGAGACTCCCAGCATGTCTTATTAGCCACCCATAACCTGTGTCTGCCAAGCTGCTAGAGAACTACAACACCCAGAATGTCCAATTAACCTCCAATAACCCATGTACGCCAGCTGCTAGAGAACTACAATACCCAGCATGTCCTGTTAGCCACCATAACCTGTGTCTGCCAAGCTGCTAGAGAACTACAACACCCAGCATGTCCTATTAACCTCCAATATGTCTGCCAAGCTGCTACAGAACTACTACTCCCAGCATGTCCTATTAGTCACCAATAACCTATGTCTGCCAAGCTGCTACAGAACTACTACTGCCAAGTGCCAACATGTCCTATTAGCCACCAATAACCCATGTCTGTCAAGCTGTTAGAGAACTACAACTCCCAGCATGTCCTATTAGCAACCCATAACCTGTGTCTGTCAAGCTGCTATAGAACAAAAACACCCAGCATGTCTTATTAGCCTCCAATAACCAATGTCTGCCAAGCTGCTAGAGAACTACAACACCCAGCATGTCCTATTAACCTCCAATATGTCTGCCAAGCTGCTACATTACTACTACTCCCAGCATGTCCTATTAGCCACCCATAACCTGTGTCTGTCAAGCTGCTATACCCTGTTTCCCCGAAAATAAGACCTAGCGTGATTGTCGGTGATGGCTGCAATATAAGCCCTACCCCCAAATAAGCCCTACCCTGTTTCCCTGAAAATAAGACCTACAAGGACTTTAAAGCGGAGTTCCACACAAAAATTTAACTTCCGCTTTTCGGAACCCTCCCCCCTCCGGTGTCACATTTGGCACCTTTCAGGGGGGAGGGGGGTGCAGATACCTGTCTAAGACAGGTATTTGCACCCACTTCCGGCATAGACTCCCATGGGAGCCTATGCCTCTTCCTGTCCCCACCGCGCTGTCTGCTGGGAACACACAGCTCCCAGGAGAGAGCGGGGACCACTAGGGACGCGCAGCGCAACTCGCGCATGCGCAGTAGGGTACCGGGAAGTGAAGCCGCAACGCTTCACTTCCTGATTCCCTTACCTAGGATGGCGGCGGCAGCTGCCGAGAACCGAGCGGGTTCTCGGAGTCCCCTGCCGACATCGCTGGACCCTGGGACAGGTAAGTGGCCATGTATTAAAAGTCAGCAGCTGCAGTATTTGTAGCTGCTGGCTTTTAATATTTTTTTTTTTTGGCGGTGTGGGTGAACCCCCGCTTTAACTAGGGCTTATTTGGGGGGTAGGGCTTATATTGCCGCCATCACCGACAATCACGCTAGGTCTTATCTTCGGGGAAACAGGGTAGAACTACAACACCCAGCATGTCCAATTAGCCACCAAACACCTACATCTGCCAAGCTGCTACAAAACGACTACCCCCAGCCTATCCAGCAGTCACCAATACCCTGCATCTGTCCAGCTGTAGGAGAACTACAACTCCTAGCATGTTCCACGAGACTCTGAAAAGATGCTGGATCTTATAACCCAGAATTGAAGTTTCTGAGCTGGAGTCCCCCCAGGTAGCCGATAATCCCCCCATGACTAACCCCCATGCAAGGAATTCAAAAGATATCTCCAGATGGGGTCACCTGCCTTGGATATGAGATGTTTGATATGAGGGAAGATATGATAGGAAGAGGAGGATGGAGATGACAGAAGTGATGGGAAGATAAGCTGATTGGTTCCTTAACAGCGGAGTTCTACTTTAAAGTCAGTGTTTTCCAGCTCAATTCTGCCTCCTAGTGCCCAAACTTATAATGACCTGGCCTGAACACCTCATTATTAATTAGATTGGTATTAATTAATATTATTATTACATCTCAGTAGTGAAAACACACCATACATTGTTTTCCTTGTTATTTCTATCTGATCTCTGCTGGCGGTCAGCCCCGCGCCTCCACCACTCATTCAGTGAAAATACATCCAAGCTTTTCTTAGAAATTACATTCAGATCTTCCGGGGTCACCCATTTACTTCTGACAATTCCCCTTCCTAACTCTGTGTTATTTGCTACCACTCTACACCAGAACAATCTAAATTGTCCAGCGTGCTGGGAAATGTCTGTCATTAGGGTTTATTCCACAAATCACAGTGAAGAATATAGTGCAGTAACTGACAGCAGAGAAATGATATGTTCTGATTGGTTGTTCTGGGTTACGGTACATTGAACATCATCTCTGCACCTCTGATCATGTGTGTGGGGTCAAAACCTCCTGTGACCAATCCGGTTTCATAAGAACTGTATGAGCGAAGCGTAAATTCTGATTGGCTGCTCTGCGTCAATGATAGTGTTTGTGTAGAATGAACCCCTAAGACCAATCAGGTTTCATATCAGTGAGTGATTTCTGATTGGTTGTTCTGGGTTATGGCACATTGAACATCACCTCTGCACTATTGATCGTGTGTGCTGGGTCAGACAACTCTGTTGCCAATTCGGTTGCATATCAGATGTATGAGCGAAGAGTGAATATTGATTGGCTGCTCTGGGCTACTGCACTTTACGCATGACTGTTTGCCCTAAACTGACCATACATGTGCTATCTGATTGCCCAATCTTCGTTAGGGTGACCAGACGAATTACAATCCAATTGTACAATCTCCTTTAAATTTACCAAAGTTTTTGTAAAATTTGGGATAGACCTAAATTATCCATTCAGGCCCCTTTCACACTTGTGCGACTTGGGACTGCAAAGTCGCATGACAAGTTGTACCTCATGATTTCCTATGAGTACCAATCATATCTGTGCAACTTCAAGTCGCACTAACTTCAGGTAGTCCCTGTACTATTTTGGTCCAACTTTGATGTGAGTTGAGGTCCATAAACCTCAAGTTTACACAGGCATTCCCTGAAATTGCGTCAAAATCGCAGTAAAATCGCTGCAAATTGCACGACTTTCAATTCGTGGCAGTGTGAAAGGGCGACTTTGACACGATTTTGCCACGATGTCAGGGAAAGCCTGTGTAAACTTGAGGTCTATGGACCTCAACTCACATCAAAGTCAGACCAAAGTAGTACAGGGACTACTTGAAGTCGCACAGATACTCATTGGAAATCATGGGTTACGACTTGTCATGCAACTTTGTCCCAAGTCGTAGGACAAGTCGCACAAGTGTGAAAAGGGCCTTATGACGCGTACACACAATCGGACATTCCGACAACAAAATCCTGGATTTTTTTCTGAAGGATGTTGGCTCAAACTTGTCTTGCATACACACGGTCACACAAATCTTGTCGGAAATTCCTAACGCCAAGAACGCAGTGACGTAGAAGACGTACGACGAGCCGAGAAAAAGGAAGTTTAATAGATAGTGTGGCTCTTCTGTTTGATTCCGAGCATGCGCGGAACTTTGTGCGTCGGAATTGTGTACACACGATCGGAATTTACGACAAAGGATTTTGTTGTCGGAAAATTTGAGAACCAGATCTCAAATTTTGTGTGACGGAAATTCCGATGGAAAATGTCCGATAGAGCCTACACACGGTCGCAATTTCCGACAACAAGCTCCCATCGAACATTTTCCATCGGAAAATCAGACCGTGTGTACGGGGCATTAGACTTATGCCCCGTACACACAACCCGAAAATCGGATGACAGATCGTCCATTTTTTTTTTTTTTTGCATGCATTGCATATCGAACCTGAAGAGTTTACTAAAGCTACAAAAATTCTCAAACGACAGAATAAAAATCTGATGTGATGTCATGTCTTGTAATGTATTTCCATTGTAGTTTCGGAAGACTACTGTACTGATTAAAAAAAAAAGAAAAAATACCGTGCTATGAGCACAAAACTCAAATAAAATTGAAATAAAAGTGCAGCTGCCTTTGAGGGGCCTTTGAAGATGTCATTTATGACGAAACATGTAGGGCGTGGCTACGCACTATACGCCATCACGTCGAAAGCCCTATGTTTGTACACGGGGGTGTTCGCTACTGTTTTATTTTGCCGGCTTTTTAACATGTTTTATGGCGGAGGAGTGTTCCCCGCATGTCTGAGCAATAAAAAGGCTTTTTTTTATCTATACTACACCATCGGAGCTTTTGTTTTCTGTGCTCACGGCCCTTCGGACCAGTGAGTTTTTTGCAGAGTGACCTGCCTGCCCTGGGGATACTACAAATATCAGAGGATCCTGACGTGGGAGTCCGCTTATCCCTGCAGAGGGTTGTATCTGCTCGTGTGTCCGACCTTGCCATAGAGGAGGTCCACCAACTCTGGTAAGCGTTCAATCTTACTGTTATTTGGATGCACCTGGAGTTTGGAAGTTCCCCTCACATCCCGCCCTTCCACCTTCCCTCCCATGTGGGTTGAGGTGGCTGAATTTTGATGCTGGATTCCGTTTATTGGATTCACACAATTTTTATTCTGTACTTTTTAGTACAGAATAGTACACTGTACTAATAGTATACTGTACTAATTAAATGAAAATTGTATGATCTGGTATCGTACAAGAATAATTTTCATGCTTGTCCGATCGGATATATCGGAACTGTCGTGATCGGCTATTGAAAGCTCTGTACTAATGATCCGATTATCGTACGATCGCCCTGAAAAGCGCTATTTTTCGTACGATTTTCGGATTGTGTGTATGGGCCATAAGGTGTGCAGAGCCCCCCAACACTTACATCAGATGTCAAGAGTCTCTCACCCTCCCTTACATCATAGTGTACCCCCCTTACATAGGCGTGCGCACAGGGTGTGCCGGGTGTTCCCAGGCACACCCTAATCCCCCCATGCGCATTAGTGTTATCGCTCTGTGTAGCAACAGGATCATGAAAAAGATCTCCCTCTTACCGGCTCTGCCATAAGAGAAGTGTTTATCCTTTTCTCTTTCACTGTGCCAGCAGGGAGATCAGTGTGCTGGGGTCATATATATGTAGATACATACACATGCGTGTGTTTGAGCTTAAGGGTGCACACCCTAATGCATTAGGCTGCGCACACCTATGCCCCCTTACCTTGTGCTGCTGCTAGGAGGAAGCTTGGGGTGGGTCTGGGAAGCAGAAAGTGCAGGGTCTGCAGGAGGACCAGAGGAGGGCTGGATTCAGTTGCTGGAGTCTGCTAAATGCTGAGATCAGGGGAGATGAGGGGGCGCTGCGGCTGTACAAAGAGGTGCAGAATCTGTAGGAGGAGTTCTATCCTCCTCTCTTCTGCCAACTGCTGAGATTGGGGGGGGGAAAGAGGAGCCTCTCCGTAGCTACACGGAGAAGCACAGGATCTGGAGGAGGAGTTCTGTCCTCCCCTCCTCTGCCACCTGCTGAGATGGGGGGGGCAAAGAAGAGCCTCTCCATAGCTACACGGAGAAGCACAGAATCTGGAGGAGGAGTTTGGTTCTCTTCTCTGCTGCCAACTGCTAAGTCAAGGTGTAGCTGAGACGAGGGGGGTGCAGCAGCTGCAGGAGAGGTGTGAGGGCCACATGAGATGGCCTGGTGGGCCGGATTCTGCCCACGGGCCTTGTGTTTGAAACATGTGCTCTACACTGTTGCACAGGTTGTTTTATAGAGATTGTACAATTAGATTTTGTTGTGTATGGTTACCTTCATGGTTACTCCCACTGTCCTCTACAAGGAAGACACAGTCACAGAGTACTCACCCTGTCCTCCTCCTCCCGCAGGTCCGGCATGGTGCTGATGCACAGGTTGATGGCGGTGGTTGCCACAAACAGGATGGACAGGCACGCAAACACTTTCCCTGGGATTCCGGACTGTGGATTCTCCACCATGTCCCGCAGCTTGTTCATACAATGCCCCATCTTGGAGGGGTCCTCCAGGACGCAGATGGTCTCACGGGTCCTCTGCGCCTCCTCCTGCTTCCGGATGTCCTCCAGATCCTCCAGCTTCTGGAAGAGTCTCCGCAGGCAGCAGCGCTCCAGGTTGGACTCCTCGATGCCCCAGTAGGCCAGCTCGTCCTGAAAGGATAAGGCGCACATCTCCCGCAGGAGGCGCAGCTTGCCAGCGGCCAAGAAGCTGACGATCATGCTGAAGGCGCAGGGGTTCCTATCGAAGAAGAACTCATTGGTGTCTTCATCAAAGTCGTCGCAGACCTGGATGATCTCCTCGTAGCTGCTGCAGAACCTCAACCGACCCAGCCGGGTCATGGGAAAGTCGTCCAGCGTGCTCCATGGTAGAAGATACCTGTTGCCTCCAACGTTGATGATGATCTCACGTTTTAGGTTGGCTGCGTAGAGCTCGTCGGGGTCGTAAATCTGTTGCGCCCTCCGGTATCTCACCCCCTTCACTGGCTGGGAATCGACAGCGATGGGGAAGAACTGGTTTAGGGTACTGCTCGACGTATAGCTGAGGTTGCTGTAGTCTTGCTCGCTGCTTCCGGAGATTATAGGCATTGCTGCCGGCCAGATGTCGCTTCACATGGGTGACCTGGAGAAGACAGAAGATGATCATCAGAAAAGACAAGGGGGGTCATTATCAAGTCCGATGCAGCTCTCTGGGTCGGCAGATTTTACTTTATTTTTATATATATTTTTTAGTGTAAACCCAAACTGGATGATATTTAGGGTAATATTTATAAAGTTACAAAAATATTTATCCAAACATTCACTGTTGGTGAATGAATAGGTTATTTAAAACACATTCACCATGAAGATTCACCTAAACTGAATGTCGGATGTCCTACTTTATAAATGTGCCTTTGTGCACGGCGTGTCATAAACAGTTGTCATTGTTTAATAAAATCCTGTTTTTGCCTTTTTTAGTTCTTTGTTACATCTCAGTGCTGCTCTCTCCTGCAACCTCTTTGCAGCCACTTATAGTTGATTTACTAAAACTGGAGATTGCAAAATCTGGTGCAGCTGTGCACAGAAACCAACCAATCATCTTCCAGGTTTTATTGTCAAAGCCTAAAAGGGTTGTAAAGCTTCGTGTTTTTTCACCTTAATGCATCCCATGCATTAAGGTGAAAAAACACCTTGCACTCTCCGGCCCCCCGAGCCCCCGTTTTACCTACCTGAGCCCTGAATCTCTGTGGGCGCAATCCCGCGTTGCTTTCCCCCAGCTCTTATGGGCTCTTCATTGGATGATTGATAGCAGCGCAGCCATTGGCTCCCGCTGCTGTCAATCAAATCAATGACGTGGCGCACCGGTGGGCGGGGCCGAGTGATACAGTCGGCGGCTATGCCCGTCCATCGCCGCCTCCCCTATCCATGCGTCTAGCCCCTTTCAGGACACCGATGCATGGATTCCAATGTGCGGGGGGGGGGGGGTTGAAGCACCGATTAAAGCCAGAGGCTCTAATAGGCTTCAATATACGGTGGGCTCGGGTCGCAGAGAGTGCGCTCCCAGCCCACTGGGTAACACTGATCCTCCTCCCAGCCAATCAGGAAGCGGGTTTTGACACCGGTCACCCAATTGGCTTAAAGGACAGGCGATCCTTGTCTCAAGGGAGGAGGGGAGGAGCTGGAAGCCACCATGGAGGAGAGGACTCGGAGCAGAGCCGCTGCACCACGCTGCCTGTCACCCGCCATAAAGGGGTAAGTGCCGGACCGACTGACAAACATCGGGGAGGGTGGGCGCCGCATGGGGGGGATGGGTGGTTGTTTAAAGGCCCACCCCCCAAAAAAAAACAGCAGCCGCCACTGTTCTGCACACTGCAGTTTTAGAAAGTCAACTCCAGTTATGGCTGCATGGCATTTCTCAGGGCAGGCCTCTTGATGGTGACAACAGTGGAGACTGAGTAATGTGTGTCAGCACGGCTTGTTGTAGTCTCCACTGGAAGCCTGTGTGGCAGAATGACAACGTGACCGTAGTTCAAGGAAAGGGACAGAGTGTTGCCAGCCCAAATAACAGGATGGGTCTGAACAAGGACCTTCATGGCAGGATCATCAGGGGCACATGTAACAGGGTGACAACACAGGAGTACATAAGGGAGACAGTTGTCACCCTAAAACAGAAAGTGGCTTAACAGTGGACCATGCCTGGGTCTTGTGTGTTGGCAAAACTGCTTGTTATCTCCCCCAGGAAACCTGTGTGACAACGCAGGAGAGCAATTAGGAGTCAGAGACAGGATGTTGGCCCCCCACATAACAGAAAGGGCCTGAACAAGGACCTTCATGGCAGGATCATTAGGGGCACATGTAATAGGATGACAACACAGGAGAAAAATATGAAGATGGTTGTCATCTGATAACAGAAAGGGTCTGAACAAGGACCTCCATGGTAGGATCATCAGTGGCACAAGTGACAACACAGGAGAACAATAAGCAGACAGTTGTCACCCTAAAACAGGAAGCTCCTGAACAGTGGACCATGCCTGGGTGATGTGTGTTGGCACTGGAGACCTGTGTGACACGGCAGAAGAGCAATTAGGAGACAGTGACAGAGTGTTGTCATCCCATATAACAGGTAGGGCTTGAACAAGGACCTTCATGGCAGGATCACCAGAAATTGTTTTACTAAAAGCTGCAGATTTAAAAAGATTAAAGATTACTTTCGATGATATGCTGAAGATTATATGAGATTTTAGTGATTGGGTTTACATCAGTGTTACATAATTACAATCTCTTACATTGGGATATAACCACCTAAACATAATATAATAAAGTGAATGATCCCCTTCAATGTCTCTTTTGATTTTTCATTTGATTTGATTTTTGAAATTAGATTTTTCATCATTTCTTATCAGTGAGATGGAATAAATGTGAATATGATAGAAATACTGAGCCCCGGTACATATCATGGAGTTCTCTTCTTTGTCATATTAATAGAGGAAATAAAACATGATATGTAAATAGCTCCTTCTGATTGATATATAGAGGAGAATGCAGAGACGGGGACACTTTGTATATATGCATATTATACAGAAATATATATACACACATCTTTATAGAAGAATTATGATATTGGAATGGAACATTGATACATTGTAAAATGTAACCAAAAACAAAAAAACTGATTAGAGGTAAAATAATGAAAATGTCTCCGAATGATCAAAATGTGCTGCGGACGGTCCTCTGAGTCCAGGGACAATTCCAGGGACGATTCCAGGGACAATTCTCAGTTTTAGATATTGGACAGAGAGGTGGAAGTAAAGAAGTGTTCAGGGTTTGTAATGAAATCCCCGAAATTGTAGAAATTAGGACAGGGACAGATAGGGACCCCAGCCTAGGACTTCACAGGGGGACCCACAGACTGATGTCCCCAGATGGTCAGATGTTACATTCGATGGATCCCACCTGAACAGAACAACAACTTTGATACGGATAGACCGTGTCCTGAGAGAGACAAGGGAGAATTTGGGTAAGAAGTGATAAAGTTTTTCTTACCAGGATCCGCGTGCTGCTGCATCCTTCTCACCGCTCAGACATCTCCATCCTCCGCTTCTCTTCATCCGGGAGATGCTGGCTGCAGAACACACACTGACTGTACTAGACTCATCACTAGCAATGCAACCTCCTCCTCTCCCATTCTGTGACCTCCCCTCACTGGCTGCCTCTTCTCTGCCCCATCCCCATCCCCATCCTTGTCTGTCTCTCTGACTCTCCTCTCCATCTACAACTCTTTTCCTTTCTCCCTCCCCCTCTTTCTTCTCTCTGTTTCTGCCTCTTATCTATTTTCTTTCTTTCA
This sequence comes from Lithobates clamitans, assembly GCA_037952925.1. Classification (NCBI taxonomy): domain Eukaryota; kingdom Metazoa; phylum Chordata; class Amphibia; order Anura; family Ranidae; genus Lithobates; species Lithobates clamitans. The sequence continues at coordinate 207,156 of JBBGZY010000890.1, forward strand.
ATTTTTCTCTCTCTCCCGCTCCCTCCTTCTATTGCTTCCTATTTCTATCTCTCTATCCCTCTGTCTTTATCTTTCTTTCCACCTTTTTCTTTTCTTTCTCTCTCTCCCTCTTTCTTTTTCTTACTCCTCCCCTGTCTTCTTCCTCTCTCCCCCACCTCTTTCTCTCTCTATTCTCTCTCTCCCCCCTCTAGCTCTTTCTCACTTCCTCTTCCTTCTTTTTCTCTCTTTATCTCTCTCTCTCTCTCTCTCTCCTCTCTCTCTCTCTCTCTCTCTCTCTCTCTCTCTCTCTCTCTCTCTTTCTCTCTCTCTCTCTCTTTCTTTCTCCCCCCCTTCTCTCCCCCCACCTCTTTCTCTCTCCCTCCTCTATCTCACTCCCTCTTCCTTCTCTCTTTCTTTATTTTTCTCTCTCCATCTCTCACTTTCTTTTTCTTTCTTTCCCTGTATTCTTCTTTCCCCCTCTCCCCTCCCCTTTTCCCCCCACATTTTTTCCCTCCCTCTTCTCTCTCTTTCCCTCTCCCTCCTTCCCTCTGTCCTTTGTCTCCCCCCTCTTTCTCTCCCCCCTCACTCTCTCAGTCTCTCTCTTAGCCTCTCTCTCCCTTCTCTTTCCCTCTCTCTGGTTCTCACTCTCTTCCTTCTTCTGTCCTTTCTCCCCCCCCCCCTCTCCTGACATTCTCTCTATCCCTTCTTCTGTCCTTTTCCTCTCTCCCTCCTCTCCCCCCCCCTATCCCTCTCTCTTCCTTCTTCTGTCCTTTCTCTCCCCCCTCCTTCTCTCTCCCCCTCCTTTCTCCAGCTCTCTCTCTCTATTTTTCCTCCCCTGTATTCTTCTTTCCCACTCTCCCCTCCCCCTTTTTCCCCCACCTTTTTTCCCTCCCTCTTCTCTCTCTTTCCCTCTCCCTCCTTCCCTCTGTCCTTTGTCTCCCCCTCCCCCCCCCCCCTCAGTCTCTCTCTTAGCCTCTCTCTCTCCCTTCTCTTTCCCTCTCTCTGGCTTTCTCTCTCTTCCTCCACTCTCTCTATCCCTTCTGTCCTTTCCCTCTCTCCCTCCTCTCCCTCCTCCCCCCTATCCCTCTCTCTCCCTTCTTCTGTCCTTTCTCTCCCCCCTCCTTCTCTCTCCCCCTCCTTTCTCCAGCTCTCTCTCTCTCTCTCCCCCTCTCTCCCTTCTTCTGTCCTTTCTCTCACCCCCTCCTCCCTCCTACACACTCTCTCTCTCCCTTCTTCTGTCCTTTCTCTCTCTCCCTCCTCTCTCTCTGCCCCACCACTCTCTCTCCTCCCCCCTATCCCCCTCTCTATCTCTCCCTCCCCTCTCTCCCTTCTTCTGTCCTTTCTCTCGCCCCCTCTTCTCTCCTACACTCTTTCTCTCTCTCTCCCTCCTCTCTCTCCTCCCCCCTATCCCCCTCTCTCCCTTCTTCTGTCCTTTCTCTCCCCCCTCCTTCTCTCTCCCCTCCTTTCTCCAGCTCTCTCTCTCTCTCTCTCTTTCCCCTCTCTTCCTTCTTCTGTCCTTTCTCTCACCCCCTCCTCTCTCCTACACACTCTCTCTCTCCCTTCTTCTGTCCTTTCTCTCTCTCCCTCCTCTCTCTCTGCCCCACCACTCTCTCTCCTCCCCCCTATCCCCCTCTCTATCTCTCCCTCCCCTCTCTCCCTTCTTCTGTCCTTTCTCTCACCCCCTCCTCTCTCCTACACTCTCTCTCCCTCCCCTCTCTCCCTTCTTCTGTCCTTTCTATCTCCCCCTCCTTCTCTCGCTCCCCCCTCTCTCCCCCCTCGAATATCTATCCACCCCACCCCCCCACCCCCCTCTCTATCTCTTCCTCCTCTCTCTCCTTTCCTCTGTCCTTTTCCTCTCCTCCTTTCTTCTCTCTATCTCTCCCTAGTCCCCCCCCCCACCTCTCCCTGTCTCCCCTCCCCCCTCCCTGTCTCTCTCTCTCTCTCCATATCTTTCCCTCTTCCTACTTCTCTCTCCCCCACCATCTTCCACACCCGTTCCCTTTTACTCTCCCTATCTCTCTCACCCCATCCTTCTGGCTTTCCATATCTTTCTCTCTGCTTTTCCTCCATATTTCTCTATCTCCTTCCCCCCCCCCCCCCCGCACTCCCCCTCTCCGTATCTCTCTTTCTCTCCCCATCTCTTTCCCCCCCTCTCCAACCTATCCCCATCTTTAATCTCCCCTCCCATCTCTCTCACCCTCACCCTCATTCTCCCACTTGTCTACTCCTCTTTATTTCCCCCCTCTCTCCCTATTTCCACACTCTTTTTCTTACCTGTCAAGGCCCTCTCTCTGTTCCTCCTCACCTGGCTCCCCTCCTTCTCCCTGTATGTTGCTCTCTGTATTAGGGTGCCCTCAGTCTATTCTGTGTCACATTCTTTATTATTATAATGTGCTGTATTAAGGTCCCAGATGTCACGTATGCTATGCTGGTATATTTGTGTGAATTTTCCGCCCGTCTCCATGTAGATCCAGGATCTTGCCGTCCTCAGAGGGTAAATTCCTGGTTGCCATCCTGAGCCAGGAATTGGTTGTAGGAAATCTGTGAAAAAGATTTTACTATATTGTTATTGTAAACTACCTGAGCAGTGACACCCCTCCCCTTGTCTTCTTCCTCTCTCCCCCACCTCTTTCTCTCTCTATTCTCTCTCTCCCCCTCTAGCTCTTTCTCACTTCCTCTTCTTTCTTTTTCTCTCTTTATTTCTCTCTCTCTCTCTCTCTCTCTCTCTCTCTCTTTCTCTCTCTGTCTTTCTTTCTCCCCCCCCCTTCTCTCCCCCCACCTCTTTCCTCTCTCCCTCCTCTATCTCACTCCCTCTTCCTTCTCTCTTTCTTTATTTTTCTCTCTCCATCTCTCACTTTCTTTTTCTTTCTTTCCCTCTCTAGTCCCTCCTTCCTTTATTTCTCTCTATTTTTCCCTCCCCTGTATTCTTCTTTCCCCCTCTCCCCTCCCCTTTTTCCCCCCACATTTTTCCCTCCCTCTTCTCTCTCTTCCCTCTCCCTCCTTCCCTCTGTCCTTGTCTCCCCCCCTCTTTCTCTCCCCCTCCCTCTCTCAGTCTCTCTCTTAGCCTCTCTCTCCTTCTCTTTCCCTCTCTCTGGTTCTCACTCTCTTCCTTCTTCTGTCCTTTCCCCCCCCCCTCTCCTGACATTCTCTCTATCCCTTCTTCTGTCCTTTTCCTCTCTCCCTCCTCCCCCCCCCCCCATCCCTCTCTCTTCTTCTGTCCTTTCTCTCCCCCCTCCTTCTCTCCCCCCTCCTTTTCTCCAGCTCTCTCTCTCTATTTTTCCTCCCCGTATTCTTCTTTCCCACTCTCCCCTCCCCCATTTTCCCCACCTTTTTCCTCCCTCTTCTCTCTCTTTCCCTCTCCCTCCTTCCTCTGTCCTTTGTCTCCCCCCTCCCCCCCCCCCCCCCTCAGTCTCTCTCTTAGCCTCTCTCTCCCTTCTCTTTCCTCTCTCTGGCTTTCTCTCTCTTCCTCCACTCTCTCTATCCTTCTTCTGTCCTTTCCCTCTCTCCCTCCTCTCCCTCCTCCCCCTATCCCTCTCTCTCCCTTCTTCTGTCCTTTCTCTCCCCCTCCTTCTCTCTCCCCCTCCTTTCTCCAGCTCTCTCTCTCTCTCTCCCCCTCTCTCCCTTCTTCTGTCCTTTCTCTCACCCCCTCCTCCCTCCTACACACTCTCTCTCTCCCTTCTTCTGTCCTTTCTCTCTCTCCCTCCTCTCTCTCTGCCCCACCACTCTCTCTCCTCCCCCCTATCCCCCTCTCTATCCCTCCCTCCCCTCTCTCCCTTCTTCTGTCCTTTCTCTCGCCCCCTCTTCTCTCCTACACTCTTTCTCTCTCTCTCCCTCCTCTCTCTCCTCCCCCCTATCCCCCTCTCTCCCTTCTTCTGTCCTTTCTCTCCCCCCTCCTTCTCTCTCCCCTCCTTTCTCCAGCTCTCTCTCTCTCTCTCTTTCCCCTCTCTTCCTTCTTCTGTCCTTTCTCTCACCCCCTCCTCTCTCCTACACACTCTCTCTCTCCCTTCTTCTGTCCTTTCTCTCTCTCCCTGCTCTCTCTCTGCCCCACCACTCTCTCTCCTCCCCCCTATCCCCCTCTCTATCTCTCCCTCCCCTCTCTCCCTTCTTCTGTCCTTTCTCTCACCCCCTCCTCTCTCCTACACTCTCTCTCCCTCCCCTCTCTCCCTTCTTCTGTCCTTTCTATCTCCCCCTCCTTCTCTCGCTCCCCCCTCTCTCCCCCCTCGAATATCTATCCACCCCACCCCCCTCTCTATCTCTTCCTCCTCTCTCTCCTTTCCTCTGTCCTTTTCCTCTCCTCCTTTCTTCTCTCTATCTCTCCCTAGTCCCCCCCCCCACCTCTCCCTGTCTCCCCTCCCCCCTCCCTGTCTCTCTCTCTCTCCATATCTTTCCCTCTTCCTACTTCTCTCTCCCCCACCATCTTCCACACCCGTTCCCTTTTACTCTCCCTATCTCTCTCACCCCATCCTTCTGGCTTTCCATATCTTTCTCTCTGCTTTTCCTCCATATTTCTCTATCTCCTGCCCACCCCCCCGCACTCCCCCTCTCCGTATCTCTCTTTCTCTCCCCATCTCTTTCCCCCCCTCTCCAACCTATCCCCATCTTTAATCTCCCCTCCCATCTCTCTCACCCTCATTCTCCCACTTGTCTACTCCTCTTTATTTCCCCCATCTCTCCCTCTTTCACACTCTTTTTCTTACCTGTCAAGCCCTCTCTCTGTTCCTCCTCACCTGGCTCCCCTCCTTCTCCCTGTATGTTGCTCTCTGTATTAGGGTGCCCTCAGTCTATTCTGTGTCACATTCATTATTATTATAATGTGCTGTATTAAGGTCCCAGATGTCACGTATGCTATGCTGGTATATTTGTGTGAATTTTCCGCCCGTCTCCATGTAGATCCAGGATCTTGCCGTCCTCAGAGGGTAAATTCCTGGTTGCCATCCTGAGCCAGGAATTGGTTGTAGGAAATCTGTGAAAAAGATTTTACTATATTGTTATTGTAAACTACCTGAGCAGTGACACCCCTCCCCTGTCTTCTTCCTCTCTCCCCCACCTCTTTCTCTCTCTATTCTCTCTCTCCCCCCTCTAGCTCTTTCTCACTTCCTCTTCTTTCTTTTTCTCTCTTTATTTCTCTCTCTCTCTCTCTCTCTCTCTCTCTCTCTCTCTTTCTCTCTCTCTCTTTCTTTCTCCCCCCCCCTTCTCTCCCCCCACCTCTTTCTCTCTCCCTCCTCTATCTCACTCCCTCTTCCTTCTCTCTTTCTTTATTTTCTCTCTCCATCTCTCACTTTCTTTTTCTTTCTTTCCCTCTCTAGTCCCTCCTTCCTTTCTTTCTCTCTATTTTTCCTCCCCTGTATTCTTCTTTCCCCCTCTCCCCTCCCCTTTCCCCCCCACATTTTTTCCCTCCCTCTTCTCTCTCTTTCCCTCTCCCTCCTTCCCTCTGTCCTTTGTCTCCCCCCCTCTTTCTCTCCCCCCTCACTCTCTCAGTCTCTCTCTTAGCCTCTCTCTCCCTTCTCTTTCCCTCTCTCTGGTTCTCACTCTCTTCCTTCTTCTGTCCTTTCTCCCCCCCCCTCTCCTGACACTCTCTCTATCCCTTCTTCTGTCCTTTTCCTCTCTCCCTCCTCCCCCCCCCCCCCTATCCCTCTCTCTTCCTTCTTCTGTCCTTTCTCTCCTCCCTCCTTCTCTCTCCCCCTCCTTTCTCCAGCTCTCTCTCTCTATTTTTCCTCCCCTGTATTCTTCTTTCCCACTCTCCCCTCCCCCTTTTTCCCCCACCTTTTTTCCCTCCCTCTTCTCTCTCTTTCCTCTCCCTCCTTCCCTCTGTCCTTTGTCTCCCTCTCTCCCCCCCCTCAGTCTCTCTCTTAGCCTCTCTCTCCCTTCTCTTTCCCTCTCTCTGGCTTTCTCTCTCTTCCTCCACTCTCTCTATCCCTTCTTCTGTCCTTTCCCTCTCTCCCTCCTCTCCCTCCTCCCCCCTATCCCTCTCTCTCCCTTCTTCTGTCCTTTCTCTCCCCCCTCCTTCTCTCTCCCCCTCCTTTCTCCAGCTCTCTCTCTCTCTCTCCCCCTCTCTCCCTTCTTCTGTCCTTTCTCTCACCCCCTCCTCCCTCCTACACACTCTTTCTCTCCCTTCTTCTGTCCTTTCTCTCTCTCCCTCCTCTCTCTCTGCCCCACCACTCTCTCTCCTCCCCCCTATCCCCCTCTCTATCCCTCCCTCCCCTCTCTCCCTTCTTCTGTCCTTTCTCTCGCCCCCTCTTCTCTCCTACACTCTTTCTCTCTCTCTCCCTCCTCTCTCTCCTCCCCCCTATCCCCCTCTCTCCCTTCTTCTGTCCTTTCTCTCCCCCCTCCTTCTCTCTCCCCTCCTTTCTCCAGCTCTCTCTCTCTCTCTCTCTCTCTCTCTCTCTTTCCCCTCTCTTCCTTCTTCTGTCCTTTCTCTCACCCCCTCCTCTCTCCTACACACTCTCTCTCTCCCTTCTTCTGTCCTTTCTCTCTCTCCCTGCTCTCTCTCTGCCCCACCACTCTCTCTCCTCCCCCCTATCCCCCTCTCTATCTCTCCCTCCCCTCTCTCCCTTCTTCTGTCCTTTCTCTCACCCCCTCCTCTCTCCTACACTCTCTCTCCCTCCCCTCTCTCCCTTCTTCTGTCCTTTCTATCTCCCCCTCCTTCTCTCGCTCCCCCCTCTCTCCCCCCTCGAATATCTATCCACCCCACCCCCCCACCCCCTCTCTATCTCTTCCTCCTCTCTCTCCTTTCCTCTGTCCTTTTCCTCTCCTCCTTTCTTCTCTCTATCTCTCCCTAGTCCCCCCCCCACCTCTCCCTGTCTCCCCTCCCCCCTCCCTGTCTCTCTCTCTCTCCATATCTTTCCCTCTTCCTACTTCTCTCTCCCCCATCATCTTCCACACCCGTTCCCTTTTACTCTCCCTATCTCTCTCACCCCATCCTTCTGGCTTTCCATATCTTTCTCTCTGCTTTTCCTCCATATTTCTCTATCTCCTGCCCCCCCCCCCCGCACTCCCCCTCTCCGTATCTCTCTTTCTCTCCCCATCTCTTTCCCCCCCTCTCCAACCTATCCCCCTCTTTAAACCCCCCTCCCATCTCTCTCACCCTCATTCTCCCACTTGTCTACTCCTCTTTATTTCCCCCATCTCTCCCTCTTTCACACTCTTTTTCTTACCTGTCAAGCCCTCTCTCTGTTCCTCCTCACCTGGCTCCCCTCCTTCTCCCTGTATGTTGCTCTCTGTATTAGGGTGCCCTCAGTCTATTCTGTGTCTCATTCATTATTATTATAATGTGGTGTATTGAGGTCCCAGATGTCTCGTATGTTATGCTGGTATATTTGTGTGAATTTTCCGCCCGTCTCCATGTAGATCCAGGATCTTGCCGTCCTCGGAGGGTAAATTACTGGTTGCCATCCTGAGCCAGGAATTGATTGTAGGAAATCTGTGAAAATGATTTTACTATATTGTTATTGTAAACTACCTGAGCAGTGACACCCCTCCAACCCAGACCACCTTCACCCCGAAATTTATATTATTTATACTATACAGTATGCTGTGTTCTACTGTGTCATAGATACATTCCAATATTGTTATAATGTTAGTCATCTCCTGAATGCAACATTATGTGTAATATGGAGAGATGGTCTACTTTATTTAAGAGGGGCTGAGAGAAGTTCAGGAGCAGAGCATTTTCTACCATATAAAGCAGGGATCTCCGAACTCTCCAAACAAAGGGTTAAGCCCCATACACACTATCAGTTTTTCTGCTGAGTTAGTCCTTCAGATTTACCAAAACCATATAATATGAGGTCAAACCTTAGGAGTTTCAATGTGTATGCAATCAGGCAGGCCCTTGCACTACATGATTTTGGTAAATCTGAAGGACTAAGTCAGCAGAAAAACTGATAGTGTGTATGGGGCTTTAGTTGACTATCCAACTATGGAGGTCAGACTGTGGCCAGTGGGAATAGAAAATGTGCTGGCGTCAGTGGGAGGAATTAGGCCCCATCCCTGATGTCATTGGGATGAATAGCGCATGTCACTGTGAGGAATAGTGCCCCATCATTGTGATAGTCTGGTGGTGGGTGTAATCAGAAAGGTAAGGAGAAGGTCAGGAGCAGTGTATTTTCTACCATAGAGAGGGTCATATCAAAGCTGTGATAGTCTGGTGGTGGGTTTAATCAGAAAGGTAGAGAGGAGGTCAGGAGCAGAGAATTGTATATCTTATGGAGGGTCATGTTGGAGATGTGATATCCCCACGGTGAGTGTAATAAAAAAATGTAGAGAGAGGGTCAGAAGCAGAGTATTTTCTACCATATAAGGGGTTGTTTTGGAGGTGTAATATCTTGGTGGAGGGTGTAATCAGAAATGTAGAGAGAAGGTCAGGAGCAGAGGTTTTTCTACCTTATGGAGGGTCATGTTGGAGCTGTGATATCCCAGTGATGGGTGTAATTAGAAAGGTAAAGAGGTCAGGAGCAGAGTGTCTTCTACCTTATTGGGTGGCATTTTGGAGATGTGATATGCCGGTGGTGAGTGTAATAAAAAGGTAGAGAGAAGGTCAGGAGCAGAGTATTTTTTACCTTTTGGAGGGTCATGTTGCAGGTGTGATATTCCAGTGACGGATGTAATCAGAAAGGTAGAGAGAAGGTCAGGAGCAGCGTATTTTCTACATTATGGAGAGAGGAAATTAGGTTGGTAGGTCTGTATAACACGACCAGTTAGTTTTTGGTACAATCAGTCTAGTTATATTATTCCTGGAGATAGAGATGAATATTTGATGTATACATGAAAAAAGAATTCCATTGAAGTGAGTGCTGGGTGTTTCTGTTGATCCTGGAGAATCGTCAGTGTAGTCCTAGCCTAGAGCTCATACATTATATATCGGAACGTATAGAGTACAGTGTTACCTGATACTAATGAATTCATCGCCAATTCCCCCGCACAGCAACTGAGCACAAAACACAATGCTGATCATTAAAGAGCTGAAGGCAAAAAGTGGAATTCAGTGATTGATGAGCTGTGAAAATCAACACCTCTCTATGCCCTCCTTTATTGTTCTGAAGTTTTGGTTGAAGAGCTTGCAATCTGTTTGCAAGTTTTCATCCTGCTATAACACAGAGACACTTTGGTTGGTTTTGCTGCTTTTGGTTCAACTGTGTAAACTGATAAATAGTAGAACAAGGAAATAAAATTAAATCTGTTGTATCAGAAGATGGGGACACTGTAGTCATAAAGGGATGGACATGGTCAGCGACAATACTCGGGAAGGCCATGGTGTTTAAATGATGCTCAATGGGTACTAAGGGGCTCAAAGTGTGCCAAGAAAATATGAGCCCGTGCAAACTGTAGCCTCAGTTTCCTGTTCTTAGCTGAAAGGAGAAGCACCAGGTGTGGTCTTCTGCTGCTGTTGTCCATCTGCTTCAAGGTTCGATGTGTTGCGTGTTCAGAGATGGTCTTCTGCCTACCTTGGTTGTAACGAGTGGTTATATGAGTAACCTTACGTTCACATTTCTGGCGTGCGGCTGCGGGTGCAGGAATCGCATGGCACGCAGAGATGTGAACCTAGGGTCACTGTTGCCTTTCTATCATCTGGAACCAGTCTGCCCATTCTCCTCTGACCTCTGACATCAACAAGGAATTTTCCTCCACACAACTGCCGCTCACTGGATATTTTCTCTATTTCGGACCATTCTCTGTAAACCCAAGAGCTGCGTGTAAAAAATGAAACATTTTTCCTCGAGACTTCAGTAGTCTCCATTCTAGTCTCACTCCATCTCAACGGGCAGTTTTATTACATAATGAAGGGTTTGCTGATACCTTTCCTGGCACGATGGGATCTAGGGGGGTTCTGAGGCGGGCTATGCTCCCCCAGATTTCAGTTGTGCCCCCCCAAAGCCAGCAGCCCTCTCCAGCCTCCTTTCCTGGAAACTCTGCCTGAATGCTGAACTTTTCCCAGGACCAGGATAGGGTTGCCCCCTTTTCTTCAAGAGAATCCAAACACTTGAGGGCAGCGCCAATTTTTTTCGCCGTAGTATACATAATAGCAGGGGTCTCCAAACCTTCTAAGGAAAGGGCCAGATACTGTCCTTCAGGCTTTAGGGGGACCAGACTGTGGCCAGTATGAGTAGAAATTTCCCTATCGTTAGTGCCTCATCATTGGTTTTATTGGGAGGAATAGTGCCCCATTGCTGGTATCAAATGGAAGAATAGAGCCCCATTGATATCAGCAGGGGAAATGGGGCCCATCATTGGAGCAGGCCCATCAAGGGCCTTCAGGTTGACTGATACCCGGACACATGGTTCAAAACCCGGACTGAATCCTGCACAGGTGGCCTGGACATGGAGGGTTCAGTGGATAGAGGCAGGGGGCTCACCGAGAGCTTCAGCAGCTCCCTTATTCCGCTTTTACAAGAAGACAAAGGCACAGCAATAAAGTAAATCTTCTCCCTGATCACAGAACTTTCACTGCAAACAGTTTTATTTACTGCCCAGCAGACTGGGTGTCTCTGCATCTCTATACAGCACAATCACTGCACACTGATACTCAGACCAGCAGTAAATAAAGCTGAGAGGAGACTGCTTTCTGAACCTGTCAGCAGAGACTGGAGATACACAGTCAGCCTCACACTAGATAAGGTTATGTGCAGTCAAAGTTATCATTAATTTAACCCTTTATTCCTGTGCATTTGTTCGCTTGGCTACTCTAAGGCTGGGTTCACACTGATGCAGTCTACCGCATGGCATGTCATTTGTACAGGAATCACACCAATCCCTGTACAAATGACATGAGAATTCAGTACGCTGCGAATTGAGCCAAACATTATGTATGGCTCCATTCCTGCTGGGTTCACACCAACATTGTGCAGGACCCTTTTTTTTTGTCTGCACTGGAATCGGATTGCATGGGTGTTCAAACCCATGCGATCCGATTTCACAGTTTATACTGTTTGGGGGTGTCATTACCTTTATATTGCCCCCCCGCAGGGGTTCGCAGACGCAGAGCGCACTGTGAACTGCCTGCGATTCTGATGCAGTGCAGGAAATACACAGGAATCGCTGTGATTCCCGCACAGCATCAGTGAGAACACCCATGCAGTTTGCTTTTGAGCGTTTCTGCAGTGCTTTTTGCATTTTTGCTGCGTTTTTGCCATGATCTGCATTTTGCGTTTTTTATGCTTTTTGTTGTTGTTGAGCAGTTTAAAAACACAATGTGCAAATTGCGGTAAAAACGCACTATATGCTTTTCTGCAGCTTCTCCCTTGAAGTCATCGAATTTGAATCAAAAAAAGCAAAAAAAGCACCGTTTTGCCCTTTCCAAAAAACGCAGAGGCACAAAAATGCATTGTTGTGAATGTGTTCCATAGGAACCCATTTCAAACATAATGTCCTGCGTTTCTGCAAAAAGCATGAAAAAACGCATTGGTGTGAACGAAAGCCTCAAGCTCCGTTCACACCTGGGGTGGTTTGAATCGCGGACGGATTGGCTTCGATTATACCTGCGATTCCAAATCGTGGCAAATAGCAGTATGCGTGTGTGATGCCAGCACTTCTTAATGACACCCCAATTGTGCCGCGATTTTGCGATAAATGGCACTGCAATCACGGCAAATCACAACGCGCAACGCTTGTCGTCCCGCGATTTGCTGTGATTTGGAATTGCGGGCAAAATCGCTGAGATTTCACCCGTGATTCCGATCGCTCAGGTGTGAACGGAGCCTTAGGGTAAGGCTGGCAAAACATTAAGCAATTTTCTTCCCTTCAACCAGCGGTTTAAGGAAGGAAAAATTGCCCGATTTCCCAATTAACATATTCAGTTTTGTTGGGGGAATCCGCTTCGCTGCACCATTGTGTTCTGACAGTGGGAGGTTTCCCTGCCATCAGAATACAATAAACACTTCTTGTGTCTAGAGCTGCGGACAGTCATCATACAGGAAAAAAACAGAAAAAAAAAACTGCCAGACTGGCTGTACTGAAGTCGATCGATAGATTAACTTCAGTACAACCAGTCTGCCCATAGATGGATCAAAATTAGGCTAGTTGAGCGGGAACACCAGTCCATTTTCGGACAGCTTTAGATGTACCCCCTTCCTTTTATCTGTCATTCTTGTTGCCTATAATTTAAGAGGGGCTCTTGGGACCCTGATGTAAGGAGGGGGGGGGGGGCTGATATAAAGGGGGGCTATGGAGACCTGATGTAACTAGGGAAACTCTGGGAGCTCTCCTTTAAGGGAGTGACTTTAGGGACCCTGGTGAAGGGAGAGAGGGCGGCTCTGGGGACCCTGATGTAAGAGAGGTTGACTCTGGGGACTTTGACATGGGGGGTGACTCTAGGGCTCCTAGATGTAAGGGGGGAATATGATGTGAACAGGGGGGCTCGTCCTGATGCTGCGCACTCTATATGTTGTCTTGATGTTACTTATTCCTGAGCCCTGCACTCTATACATTATGCTGTACATTACATAGTCCTGACCAAAGTGTTCTTTGTCCCAACAGTTACTGGTTTTACTGAAGTTCTTCTTACTTTCTCTTTTGCTCCCCGCAAGGCCTGCAAATTAAAAGCATAATGGGCTGGTATGCATCGCATACCAGCCCATTATATGACACTTACCTGCAAATAAAGCCCGCGCTGTCCTCTGTGCAGTCTGCGTCCATCTTCGCCCCTCTTCCTACCAGGGCAGCAGGCTCCGGCTCTGTGACTGGCTGGAGCCATGAGACGTCACTCACGGCACATGCTGGGGGAAGAAATGGCACAGTGGTCCGTTACTTCACAGCGCATGCGCCAATGACGACATCAACGCACTACAAGTGAAATATCTCCTAAACTGCGCACGTTTAGGAGATATTTCCACTACCTATAGGTAAGCCTTATTCTAGGCTTACCTATGGATAAAAGTAAGACAAAAGGGTTTACAACCACTTTAAAAGAGATGTATGGGATTTTTTCTTTTCAGAATAATACATAAGGGATCACATAAAGGCGGACAGGGTAGGGGTTGACCGGACATACTAGGGCAGAGAGTTCCAGAGGATGGGAGAGGCTCTGGAGAAGTCCTGGAGGTGTTTGGAGTAGCAGAGAGGAGGATTTGGGCGATATCTGCAGATGAGGTTGGTGATGTAGCTGGGGGTGATGTTGTGGATGGCCTTGTATGTTGTGGTTAGTATTTAAAATTTTATATGGTGGGGTAGAGAAGCCAGTGAAGGAATTGGCAGAGAGGAGTTATGGATATAATTTAATATCTATGATCGGAGTCCCTGAACCGAGACAAACACGTAACCACCCGAAGACGCCACAAGACTCACGACGAAACACAGACCGAAGGTGTGCCCTAGTCAGCTGGTCGTTACACCAAAAAGGGGGCAAAAATACCAGGATAGGGAAATAAATGTTTATTGAACATGTTAGTTTACTGGATAAGCTTAGTAAACGTTTGCGACATTTTAACCAGCGGGTTTGGGATGTACCGGGAGAAGCAAGCGGACTTCCACCTGCCCAACCTCCTGATGACATGGTCTGGCATGGCACTCCGTGCCGAGAGGCAACTGAAGCTTCTCCAATGCGGAAGGAGTGCCCTGAATATTTGCCGGGTTTGAGGCCTAAGTTGACCAGGAGAATGCGGATGTGTTTGATGAATTGGTTGGAGCCCAGGGGGCTGGTAGGGAATGGTAACAACGGACTGTATAAGACTGACTAGGCAGGTGTGTCAACAATTGGTCCAGGACTGCTACTGGGAACCATTCGTTGAGGGTCTGGAGGAACTTGACATCAACCCCCCTGCCGGTCTGTTTGGTCTTGGACACCGCCAGGTGTAGTGAAAAATGATCTTGGAGGGGGGAGAGGTGACACCTGCGCAGTACCTGGTACCTGGACCTCTGTAGGTGAACCTGCCTGGGCGCAGGAAACCATAGAAAGCTAAGTAAATACCAGCTTTGATGAACAAGCTGGGTAACAACCCGAGAGGGGACCGTGAAAGGATAGCTGACATATCCCAAAACGTGACGCTTGAGATGGGAAAGCGCTTACCTCCGGCTATTGGTTGGGGCTTCTGGATACCTCATAGGATAGCTTTGACTGTGTTGGCCGTGAACAAGGAAGGTCTCTCGGGGTCCTGCAAAGACAGGAAATGTTGAATGCCGGCCAGGTACAGCCTGATGGTATTGTGGTACAATGTCAATTGCGTGTGACAGTATGACTTGAAAGCCAGGATATGCTTAACCACTTCAATACCGGGCACTTAGACACCTTCCTGCCCAGACCAATTTTCAGCTTTCAGCGCTGTCGCAGTTTGAATGACAATTGCGCAGTCATACAACACTGTACCCAAACTAAATTTTTATCATTTTGTTCCCACAAATAGAGCTTTCTTTTGGTGGTATTTGATCACCTCCGTGATTTTTATTTTTTGCTAAACAATTAAAAAAAGACCGAAAATTTTGAAAAAAATAAAAGTTTTGCTTTTGTTTCTGTTAAAAAAAAAAAATGTAACTAAGTAAGTTTTCGCTTTCACTGATGGGCAATGATAAGGCGGCACTGACAGGCACTGATACAGCGGCACCGATGAGGTGGCACCAATGAGCGGGCACTGATATGCGGCACTGATGGGCACTGGTAGGCGGCACTGATGGGTGGCACTCATATGCAGCACTGATGGGCATTGATAGGCGGCACTGATGGGTGGCACTGGTTGGCACTGATGGGCACTGATAGGCGACACTGATGGGCAATGAAAGGCGGCACTGCTGGGCACTGATAGGGTGGTGCTGATAGGCGGCACTGATAGGCGGCACTGCTGGGCACTGATAGGTGGCACTGCTGGGCACTGATACGTGGCACTGATGGGCACTGATACGCGGCACTGATATGAGGCACTGCTGGGCATCCCTGGTGGCACTGGCAGTGGTAGGCATTGAAGTGGGCACTGATTGGCAGCTGCCTGGGCACACTGGCATTTCCCTGGGGGTCTAGGGGCATACCTGTTGGTCCAGTGTGGATCGCTTCCCTGGTGGTCCTGGGCGGCTTCCCTGGTGGTCCTGGGTAGGATCCGAGGGGGGGGCTGTGATGATAAACAATCAGCACAGACCCCCCCTGTCAGGAGAGCAGCCGATCGGCTCTCCTCTACTCGCGTCTGTCAGACGCGAGTGAGGAAAAGCCGATCACCGGCTCTTTCTATTTACATCGTGATCAGCCGTGATTGGACACGGAGACTCTTTACCTAGATCGGTGTTGCAGGGTGTCAGACTGACACCCCGCAACAACGATCGCCGCGATGCGCGCCCCCGGGGGCGCGCAGTGGCTCGATATTCCTGATCACGTCATATGACGTCCGGTCAGGAATATCAAACCACTTTGCCGCCGTCATTTGGTAATAAGGCGGGCAGCAAGTGGTTAATGTCGCCTGTCCCTGAACTAGGACACCAGACTGGAAACCTGCAGTAAGTGTTCCAGGTGGTGTGGTAGGCTTTTAACGTGTTGCAGGACAGAGACTGGTTTTTCAGTTGGGTAGCATTGCATAAATGGTCGTTCAGCCCTTCGTCAGCTGCGACCAAGTGGTACACGAAGGCTTAAAGATCGTCTCTATGACCATCTCCATGATATAGAGAAAAACCATGCCACAAATGTTGCACGACATTGGAATGAAATCCACCAGAAGGACACATCTAGCCTTGTCATTCAAGGTATTGATAAAATTGTGAAACCACCAAGAGGTGGAGACAAATTCAATATTCTATGTAAACGTGAAGTCCGGTGGATTTTCATTTCGAACACTATACGTCCCTTTGTATCCCATTTTTATCAATAAATAACACTTAGCAACTTGTATCTTTTCATTTTGCCATAGATTTCATACGGTGGTGAGATTACATCTCTTTCCCATCACCATATTTTGTTCTATAAGCAGCTTAATGCACTTGGTAACACGCATATTTTGTGGTTTTTATTACCTGAAATTTTTTTAGGTTACTCTTAAGCGCCACGGTTCTCAAGCGCGATCGTAATTTTGTTTGCAGCGGGTGGAGTGAGACTTTGGGTCTCGATATGCACCTGCTCACAGTCTCTGTATCGCCTTCTTGGAGACCAGTTTTTTGTGATTTTTCCTCTCCCCAGACTAAATTCCCTTTAATGCTGCCCCAATGCTGGTCTTGTTCCCTTTTCCTTTTTCCTTTTTCCCTTTCTATTGAATATATTTATACCGTACACTTATTACCCAGTATATTATTCTTCTCTATATGTTGTTGTTTTTTTCTTTCTTTCTGATTAACATCATATTTCTATTACATGACTTTGGATGGACCCAACTAACCTTCAACCTTCAACCTTCAGTTTTTCAATATGATACAATATACATTTGGTTGTTCGGTTTTTTCTTTGGTAATAGTGTATTTTTACAACTATAACAACACTTTTCAAGTGAATATTTTTAATATAATATCAGAGTTTTATTGTGACTGTGAGAGAGAGAGACATCTCTTTCTTTTTTCACATAGATGTGTTTGTGATACGCTAGACACGACCCTCTGGCCATTATTCTACATAATTATGTATGCTTATCATGAATACATCTCTATATTTATTCACATTGCTACATATATTTCTTCATTTATTTTTATAGTCGACAGCTTATTTCCATGTATCATTACCATTATTATTCCATTTCTTGTATATTATTCCTAGTTCATGCTACGGTTTTAATTTTGGTTTGGTTTTATGCAGTGTTACATCTTATTGTCTTTAAATCATCCCCTGTTGAGCCCAGAGGGGCGAAACATGTCGGGACCATCACTCCAACGCCATCTCCGAGTGACTATATTGTGTCATCTACTTTGAATTTTAGATGTATCTTTGCACTTGTGCACATAACTTATACCAAACCTTTTATCATGTTTTGTATATAACAATAAAAAACATATAATTTTTATACCTAGTGTTGATTAGATTTCCTTAGTTTTTCCTCGTTGGCACCCTTAAAGTCCCGCTAAAAATCTCCCTTTTCTACATTCATTTATTTTTATGTTTTGTATATTCCAGAGATATACATACTTTTGGTTTACTGTTATTTTTTTGTACCCCATCTATATGTGTGCACTGTGACGGAATTTGCTAACATTCAATGTTATTATTTACTAACATTAATGTGATTATAAATGCTTTTCAGTATTTTTGGTACTAGCTTTTGTTTTCCATCCCACAGGTGCACTCTATTTTCTGGGATTTCAAGCTGATTGGTGTATTTTTCCTTCAACTCCCTTCTTATATACACTGTTGGTTTTTGTCAATTTAGTTATGAGTAAGCAACAAATGATGTGAAACGCGTTAGCCATTGACCCCTGCTTCGTCCGCGTTTGATTTAACTGTATGTTGGATTTTATCTTATTTTTCATAATAAAGATGCCTTTTCTATGGAGTGCGGCAGTCCAGGACCTTCTTGTTTCTACAGACTTGTGCAGAGCCAGCACCTGAGAGTTCGCAGTAGGGCGGGAGCACCTGTTAAGGTGCAGAGGCATAGTGAGCAGCATTCCTTTCTCAAGGTGGGACAGGGGACGTGGTCGGGTCGACTCCGGGATTCTGTTGAAAGAATAAGGAAAAGTTAAAGCGGGACAGCGCATCCGCTGCGAGGTTGCACTTTCTGGGAAAAAAGGTACAGTGTATAATGAACTTGTGCTGTAGGGATATCTGCACTAGCCTGCGTAGAAAGGACATGATGGCCAAGGACTTGGACCTGCCTTTATTGATGACTTCGGCCGTGGCCTGGTTGTCCGTGGAGAAGACCACAAGTGCTTTTTTTTCCACTACTTTTCCTTTATATTGGCTTTTGGAATTTACAAATGCAGCAATTTAGAAATCAGATGAAAGGTTTAGTGCAGGAAAACACTTTTTGATAGATAAAAAGTGGATTTTATATACATCTACACAGATCAGACCAAAATGAGGGACAAATGGGGAGGAAGGAGGGACAGAGGGACATTGCTCCAAATCAGGGACAGTCCCTCGAAATCAGGGACAGTTGGGAGGTATGATTCCAAATAGTCAGATCAGCGGTTTCTGCTTGGTCCAGTTTGGGGATTTGATCAGGGTTCTGTGCCTGCGACAGGAAAACAAGCAGTTGTGAGATGAAGGAACGCCCCTGAGGAATAATCCTCATTACAAAATTGAGCATGCCTAGCAAGGACTGTAGTTGCTTTTTTGTACAAGCTTGTGAATGGACGAAGGCATGAATGACCGACCTGATCCAGGACAATTTGTTGGGTTGGGCCTGTATGGAGCGGGAATCTAGACTGATGCCTAAAAAAGGTGATAGACTGAGCCGGACCTCCTACTTTATGCTCTGCGATGGGAACATTCAGGTTGCCAAATACTTCCCTTAATTTATCCAAATCTGTGGGGGACTTGCCTGGTCGTTCGATCAACAGGAATTCGTCGAGATAGTGGATGACTTTCTGGCACTGCGATTGGTGGGACAAAATCCAGGTGAGGGATTGTGCAAATGTGTCGAAAAGCCACAGACTGCAATTTGAGCCGAATGTTAGTTTGGTGGCGAAGTAGTATGAGGCTTTCCACTTGATGCCATGCCATTGCCAAAAGGACGGCTCGATAGGCAACAGCTTAACCTCCTGGCATCCGCGATATGGCCGAATGACGGCCACAGCGCAGACCTTAATTCCCGGGAGGCCGTCATATGACGGCCTCCCCTGTGCACCCTCCCTGCGCGCCCTACAGTGCGCACGCTGGGCGCGCAGTGGTCACCGAGTCACTGAGACTTGGCTGATCACCGATCCGAGTAAGGGGCCATTCCCGGCCCCTTACCATGTGATCAGCTGTCAGCCAATGACAGCTGATCACATGATGTAAACAAAAGATCGGTAATCGTTTTTTTTTTTACTCACGCTGACAGCGTGAGTAGAAAAAAAAGCCGATCACTGGCTAGGATGTGAGGGACATCGGTCCCCAAGTGGAAGAGGCACATCTGCCTCATCAGTGCCACCTAAAAGTGCCACCTAACACTGCCCACAGTGCCACCTAATAGTGCCCACAGTGCCACCTAACAGTGCCCACAGTGCCACCTAACAGTGCCAACAAGTGCCACCTATCAATGCCCACAAGTGCCACCTATCAATGCCCACCTGTAGTGCCAATCAGTGCCACCCGGCAGTACTGCCCATCACTGCCACCCATCAGTGCCCATCACTGCCGCCTATCAGTGCCCATCACTGCCGCCTCATCAGCGTACATCAATAAAGGAGAAAAATTACCCGTTTAAAATTTTTTATAAAAAAATAACAATTTTTTTTTTTTTTAAATTCAGGTTTTTACATTTTTTTAACAAAAAGTAAAAACTGCAGAGGTGATCAAATACCACCAAAAGAAAGCTCTATTTGTGGTGAAAAAATGGTAAAAATTTCATTTGGGTACAGTTTTGTATGACCGCGCAATTGTCATTCAAAGTGCGTCAGCGCTGAAAGCTGAAAATTGGTCTGGATAGGAGGGGGGTTTAAGTGCCCGGTAAGCAAGTGGTTAAAGACGTCCAAAATGTCCGCCTTGGACAGCCCTGCGCCCGTTCCTATGCTGATGATGCACTCTATGGCTAGGTCAACAGAAGCGTACTCGAGGGAGGACTCTTTGGACAGAATTAAAGAATTTAAACTGGGAATGTGGGTGGAATGAGCCGTGGACAAATCATAAATCAAGTGGAGTTTATCAGAGAACTTGCCCTTAATAAGCCCAAGAGGGCTGACTCACCAAGTGCTAAATGGCGGCACAGAAAAAGATCCAATGATGAACCCTCGGTCCAGTTATATCTGCAGCAAAGCGTCTATGGCTTCCACGTCAGTGGAGGCCGACAGAAGGTTCCTACACTCGTGGGTGGTTTAAGGCAAGGTGATGAGCCCGGTGTGAAAACCGAAGGTGAATCCCTGTACCAGGAATTCTTGGGATGGGAATGTGCTCTGTGACAGATGGTGCAGATGTGAAGCAAACGGCATTGCAGGAAGCGTAGTTGAAGTTGTTGAAAATGTTTTTTTCCCCAGCAACTGGACATGCTGCCCCAATTTAGTGGGGACAGGCAGCATGCCATGGGCAGCACTGGAGATGGAGGGGGGGGCCAGGGAGGGTCTGGAATCAGCACTGAAACACCAATTCACCATATTCGTGGAGGATGGGCAGATGGAGCAGAGTGGGGAACGTAAGCCAGCAAAATGGCTGCAGAAAGGTTCGGTGTCCATGAAGTCCCCCCCCACGGGAGACAAACGACGGACGGGAGAAGGCAAGTACTGGACCCCCACCCCCCACCCCAGGCGGGGCGGCAAAGACTAAAATTAGGAGGCAGGGGGAATGTAGAGGCGCCCATTTCCATTTCTGTTCTCCTCCGGGCTGAACAGGTACTGTTCTGAGACACCATTACTTTCTTTAATTGGGTTTCAGTTCTTTCAATCTTGGAGCCTCATCATCACATGTGGGCGTTACCTAGGGCGGCCTGCATGCAAATACAGCCACTCCTCCAGATTGACACATGCTTATCAGTTTGCTTAATGCCTCCCAAAAGCCATCTCGCATCAGGACTGAGGGCTTTTGAGAGGAGTACTGAGGCAGGGGGCTTTGATGTTTTCAGGAAGCCATGTACAGGACCCTGCAGGCCCCGCCCATCAGCCACGATCTGCCTGCATTGCACAGAGAAGCACAAAGACCCAGTGATGACATCACTGTTGATGGGGAGGGAGAACCATGGAGGGCGAAATATAAGCAGATTAAACTTCAACTTTTCAGAATCTGTAAATTGTAATTAGATGATGAGTTCCCTTTAGAAGGACTCTGCAAGGTCATTAAAGGGCCGGCTCAGCCATTTTCAGCAGTGTGGGGGTGCTGGGTCAATCTTTAGGGTTTGTTGAGCACTGCAATATCCAGTCAGAGCTCCATTATCATGAATTATTGTCATCTGTGTTTGACGGGTTCAGGAAAGTGTAACAAATCGATTTTGGTTTATGATTGTCCGGACGAATAAAATAATTCAGGACTTTGATCCGATAATAGGGATCAGAGATGAGCAGAATACATCTATAAAAACATTTATAGGCTGGGAAGTTGCTGTATATATCACTGCCGGAGTCCCAGGGGGGCAGAAAAAAATACTGGTCAGTTTAATTGCCCAACTTCCAGCAAACACAGAACAATCAGTTCTTAGTGGACATACCTACCTTGGTCACCTTCCTAGGCAACTCAGGTGCCTTTCTATCAGAACCAGCAATTCGAGCAACAGTAGCTCTTCTATTGGATTGGACTACATGGGCCAACCTTCGCTCCCCACGTGCATCAATTAGCCTTGGCCGCCCATGACCCTGTCACCAATTTGCTGGTTTTCTTTCCTTTGGACCACCTTTGGTCAGTCCTGACCACTGAGGATCAAGAACACCCCACAAGAGCTGCAGTTTTAGAGTTGCTCTGATCCAGTCGTCTATCCAATACAATTTGCCCCTGGTCAAAGTCATTGAAAGATGTATGCTTACACATTCTTTCTGCTTTCAACACATCAACTTCAGGAACAATATGTTCACTTGCTGCCTAATATATCCCAACCACCTTCAAATGCTATTGTAAAAAAAAATAATCAATGTTTTTCACCTGTCAGTGACTATAATATTATTGATGATTGGTATATACTGTATATACAGTGCCTTGAAAAAGTATTCACATTCCTTGAAATTTTCCACAGTTTGTCATGTTACAACCAAAAACGTAAATGTATTTTATTGGGATTTTATGTGATAGACCAACACAAAGTGGCACATAATTGTGAAGTGGAAGGAAAATGATAAATGGTTTTCAACATTTTTTACAAATAAATAAGTGAAAAGTGTGGCGTGCATTTGTATTCAGCCCCCTTTACTCTGATACCTCTAACTAAAATCTAGTGGAAACAATTGCCTTCATATGTCACCTAATTAGTAAATAGAGTCCACCTGTGTGTAATTTAATCTCAGTATAAATGCAGCTGTTCTGTGAAGCCCTCAGAGGTTTGTTGGAGAACTTTAGTGAACAAACAGCATCATGGAGGTCAAGGAACACACCAGACAGGTCAGGGATGAAGTTGTGGAGAAGTTTAAAGCTGGGTTAGGTTATAAAAAAATTATCCCAAGCTTTGAACATCTCACAGAGCACTGTTCAATCCATCACCCGAAAATGGAAAGAGTATGGCACAACTGCAAACCTACCAAGACATGGCCGTCCACCTAAACTGACAGGCCGGGCAAGGAGAACATTCATCAGAGAAGCAGCCAAGAGGCCCATGGTAACTCTGGAGGAGCTGCAGAGATCCACAGCTCAGGTGGGAGAATCTGTCCACAGGACAACTATTAGTCGTGTTCTCCACAAATCTGGTCTTTATGGAAGAATGACAAGAAGAAAGACATTTTTGAAAGAAAGCCATAAGAAGTCCTGTTTGCAGTTTGCGAGAAGCCATGTGGGGGACACAGCAAACATGTGGAAGAAGGTACTCTGGTCAGATGAGACCAAAATTGAACTTTTTCGCCTAAAAGCAAAACGCTATTTGTGGTGGAAAACTAACACTGCACATCAATCTAAACACACCATCCCCACCGTGAAACAGGGAAGCTGGTCAGAGTTGATGGGAAGGTGGATGGAGCCAAATACAGGGCAATCTTAGAAGAAAACCTGTTAGAGTCTGCAAAAGGCTTGAAACTGGGGCGGAGGTTCACCTTCCAGCAACGACCCTAAACATACAGCCAGAGCTACAATGGAATGGTTTAGATCAAAGCATATTCATGTGTTAGAATGGCCCAGTCAAAGTCCAGACCTAAATCCAATTGAGAATCTGTGGCAAGACTTGAAAATTGCTGTTCACAGATGCTCTCCATCCAATCTGACAGAGCTTGAGCTATTTTGAAAAGAAAAATGGGCAAAAATTCACTCTCTAGATGTGCAAAGCTGGTACAGATATCCCCAAAAAGACTTGCAGCTGTAATTGCAGTGAAAGGTGGTTCTACAAAGTATTGACTCAGGGGGGCGCCATACAAATGTACCCCACACTTTTCACATAGTTATTTATAAAAAAATTTGAAAACCATTTATCATTTTCCTTCCAATTCACAATTATGTGCCACTTTGTGTTGGTCTATCACATAAAATCCCAATAAAATATATTTACGTTTTTGGTTGTAACATGACAAAATGTGGGAAAATTTCAAGGGGTATAAATACTTTTTCAAGGCACTGTATATATATATATATATATATCTATATATATATATATATAGATATATATATATATATATATATAGATATATATATATAGATATAGATATAGATATAGATATAGATATATCTATCTATATCTATATAGATAGATATATCTATATCTATCTATATAGATATAGATAGATATATCTATATCTATAGATATAGATATATATATCCAGGGCTTTTTTTCAGCTGGAACTTGGTGGAACTGAGTTCCACCACCTCTGTCTCAGGCCTTCTGCTCCCTTCTCATCACTATCACTTGTAAACACAGAAGTCCCGCTTCTGTGTTTATCAGTGACAGCTCATCTTTCAACTGCTCCCACAGATCTGATCTTCTGAGGGGCTCCCACAGAGTGCAGGATGGGGACAAGGGATATGAAGGTACCCGGGGTGCAGTGCCGATTCCAAAACCCCTACTGGATGATCTCTCTACAAGTGATAGAGGCAGAGCCACCTACAGTGTGTGGGAAGGTACTAGAGTGCTTCAACTTAATACAGCAACACAAGTAAGACATGTGGAAGATAGTGGAGCTTCTAAGAAAGGAAGGGGAAGATGGGGGCAGTGGATGGGGGGTTACATGCAGAGACCAGAGCTGAAGAGGGGGTGAAAGTGAGATGTGGATAGGGGATGCAGGGGCAAGCAGCTGTGGAAGAAGGTGAACCCCGAACTCTGCACTCTGTATTCAGAGCACCCCTTAACTCTGCACAATATACGTATCACACCCCCAAATTCTGCATATAGCGCACCCCTGCACTCTGTGTTTAACACCCCACCCCCAACTCGGCACTCTGTACGTAATGCACTCCTGGTAATTATTGCACCTTTAAGACCCTTCCACTGTAAGTGAAATTTGACCACACCATTTGATGCGGTTCGGAGGGTGTATATAGGGGGGGGGGGGGGTTTGGAGGGTCGTGGTAGAGTTCCTGCACCTATTCTCTGAGAAAAAAAGCCCTGTATCCATCTCAAGCAGTGCATCACTGTGCTGCTTTTCCTTTCCCTGTCCAGTTGCAGGCTGAGGGCGGGGCCAGCACAGTTTGGGCTCAGAGGCAGTGGGTTGAATGATGCCGACTATCAGACTAAAGACATTTTGTGGGGGGGGGGGAATAGTGCAGGGAAGAGCTCTGGCTTAAAAATGAATATTGCAAGCTGTTTTTTTATTTCATCATTTATTGGTGGGGAGATTTTCTCTCATTTCCTGTTCTGTCTTCACCGATTACCTGGAAAGGTAAACTCCTGGAGTGCTGCTGGAAGCTGAGGGGTTACAGAAGCTATTTATGACATGTTTTGTTATGTTTAAATGAGCTTTTCAGGATGTTCTGATAGGTTGGTAGCCGCTTGTTTTCATTGGGCTGCAAGTTAACATGCAATGTTAATGCATGTGCCTTAACATCCCGCAAAACATTATAAGCCCCAAACAAATATGTACAATTTGATTACATCAATAATTCTCCTTTACTAGGACTTTTTTTGTTTTGTTTTGTTTCATTTCTTGTCTTCACACATTACCTGGTCAGGAAAACTCCTGGAGTTTTGATTTAAATGCCCCATAAGGATTACAGAAGCTCCTGTCAACTTTTTTGTTGTATCTAACTTTTGTTTTTAAAAACTTTATTATTTTTATTACTAATATTTCTTTTATTTATTTTTTTTACAAGTTTTGTGAACTACTAAGCTCAAGTAGGAAGAAACACAAAGGCAGCTGTCAGCGACATGGATAGTTTATTAACAAAACCATGTGATGTTAGTTAACAAAGATATTTGCTATTAGTGTACTAAACCATTTGGTGTTGGTAAACAAAAATATGTGATGTTAGTAAACAAAGACATTGGGCATTAGTACAAAAGACCATGTGATGTTAGTAAACAAAGATATCAATTAGCAAACAAAACCATGTGATGTTAATAAACAAAGATATCTATTAGTAAACAAAACCAGGCAATGTTAGTAAACAAAGACATTTGCTATTAGTGCATTACCTATGTGTTGTTAGTAAACAAAACCATGTGATGTTAGTTAACAAAGACATCTGCTATTAGTACAGTAAACCATGTGGTGTTAGTAAATACAACCATGTGATGGTAGCAAACAAATTAATGTGGATGTTAGTAAACCAAGACATCTGTTATAGGTGCATTTAAAGGGGTTGTAAACCCTCATGGGTTTTCACCTTGAAGTGGTTGTAAACCATTTACAACCACTTTAAACTACAGGCAAGCCTATAATTAGGCTTGCCTGTAGCTGCACTGGATATCTCCTAAACCTGCACGGTTTAGGAGATATCCATCCCTGTATTTGCATGTGCCAACGTTATGCGGCACATGCGCATCTAAGCCAACTGAAGCAATGGCACGTACGTCCCTCAGTGACGTCATTGCAGCTCCAGCCAATCACAGCTCCGGAGCCGTGATACCCGGAAGCAAGCCCCGGGCGACATGTCGGCTGCCTGAGGGGGAGATGAAGACGGCTGCGCGGGATTCGTTCTCGGGTAAGTCATTCATAAAGAACTAGTATGCTATGCATACTAGCTCATTATGCCTTTATCTTGTAGGGTGTGTTTTTATTTTATTTTTTTGCAGGAGGGTTTACTTCCTCTTTAATGCATTCTATGCATTAAGGTGAAAAACCTTCTGTGGTGCTGCAGCCCCCCCGCGCGCCCGTTTTACTTACCTGACCCTGATCCTTCTCCGGCCGGAATGAGCACACCAGCTCTACCTGGTGTCTCATGTCCTGATTGGATAGCTTGATAGCAGCGCAGCCATTGGCTCCAGCTGCTGTCAATCAAATCCAATGATGCGGCGCTGGGGGGGCGGGACCAAGTCCTGCATTCTGTGTGAATGGACGCACATGCAGGACTCGGGAGCGCACCCGCAACGGGTGTCCACCAAGGAGAGCGCTTCTCCAACGTGGACACTCGATGTGGGGAGGAGCCACCAACGCCACTGAGGGACCCCAGAAGAGGATGATCGGGGACACTCTGTGCAAAACGGGCTACAGTGGAGGTAAGTATAACATGTTTGTTTAAAATAAACAAAAAACAAGGGTTTACAACCCCTTTAACCATGTGGCATTGGTAAAAAAAACCATGTGATGTTAGTAAGCAAAGATATCTATTGAAAAGAACCGCTGCTCACAGGTGAGTGGAATAGACCATAATCTTCATAGCATGCTGCACTCGGTGGGCTGCACACCCTGCCACTGCCAGCAGATATCTCCTAGAACAAAAGAAAATGATCGGCTGCACTCCCACACGATGCAATGTCGGCTTTATTGTGTCCAAAGTAGTAAAATCCTACAAACATAGGCAGAGGAGACAAATAGGTTAACGCGTTTCACACAGAGAACGTGCTTTGTCAAAAACAACTTTGTTTTTGTTTTTTGTTTTGTTTTTGTTAGCAAACAAAACCATATGATATTAGTAAGCAAATTTATATATTAGTAAAAAAAAAAAAATACTGTACATGTGATGTTAGTACATAAAACAATGTGGTGTCACTAAACAAAAGCCATGTGATGTTAGTAAGAAACATATCTATTATAAGTAAATAAAACCATGTGTTGTTCGTAAACAAAGACTTTGGCTATTAGTACACAAAACCACGTGGAGTTAGCAAACAACTATATTTATTAGCAAACAAAACCATGTGATGTTAGTAAATAAAGACATCTGTTATTAGTGCACTAAACCATGTGGTATTGGTAAACAAAACCATGTGTGGTTGTTAAAGCAGAGGTCCACCCTAAAAAAAAAAAAAAATTACATAAACAGGCTCTTTAAATTTTTAAAAAAAAAACATTTGGGAAAAAAAAAATTCTTACTTACCCGAAACGCCTGTTGCTAGGCAGTCTTCCTAATCTGCCACTTCCTTCTCTGCGGAGCTGTTCCTTCTCTTCAACCCTCGCGTGGTGTTCTGGGAAATCGGGCGCGCTGTCTTCTGGGACCTGTGTGTGTCCCAGAAGACAGCCGCCCATTCACATAGCGCCGCGCGACTCGCGCATGCGCAGTAGGAAACGGGCAGTGAAGCCGCAAGGCTCCACTGCCTGTTTCCCTTAGATAGAATGGCGGCGCCAGCACCCGATCCGATGGACGGAACGGCCTCTTGGGGCCAATGTGACGGGCTCCCTGGACAGGTAAGTGTCCTTATTAAAAGTCAGCAGCTACAGTGTTTGTAGCTGCTGACTTTTACATTTTTTTTTTAGTTGGAACACCGCTTTAAGCAAAGATACCTATTAGCAAACAAAACCATGTGATGTTAGTAAACAAAAAAATGCAATTTTACTAAATAAATCCACAAGATGTGACTTTTTTTTTCAAGTACATTTCACTTAAGAAGCACATTTGAGGTTCATTTTAACAAAAATTTGTCAAAAGGTGAAATCCATCATTATATAATTAAAGTTCACTCTGCCCATCCCCACTGCAGATCTGATCCTCCCGCAGAAAGCCATACAATTCCCAAATCCCGATTTCTTAGATTCTTAAATTGCGGGGCCGATATTTGGGAAACTGTAGCAAGTTGCAAATTAACAGCAAAAAATGCGCTCACAATGAAGCTTTTTATCTGGTGACACATTTATTTATTTATTACACTTACTTATACAGCGCTGTCAATTTACACAGCACTTCACATATATACAGTTGAACCTCGGATTACGAGCATAATCCGTTCCAGGAGAATGCTCGTAATCCAAAGTACTCGCATATCAAAGCGAGTTTTCAAATTGAAGTCAATGGAAACGAAAATCATTCGTTCCGCATTGACTTCAATGGGATGCAATACCGCATGTGGCCAGAGGTGGGAGGGGGGCGCCGGAGAGCCTCAGAAACATCCGGAAAGGCCTGAGGACACGTCGGCTGACCTCGGCAAACGTCTGAAAGGCTCGGAAACTGAGTATTTCCGTGTATATCTGTGTCTTTCCGAGCATTGCCAAACGGCGGCGTTCTGCTGCGATCGTCGCTGTTTGGCTCTTCTCGGCTGCGGCGCCCCCCTGCACGTCAGGCCAAATGCGGTACTGCAGGCCCTATTAGGTTGAATTCTGCTCGCCTTGCGAGACAACACTTGCAAACCGAGTCAGAATTTTTTAAAGAAAGTTGTTCGCAAATCAAAACGCTCTCAAACCAAGTTACTCTTAAACCGAGGTTCCACTGTATTATACATGCACATCAGTCACTGCCCTCAAGGAGCTTACAATCCAAGGTCCCTAACTCACATTTATTCATACACATACTAGGGCTAATTTAGACAGCAACCAATTAACCTACCAGCATGTCTTTAGAGAGTGGGAGGAAACTGGAGTACCCGGAGGAACCCCGCACAGGGCCAGGGGGAACATGCAAACTCCACGCAGGTTGTTTCCCTTGGTTGGATTCAAACCAATGCCCCCACTGCTGCTAGTCATTGGGCTGCCCCCATTCACAATTATTATTCGATGCCCCACACATAACAATTATCACTTATAAACTGCAAGGACGGATCAACTCCCCGCACCGCAACTCATCATGGCCCTGCGCTTATGGCAGAGATCACACAGCTGTATGGCACACGATGGATTCCTCTTGAGGCAGTGCCAGGGTCAGGTATTCACACCGCATCCGAAAGTCTTTTAACAGATCGTTCAATTAATCAAAAGGAATTCCCAGGGTACGGTGTTCTTTTTTTTTTTTTTTTTTTTTGCGGCGTCGCGGTTCAGATTGGCCCTTCTTGCTGCGTTTTGCTGATTCTGAACATTAATTTGATGTGTGCGGACAGCGCGGCAATGTGCGAGGCCTTGTCAGGGGCATCAAGCAGCAAATTGCGGCTATTACCGAAGCTGAGGAAGGCATAACTTATCACAGCGCTTCTAAATTTAGACATCCAACAGGACAATTTTGCGGCTTCTCCTTCATCTATAAAAAAAATCGCCGGCTACAAAAATCTGCTGAATTGCAAAGATAATAATAAAAGGTAAACTCTGGACAAATATGAACTTTCCTTCTGTAAACTTACTTATGGCAGAGCTCCTAAACATCTCTAATCTAAAATTCGTGTTGTCAGGAAAGCCGGGGTACATGATCATGCCCAAAGACCTGCGAATGAGCAGACCTGTGCACAGGTTTAGGGTCATGCACACAATTCTGCACATGTGCACATGCGTTTGCCCATTAACGTGCATGCTGCCATTGATCTTGTCTCTGTTGGTTTGGTACTGTTTCCTGCCGGTGTTCTGCCGAGAAAGTTCCCCTCAGCGGATAAGGACCCCCCACTACTGCTTAGGCGCAGCGCTTGCGCAGTAGGAGCCGGCGGAAATAGCCGAAGCCGAATAGAATAGAAATCAGCTGTATACGGCGCCTGTAAGAGGGCCCCTCGCGGGCTCGGTTGCTCGCCACGCTTCGGGCACGGCCTCGCTTCGCTTGCCACTTTTTTATTCTCCCTCTAGGTCCACTTGGATGGTGGGGCTTGAACCTGGACCCAGGGCGCAGGCGTTGTGTACAGCTGATTGAAGTTTTTCAGCTTCGGCTATTTTTGGCGGCTCCTAGTCGTTCGTACTGCGCAAGAGCTGCGCCTGCGCAGTACAGGGGGGTCCTTATCCGGCAGGGGAACTTTCTCGGCAAGACACCGGTATGATACTGTTTAGACATGTGCAATTCGTTTCGTTCCGAATTAGTTTTTTAACGATCTTCGACAAATTCGTTAATTCGAAAATATCTGAATTAACAAAAACCCGTTTAACCACTTTAGCCCTGGAAGAATTTACCCCCTTTCTGACCAGAGCACTTTTTGCGATTTCTTCACTGTGTCGCTTTAACTGACAATTGCGCGGTCGTGCTACGTGGCTCCCAAACACAATTGACGTCCTTTTTTTCCCCACAAATAGAGAATTCTTTTGGTGGTATTTGATCACCTCTACAGTTTTTATTTTTTGCGCTATAAACAAAAAAATAGCAACAATTTTGAAAGAAACGCATATTTTTTACTTTTTGCTATAATAAATATCCCCAAAAAATATATAAAAAACATTTTTTTTCCTCAGTTTAGGCCGATACGTATTCTTCTACATATTTTTGGTAAAAAAAAATCGCAATAAGCGTTCATTGATTGGTTTGCGCAAAAGTTATAGCGTCTACAAAATAGGGGATAGTTTTATGGTATTTTTATTGATAATTTTTTTTTTTACTAGTAATGATAGCGATCAGCGATTTTTATCGTGACTGCGACATTATAGCGGAGACATCGGATAATTTTGACACATTTTTGTGACCATTGGCATTAATACAGCGATCTATGCTATAAAATTGCATTGATTACTGTAAAAATGTCACTGGCAGTGTAGGGGTTAACCACTAGGTGTGCGCTGTATGGGGTTAAGTGTGTCCTAGGTAGTGATTCTAACTGTAGGGGGGAGGGGCTGTGTGTGACACATCACTGATCACCGCTCCCGATTACAGGGAGCAGAGATCAGTGTCATTAGGCAGAACGGGGAGATGCTTGTTTACATCAGCATCTTCCCGTTCTTCCTCACCGTGAGACGACCACGTGTATGCCCGCGGACATCGAGACCGCGGGACCCGCGATCACGCTCACGCAGCTCCCGGCGGGCGCGCGTGTGCCCTGGAGTCGCCTCTTAAAGGGCAACGTACAGGTACGTTAATCTGCCTGTACGTGCCCTTCTGCCGCAGTATATCTGTGTGAGGCGGTCGGGAAGTGGTTAACAATTTTTTTCCAAATATTTGTAAATTCGTAAAACTGTAAATTAGAATATTCGTAAATTCGAATATTTGAAAATTCGGAAATTTGAAAATTCAGAAATTTAAAATTCGAAAATCCAAAAATTTGAAAATTAGAACAAAAATTCAAAAGAACTAAAATCCCAAAATAAGAACGAAATCCAAAAATTCGAAAATCTGAAATATTAACTAACTAATAATAACTTAACTACTACTAACTATTATATTATAGGTATTGGAGTTTCCTTTCAGATTTGGCTGTTAGAGAACGTAACGAATACGAAACGAATAACGAAATTTCCTCCTCCACTATATGTCATACACAGTCTGTGAGCATCTCCCGCTGTGTGTCTCGGAGCTGAGTGTGAAAACTTTGGCTGCGCTGTGAGAAAAGTCCGCCCTTCTCCTAGATCAGCTCGTGGGAAAGACGCAGTGTTCTGTCTATCACACAAGCTGATCTAAGAGGAAGGCGGAACTTTTCTCACACCGCGGCCAAAGTTTTTACACTCAGCTACGAGACACACAGCGGGAGATGCCCACAGACTGTTTAATCCAGGCACAGGCACTGACTACAGTGAGGCTGCAATTATGGGCATGGTGAGACTGCATTATGGGCACGGTGAGGCTGCGATTATAGGCACGGCGAGGCTGCCATTATGGGCACGGTGAGACAGCATTATGGGCACGGGGAGACAGCGTTATGGGCACGGTGAGGCTGCGATTATAGGCACGGTGAGGCTGTGATTATGGGCACGGTGAGAGAGCATTATGGGCACGGTGAGGCTGCGATTATGGGCACAGTGAGGCTGCGATTATGGGCACGGTGAGAGAGCATTATGGGCACGGTGAGGCTGCGATTATGGGCACAGTGAGGCTGAGATTATGGGCATGGTAAGTCTGAGATTATGGGCACGGGAGACTGCATTATGGGCATGATAAGGCTGCGATTATGGGCACGGTAAGGCTGAGATTATGACGTGTGACATCCTAGCCATGCCTCGCTATGTCCGGCTTCGGCCGTTGCCATAACAACGGTGCTAAATCAGCTAAAAGTAGTTGGATCTGTATGTGCATTATAATTAATCAAAATGAGTCGATTAATCGATTTTAAAAAAATCGATTAATCGAACATGAAAATTTTAATCAGTAACAGCCCTAGTTTATGTTTATGTTGGCTGTTCCCTGGATGTGTGTTAATGATTTTCCTGTTTACAGTTGCATTGTTAGGATAATGTGATCAGGCCATTACCTGATCTTGCAAGGTATATATTGTGTGTGAGTTTACAATAAAGTCAGTTCCAGTTCCAGTTTGCACCTAAGCTAGTGTACTCTAGTATCTTGGGTTCAATATTCAACTATAATGCCTGGTTCCTGATTCCAGACTGGAGGAAGCTATATCTGGACGGAGGCACCCAATCTGAATGCTAGACGTTTCGTCACAACCTGCAATTCAGTGCAATTCGAAGCATGTACGTGAAGGGAAATTTATTGAGGTGCGCTAAGTATCCAAAAAAGTACTCTTTTTTTTTTTTTTTAGTGCATTTAGGTGATACGTGCGTTAATATGTCCATCACCTTATGACAAAACCCCTAATACTGCTTTTGCTCATGTAGGCTCTCTGCCCGCTTAAGGTGACCCTCCGTTATTTAAATCCTAGCTCGAAAGAACAGCAATTTTATTGACCAGAATTGTACAACAGACATCCATACATTTAGGAACCAGTGCCCGTCTGTGGCCAGCGGCTGAACATTTCCCAAACTGAGCCTGGTGATGACCTGCAGATATTCTAGAAATTATTTTTGAAAATCACCTTGAAGTATTCCCCCCATGGTCTCACTTTGCAATTTGTTTTCAATAAGCTCCTCGTTATGTGATCCGCCCCAACATTTCCGCAGCAGAACACAAATGACAAAACGAGCAATGAAATATTCCACCAGGAACTGCCGGAGCAGACGGACTGAAAAAAGCCAAAAAAATAATAAAGCCGTTTTATGTGGCTGGCAATTAAGCATTTCTCAGCCGCTTCAAGAAAAAGCGCGCTTGGCACAGCGAGGCGGCCATTGGAGAAACACGACGGTAATGACAGTCTGGCATCGCCCGTATCCCTCCTGAGAATCCTATATATATATGTACATATATCTATATAACCTGACAGCATGGTTTTGTCTTTATATATCCACGGTGATAGGCGGCAGTACAATAGATCTCATGACTATTTTCTGAGCCGGGCCTTTCATTAGTCTGCACAATCCGCCAATGATCCATTTCACGACTCTTCTTCAGCAGGGAGGACTCGTTAGAAAGTGACAGTTCCCTTTTATTGGCAACATGATACACCTCACACCCATACTGCAGACTGGTGAATTGAATTTTGGACTGGATTCACACACAAAAAAGGTAAGAAAGCCTAATAACCCATAAACTATGGCACAAGAAAGGCTTTTGGTTGAGTAAACAAAACCATGTGATGTTAGCAAAGACATCCGCTATTAGTAAACAAAATCATGTGGTGTTAGTAAACAAAGACATGCAATGTTAGTAAACAAAGAGCATTTACATTCAGCCCCTTTACTCTGAAACCCCTAACTAATATCTAGTGGAACTAATTGCCTTCAGAAGTCACCTAATTAGTAAATAGAGTTCACCTGTGTGTAATTTAATCTCAGTATAAATACAGCTGTTCTGTGAAGCCCTCAGAGGTTTGCTAGAGAACCTTAGTGAACAAACAGCATCGTGAAGGCCAAGGAACACACCAGATCAGCATGTGGGGGACAGATCAAACATGTAGAAGAAGGTGCTCTGGTCAGATTAGACCAAAATTGAACTTTTTGGCCTTTTTGGCCTAAAAGAAACTCGCTGTGTGTGGTGGCACACTAACACTGCACATCACCCTGAGCACACCATCCCCAGCATCATGTTGTGGGGATGCTTTTCTTCAGCAGGGACAGCGAAGCTGGACAGAGTTGATGGGAAGATGGATGGAGCCAAATACAGAGCAATCTTAGAAGAAAACCTGTTAGAGTCTGCAAAAGACTTCAGACTAGGGCGGAGGTTCACCTTCCAGCAGGACAACGACCCAAAACATACAGCCAGAGCTACAATGGAATGGTTTAGATCAAAGCATATTCATGTATTAGAATGGCCCTGTCAAAGTCCAAACCTTAATCCAATTGAGAATCTGTGGCAAGAGTTGAAAATTGCTGTTCACAGACACTCTCCATCCAATTTGACAAAGCTTGAGATATTGTGCAAAGAAGAATGGACAAAAATGTCACTCTCTAGATGTGCAAAGCTGGTAGAGACATCCCCAAAACGACTTGCAGCTGTAATTGCAGAGAAAGGAGGTTCTACAAAGTATTGACTCAGGGGGGGCTGAATACAAATGTACCCCACACTTTTCACATATTTATTTTTAAAAAACAATGAAAACCATTTATCATTCTCCTTCTACTTCACAATTATGTGCCACTTTGTGTTGGTCTATCACATAAAATCCCAATAAAATACATTTACGTTTTTGGTTGTAACATGACACAATGTGGGGAAATTTCAAGGGGTATGAATACTTTTTCAAGGCACTGTATGGGCCCCTTGGATCCTTTTGATGGGCACATCAACCTACAAAGCTCTCTCTTTCTTAGAGGTTAATAGATCTTTTATCCTACTCTATTTTGTACAGTATTATCATGGTCTGGTTGAATAAACAAAACCATGTGATGTTAGTAAACAAAAATACTGTATTTCTTGGCGTATAACACTCACTTTTTCGCCATGAAGATCGGGTGCAGATAACGTGTGCGTGTTATACGCCAATACTTCAATTTTAGCTGCCTCAGATGGGACGGGGAGGGGGGCGGGATGAGCGCCGTCAGATTACATACAGTGAGAATCTCCTGTTTACTTGGCGGCCTCTGTAATAGGAAGTCCCCTCTCCTGGGCCGCCATTGGACCACTGTTCTGTCTATCATAGGAGATTCTCACTGTATGTAATCTGTCGGCGCTCATCCCGCCCCTCTCCCTGTACCCTCTAGGCTGCACTGATGGCAATGGTGAGGCTGCTGCATTGATGGCAATGGTGAGGCTGCTGCATTGATGGCAATGGTGAGGCTGCTGCATTGATGGCAATGGTGAGGCTGCTGCATTGATGGCAATGGTGAGGCTGCTGCATTGATGGCAATGGTGAGGCTGCTGCATTGATGGCAATGGTGAGGCTACTGCATTGATGGCAATGGTGAGGCTGCTGCATTGATGTGGACTGATGAGGCTGCATTGATGGCACTTGTGAGGTTGCAGATGGGCACTGACCCTTATTTTGCTTCAAAGTTCCTTATTTAAAATTTAAATTTTTTTCATGAAACGTCCCTCTTAAAATGAATGTGCGTGTTATACACCTGTGCGTGTTATACGCCGATAAATACGGGTAACTGTTATTAGTTAACAGAACCATGCAATGTTAGTAAAACCTTCAGAAGAACCCAATAAAAACTAGAGGCGCTATGGCTCAGGAAAAAAAAAACTTTCAAATACTCACTAGATATGGTGCCTCTATGCCTTACATAGGATTTTCCCACAACCCCCTCTGATTGCTGGCACTGTGGTGAAGCAGAAGGAATCATGCTGCATATTTGGTGGAGCTGTCATGGTACAATGGGATGCTACTTTGACATATATTGCCACAGGTATGATGATTTTCAATTTCCCACAGATAGTATTATTGTCCATCTTCCTAGGATGCTTCTCCAACATCATTATCATCAAGACTCTCCTTTGTTTCGTTCTTTCCATCACATGTACTGTCAAACAAGGACGTTGTGGATCTCCCACAGTCCCTCATATTAATGACTGGATACGAGAGCTTTGCTTACTTATGAGAATAGAAAACCTATTTTCTATTCTTTTGTGTAACTTCATGATACATGAGACCACTTTAATGACCAATGCAGGCCTCAGATCCTCTTCATGGGAACATCAACCTACAGCATTCTCTCTCACTTAGAGGTTCTTAAATCTTGCACCTTACTCCATGTTGAAATATCATGGTGTGATTAAGACCTTCAGCATTCCATCTTGTTCATTAATGCCAATCTTATATTTCTATCATATGTTGTCTTACCCTTTTGGTGAAATGGACCATCGAACCACCGTAGCGCCTTCCCCTCTATTAGTTTGCTTTTCTTTTCTCCTTTATTTAGTCCTCCAACCCCCTTCTCCAGACTATTCTTCTGAATGCCTGGTACATCCAACCTTTGTAGAAGACATACAAACATCTGTGATGTACTTCACCTATTTCATTATCTTTTTATGAAATTGTATATTGTGTTGGAGAACTTGTCCTTCACACCTTATGGACAGCGGCCCGGATTGTTCTGTTGTACTGTTAACTTTTATCTTTTAAAAAAAAATCTTATTATGTAAAAACGAAAATGACATTTGGAGGAAATAACAGCCGTTATTTTTTGTGACAGAGCAGCACTTGGCGTTGTGATGGTGCTTGGTGGACAGCGATGAATTTTCACTTTTAGGCTCAAACATGAAAAACGTGCTTAAAGAATAGAATTTGTTAGGTGGGGAAGCCAATGGGGGTCATTCAGCTAGTTCTACATTTCTGGGAAATGTTTCTGGAGGCACTGGCTGGGGATTGGGGTGCTGGTTATAGTGTGGCAGACAAAAATGATAGAGAACTGTATGGGTTCTGCATGTGTTTTCATTAGTGGGGGTCATTTTCTACTAGAATTCTGCATATTTGATTCTAGAAGTGAAACAAATAACAGCTAGTGGTAAGATAGAACCAGTGGGAAGGTGTTCAATTCAGTTTGTTTCAATATGTCATAATCTAAGTAGAGACCCTCTGCAGTGCAGTTACCATATAAATAAGGTTCTTATTAGTGCCCTAGAGTTCAGCCTGGGTAAATACTGCCAAGATATAGCTGTTATGCTGTAGGTCTGTACCACCTCTTGGCGGGAGCCATGTTGGGGTTCCCAGTGCGGTCTGGAACCTATAAACTTATATAGACTTGTGGTACCTTTACTGAATCCTGTTATGGACTTTTGCTACCTCTTGTGGTTTTACTACCTAGCATGGATTCTTGCCTTGAGAAGGGCTCTTTATGGATGTAGCCACCTGCCTAAGGTATGACTTGGGTGCCTTAAACCCCGCCCATAAGCTTTTATACTTGAAACATAATTGTGATTTGGCAATGCCAATTTTTATTGGCAGGTCCACTTTAAATTTTGGCATTAGGTGAAGAGCGAGGTTAGGGTTGATCTTTGTTATTTATTTATTTTATTTTTTTATTAGGGGGGGTATTACCAATTACTTTACAGTGAAATTGTCACAACCAGAAAAGTCCCAGGTCTTAGTGAAATGTAAAGTGACAGTCCATTGTAAGATTATGGCATGATGGAGTGAGAGGTTTGGGAAGGGAGTGTCAGAGATGAGGTAAGGGAAAGAAGTGTTGAATGGAATATTAAGGCGAAAGGGGTGTCAGAAGAAGGGTAAGACAATTATGTTCAGATGGAGAGGTAAGGGGAGGCAGCTGGAGGCAGATAAAACAAGTAAAGAAGGGGAATGTTGGGGTAAAGGTACTGGTAATGGTGGCGATAAAAGGGCAGTGAGAATCGGGGGGGAAGAGAATAGGAAGAATGTCAAAGAGAGATTTAAGGGAAGACTTGTGTCAGACAAGAAGGATAAGGGAGGAAGGGTCAAAAGAACAGGTAAAAACAGAGGAAGTCAGGGGCAGTGATAAGGGCAGGAATGCTGGAGGTCATGATAACAGATCAGAGTCTTAGAGGAAAAACTAAGGGAAGGGAGTGTCAGAAATACAGCTGAGGGAAATGAGTATCACAAGGATAGCTAAAGGCAAGGCAGTATCAGAGGAACAGCTAGGGGAATTGAGTGTTAGAGCGATAGTCAGGGGAAAAGGTGGCATGACAGGAAGGGTATGTCAAATGCACTGGTAACGGAAGGGAGTGTTAGAGACAGTAGTAAGAGAAGGAAGTGTCAGAGGCAGTGGTAGAGGAAGAGGGAGTGTCAGAGGCAGTGGTAGAGGAAGAGGGAGTGTCAGAGGCAGTGGTAGAGGAAGAGGGAGTGTCAGAGGCAGTGGTAAGGGAAGGGAGTGTCGGAGGCAGTGTTAAGGGAAGTGACTGTCATAGGCAATGGTGGAGTAAGGCAGTGTTAGAAGCAGTGGTAGGAAGAGGGAGAGTTAGAAGCAGTGGTTAAGGGAAGCTGAAAAATTTTGGATGGTTTTTCCGAAGGAATTCCGCTCAAGCTTGGCTTCCATACACACGGTCACACAAAAGTTCGCTGAACTTTCAACCGTCAAGAACGCGGTGACATACAACACTACGACGAGCTGTGAAAATGAAGTTCAATGCTTCTGAGCTTGCGTCGAATTGTTTGCGAGCATGCGTAGGAATTTTGCGCGTCGGAATTGGTACAGACGATCGGAATTTCCGATCTGAACTTTTTCCGACGAACAATTAAGAACATGCTCTCAATCTTTTGCTGGCTGGAATTCCGCCAGCAAAAGTCCGATGGAGCATACACAAGATCGCATTTTCGGACCAAAAGCTCTCATCGGACTTTTGCTGGCGGAATTTCCGCTCGTGTGTACGGGGCATTAGGGGAAGGTTGTAGAATACAGATGGGAATTTATAAACTACATGAACACTAAATATAGTGTAACTAATAGTATTTAAGTCTTCCTGCCATCTGTATCTGTTCCTTCAGATTTCACTGAATTGGCTGCCACTGCAGACGTCATCTCTGGAATATGTTCCTCACAATTGTCACTTTTCTTCAGGCAAAACCTCGTTTCAGCCATCCCCATATGTCACCGAGCTCACTGAGCCGCTTTCTATAAAGTCCATAGATTGCAGTATATCATCCCATCTATAATCACCATTACTAATTAGTTATCTCCAGAGGAAGGCAGATTAGGAGATCAGAGTGCAACCAGAAGATGTATTTTCATCGGGGTGTGGCGGCCATCCAGGATAATATCATCGCTGCATGTCAAGATACTGATTATACCGCCAGCCTGTCCTCCTCCATCTGCTCTTCCTGGAAAGCTGATTATGTGCCATCAACGGCAAGATCTGTGGGCCCCATCCCAGAATATCACTAGAAGGACAAACAGGCTCTACCGAAACTTCTCATCCCCCCCTGACAGATACACTGTGATATATTCTGCAGATTATTCTATCAATGACCTTCCTAGAGATCTGCGGAACATTGTTCAGTCCCATTTCCCTCCTGACAGATACATATTGATATATTCTGAAGATTATTCCATCACAGACCTTCTTAGAGATCTGCAGAACATTACACCATTCTAAGTCTTTCTCAAGTTTTTTAACATGGAGGAACCCTCAAAATAACTCTCAGGTGTCAGGGAACCCCTACTAATAATTACTGTATCTATAGCTCACAGTACATTAGTGTGAACAGTAGTCTGTGATATAAATAAAGGAATGCGGTCCATTACACCTGGTCTTCTCTATACAACAAAATTATTTTAAAGCTGAAGTCTAGCTACATTTTTTTTCTGTATAACTTTAGATCGGTGACTTACCTGTAATAAAGGATATCCCAGGATGTGCAGGCTGCTGGATTCTGTAGAAATCTTCACTGCAGGGCTGCCCCGTCCTCTTCCTGCTGCTTAACTTCCAGCACTGTGGGGGTTAACAGCTTCGGGTCTTCAGGCTCAGCTTCATTAAAGTTGATCCGAGTGGGACACACCCCTCCTGTCCTCCCCTCCAATGAGAAAGGTTGTTTCCTTTATTAATAACGGCCTGTAATAGAAATTGTGAATAGCAGAGAGAATTCTGTGACTGATCAGACTCTCCTCCATTCGCAAATTATGTTACAGGCAGTGTATTCAGTGAAAGAACTTTTCTTATTGGAGGAGAGGGCAGGAGGGGGCATGTCCCTGTTGGATCATGTTTAGTGCAGCTGAGCCTGGAGACCCGAAGCTCCTAACCCACACAGCACCAGAAGTTCAGCAGCAGGAAGAGGACAGGGCAGCCCTGCAGTGAGGATTTCTACAGAATGTGGGTACCTAATATCACTAAAGCTCTAGAGAAAAAATGTTCTTTTTAGCTAAACTTCAGTTTTAAGTAGTACTAATTAAATGAATAATAATAACTAGAAAACTAAAAAGAATTTCAGGTATGGATATTTTAACAATTTTCTTGGGGGGAGGGGGGTGGACTGCAGCCTCCCAGCCAGCCAGCCAGCCACCCCCCC
This sequence comes from Lithobates clamitans, assembly GCA_037952925.1. Taxonomy (NCBI): domain Eukaryota; kingdom Metazoa; phylum Chordata; class Amphibia; order Anura; family Ranidae; genus Lithobates; species Lithobates clamitans. Next base: position 247,313 of record JBBGZY010000890.1, read on the forward strand.
AGCCAGCCAGCCAACCTAACACCCCCCACCCCCGACACTCGTTCGCTCCATCGTCGCCCCCCCCCCCCCCGTTAATCGATTGATGCATTACTTGCCCGTCGCCCGCCAGCCTCTGCACTTACCTCATCCCCCTTACCCCCTCCTCCCGAGTCCCGGTGGTCTCTTGTCCTCCTGGCCAATCGGGTCTCGGGACCCGCTTCCTGATTGGCCGGGGGAAGAAGCAGGACGACATTAGCGAATATTAATTCGCTAATGTCACACAACTGGATGGGCTCTGGTGGCAGTGCTCTGCTCCCCGAGCCCAACCTTTTTGAAGCCAATTAGAGTCTCTGCCTCTAAACATGTGCTTCTAAAGATAAAAAAAAAAACGCTATTGGAATCCATGCGTCCAGCACCCTGCATGTAGATTAGGGGGGTGGTGCCCCTGCGCCCTGTATGAGCGGATGATAGTTACATTGTTCCAGCTTGGACCAATGTAACTATGTATATACCATACTTGTGGGACCCCTGTAGAAGCTGGAAATCTCTCTATAGACAACGCTACTACAGTGATCTCCACTAGGTTCCAGGTCCAGTACAGAGCGGCTAGTTGTGAACACAAGAGGTTGACTGCTCGGCACGGACACCATTCAGGGGATGCTTTGCATTTTCTCAATGAATGCAAAGCATTTTCTCATTGGACGAGGTGGAAAGCGCTTTCCATTTAATGGGAATATGCAAAGCCATCTCTGAATGGTGTCCCTGCTGAGCAGTCAACCTCCTGTGTTCACAATGCAGCAGTACAGCTTCACAGCACAGGACCTGGAAGCTACTGGAGATCACTGGAGTCCGGGTGTAGTAGCTGTGTCTACACAGTGATATCCAGCTTGTAGAGGGATCCCAAAGGAATGGTATATACAAAGTTACATTGGTCCAAAATGGACCAATGTAACTATGTAAAATTATTCATACCTGTGGATATCTGCAGTGTTTCACATTGATGTGAGTGGAAAAAAGCTGCTTTGTATGATGGTAAATGGAGAAGTTTCCCAATTCATTGTTGGTAAGTGAAGTAGCGCTTTAACATTAGTAGTGTCATCTTACATTGATGGTCAGTGAGTTGCTCCATTGCATTGGAGAAGGTCATTGTAGAAGGATCCCCTTATAATGGTGGACATTGCAAGACTGAGTAAGAGAAGGCGCTATTACACTGGTGGGGTAGGTGGACAGAATGCCCCTTACATTGGTGGACTTGGAGGGGTGTAGAGGCACACTTTGTATGGATAATGATCGTCAAACTTAACGTTAATATTGAATTGAGGTTGACATTCCACAAGTGATGCGTAAAGCCAATGCGTTTTGGTGGAAGTGCCCCCCCCCCTTTGTCAGAGCTATGGTGATGGGCGTGGTAAGGACTGACCTGGAGTTGAAGCTCAGTTATGATAGAATCCTTTAGGAGCTTTCAGATGGCAAAAACCAGCATGTCCATATCCAGCAGGTTCCCCACCATCTGACAGCTCCTAAAGGACTCTAACTGACCTTCGGTTCCGGGTCAGTCCCGATAACACACCACACAGCTCTGACGAAGAGGGAGGCACTTTCCACGAAAAGTGTTGGCTTTAAACATCACCTGAGCACTGTTAAAATTTTTTAACAAACTTTTTAATATGAAACTCAAATGGGACAATCTTCTATACCGAGTGCAACTCTACACCCATCCATGTCTTTCTTAGGGAGGGCCTTTCCGTCGCTACCAGAGAGGCAGGAGCTGAAACCCCAACAAGGCTTACCTACATTAGACCTTTATTGGCTACATACCCTCTTGAAGCACAACGCATCCCAGATCACCTCCAGTGATATCAGACCATATAATGGTCCAGTGCAGCTACACAAACACAATGGATGCTCCTTACATTGGTGGTCAGTGGAAAGAAGGTCCCATACGGTGGAAGTAAAAGGGAGAAAAAACCCCCCTTTACAAATAGCTCTGTATAGCAGTGGTGGCTGGGGGTATATTTTTTTGGGGGTGGTCCCGAGTCCACCCTTTTTTGAACCCAATTAGAGCCTCATGTGCTCATGAAAAAAAAACCCATTGAAATCCATGCGTCCGGCACCCTGCATGTAGATTAGGGGCCGGGCGCATGGATTAGGGGGGCGATGCCCTGCGCCCTGTATGGACGGGCCGCCACTGCTGTATAGAAAGCTGCAGAACTTACTTGCTCCATACCATCTGTCTGACAGAGACATATTGATATATTCTGAAGATTATTCCAATAATGACCTCTTTATAGAGATCTGTGGAATAATGCTCTGTTCAGTGTTAATTTTGACGTCAAATTTCGATTCAGTTTTATTCATAGTCTTTTGACTAAAATGGCATTTTAGTTTTAGTTGTAGTTTAGTCATCTGAATTGTTTTAGTTTTAGTCATATTTTAGTTGACTAAAATCTGCAGCACATTTTAGTCAATAAAATCATTTTAGTCGACTAAAATCGAATGGGTTTAGTTCAGTTGTAATGCATTATTTAAGCATTTCTCTAGAATTTCCAAACTCATTATACACTCCTGGAGTAAATATAAATAAAGAGGAGGCCTGTAATGCACAGTAAGAGCTCTGGACGGTGCTCTGAAGAGGCCTCTAATGCACAGTGAGGAGCAAGGGCGGCTCGTCTATTAAGGGCGCACATCACTGCCCCCCCCATCCATGCGTTCGGCCCCCATTCAGTATTCAAATGGGGGGTGGGGGGGGGGTTAAAGCACATGATTAGAGCCAGAGGCTCTAATAGGCTTCAAAATATGGTGGGCTCTGGGCACAGAGCACTGAATATTCGCTATTGTCACACTGATCCTCCTCCCAGCCAATCAGGAAGCGGGTCCTGAGACCCATCAAGGCTTTAGACAAGAAGATCTGGATGCCGCACACTGGGTAAAGTTGAAAACTTGTTGGGATCATCAAAAATACAAGACCATCATACAGAGAGTACAGGAAAAGCTGACGCGTTTCGCACTCGGAGCTGAGTGCTTACTCATAGAGACCTGAGACCCATCACCCGATTGGCTGAAAGGACAGGGGGTTGGATTGGATGCCTAGGAGGAGGAGGGAGGAGACGCACGGCGGAACCCGCCATGATGCAGAGGAGGAGAAGACCCGATGGAAGCCGCGAGCCGCCGCCCATCTACAGCCTAGATGGGGTAAATGTGGGGCTGGATGACCGACTGACACGGATTGTTTGCCGCCCCCCCCCCACAAAAAAAAACACCAGCACCGCCACTGGGGAGGAGTGATCTGTATGGTCTGAGGAGGCTTGTAATGCACACAGTGCTCTGGACGGTCTAAGGAGGCCTGTAATGCACACAGTCCTCTGGATGGGTTGAGGATGCCTGTAATGCACACAGTGCTTTGGATTGTCTGAGAAGGCCTATAATGCACACAGTGCTCTGAACGGTCTGAGGAGGCCTGTAATGAACACAGTCCTTTGGACTGTCTAAGGAGGGCTATAATGTACACAGTTCTCTGAAAGGTCTGAGGAGGCCTGTAATGAACACAGTCCTCTGGATGGTCTGAAAAAGCCTGTAATGCACACAGTGCTCCAGACAGTGGTCTTAGGAAGCCTGTAATGCACAGTGCTCTGGACAGTGTGAGGAGACCTGTAATGCACACAGTCCTCTGGATGGATTGAGAAGGCCTGTAATGCACAGTGCTCTGGACAGTCTGAGGAAGACTGTAATGCACACAGTGCTTTGGATGGTCTCAGGAGGCCTGTAATGCACACAGCCCTCTGGACGGTCTGAGGAGGCCTGTAATGCACAGTGCTCTGGATGGTCTGAGGAGGCCTGTAATGCACACAGCCCTCTGCACGATCTGAGGAGGACTGTAATGCACACAGTCCTCTGGACGGTCTGAGGAGGCCTGTAATGCATATAGTCCTCTGGATGGTCTGAGGAGGCCTGTAATTCTGCACATTGCTCTGAACGGTGGTCTGCAGGCCTGTAATGCACACAGTCCTCTGGATGGTCTGAGGAGGCCTGTAATGCACATAGTCCTCTGGATGGTCTGAGGAGGCCTGTAATGCACACAGTCCTCTGGACAATCTGAGGAGGCCTGTAATTCTGCACATTGCTCTGGACGGTGGTCTGAGGAGGCCTGTAATGCACACAGTGCTAAGTACGCTACACCACTAAGCATGCTATGGTTGTTACCTTGCTTGCTGTGAGGGGAAATGCTCACAGGCTTAACAGGTGAAGCTGAGAAGAAACCAGAAATTTGGTTAAATGTCCCTCCCTCATATTTTTGTTCCATTTTCATTCAATGCTAAAAATTGGAATCGTTTTCGTCAACAAAAATTTGGGGTAATTATTGTTTAAATGTGAAGAAAGTCTGAATGGCTGCACCTCAGTAAAATTACCTTTATTGATCGATAAATCAGAACAGCAATCCAGAATATACAAGTGAGGGATATAGCATACAGCTAACGCGTTTCACACAATCTTCGGTGCTTAATCGTAGCTCTTTTTTTTTCTAGTTTTCGTCACTGGAAGCATGTTGCTGATGAAAGTTATGTCAAAAATATTTTCATCGACAAAATTAACACTGGCTCTGTTCTATCTACCGCCTGACAGTTACATATTGATATATTTTTCATATTATTCCATGACTGACCTTTATACAGGTCTGCAGAACATTGCTCTGTCCCATTTACCCCCTGACACATACATATTAATATATTCTGCAGATTATTCCATCACTGACCTCTATAGAGACCTGCAGAATATTGCTCCATCCCATCTCCCCCTGACAGTAACATATTGATATTTGCTGCAGATGATTACTGACTCCTCCAGAGGTTCTGCAGAGCATTGCTCTCTCCAAGGGCATATATATTGCTCCATGGAGCGCTGTAATTAAATGAACGGACACGGTTCTGCTAGTTGAATTCAAAAAACGGTTACTCCTTCCAGCCTCACATGACGCCTGTACAGAAAATAACAATGTCATCTTTTGTTACCTTCGCCGCTGTGAAACCCCAGAAAGGAATATTGGGTTTCCCTAACAAGGACACAACCTAATCCTGCGTGTCGGAATTGTCAGGAGGATTGTGACTGGGTGATGATGACACTCATTATAAGAGCGGCTCAGACACACTGCCAATCAGGCCGGACGGCCATCTCCGGGTGCCTCAATAGAGACTTGGAGTGACAGAAGTAAAATCAATATGACAATATAATGACACAAAGCCATTATCACTATGATAATTAACTTCTCTGGGAGAAGACTGGATAGAAGAGATCAAGAATCTGACATTCATCGAATATTCTCTGCAGGTGAATCTTCTAGGTCCATATGTTGTAATGACAGTGATGGACTCTCCACCAGAGAAGGTTTGGTGTCCAATGCATGGAGAAGACTGAAATACAAAATTATATATAATAATAATAATAATACAAAAAAAAATAACCATTGTTCTCATCATTATTATTAACCACCTCCTGTCCACGCTATAGCCAAAAGACGCCTACAGCTCGGACCTAATTTGCCGGGAGGGCGTCTATAGACAACCTCCCGTACTCGAGCGGCCTGCGCGCCCTCTGCAGGGCGCGCGCGGCGCGCTCTGTGATCAGCCAAGTCTATAAGACTTGGCTGATCACAGATCGGAGTAAGCGGTCGATCCCGACCCCTTACCACGTGATCAGCTGTCAGCCAATGACAGCTGATCATGTGATGTAAACAGAGCCGGTAATCAGCTATTTTTTCACCTCACACTGGTAGCGTGAGGAGAAAAAGAAAAAGCCGATCACCAACGGCTGTGAGAGGAACATCAGTCCTGATCATGGAGAGCCTCTACAGAGGCTTCTGTGCCCACCTGTGCTACCTACCAGTGCCCACCAGCACCACCTACCAGTGCCCACAGTGCCACCCATCAGTGCCCACAGTGTCACCTATCAGTGCCTCATCACCAGTGCTGCCTATCAATACCACCTACCAGTGCCCATCAGTGCCACCTACCAGTGCCCATCAGTGCCACCTACCAGTGCCTATCAGTGCCCATCAGTAACATCTATCAGTGCCACCCATCAGTGCCACCCATCAGGGCCCATCAGTGCCATCTTATCAGTGCCCATCAGTGTCGTCTTATGAGTGCCTATCAGTGTCACCTTATCTATGCCTATCAGTGCCCATCAGTGCCTATCAGTGCAGCCTTATCAGTGAATATCAATGAAGGAGAAAAATTACCCAATTGCAAAATTTTATAAAAAACTATGAAACATGTTTTTTGGGTTTTTTTCAAAAATTTCTGTCTTTTTTTGTTTGTTTAGCAAAAAATAAAAACCCAGAGGTGATTAAATACCACCAAAAGAAAGCTCCATTTGTGTGAGAAAAATGATAAAAATTTCAGTTGAGTACAGTGTAGCATGACCGCACAATTGTCATTCAAAGTGTGACAGCGCTGAAAATTGGTCTGGGCTGGAGGGGGGTTTAAGTGCCCAGTAAGCAAGAGGTTAAATACAACAACTTTCTCATGAAATCAGCTAAATACAATCCAGGTGGACCAAAGTAAAAGGTGTGCAAAGTTTATTTTCTTTAGAAAGGCTGCAGTGAAAGTCACTTTCTCTCGGTTTGGAAGCAGTGGTCTCTAGGGGGCGTATTGGAGCTCTGCAGAGAGACCACTGCTTCTACACACAGAGCAAAGGTTTTTCTCTAAAGCGTAGTGACAAGGAACAGGCTTTTCTGTTCTGGTTTGTCGCTGCTTCCAGAAGTAATTTAACTTTGCACGCTTTTTGTTTTGATACACTTGGAATGTACAGTGCCTTGAAAAAGTATTCATACCTCGTGAAATTTCCCACATTTTGTCATATTACAACCAAAAACGTAAATGTATTTCATTGGGATTTTATGTGATAGACCAACACTAAGTGGCACATAATTGTGAAGTGGAAGGAAAATGATAAATGGTTTTCAAATTTCCTTTCACTGCAATTACAGCTGCAAGTCTTTTTGGGGATGTCTCTACCAGCTTTGTACATCTAGAGAGTGACATTTTTGTCCATTCTTCTTTGCAAAACAGCTCAAGCTCTGTCATATTAGATGGAGAACGTCTGTGAACAGCAATTTTCAAGCCTTGCCACAGATTCTCAATTGGATTTAGGTCTGGACTTTGACTGGGCCATTCTAACACATGAATATGCTTTGATCTAAACCATTCCATGGTAGCTCTGGCTGTATGTTTAGGTTCGTTGTCCTGCTGGAAGGTGAACCTCCGCCCCAGTCTCAAGTCTTTTGCAGACTCTAACAGGTTTTCTTCTAAGATTGCCCTGTATTTGGCTCCATCCACCTTCCCATCAACTCTGACCAGCTTCCCTGTCCCTGCTGAAAAAAAAGCATCCCCACGACATAAGGCTGCCACCACCATGTTTCACGGTGGGGATGGTGTGTTCAGGGCGATGCGCAGTGTTAGTTTTCTGCCACACATAGCGTTTTGCTTTTAGGCCAAAAAGTTCAATTTTGGTCTCATCTGACCAGAGCATCTTCTTCCACATGTTTGCTGTGACCCCCACATGGTTCCTCACAAACTGCAAACAGGACTTCTTATGTCTTTCTTTCAACAATGACTTTCTTCTTGACACTCTTCCATAAAGGTCAGATTTGTGGAGAGCACGAATAATAGTTGTCCTGTGGACAGATTCTTCCACCTGAGCTGTGGATCTCTGCAGCTCCTCCAGAGTTACCATGCGCTTCTTGGCAATATCTGGGCAATATCACTATATTTTACTATTAAGAAGCCACCTATTGGATTTATATTTTCATCCCATGTTCGTGACTTTTTAGCACAGTTCAACATCTCATGAGGACCTAACCTTTCCATTTACCCTATTTTTGGACTATTCACCATATATTGCACATATTGATTACTATTGGTACATCATTTATCATGTTTGCTATTATTCACCAGTTATTTGTATTTATTTATTTGTATCAGTCATGAGTATATGATTACCCTTTTGCTATTTACTATATTATTATTATATATATTTTTTTCTGGATGCACTCTATGCACTTTAGTAGTCCTATTATAATTGATTTCACAATATCCTACCTAGAGGAGATTTCCTCAGGCAATTAGATCACTGCGCGAAATCATCTTTGTTTTTTAGTTATGCAGAAGCAGTATTCTCTCTGCAGAACTCTGACACACCCCTTACTGAGTCAGACTTATAACTCTGCTATGAGCAAAGCTGACTCAGCAATGGGTGTGTCAGACCTCTGCAGAGAGGCCACTGCTTCCACTGTCCATCTCTGCAGCATGAGTCTTGGTACAAGCAGAGATCTTAGGTACAAACATTGATAAATAGACCTCCTTATGTATCAACAACTAATCGCTGTATTAACCTGACATGGGGAGGAGGGTGGTTCTTAAAGCCGTACTCCCGATGTTGTACCCACTTCCATGTCTTCCTGCTGCAGTGGGAACACATTATGAATTATTTGATTTATGTTATTTGTCATTAATCAAGAGGAGTTGATAAATATTAATGTCAAGCTGTTTTCTCTTTAAATATAACTCGGAATAACAATTTACAGAAGGTGATTTATGACATATTAATATGATTGGAAGGCTGTGCAGATGTAGTGTGGACCAGCCTAGTATGTTATACAGGAGGCAGAGCAGATATTTATGGGAGATATTCATGTCTTCTGGGCTCCCAGGAGCAGAATTTTAGGTGCAGCTTGTGTGCCGAGGATCAGACCTCAGATCCGCACTCATTTTTCTATGGGAATTTCGCTGTTTGCAGCACGTTGTGTATCAAGCCTCCATGGCAGTTGCATGTATGTTGCATGTATGGGATAGGTCTAGATTCAGGACGAGCAATTCTAATTTCACCAAAATTGATTGTACAGCAAACACATGCTGAAATATTGCTGATTGGCCCTATTGCCATGCGATCCTGCAAAACTAGCTTAAAGGGGTTTCTGCTGTTGTGTTACATGGCTTTGTTTATAAACAGAGCCATCAATCAATCATACTATGACTTCTTCTATGACTCGGATGCTCCATCAGTGAGATCTCCCCCCATAGCTCGGTATCAGAGACATAAAAGACACTGTAAAGCCTCATACACACGATCCGATTGTTGGCCAAACGAGCGTCTGATTTTTGTCCAAAGGGCGTGTGCCAGGAACTTGTCTTGCATACTAACGGTACACAATTGTTGGCCAACAAACACGAACGTAGTGACGTACTAGACGTGCTACGAGACGATAAAGAGGAAGTTCATTTCTCAAATGCCACCCTTTGGGCTCCTTCTACTAATTTCGTGTTAGTGGAAGTTTGGTGAGTGTTGATTCACGTTTTTCAGTTTGTGCTTTTCAGTTCGTGTTTTTCAGTTCGTTTTTGAACCAGCCATGTTGCGGAATCGGAGGAGAGAATGTGCTATTATTGGGCTTGGAGTTATTGCTTTGACCTAAGTCCAGTCCAGGAACAGGAGGAGGAGGAGTTCTTGGACCAAAAATTGGTTGCTTAATGGTGACCAACTATGTCATATGCCATTGCTGCGGGAGTTTCAGGAGAATAATCCGGATGATTTTCGGAATTATCTCCGGATGACGGACCCCTGCTTTCACCAACTCTTGGCATTGGTGACCCCCTAAATTAAGAAACATGACACATGCATGAGGCTTGCCATCACTCCAGAGCAAAGGCCACCTTGCGGTACTTGGCGATGGGGAGAAGTCTCCAGGACCTCAACCTTACCACTGGGATCTCCCCCCAGGCTCTGGGACTCATTATTCCAGACACCTGCTCAGCCATTATTCAAGTCCTGCAGAAGGACTATATTAGGGTAAGTTTTTACCTTTCAGATCACATTTTATGTATTAATGTTTGCTAATGTATTGTATTCATTTGTTTATTACATAATTATCAATATTGTAATATTGTAATTGTGAATGTCCTCTGTGCCCTCATGCATGCTGTAAGCTTTTCCTGCTCCTTTTTTGGCCTACATGCATATTTTCCATAACTAACCTCCCCAGCATGCTATCCTGGGCCCATACACACCTAGCCTAGTAACTTCACAATGTTTTTTTTCAGCTACATTTTGGGACGTACCCTAAACAACCCCTGAAATGTGTACAAATGTTATTGTTGTCCTCAAATTCAGGCAGAGTGCAAGAGAGCATTTTTTGGGACCCAAACTCATTTGGAACCTTCCCTCCCCCCAAAAATGCTAAGTCAACAAATACAAATACTCTATCTGCTGACTTTGCAAAACCCATACACACTATCCCTCTTTTGTGTTCATATTCCTTTATAAATTCACCAAACCATGTAGTGCAAGGGCCTGCCTGATTACCTACAAATGATAACGTAGAAAGTTTTTGTCTCCTATTATATTGATAGGTTTTTTCAAAATGTCAAAATGTGCTGCAATTTGGACAATGTGTATCCAGATTTTTAGATTATGACACTTCTTACCTGTCCACTGGGCTGCCAATAGTGTAAGTAAGGGGGGGCTGGCTAAAGTATCACAGATTATTTATGCAAACAGCTCTCATGGAAGTGGAGAGGGTTACCTGTCCAAAACATCTACCCATTACCTCTCCCCACCCTAAAATTTTGCTAATGGGCCACCAGAGGGGGTGATGAATCGGATAAGTTGACCTTACACTTTTTTTTTTAAATACTCATTTAAGTTTTATCCTTATGTTGGCTAAGCATGTTTGTGTCAAATCTGCTTGCAATGTTACGTGCAGAAGTAGTCATTTCTTTTTTTAATCCACACTTTCCTTCCAACCCAGAGCAATGGCACGACGTTGCAGCCCAGTTCCACCATCAGTGGGATTTTCCCAACTGTGGTGGGGCTATTGATGGCAAGCATGTCCGGATTGGCCTACCATCCAACCCTGGCTCATATTATTTAAATTATAAGGGCTTTTGCAACAGAATCATGCTAGCTATAGTGTCTGTCAACTATGAGTTTTTGTATCTAGATGTTGGGAAGAATGGCCACAACTCTGATGGAGGAGTGATTATGCAGACAGAGTTTGGCTCCAGAATGGCACCTTAAACTTGCCACCTGCTGAGGAGAATGTTGAGGGCCTCAATTTTGGTTTTGTTGCAGATGAGGCCTTTGCTCTGGGGGAACAGCTGTTGAAGCTGTTTCCTATGAGGAACCTCATCCCAGAGCAGTGACAGGCCCAGCTGAAGAGGCTGCAGCTCGGCCGTCTGTGAGCATGTTGATGCCTATTGAAAATGCCCGTGCTGGATTGCCCTCACAAATTGCCAGAGATTTATGGCAGAAATACCTGGATTATTTTGTGTGTAGAGGGGCAGTGGCTTGGCAGCAAATTGTAGCTGATCATGCCTAATATTATTTTGAGATCATAAACTCATATTTCATTTGAACTACTGTTGTCTGTGTTCCTTATCTGTCTAATATGTTCACAAATGGGCTTTATTTTTGCCACTTGCTCCAATAATGCAAATGTACCTTATTTGCTACATGAGGTGACAATATCTTCTTCAGCTAACTATTATGGTGTGCTGTGGGTCTGCTACACACACACAATGTTTTTGTTCTTAATGGATCTACTAATGCAAGAAGTTCAAAAACATTATGCCTTTTCAACTCTTATGATTTTTTTGAGGACTAAAAATTGCAGCAGTTGGCCACATTTAAGAGCACATTGTCACTGTAACTACAACAACTTAATACACTGGTATTCAGCATTGAAATAATAAGCCACACATTGTTTAGTAAAAAACATTTTACTCAAAGCACATTCACATGTGCGTTTTAAGGTTTTAAAACAAACCAACATCTTGGTGTATAACATGTATGTTTTGCATTATTTCTCCTTTTTTGTGGGGCTAAACAGGTATGTTCTAAAATGTTAGATTCACATCCCAAACTCTGGAACTTACAAAGTTCAATTTTGGTAAAGTGAAGGCCAAATGAGACATTAGTATCCCAAGACTGTGTGGATGTTGCCTTCCTCATATGGGGTGATCTCACCCCTCTTAAAGCTAAAATTTGAAGCCACATACACGTAGAACAGGGTTATGCAATTAACAGATCTCCAGCTGTTGCACAACTACAAGTCCCATCATGCCTCTGCCTCTGGGTGTCATGTTTGTGGCTGTCAGTCTTGCTATGCCTCATGGGATTTGTAGTTCTGCAACAGCTGGAGGTCCGCTAATTGCATATCCCTGACGTAGAGGCATAACAATTATATTTCCCTTATGATCCCATGCTGCAAATGTGTGTAGTTACAAACATCTTTTTCTCTAAATCCACAAAAAACACAGTGTGTCAACATGTGCTATCTCCATCACGGATTATCAATGGACGTATTTGGGGGGTGCAACCCCTTCCTCTGAGCTACTTTAGTTATGAGGAAGGGGTTGCACCCCCAAAACACGTCCATTGATACCCAGTGATGGTAGATAGCACATGTTGACACGCTGTCTGTTTTGGGGCTTTTTGCAAACTAGATGTATGGAAATACACACATTTTAGGCATGGGAGCATGGGGAAATAAGAATGTTAAGGCACAATTTGGGGCCACCTTCAAACTTGGGGTTTTATATTCTTAAAAACACACAAACATTACAATTCACATTAGTTAGGGCAGTGTTTCCCAACTCTCCTCCTCAAGATGCAAACCCAGGTCATGTTTTCTATATTTGTAGAGTTTGGCACAGGTGATGTTGTCATGTTCACTGTAATGCCGCGTACACATGGTTGGATTTTCCGACGGGAAATGTTCGATGGGAGCCTGTTGTCGTAAATTCCTACCGTGTGTAGTCTCCATCGGACATTTTCTGTCAGAATTTCTGACAAACAAAATTTGGATCTGGATCTCAAATTTTCCGACAACAAAATCCATTGTCATGACCTAGTAGGAAGAGTAAAAAGTATTAAGGGAACGAGGGTCAAGTGGCTGAGGCCCCACATAGTGAGTTATGGTCACGTTACTAGTCAAATTCAGGAAATACTTACCTACCCAGTCTATTGTTGCTTGTAACCTGCTTGCCCTTCAGACACCTACACTACTAGGAATGTACACACTGCAGCTATTCTGTAATCTTGGCCCTGGTGCCTGGGTCTCCAAAAATCAGGGTACTTAGCAACACAGCCAGCTCCTTCCACTTCCTCCTTCTCTATGCTAATGTTAATGCACTACAAACTTTGCTAATTTGTGGAGTGGGTGTTTTGTTTGGCCATCTAAACACTCGACATGTATACACATTTGAAGCCAGATTCCAAGAACACTTACTTGCACAAACAAGAGGCTCACAAATACTTTCTTCCTCTTCTGGGTCGCTTTGGCTCAGTGTGAATCACGTCAGGGGATTTGAAGTACACAATGGCAAGGTCTGTGCTGGGTCCAGGAGTCAGGTGCCATGGATCCAAACAAACATCCTGGGTGAGCTCACCACACTCACTTTCCTCTAGAAAGAAACAATTCACTATTCATTAAGCCACCCCAAGTCCCATCTGTTTCTAGCATCCATTTTGCTACATTAGTTGACCAACCTTGCACTTGGTTTGATGCCAATGTTTGCTCCTGACTAGTGGACTCCACCATGCTGCACTCTGGTTGTTTTTCTGTGAAAAATGCATAGAAAAGGGAAGGTGATGTCATTTTACAGAGGGCAAACACTGGACAAGTGCCAACATTTAAAAAGTCCAGCAGTTGCCCCCCACCCCTCTTGTTTCCTATGGGATAGGGGATATATGATGATCATCCTAGCAGGCGTGACTCTGTGTGACTGTGATCCCCGGGCCTCTCCTCTACCCCTGTCTACACTGGCAAGGCTGCATTAATGGGCACTGATGAGCCAGGCAGCAACCAGAAAGTGTTTTTTACCCCTTAAGTTCTGCCCTAAGCCCATGGCCTTTGGCCCACCTAAAAACACCCCTGTCGGTGGCTAAATGAGTGTGTTTGAAGTTGTCACTTATGTTTTTGGGGGGAAGATGGCCTTGTTGCCTCCCCTGTTGGGGCCCGAGCGAGGGTAGCCTCCCTTCGTCCCTTGTGGTGGCTTGGCTGGAGCCTCTTTTTTGGTGCCTCCCTGTTGAAAGAAGAGAAAAAAACGAGTTCCAAAAATAAAGGAATGTCCAAAAACATGACCAAATAAGAATGTTCATATCTGCTTTATATTTACCTTCATCTTTGGAATACCAAGTCATATAAACATTTTAGAAAACCTTATATATAATTCTCTAGAGCTACTTGGAGAAAGAACATATACAGACAGCTAATTTACACATATACTATATAGGTATATACCAAATATTGCTTACTTTTATGATCTGATGTATGTACTCCATCTGGTCTTGTTCACGGTGTTTGAGATCAGACAATTGTTTTCGGATTTGGTTCTTTTGATTGTTCCACCGGAAATTTGCACTGCAAAACGGCTATGACCTTCTCCAAAATTATGTCCTTTCGGCTGTTGGGCCTTTTGTAATTGCACAGTCATAATCATGCTTCTCTAGGATGCACACCATCTCCACCATCTCACCCTTACTCATGGGGGTTGCTTTGTGCCTCCTATGAGCTCCACCACCGCGGGCAAGGGCCGGATTAGCCACAAGGCCACCGAGGCCAGGCCTTGGGGCGGCAGTGGTGTAGGGGCGGCGCCGCTCCTGCAGCGACTTCGCGGCCGCCCCCCTTTCGTGCTGCTGATTACAGTCTATTATGGGCACCAGTGCCCATAGAAAAGATGGCCGCGAGCTGACCACGCAACTGCGCATGCGCCGTTCCGAAGCTGGCTGGGCTCGGGAAAGCTCGTAAAAACGCTCGGCCGGGCAGCGCATGCGCAGTAGCGTGATTGCGCCGCCCGTCGCCATTTTTGAAAAAATTGAGAGTAGCAAGTAATGTCAGCGGTGCGGCGGCTGGGGAGATGACATCTCTCATTGCCCGCACCGCTGTTCCGCCCTCCTCCTTCTGATGGCAGGCAGCATGGCAAGGGACATTCAAATCTGGTAGCAAGTGACATCCCCATCTGGTGGCAAGTGACATCCCCATCTAGTGGCAGGCATGGTGGCAAGTGACATCCCCATCTGGTGGCAGGCAGCGTGGTAAGTGACATCCCCATCTGGTGGCAGGCAGCGTGGCAAGTGACATCCCCATCTGGTCTCAAGCAGCGTGGCAAGTGACATCCCCATCTGGTGGCAGGCAGCGTGGCAAGTGACATCCCCATCTGGTGGCAGGCAGCGTAGCAAGTGACATCCCCATCTGGTGCCAGGCAGCGTGGCAAGTGACATCCCCATCTGGTCTCAAGCAGCGTGGCAAGTGACATCCCCATCTGGTGGCAGGCAGCGTGGCAAGTGACATCCCCATCTGGTGGCAGGCAGCGTGGCAAGAGACATCCCCATCTGGTGGCAGGCAGCATAGCAAGTGACATCCCCATCTGGTGGCAGGCAGCGTGGCAAGTGACATCCCCATCTGGTGGCAGGCAGCGTGGCAAGTGACATCCCCATCTGGTGGCAGGCAGCGTGGCAAGAGACATCCCCATCTGGTGGCAGGCAGCGTGGCAAGTGACATCCCCATCTGGTGGAAGGCAGCGTGGCAAGTGACATCCCCATCTGGTGGCAGGCAGCGTGGCAAGTGACATCCCCATCTGGTGGCAGGCAGCGTGGCAAGTGACATCCCCATCTGGTGGCAGGCAGCGTAGCAAGTGACATCCCCATCTGGTGGCAGGCAGCGTGGCAAGTGACAACCCCATCTGGTGGCAGGCAGCGTGGCAAGTGACATCCCCATCTGGTGGCAGGCATGGTGGCAAGTGACATCCCCATCTGGTGGCAGGCATGGTGGCAAGTGACATCCCCATCTGGTGGCAGGCAGCGTAGCAAGTGACATCCCCATCTGGTGGCAGGCAGCGTAGCAAGTGACATCCCCATCTGGTGGCAGGCAGCGTGGCAAGGGACATCCCCATCTGGTGGCAGGCAGCGTGGCAAGTGACAACCCCATCTGGTGGCAGGCAGCGTGGCAAGTGACATCCCCATCTGGTGGCAGGCATGGTGGCAAGTGACATCCCCATCTGGTGGCAGGCATGGTGGCAAGTGACATCCCCATCTGGTGGCAGGCAGCGTAGCAAGTGACATCCCCATCTGGTAGCAGGCAGCGTAGCAAGTGACATCCCCATCTGGTGGCAGGCAGCGTAGCAAGTGACATCCCCATCTGGTGGCAGGCATGGTGGCAAGTGACATCCCCATCTGGTGGCAGGCATGGTGGCAAGTGACCTCCCCATCTGGTGGCAGGCAGCGTAGCAAGTGACATCCCCATCTGGTGGCAGGCAGCGTGGCAAGTGACATCCCCATCTGGTGGCAGGCAGCGTGGCAAGTGACATCCCCATCTGGTGGCAGGCAGCGTAGCAAGTGACATCCCCATCTGGTGGCAGGCAGCGTAGCAAGTGACATCCCCATCTGGTGGCAGGCAGCGTGGCAAGTGACATCCCCATCTGGTGGCAGGCAGCGTGGCAAGTGACATCCCCATCTGGTGGCAGGCAGCGTGGCAAGTGACATCCCCATCTGGTGGCAGGCAGCGTAGCAAGTGACATCCCCATCTGGTGGCAGGCAGCGTGGCAAGTGACATCCCCATCTGGTGGCAGGCATGGTGGCAAGTGACATCCCCATCTGGTGGCAGGCATGGTGGCAAGTGACATGCCCATCTCGTGGCAGGCATGGTGGCAAGTGACATCCCCATCTGGTGGCAGGCAGCGTAGCAAGTGACATCCCCATCTGGTGGCAGGAAGCGTAGCAAGTGACATCCCCATCTGGTGGCAGGCAGCGTGGCAAGGGACATCCCCATCTGGTGGCAGGCAGCGTGGCAAGTGACAACCCCATCTGGTGGCAGGCAGCGTGGCAAGTGACATCCCCATCTGGTGGCAGGCATGGTGGCAAGTGACATCCCCATCTGGTGGCAGGCATGGTGGCAAGTGACATCCCCATCTGGTGGCAGGCAGCGTAGCAAGTGACATCCCCATCTGGTGGCAGGCAGCGTAGCAAGTGACATCCCCATCTGGTGGCAGGCAGCGTGGCAAGGGACATCCCCATCTGGTGGCAGGCAGCGTGGCAAGTGACAACCCCATCTGGTGGCAGGCAGCGTGGCAAGTGACATCCCCATCTAGTGGCAGGCATGGTGGCAAGTGACATCCCCATCTGGTGGCAGGCATGGTGGCAAGTGACATCCCCATCTGGTGGCAGGCAGCGTAGCAAGTGACATCCCCATCTGGTGGCAGGCAGCATAGCAAGTGACATCCCCATCTGGTGGCAGGCATGATGGCAAGTGACATCCCCATCTGGTGGCAGGCATGGTGGCAAGTGACATCCCCATCTGGTGGCAGGCATGGTGGCAAGTGACATCCCCATCTGGTGGCAGGCAGCGTAGCAAGTGACATCCCCATCTGGTAGCAGGCAGCGTAGCAAGTGACATCCCCATCTGGTGGCAGGCAGCGTAGCAAGTGACATCCCCATCTGGTGGCAGGCATGGTGGCAAGTGACATCCCCATCTGGTGGCAGGCATGGTGGCAAGTGACCTCCCCATCTGGTGGCAGGCAGCGTAGCAAGTGACATCCCCATCTGGTGGCAGGCAGCGTGGCAAGTGACATCCCCATCTGGTGGCAGGCAGCGTGGCAAGTGACATCCCCATCTGGTGGCAGGCAGCGTAGCAAGTGACATCCCCATCTGGTGGCAGGCAGCGTAGCAAGTGACATCCCCATCTGGTGGCAGGCAGCGTGGCAAGTGACATCCCCATCTGGTGGCAGGCAGCGTGGCAAGTGACATCCCCATCTGGTGGCAGGCAGCGTGGCAAGTGACATCCCCATCTGGTGGCAGGCAGCGTAGCAAGTGACATCCCCATCTGGTGGCAGGCAGCGTGGCAAGTGACATCCCCATCTGGTGGCAGGCATGGTGGCAAGTGACATCCCCATCTGGTGGCAGGCATGGTGGCAAGTGACATGCCCATCTCGTGGCAGGCATGGTGGCAAGTGACATCCCCATCTGGTGGCAGGCAGCGTAGCAAGTGACATCCCCATCTGGTGGCAGGCAGCGTAGCAAGTGACATCCCCATCTGGTGGCAGGCAGCGTGGCAAGGGACATCCCCATCTGGTGGCAGGCAGCGTGGCAAGTGACAACCCCATCTGGTGGCAGGCAGCGTGGCAAGTGACATCCCCATCTGGTGGCAGGCATGGTGGCAAGTGACATCCCCATCTGGTGGCAGGCATGGTGGCAAGTGACATCCCCATCTGGTGGCAGGCAGCCTAGCAAGTGACATCCCCATCTGGTGGCAGGCAGCGTAGCAAGTGACATCCCCATCTGGTGGCAGGCAGCGTGGCAAGGGACATCCCCATCTGGTGGCAGGCAGCGTGGCAAGTGACAACCCCATCTGGTGGCAGGCAGCGTGGCAAGTGACATCCCCATCTGGTGGCAGGCATGGTGGCAAGTGACATCCCCATCTGGTGGCAGGCATGGTGGCAAGTGACATCCCCATCTGGTGGCAGGCAGCGTAGCAAGTGACATCCCCATCTGGTGGCAGGCAGCATAGCAAGTGACATCCCCATCTGGTGGCAGGCATGATGGCAAGTGACATCCCCATCTGGTGGCAGGCATGGTGGCAAGTGACATCCCCATCTGGTGGCAGGCATGGTGGCAAGTGACCTCCCCATCTGGTGGCAGGCAGCGTAGCAAGTGACATCCCCATCTGGTGGCAGGCAGCGTGGCAAGTGACATCCCCATCTGGTGGCAGGCAGCGTGGCAAGTGACATCCCCATCTGGTGGCAGGCATGGTGGCAAGTGACATCCTCATCTGGTGGCAGGCATGGTGGCAAGTGACATCCCCATCTGGTGGCAGGCAGCGTAGCAAGTGACATCCCCATCTGGTGGCAGGCAGCGTAGCAAGTGACATCCCCATCTGGTGGCAGGCAGCGTGGCAAGTGACATCCCCATCTGGTGGCAGGCAGCGTGGCAAGTGACATCCCCATCTGGTGGCAGGCATGGTGGCAAGTGACATCCCCATCTGGTGGCAGGCAGCGTGGCAAGTGACATCCCCATCTGGTGGCAGGCAGCGTGGCAAGTGACATCCCCATCTGGTAGCAGGCAGCGTAGCAAGTGACATCCCCATCTGGTGGCAGGCAGCGTGGCAAGTGACATCCCCATCTGGTGGCAGGCATTGTGGCAAGTGACATCCCCATCTGGTGGCAGGCATGGTGGCAAGTGACATCCCCATCTGGTGGCAGGCAGCGTAGTAAGTGACATCCCCATCTGGTGGCAGGCATAGTGGCAAGTGACAAGCGATGGTGGCAAGTGACACGCTCAGGGCTCCCAATGATTCTGCATTATGGTGAGTTGAACTATTTCAGTTTATATTACAATGTAATGATAGAAATAATGTGTTTCAATCATCCTGACACCATACCAACCTAGGTGCCGGGGATGATTGAAGCACTAACACCAGCCATTACCTTGAAAATTTGCCTGCGAAAAATCCTTACCCCTCGCGCGCTTACCCTGAAGTATTTTTAGTCTGTACAATTAAAGCCAGTTATTTTCAGTGTTTTCGTGTATGGAGATATGTTTTTAATTGATCTATTGTAGAAGTCATCGATAAAGGACGTGGTGTGTGTGTGTGTATATGTGTGTGTGTGTGGGGGGGGGGGGGGCGGCATTGAAGGGCCCGGCCTTGGGGCGGCAAAGGGAGTAAATCCGGGCCTGACCGCGGGGCTGCCATTAATCCGCCATGTTGTCCTTCCCAAATGTTCTGCCATGTGTGTCGCATGCAGAAGATGGTCATGCCCCAGCATCATGACACATTGAGAGAGGAGTTTCACGCATGCGCAGTGTATAAAAAGCCAGAACGCACGGTCGATTGAACGGCCGTAGGAATGATCTTGAAGTGGAGGGCGACCGATCGCCAACGCACCAAAGGAGCCATAAAACAAAGGTACAATTTGAAATTGGGACATAGGTGGTTAGTGGCCTATACTGCCTAGATTGAGGCCTATTTTGGGACCAGCTTATGAGTTAAGCCAGACATTATGGTTTGTCTTTTGTTCTGTCTTGCAGGCATTATATCATTTAACATGATGGATACATTTACTGCGCCTGATTTTCTACCTCCTTGACCTGTATTGGGAGCTGCCCTGTCCCTGGAAGGTCAAGAGCAGAGACTACTCCAATAAAATATTGAGGGAGGCAGCTTTGGAGAAACTGCACGAGTTGGTGAAACCAATGTACCCTAGGGCAGACATCAACTAAGTCAAGACAAAAATATCAAATCTGAGGAGTACTTTTAAAAGGGAGCTCAACAAGGTCATGGACTCAGAGAGATCTGGAGCAGCAGCAGATGACATATATGTCCCCTGGCTGTGGTATTACCACAGCCTGTGGTTTTTGACTGACCAGACAGAACTCAGGCCATCGCTGTCTACAATCCCTTCGACAGCTGCTGAGACCACAGCTCCTGAGGTCCACCCAGGTCCTGCTGCACAGGAAGAAGATGTGGAGGAGCCCAGCTTGACCCAGGTACAGCATTGTTGAACATATTTGTATCCAAAAATATAATGATGATAACTAGATGTTATTGTTAAAATATTTCTGCCTTAACAAAGTGGTTTCTTTATCAATAGACAGTAGTGACCAAAAATGATTTGAACAAGAATAAAAAATTGAGGGGTCAGAATGATAGTCTTTTCTATTTGTCCACATTTAATTTGCAATAGTGAGGAGATCAAAATTGTTTGTGATTGATGACCAAACCCTAAAAAAGATTCTAATTATGTGCCATTTTCATACACAGGAAAGTGTCAGTCTGGAGGAGCCAGCGGTCAGCAGCCAGACAAAGTCGCAGATCCCTCCCCTATGCCTTCCTCAATCAGGCCACTACTGCCCTCCGGACTAACCCAGATGAAGCTGAGGGATTTGCCGTGGTGACGGCCAATAAATTAAGGGAGATGGCCGGTGAGCAAAGGAGTAGGTGTGAGGAACTCCTGCAGCTCCTCAACAAGGGGGTGAGGGTCCAAATTTCAGAAAACACATACCTGTGTGATTTTGTGGCCCCACATCCACCACCTCCACAGCCACCCCACCCACCACAGCAGCATGGCGGTCAGTGGCAATACCAGCTACAAGACCCCCAACAAGCCCGCTGGTCTGGGGATTTTCACCCCTACCCCACTTTTTTTTTTTTTTTGGAATAATGATTTTATTTGTAATATTTTCTATATTTTTGTATGCATAGAATGCACTTTTTGGTTAAGTTCTTTGTATTTTAATTTGCTTTATTTTTTTTCTGCACAATAAAAAAATTGTGGAGAATAATACTTGGCTATGTGTTTTACTTCAAATGACAGTTTGGGAGTTGGCAGTTACATTTAAAAAAATGTAAAATTGACAAGGGACACCAACATAGTTGTATCTTTGATCTTAAAAACTACGGGATAATGGTGTTGTGGTAACTTGCCCAAAAAATAAAACAACAAGCATAATAATATCATTCTTGATGTCACTAGAAAACAAATGCCTTTTAAAATGTTTGCCATAACTACATCAGTATCTCCAGCAAAGTAGCTTCATTATTATCCCATTAAAGAAGAAGAGAATTGTGCGCTGCATTTCGACATTTCATAATTTGCCGCGTCACAAATGTTAATTCTCCATTACGAACGCTAGTTTACAAGACCGACCGCTTCCAGCGCATCCTTGCTTCCGAGCATGCGTGTTTGTACTTTCGACTTTTGTGTGACGGACTTGTGTACACGATACAAAAATCAGACAACAGACAGAAAATTTACTAGCCTGCCATCCAACATTTGTTGGCCGAAAGTTGGACAACAATTGTCTGAAGGAGCGTTCTAACGGTCTGATTTTAGGACAACAGTCTGTCAGCAGACAATCCCCTACCAATAATCAGATCGTGTGTACGAGACTTAAGGGGTTGATCTCTCACTAAAATATTGGTATTGGGTGGAGAGATTATTTAGCTTTCTGGTGCCCAACTCTTTGTTCCAACACCCGGTACTTAAAGAAATCTGGTATGGTGAGGTGGAATGCCCAGCCTAGGGAAAGAGGGAGGGCGGTGTGGGAGCGTGTGATCTGGTAAGTTGATTAAATTCCCCCAGTGTGGAGGGGTGATAGGGTGGATAATCTTCACTACCATAACCACCAATGCAAGTCCGTAACCTTCACTGCCTCTGACCACTAATGGGGGGGGGGGGGTTAATAGTACTATTACCAGTGCTGGAGGGTATTATTGCGTCCACTGACATCAGTCCTAGGGGTTACTATTGCATCCACTGACACCAATGTTGCAGAAACTGTTGTGTTCACTAATACTAGTGCTGGGGGTTAATATTGTGTCCACTGACAAAAATGCTGGGGGTTATCATTGGATTCACTGACACCAATGTTGGGGGTTATGATTGTGTCCACTGACACCAATGTTGGGGGTTATGATTGTGTCCACTGACACCAGTGCTGTTTTTTTTTTATTGCGGTCATTGTAACAAAGGCTGGGGATATTATTTCACTCATTGGCACCAATGCTGGTGGGGTTATTATTGCACTCACTAACACCAGTGTTTTTTTATATTTTGTTTAACCAATTCAGCCCCGGAAGATTTGGCTGCTGAATGACCGGCCCTTTTTTTGCGATATGACACTGCGTTGCTTTAACTAACAGTTGTGCGGTCATGCGACTCTGCACCCAAACAAAATTGACGTCCTTTTTTTCCCACAAATAGAGTTTTCTTTTGGTGGTATTTGATCGCCTCTGCGGTTTTTCTTTTTTGCACTATAAACAAAAAAAGACCGACAATTTTGGAAAAAACACAATATTTTGTACTTTTTGCTATAATAAATATCCCCAATTTTTTTTTTTTTTAAAAAAGCTAATTTTCTCTCAGTTTAGGCCCATATGTATTCTTCTACATATTTTTGGTAAAAAAAAAAAAAAAAATCACAATAAGCGTATATTGATTGGTTTGTGCAAAATTGATAGCGTCTACAAAATAGGGGATAGATTTATAGAATTTTTGTTGTTCTTTTTTTTTTTTTACTAGTAATGGCGGCGATCGGCGATTTTTATTGTGACTGCAACATTATGGTGGACACATCAGACAATTTTGACACATTTTTGGGACCATTGGCATTTATAAAGCGATCAGTACTATAAAAATGCATTGATTACTGTAAAAATGTCACTGACAGGGAAGGGGTTAAAACTAGGGGGCGATCAAGGGGTTAATTGTGTTCCCTGGGAGGTGATTCTAACTGAAGAGGGAGGGGACTGACTAGAGGAAGTGACGGATCATGGTTCCTAGCTAATAGGAACACACGATCTGTCACTCCTCTCAGAACAGAACATGGATTTGTGTGTTTACACACACACTTCCGTGTTCTGTCCCTCGTGCTTGCGATTGCTCGTGGCCGGCGGTCATCGCGACCGTTGGCCACAAGCATCGCACCCCCGCAGGACAGCAGGCGCGTACGCATGCCTGCTATCCCGATCCCGCAAGCCGACGTATAGCTACGATGGTTTGAGGGATCGTGCCGACCTGCCGCAGTAAAATGACGGCGGCTGGTCGGCAAGCGGTTAATGACAATAATGCTGGGAGTTATTATTGTGCTCATTGTCACCAATGCTGGGGGTTATTATTGGACTCACTGTCACCAATGTTGGGGGTTATTCTTGCACTCACTAACACCAATCCTAGAGGTTATTATTTCACTCACTGACACCAATGTTGGGGGTTATTCTTGCACTCACTAACACCAATCCTAGAGGTTATTATTGCACTCACTGTCACCAATGTTGGGGGTTATTCTTGCACTCACTAACACCAATCCTAGAGGTTATTATTTCACTCACTGACACCAATGTTGGGGCTTTTTATTTTGTTCAGTGACACTAATGCTGGGAGTTATTACTACACTCATTGTCACCAATGCTGGGGGTTCTTGTACTCACTGACACCAATGCTGGGGGCTATTATTGCACTCACCGTCACCAATGCTGGGGGTTATTATTGCACACACTGACACTAATGCTGAGGATTATTATTGCACTCACTGATACCAATGCTGGGAGTTATTATTGCACTCACTGTCACCAATGTTGGGGGTTATTATTGCACTCACTGATACCAATGCTGGGGGTTATTATTGCACTCACTGTCACCAATACTGGGGGTTATTATTGCACTCACTGTCACCAATACTGGGGGTTATTATTGCACTCACTGATACCAATGCTGGGGGGTTATTATTGCACTCACTGTCACCAATGTTGGGGGTTATTATTGCACTCACCGTCACCAATGCTGGGGGTTATTATTGCACACACTGACACTAATGCTGGGGATTATTATTGCACTCACTGATACCAATGCTGGGGCTTATTATTGCACTCACTGTCACCAATGCTGGGGGTTATTATTGCACTCACTGATACCAATGCTGGGGGGTTATTATTGCACTCACTGTCACCAATGCTGGGGGTTATTATTGCACTCACCGTCACCAATGTTGGGGGTTAATATTGCACTCACTGAAACCAATGTTGAGGCTATTTATTGTGTCCACTAACACCGATGCTGGGGGTTAATATTGCTCACACTAACACCAATGCTGAGGGTTATTATTGCTCACACTGACACCAATGCTGAGGGTTAATATTGCTCACACTGACACCAATGCTGAGGGTTATTATCACTGCCATTGACACTGCAATGAATGCAGCAGAATCAAACTTTTTTGGATGATGAGGTGCAATATTGCTCATTCATTTTGAATGGAATGCCTAACTAGATGGGATGCACCTCAATGCACCAAAATGGGCTGCTATTGTGCCACCCCCTGTAACTGTCCGGGCGACACTTGAGGCTCTCTGTAACTTTCAAGTTGACCACCAAAACTTTAGCCACGAGGCAGGTTTTATCATCGTCATTTTCCTTCCAGAAGATCAATTCCTTTTCCAACATTTGATTCACAGAACGTGATGGAATAAAATGTTTCAGTAACAAGACAAAGTGAGCACGGAGTTGTGCAGACGAGGGCGTCATTAATAATGAATGATCTGGGGAGATTGTTAGATCTATGGCAATGAATATTATTTATACATGAATTGAAAGCTGTGGGATGCGAGGCAGCTCTACCTGGGGTACATGGTGGCTTCCCCTTTGCCGATGGGGCTCTTCGCACAACTTGGCTGCCCAGGGGGGTTCCCACAGAGCTGACACTCCATCTAACCACATTCAGGCTGAATAATTTGAGATGCAGGTTACATGAGGTCCTCTGATACTCCATGGGGGGCTCTTAAACCCCTCGGTGCTCCTCCTGGGAAGCGTTAGATAGAGGAAGGAGCAGAGTCCTCCAGCAGTGCAGAGGATAGATAGATAGATAGATAGATAGATAGATAGATAGATAGATAGATAGATAGATAGATAGATAGATAGATAGATAGATAGATAGATAGATAGATAGATAGATAGATAGATAGATAGATAGATAGATAGATAGATAGATAGATAGATAGATAGATAGATAGATAGATAGATAGATAGATAGGTAGATAGATAGATAGAAAAGATAGATAGATAGATAGATAGATAGATAGATAGATAGATAGATAGATAGATAGATAGATAGATAGATAGATAGATAGATAGATAGATAGATAGATAGATAGATAGATAGATAGATAGATAGATAGATAGATAAGATAGATAGATAGATAGATAGATAGATAAGATAGATAGATAGATAGATAGATAGATAGATAGATAGATAGATAGATAGATAGATAGATAGATAGATAGATAGATAGATAGATAGATAGATAGATAGATAGGTAGATAGATAGATAGAAAAGATAGATAGATAGATAGATAGATAGATAGATAGATAGATAGATAGATAGATAGATAGATAGATAGATAGATAGATAGATAGATAGATAGATAGATAGATAGATAGATAGGTAGGTAGGTAGGTAGGTAGGTAGATAGATAAGATAGATAGATAGATAGATAGATAGATAGATAGATAGATAGATAGATAGATAGATAGATAGATAGATAGATAGATAGATAGATAGATAGATAGATAGATAGATAGATAGATAGATAGATAAGATAGATAGATAGATAGATAGATAGATAGATAGATAGATAGATAGATAGATAGATAGATAGATAGATAGATAGATAGATAGATAGATAGATAGATAGATAGATAGATAGATAGATAGATCGATAAGATAGATAGATAGATAGATAGATAGATCGATAAGATAGATAGATAGATAGATAGATAGATAGATAGATAGATAGATAGATAGATAGATAGATAGATAGATAGATAGATAGATAGATAGATAGATAGATAGATAGATAGATAGATAGATAAGATAGATAGATAGATAGATAGATAGATAAGATAGATAGATAGATAGATAGATAGATAGATAGATAGATAGATAGATAGATAGATAGATAGATAGATAGATAGATAGATAGATAGATAGATAGATAGATAGATAGATAATCAATAGATAGATAGATAGATAGATAGATAGATAGATAGATAGATAGATAGATAGATAGATAGATAGATAAGATAGATAGATAGATAGATAGATAGATAGATAGATAGATAGATAGATAGATAGATAGATAGAATTCCTCGATGTCCTTGGAGCTGGGATCATCAGATCTCTGGGATACAGAACACAAACACACCTGATGCCAGGTAATAATAGGCTGTCCCTGGGATCCTATTTCTGACACCAGGAACATGAGATAAATATAAAGACAATTCCCTTGTTATTAATTGTTATTACAATCCACTGTGACGGCTCTCTATGGCTCACAACATGAAGCAACATGGATCAGATATTAGACCCAAACTGAAAGACATGCAATTCTCATATATCATAAACAACTATCATTTCTTTCTTCTTTTTTTTTTATAATCTTTTTTTCACAAAGTTCCTCATTTATTACTTCACAGTGCTGCTGATCTCATGCAGCCTCTTTGCAGCCACTACCTGTCTACATGCACTTCCAGTAATGTCTGCATGGCATTTCTCAGGATGGGTTTCCTGATGGTGACAACGGAGGACCATATCTGTGTTAGATCTCGTATTCTTAATGGGATGCTCATGTGACAGGGTGACAACGTAGGAGATACACAACCTTTCTGGACACACATGTGTTGGGGAGAGGTGAAGGAATGGGAAGATTTTGGAGGTTGTGGGGCTCCAGGCCGGCAAAACGATGGAGTTAGCTTTGTATTTTAGGTAAGTATGGCAGAAGGGAAATTTTAGCAGGCCTCATTTAGACTTGCAGTCGGGGGGGAGGGGGTTAAACCATACGGTTGAGACCAGTTTTTAACACCCTTCAACTGCCCCCCGCCCCCTTAAAGGAGAAGCCAAAGCTGTTTCGGCTGTGCTTCTCCTGTGGCTCATAGGAGTGCAGTTCGTTCCAAATGTTTAAGATCCACAGGATGCCTGGACCAGCAGCTGGCTCAGCCTCTCAGCAAGCCCGAGCCAGCAACTCCCACCGCCTGTATAGCCTAGAACTCCAAAGAGGGGCAGAGCAGAGAGCCTGAGACTGACAGTCACCAACTCTCTGCATGGTGAAGGCTGATAACTGAGCGATCAGGAGTGTTTGATCACTCAGTTCTCAGTCTTAGAGCCAGCGGGGGACAGATGCAGCATCGGATTAATACTGCATCCACCTAGGTGAGTATAAGACCCCTTTCACACTGGGGCCGCCTGTGCGTTCGTGGTAAAGCGCAGATTATTTTAGCAGCACTTTACCGCTGTTTAAGCAGTACTTTTTGGTAGCTAGCGTGGCGCTTTTTAACCCCAAAAAAGGGGTTAAAAACTCCCGTGTTGTGGAGCTTCGGAAGCGCTTTTCAGATGCTTCGGAAGCGCTGCCCATTTATTGCAATGGGCAGAGGTGTTTTGGGAGTGCTGTATACAGTGCTCCTAAACTGCCCCAAAGATGCTGATTGCAGGACCTTTTCTAAAGTTCCGAAATCACAACGCCCCAGTGTGAAAGCACCCATTGCAATGAATAGCAGGCAGTTTTCAGGCGCTTTACAGGCGCTATTTCTAGCGCTAAAACACCTGAAAACTTCCTCAGTGTGAAAGAGTTCTAAATGATTAAACTTGAAACGTTAAAATATAATTTTCTAAACAGCAAACCTATCCCCTGAGGAAGACCATGACCATGTAGGTCGAAACGCGTCACTATTCTTATACGACAGATTTTCTAATATGTGATGCTGTATATAATCTCGTGTTTGCATTTTCTGTATTTGGAATGGTGTCATATCTCCTTACCAGAGCTTATTTTAACTGCTATGTGTCCATGCCATGTCAACTTTTCAATAAAGAATGTTCTTTTAACCTATGAATTCCTTGATATTATTACCTTTGTTGCTAAAAATTCCCCCCACGGGGGAACCTTTCCCACATAGGGTTCTAAATGATTTTTTTTTTAAACCCCAAGTTCTCTTTTAAACTGCAAAAGCAGCCGGGTGGGGGTGTAGACATGCTGTGGTCGTGACAAACTTAGAGCCCCCTGTCACATTCAGTAGGCAGTGCCCCACTGAACATGACGTACTCCAGCAAATGGGGCCACGCCAAAACTATGTGCAATGTGTATGGTTGTGGTACGGTAATGCATAGTTCCCAACTGTCCCTGATTTTAAGGGACTCTCCCTGATTTGGAACAAAGTCCCTCTGTTTCTCTTTTCCTCCTTTTGGTCTGATCCATATAGTTGTATATAAAATGCACCATTTATCTGTCAAAAAGTGTTTCCCAGTGCTAAATCTTTCATCCAATTTCTAAATTGCTGCATTGCAAATTTCAAAAGCCAATATAAAAGGAATAGTAGTGGTAAAAAAAAAAAAAGCACTTGTGGGTTTAACCAGTCATTTTTTTGTATGATTCTCCTTTAAAGAGGCGTGGCAGGGGCTGTGTCCCATGTCTACATAATATTGCTAATAGGTGTCCCTCATTCCCATCTCATAAAGTTGTCAGATTTACTGTTTTTTTCTGTGTGTGACCCCATTGGGGAGATTTCCCTTCACTTCCTGTCTCTGTGACACCCATAGAAGGAATGGGTAGCGGTTGTCTCCAGACAACACTAAAAATATTTTGTCAGAGGTTTCAACCCCTCAGCTTTACTAAGAGTGTATCTACGGGTGTCTTCCTGTGGAGGAGATTTCCCACCAGCTGAGACATTGTCACTGGAAAAGGAAGTGAGAGGAAATGACCCCGGAAGGGACACGCCCCTTCCCTACTCCACCCAAAACCAAATAAAATTTTTTGTCTGGAGTAGAAATCCAGAGCTGAGTTGAGTAATCCGATGACAGACAGACGATAACAGCGGAGCTCATAATTAATGAAGCGCGGCGGGTGCTGGCGGTGGAAGATGAGAGCTCCGTTTACCTCTCATGTATACAAAGTGTTTAATATTTACTTTGTGGAAAAAAGGCGAATGGGCGGCTTCTTGAAAAGTCACCTGGAGGGCCTCGCCGATCGGAAAGTCGCGCCCTTTCTCACCTTCTGTGGGGCCGTCACGCTGGGGCTAATTATCTCCAAACCCATCTGGCTGCCTAATTGGCGACCTCCATCAGCTGGAAAATTGCCTTTTAATTCCATCGGGTGAGTTTGTTACTCGGTGATGTGTGACTTGCCCCAGGCAGAGACGGTCCAATCCATACGCAGCGCAGAGCGCAGGATCGGAGGCCGGCGGAGGAGTCTGTTCATCTGTAGGCCAGGCGGGGGGGGGGGGGGGGAATCTTCACAGCACTACAGGAGGATGGCAGTCTGTTATAGAGGCAGCTGATAATTGCTCATCCCCGTTGTGATCAATAAACATTGTGTGGTGTAGAAGACCCTATGTATTAATAAGTCCCCCGATGAGTGAATTACTTACAGAGCCCAATTCATTAACCTGATGAATGCTAAACTGACTTGGATATGTAGTAACCTCAACTTTCAGCACCGGGCATAAAGAGGGGGCTGAATACTTACCTCTCCTGCCCCCTGTGCTGCTCAACACTGATCTATTGCAAAGAACTGGTCCCCTAACACCTAAACCCTAACACCTACTGCCTATACTAACCGTAACACCCATCTCCAACACTAACCCTAATACCAATTCCCAACACTAACCCTAATACCAATTCCCAACACTAACCCTAATACCAATTCCCAACACTAACCCTAATACCAATTCCCAACACTAACCCTAATACCAATTCCCAACACTAACCCTAATACCAATTCCCAACACTAACCCTAATACCAATTCCCAACACTCACCCTAATACCAATTCCCAACACTCACCCTAACACCTAGCACTAACACCTAACACCTACTGCCTATACTAACCGTAATACCCATCCCCAACACTAACCCTAATACCAATAGCCAACACTAATCCTAACACAACCCTTACACCTATTCCCAACACTAACCCTAACACCTAGCACTAACACCTAACCCTAACACCTAGCACTAACACCTAACACCTAACCCTAACACCTAGCACTAACACCTAACACCTAACCCTAACACCTAGCACTAACACCTAACACCTAACCCTAACACCTATTGCCTACATTAACCGCAACACCCATCCCCAACACTAACCCTAATACCAATAGCCAACACTAATCCTAACACAACCCTTACACCTATTCCCAACACTAACCCTAACACCTAGCACTAACACCTAACCCTAACACCTAGCACTAACACCTAACACCTAACCCTAACACCTATTGCCTACATTAACCGCAACACCCATCCCCAACACTAACCCTAATACCAATTGCCAACACTAATCCTAACACAACCCTTACACCTATTCCCAGCACTAACCCTAACACCCATCTCCAACACTAGGCCTGACACTAACCTTAACACCTACAGTATTTCCAACACTAACCCTAATACCCACCCCCAAAACTAACCCTAACACAGCTCTAAGACCTATTTCCAACACTAAACCTGACACAACCCTTACACCTATTCCCAGGCCAGCACTAACCCTAACGCTCATGTTGGTGTCAGTGGGAGGAATAGTGCCCCATCATTGGTGCCAGTGAGGGAAATAGTGCCCCATCATTGGTGCCAGTGAGGGAAATAGTGCCCCATTGTTGATATCAATGGGAGAAATAGTGCCCCGTCATGGGCACTGATAAGAGGCACTGACAAGTGTTGGCTGTTCTGTATTCTAAATAAATGCATCTCTCTGGATGAACCAATTGCTGCTGGAATAACTAGAATTATAATAATAATTAATCCTCATCCTACTACTACATCACTAACTACATTGGTGAGGCTGCACTGATAGGCAGCACTGATGGGCACTGATAGGTGCCACTAATGGACACTGATAGGCAGCACTGATAGGGGGCACTGATGAGCACTGATAGATGACACTGATGAGGAGGCACTGATTGGCAGAACTGGTGGGCACTGCTGGGACTGCACTGATAATCAGGACACTGATCTGTGCCCTGATTATAAGTGTAGATGTCCCTTTCACACAAGCTGGTTATCGCCTCTCCTCTCGTCTTCACACGTTATTAGCGTTAGGAAAGGAATGCCGATACCCGGCTTGTGTTAAAGGGATGTTCCGGCTGAATTTTTTTTTAAAAGTCAGCAGCTGCAAACACTGTAGCTGCTGACTTTTAATAAGGACACTTACCTGTCCAGGG
Organism: Lithobates clamitans; assembly: GCA_037952925.1. NCBI lineage: Eukaryota > Metazoa > Chordata > Amphibia > Anura > Ranidae > Lithobates > Lithobates clamitans. The sequence continues at coordinate 279,037 of JBBGZY010000890.1, forward strand.
AGCCCGCAATGTCGGCCACCCGAGGCCGATCCGTCCATCAGATCGGGTGCAGGCGCCGCCATTCCAACTAAGGGAAACCAGCAGTGGAACCTTGCGGCTTCACTGCCAAATTCCGACTGCGCATGTGCGAGTTCCATGGCGCTTTGTGAATGGCCAGCTTGTCTTCTGGGACAGGCACATGTCCCAGAAGACAACAGGGGGGGCTCGCCGCAGGAAGGGATGTGGCTTCCTCGGACGCGGCCCGGCTGGATCGGAAGTACTCACACTTAGTACTTCCAAAAAAGGTAAGTTAGAAAGTAAAAATTTTTTTTAAATGTCCAAAAGTGAGGGGTGAAGAGGTGGTCTTTCGTTTAACACCACCTCTCAAAATTAGGTGGAACTCCGCTTTATGGAGCTGTCACTGGACACAGCTGATCACATGTTAAAGGGCTGCTGTGATTGGCCCTTTACCCCGATCTGTGATTAGCTGTGTTCAGCTGGCGCAATGTGGGTGCGATCGCGGTTGGCAAGTGGTTAAAGGCGGAGGGACACATTGGACGCCCAGCAAGAGCACAATGGCAGCCGGAGGCATTCCTTGTATCCCCACACCAAATCAGGGAACAAGCTATACAAAAAGATGGCAGCCACCCCAATTTATAACCAGCCTTTGCAGTAAGGTGCACATGGAAGGACGTCACACAACACAAACAGAAATTTAACAGCTAAATACTCACCAAAATTCTGCATTTATACACTAAGTAAAAGGGGATTATACCAATACATAAAGATTATATTAAAAAAAAGGGGGGTTATACTGTACATTGTGCCAGTCTGCTCTACAACACTGCTATCTCTTCTCTGTTGGGACTGGCTGACCGGATCAGAGGAGTACCCCTACACAAGGCAGATGGGGCCCTTCCTTCTCTGGGAGAGATGCAGCGATCAGCACCCTCCAGATGTGCCCTGCACAACATCTGTAATTAAAATATGGAGTGCCATCTGGATGGTAATCTTCTACATCTCATTCTGATGGAACATCTAATCACTTCTATGTCGGGAGTGACGCCCCGTTCACCTTCCCCGGCGAATCTGCTGCACTCTTAATTACGCTGCCCTTCATTGTCCCTCTCGTATCATCACATAGGCCCACCAATCAGACTGAGCGCTGCGATACGGAGTCAATTGCGAGGCTATAAACAGATACATAATGTCAGGATGGGGAGCTTAGCGGAGGAGCTCAAAGTCGCCAAGTTCTATCTTTACACAGCGGGCGGCAAGTGACATCACTCCGGGGATCCTGGAGCTGTGCTAAGGTCATGACAGAGACAAGGTCGATTCAGGCTGCGGCAACACAATACGCCGCACAACATGTCCGCTCCATCCTGCAGGCAATGATTTATGAACACATAAAAGTAGATGTAAACCCAAACTGGATGACATTTAGTTTGTTGTGTGCACTGCGTATCATAAAGAATTGCTGTTTTGTAAATACAAACCTTGTTTTTGTTCTGTTTACCTCATTTGTTACATCTCAGTCATGCTAATCTCCTGCAGCCTCTTTGCAGCCAGTTTCTGTCCATATGCACTTCAGCGATGGCTGCGTGGCATTTTTCAGGACAGGGTTCCTGATGGTGACAACAGTGCACCATGCCTGTGTGATTGTCGTCTCCTTCTGTAGCCTGTGTGACAGAGTGACAACGCAGGAGCAATTGGAAGACCAGGATAGAGTGTTGTCACCCTATAACAGAAAGGGTCTGAACAGTCACTTCATGGCATGATCATCATCAGATGTTATTTTAATGAAAGTTGGAGATTTAGGAAATGATGCAATGTCTATTCATTCAGGTACAGTGTATTGCCTGTATATTATAGACTTGCGCACAACAGGAAATTTCGTTTAGTTTCAGTTCGTTGTCATTCGTAAAATACATAATTTTATTCTATTATATTCGTTATGTTACGTTCATTCGTTTTCGGATAATTCGTTATTTCTGTAGAGTGTCGATATCTGTTATACTGAATCGCGAATCATGTCGAATCCATTCGTTAATTGCGCTATAATTTCGTTCATATTCGTTGAAATTCGATATTTATGTATGTATATTGATTCGTGATAACGATTCGTAGTTTGGAAAGTTGTTTGTTTATTGAATCTATTAACACACACAATGACAATATCTCTTCTCCTCTGCTCAAATACAATACAACACCCTTCTCACTCAGCTCTCAGGAATGCACTTTGCCAGCTGATCAGCTGATTGGACTGTAAGATTTACTTTGAGTTGAACTTTTGTTTCATTAGATCTTTAACGAATTACCGAATCATGTCGAATTCATTCGTTATGTTCACTATAATTTCTTTCGTATTAGTTGAAATTCGTTATTTTTTTATTCGGACATTCGGATGCATCCGAATGTCCGGAAAATGCAAAATTCGGCCGAATTTCGATTTGTTACGAAACGAATTGCACATGTTTACTGTATAATAGTAATTCTGATATGGTGTGACGCCCATTTATTCAGGTAGAGTGTGATGACCATTCAGTCAACTGCAATCTGATGTGCATTCACTCAGCTACAGTGTAATGTCCATTTATTCAGTTACAGTGTGATGTCCATCCATTCAGCTAAAATCTGTCCATTCAGCTAAAATCTGTCCATTCAGCTACAGTGTGATGTCCATTCATTCAGCTAAAATCTATCCATTCAGCTACAGTGTGATGTCCATTCATTCAGCTAAAATCTATCCATTCAGCTACAGTGTGATGTCCATTCATTCAGCTAAAATCTATCCATTCAGCTACAGTGTGATGTCCATTCATTCAGCTAAAATCTATCCATTCAGCTACAGTGTGATGTCCATTCATTCAGCTAAAATCTATCCATTCAGCTACAGTGTGATGTCCATTCATTCAGCTAAAATCTATCCATTCAGCTACAGTGTGATATCCATTTATTCATTTACAGTGTGATGTCTGTTCATTCAGCTATAATCTGATGTGCATTCATTCAGCTTCAGTGTGATATCCATTCATTCAGCTTCAGTGTGATGTCCATTTATTTAGCTACAGTGTGATGTCCATTCATTCAGTTAAAATCTGTCCATTCATTCAGCTATAATTTATTTTATTTATTTATTTATTTCAGGTACTTATATAGCGCTGTCAATTTACACAGCGCTTTACATATACATTGTACATTCACATCAGTCCCTACCCTCAAGGAGCTTACAATCTAAGGTCCCTAACTCACATTCATACATACTAGGGACAATTTAGACAGGATCCAATTAACCTACCAGCATCTGTCCATTCAGCTACAGTGTGATGTCCATGTATTAATTTACAGTGTGATGTCCATTCATTCACCTATAATCTGATGAACATTCATTCAGCTACAGTGTGATGTCCATTTATTCAGCTACAGTGTAAATTCCTTTCATTCAGTAAGGCAGCCCATACATTGATCTTATTTTTTAATTCAACCAGCGGGTTGAACCAAAAAAAAAAACAATTAAAAAAAAAAGCAATCAGATTGCCCCATCAACACATTCCAGATTGATGGGAGAATCCTTCCCACTGCGGTATTGTATTCTGACAGTGGGGAGCCTTCCCCGCCACCAGAATACAATGATCAGTGTTACCGGCAGCACTGATCGTTCGGCAAAAAACAGATAGGCTGATTGTACACAAGTCAATAAATAGATCGACCTGTGCGCAACCAGCCTGCCCATCCCTGCTTAGCTGCCTGAATTTTGATCCATGTACGGTCGGCTTTACAGTGTAATGTCTATTTATTCACTTAAGCAGCCCATAGATTATGTGATTTTTCCCCCCCCCCCTCCACCATGGGTGGCAGGAAAGAAAATCGCTCGATTTCCCCGTCAACATAGTCAGTGTTGATTAGGGAAATGCTCCCACAGCAATATTGTATTCTGCCAGCAGGGAGTTTTCCCAGATGGTAGAACCCAATGATTACTGCTAGTGGCTATAGCTAGTGGCAGTAATCGCATCAAGTACAAAATCAAACAGGCTGGTTGTGCTCAAGTTGATTTGATGGATTGACTTGGGTACAATCAGCCTGCCCACAGATGGATCAAATCTCGGTCTGTCCCTTCTAATCCAGCAGAGATGTGATCCATCTATCTATGGCTGGCTTTAGAGTGTGATGTCCATTCATTCAACTACAGTGTGAGGTCCATTAATTTAGCTACAGTGTGATGTTAATTAATTTAACTACAGTGTGATGTCCATTTATTCACTTACAGTGTGATGACTATTCAGTTACAGTATAATGTCCATTTATTCAGCTACAGTGTAGTAGTGTTCATTCATTCATTTAAATACGGTGTGGTGTTCATTTATTCAGCTACAGTGTGATGACTATTAATTCAGCTACAGTGTAATGTACATTCTTTCAATTACAGTGTGATGTCCCTTCTTTCTGCTGCATGTCATATCAATTCATTCAGCCTTATGCCGCGTACACACGAGCGGACTTTACGGCGGACTTTCCCCGGCGGACTTTTCGACGTACTTTCCGACGGACTTTGTGAATGAACGGACTTGCCTACACACAATCCACCAAAGTCCATCGAATTCGTACGTGATGACGTACGACCGGACTAAAACAAGGAAGTTCATAGCCAGTAGCCAATAGCTGCCCTAGCGTGGCTTTTTGTCCGTCGAACTAGCATACAGACGGCGGACTTTTCGACCGGACTCGATTTCAACGGATAAATTTTAAACAAGTTTCAAATCTAAGTCCGTCCAACTTTTGAGAAAACAAAGTCCGCTGGAGCCCACACACATCGAATTGTCCGACGAAATCCAGTCCGCCGGGCAAAGTCCGCCGTAAAGTCCGCTCGTGTGTACGCGGCATAAGTGTAATGTCCAGTTTCTGGAATGCAACCAAATATGATCAGAGCCTTCCACATACTAACACAAATTGTATTCTCTGCATTAGAGCAGGAAAGTAAAAGAAGGAAGTAAAAACCTGACAGGGGCTCTAATGCATACCCACTCCATTCAAAACTAAAAAAAAGGCTGGTGATATACTAGGTTCATATCTATGCGGTTGATGCGGTTTTCTCTTTAACAAACTGTGCATAGCTGAGAAATGCTAGGCCAAAGACATCACAAGCATGCCATTTTCTACGCTACACTACACCTTTTTTTTGGTGAGGGGGTTCAAGATTCCGAGAAGCCCCCCGCGCAGACCCCCACAACCACCCGCCAGGGTTGTGGGGAAGAGTCCCCTGTCCCCATCAACATGGGGACAAGCTGCTTTGGGGGGAGGAGGGCCCCAAATTACCCGCCCATGTTGAGGGCATGTGGCCTGGTATGGTTTGGGGGGGCACTTGCTCGTCCCCTTCCTTTCCCGACCTGCTGGACTGCATGTTCAGATAAGGGCCTGGTATGGATTTTTGGGGGGCCCATGCCATTTTTTTTATAAATTTTGGCGTGGGGCTTCCCTCATAATCCATACCAGACCCGAAGGGCCGGCTATGAATTTAGGGGGGGGGGGGGGGGCCACGCTTTTTTTTTAAAATTGCTGGCAATTCTTGTTTTTACATTCAGCTGTTAGTGGGGAACCCCGCTGACAGCTGATTACTCATTGGTTGTTAAGGACGCAGTGGCTGGCTTGCTTCCCAGCCTGCTCCTTAAAGTGGGGTTCCACCCAAAAAAAAAAAATCTACATGAAAAATCCTAAAAAAAAATACAAAAAAACATTTGGATATTTTTTTTTTTTTTACTCACCTCTAAATGCCTGTTGCTAGGGGGTCCCTCGTAGTCTGCCTCTTTCAGTGCCTGGGCTGGTGACATCACTTCCGTCTCAACACACAGGAAGGGCTCAGCTCTGCTCCCTCCCTCCTGTCCATCATCTGGGACCCATTACAGGTCCCAGGTGACTGAGCGGCCAATCACGACGCTCGGCGCCGCTCGCGCATGCGCAGTGGGTGCCAGGCTGTGAGGCCACAGCCCGGCGCCCACAGTTGCAAGGCCGGCGCCGCCGAATGGAGGGGGAGACAAGCGGGGCTTCCATCCCCTGCATCGCTGGACCCAGCGACAGGTAAGTGTCCAATTAAAAGTCAGTAGCTGCAGTATTTGTAGCTGCTGACTTTTAATTTTTTTTTGACTGGCCCTCCTCTTTAACAGCAAGCAATACACAGTTTGCTATGGAGAACAAAAATGCATCAAAAGCACAACACTTGCATTTTTGGTGCGGGTCCATTGAAGTCTATTACACGCAAAATGCAAAAAAGTCCTTGACCCTTTCCAAAAACGCAACAGCTGAAAAATGCATAGATGTGAACGTGTATCATAGGAAACCATGTTAAATGGACTGTACAGTAGTGCATTTCTGCAAACTGCATAACGCACTAAAAAATGCGTAGGTGTGAACCTAGTGTCAGATGTTAATCAGTCCTTGAAGTCTACTTGGACTAGAACATGTCTTTTATTCCCCAAATTGTCAGAGATTTTGGTGATTTGTAGAGGAAATGTTTTCACATTCCCTGGTGATCCTCTGGAAGTGGGAAACTCTCCAAATGCCAGTATACAGCTTCTAGCAGCAGAGGGTTTGGATTTGAGATTCCACACCCTCGGCCTCCATGTGATGTCTCCCTTCAGAGGGGAAACCTCCAGAAGTTACCGGAGAGAGAAGCCATTGTCAGGAGACGGTGCCTAATATTCGATGGCTGAGATGGAGCCTCTCTGATCAATTATAAATAACGTCTCTTTATCCCGCAACCCCTGCGGAGCGCCTCTGGCACCGACGCCATCAAAGAAACAACAACTTTCATGTGTTCCTGCGCCCCGCGCTCGGGGAACTCTGCAGGTGGGAGCAGCACAAGTGATCTCCTCGGATCAATGGACTCCACTAACACAAATAGCAGGTTACATTGCATTTTATTATAATAGATCATGTTAAAGGGGGTCTCCGCTATGCTATGAGAATGAGAAGATAGAGATGCCAAGCTCCCTTGAATTTAGGTTTTCATGCAATCACACAGTCAGAGCCCCTCCCACTGCTTCCTGTTTTGCAGCACATTGGTGGTTTGAGCAGCAGAAATAAACCATTGCTGGTGTGTCATTTATTTCAAGTGTTTCTAAACCCAGGAGCCTGTATTCACTATATTTGGTCTCCCACAGTACACAGAACATGGAAATGCAATAGTTTTAAAAAATATAAACTGCTAAATACCTTTTTTTCATCAGCAGTTAGAGCAGTCTTGTGACTTCTATCAGCATCTGGTTAACCACTTCAGCCCCGGAAGGTTTTACCCCCTTCCTGACCAGAGCACTTTTTACAATTCGGCACTGCGTCGATTTAACTGCTAATTGCGCGGTCATGCAATGCTGTACCCAAACTAAATTTGCGTCCTTTTCTTCCCACAAATAGAGCTTTCTTTTGATGGTATTTGATCACCTCTGCCGTTTTTATTTTTTGCGCTATACGCGGAAAAAGACCGAAAATTTTGAAAAAAAATGATATTTTCTACTTTTTGTTCTAAAAAAAATCCAATAAACTCAATTTTAGTCATACATTTAGGCCAAAATGTATTCGGCCACATGTCTTTGGTAAAAAAAATGTCAATAAGTGTATATTTATTGGTTTGCGCAAAAGTTATAGCGTCTACAAACTAGGGTACATTTTCTGGAATTTACACAGCCTTTAATTTATGACTGCCTATGTCGTTTCTTGAGGTGCTAAAATGGCAGGGCAGTACAAAACCCCCACAAATGACCCCATTTTGGAAAGTAGACACCCCAAGGAATTTGCTGAGAGGCATGTTGAGCCCATTGAATATTCATTTTTTTTGTCCCAAGTGATTGAATAATGACAAAAAAAAAAAATTACAAAAAGTTGTCACTAAATGATATATTGCTCACACAGGCCATGGGCCTATGTGGAATTGCACCCCAAAATACATTTAGCTGCTTCTCCTGAGTACGGGGATACCACATGTGTGGGACTTTTTGCGAGCCTAGCCGCGTACGGGGCCCCGAAAACCAAGCACCGCCTTCAGGATTTCTAAGGGCGTACATTTTTGATTTTACTCCTCACTACCTATCACAGTTTTGAAGGCCATAAAATGCCAAGATGGCACAAAACCCCCCCAAATGACCCCATTTTGGAAAGTAGACACCCCAAGCTATTTGCTTTGAGGCATGTTGAGTCCATGGAATGTTTTATATTTTGACACAAGTTGCGGGAAAGTGACACATTTTTTTTTTTTTTTTTTGCACAAAGTTGTCACTAAATGATATATTGCTCACACAGGCCAAGGGCATATGTGGAATTGCACCCCAAAATACATTTAGCTGCTTCTCCTGAGTACGGGGATACCACATGTGTGGGACTTTTTAGGAGCCTAGCCGCGTACGGGACCCCGAAAACCAAGCACCGCCTTCAGGATTTCTAAGGGCGTACATTTTTGATTTTACTCCTCACTGCCTATCACAGTTTCGGAGGCCATGGAATGCCCAGGTGGCACAAACCCCCCCCCAAATGACCCCATTTTGGAAAGTAGACACCCCAAGCTATTTGCTGAGAGGCATGGTGAGTATTTTGCAGCTCTCATTTGTTTTTGAAAATAAAGAAAGACGAGAAAAAAAAAATTTTTTTTTCTTTTTTCAATTTTCAAAACTTTGTGACAAAAAGTGAGGTCTGCAAAATACTCACTATACCTCTCAGCAAATAGCTTGGGGTGTCTACTTTCCAAAATGGGGTCATTTGGGGGGGTTTTGTGCCACCTGGGCATTCCATGGCCTCCGAAACTGTGATAGGCAGTGAAGAGTGAAATCAAAAATTTACGGCCTTAGAAAGCCTGAAGGCGGTGCTTGGTTTTCGGGGTCCCGTACGCGGCTAGGCTCCCAAAAAGTCTCACACATGTGGTATCCCCATACTCAGGAGAAGCAACAGAATGTATTTTGGGGTGTAATTTCACATATTCCCATGGCATGTTTGAGCAATATATCATTTAGTGACAACTTTGCGCAAAAAAAAATAAAAAAAATAAAAAATTGTCTCTTTCCCGCAACTTGTGTCACAATATAAATTATTCCATGGACTCAACATGACTCTCAGCAAATAGCTTGGGGTGTCTACTTTCCAAAATGGGGTCATTTGGGGGGGGTTTGAACTGTCCTGGCATTTTATGCACAACATCTAGAAGCTTATGTCACACATCACCCACTCTTCTAACCACTTGAAGACAAAGCCCTTTCTGACACTTATTGTTTACATAAAAAAATAATTTTTTTTTGCAAGAAAATTACTTTGAACCCCCAAACATTATATATTTTTTTTAAAGCAAATGCCCTACAGATTAAAATGGTGGGTGTTTCATTTTTTTTTTTCACACAGTATTTGCGCAGCGATTTTTCAAACGCATTTTTTGGGGAAAAAACACACTTTTTTACATTTTAATGCACTAAAACACACTATATTGCCCAAATGTTTGATGAGATAATCTTAGGCCGAGTACATGGATACCAAACATGACATGCTTTAAAATTGCGCACAAACGTGCAGTGGCGACAAACTAAATACATTTTTAAAAGACTTTAAAAGCCTTTACAGGTTACCACTTTAGATTTACAGAGGAGGTCTACTGCTAAACTTACTGCCCTCGATCTGACCTTCGCGGTGATACCTCACATGCATGGTGCAATTGCTGTTTACATTTGACGCCAGACCAACGCTTGCGTTCACCTTAGCGCGAGAGCAGGGGGGACAGGGGTGCTTTTTTTTTTTTTTTTTTTTCTTTATTATTATTATTTTTTTATCTTATTTTTAAACTGTTCCTTTCATTTTTTTTTTTAAATCATATTAATTGTTATCTCAGGGAATGTAAATATCCCCTATGATAGCAATAGGTAGTGACAGGTACTCTTTTTTGCAAAAATTGGGGTCTATTAGACCCTAGATCTCTCCTCTGCCCTCAAAGCATCTAACCATACCAAGATCGGTGTGATAAAATGCTTTCCCAATTTCCCAATGGCGCTGTTTACATCCGGCGAAATCTACGTCATAAAATGCTCGTAGCTTCCGGTTTCTTAGGCCATAGAGATGTTTGGAGCCACTCTGGTCTCTGATCAGCTCTATGGTCAGCTGGCTGAATCACCGGCTGCATTTTCAGGTTCCCTGTTGAGACAGGAGAGCCAGAGAAAAACACGGAAGATGTTGGGGGGGGGGGGGGGCATTCCCTCCCACTGCTTGTAAAAGCAGTCTAGAGGCTAATTAGCCACTAGGATTGCTTTTACATGAAAGCCGACCGCTGGCTGAAAAGAATGATACCAAGATGATACCTAAACCTGCAGGCATCATTCTGGTATAACCACTCAAAGTCGTGAATGGCATACCTGAAGACAAAAAAATGGTTAACAATAAAGCACAGTAAACGGTAAGGTATAAAAAATTGCATACCTGAAAAGCAAACATGATAAAACATAATAACAATAAAACATTGCAGAATAGAATACAGTAAAAAAGAGCAGAACAATAGAGAGAGAATAGAGAGAGAGAGAACAATAAAACGACAACTATTTTTATTTTATATTTTTGTTTGTGTTTTTTTTTTTTTACACTTTTTTTTGTAACTAACTTTTATAACTGTAACTGGTTCCAGGTTCGGGTCTCTCAAAATGCGATGGCATCTCGGGAGACCCAGTGAAAGTGTGCCTAGTCTGTGCAATGCTGTACCCTACGCTAATACTCAACTAGTGCATGGTAGCGTTCAAAACATTCACCAATGCAAAGACCAGTATTGTCAGGACAAGAGGGACAATAATAGCGGGTGTCACGCCTATATCCGCACTTGCTGCAGACACAACATCTTTTTTGGGGGGTTCGTTGGGTAGGGGTACTCGGGAGGACATAAAGAAAATGCCTCTCATGCAGCCGACTGCATTTGGTTGGGGATGTGAATGGGGGAAGTACAGGCGCTGCAGAAGCGGTGGGCTCCCAATTAGGATTGGCGAATGCAGCAGGAAGGGCACTATGGGCACGACGGGCCTGTGTTTGTCTTTTTGGTGGCAGCGGGACACTACTTGTGCTTGCCACCTCACCAGCTTGAACTGCACTTATGTGACTCGCCACGTCACCAAGTGTTACTGCAGTGCTGGTTTGACTACGACCGGGGTGTACTAGGCCGCTGGCGCTTGCCAGTTCACCAAAACACTACAAAAAAAACTGTTAGCGATCACAGGGATCCGGCCTGACTCTGCGAACGCTGCAGTTATGCGTTTAGTGTTTTGTAAGTGACAGTGATCGATCGATACTGCACTTGGGTGGGCTGGGCCGGGCGGAGGGGCAAAACGCAGGTGCTAGCAGGTATCTGGGCTGATCCCGCTAACACTGCGTTTTTGGGAACCCTAAACTGCTGGGGACACTAGTATAGATCTAATCGGATCAGATATTGATCCGATCAGATACTATACCACTAAGGGAGGCGTATGCTGCGTGCGTGGGTGTTAGCGGTACTGGCGCTAATCTGACGCTGCCTGGGGCTGGTGCTTGCCAGTTCACCAAAACGCTACCAAAAAAACTGTTAGCGATCGCAGGGATCAGGCCTGACTCTGCGAACGCTGCAGGTATGCGTTTAGTGTTTTGTAAGTGACAGTGATCGATCGATACTGCACTTGGGTGGGCTGGGCTGGGCTGGGCCGGGCGGAGGGGCAAAACGCAGGTGCTAGCAGGTATCTGGGCTGATCCCGCTAACACTGCGTTTTCGGGAACCCTAAACTGCTGGGGACGCTAGTATAGATTTGATCGGATCAGATATTGATCCGATCAGATACTATACCACTAAGGGAGGCATATGCTGCGTGCGTGGGTGTTCGCGGTACTGGCGCTAATCTGACGCTGCCTGGGGCGACGCATATCACCGCCGGGCGATCAGGGGGCTAAACCTTTATTCGGTAATAAACGGCGGGTGCCCTGACACTATAAAAAATAAACGAACTAACCAGCGTCACCCGTAACAGTTATACGGTGATCAGTGGTGAAAGGGTTAACTAGGGGGCAATCAAGGGGTTAAAACATTTATTAGGTAGTATATGGGGGTCCCTGTCGCTATAAAATGCTGACGGCGAACCTAAATATTTACGTTCCTAACTAGCGTCACCAGCGACACTAATACAGCGATCAGAAAAATGATCGCTTAGCGACACTGGTGAGGGGGGGTGATCAAGGGGTTAAAACTTTATTAGGGGGGGTTAGGGGGGTATCCTAGACCTAAAGGGGGGTAATACTCACTGCCCTAACACTAACTGTCACAAACTGACACTATGCAGTAATCAGAAAAAAAAAAAAAAAAAAAATACTGCTAATGTCAGTTTGTGACAGGGGGGGGTGATTGGGGGGGGGATCGGGGGGCGATCGGGGGGGGGATCGGGGTGTAAGGTATGCCTGGCATGTTCTACTGTGTGTGTGTGTGTTGTGCACTCACTTGTCTTCTCTCCTCGGCGCTGGAACGGAAACTGCCAGACCAAGGAGAGATGACATCACATCCTCTGCCTGTGTGAAACGACACACAGGCAGAGGAGGATTCCCATTGGCTGGGAGCGATCGCGAGGGGGGGGCCACGATCGGATGGTCTCCCCCTCGCCTCCCGACGCTTCCAGTCAAATGCCGACCGCCGATGGCACCGGAGGGGGGGGTCCGATCGGACCCCCCGCCCGCGGGAGGCAGATCACGTACGGGTACGTGATTTTGCCTGCCCGTGCCATTCTGCCGCAGTATATATGCGGTAGGCGGTCGGCAAGTGGTTAAAGCTTAGAGGAGGAGTTTTCATTCTCCTCTGACTGTCCTATGAGGCTTCATGACCCCTGACCCTTTGTCTGGACAGTGCTGATTGGCCCTGTGCCTGATCCAGGGGCGGATCCAGGGGGGGGGGCAACAGGGCAATTGCCCCCCCCCCCCCGAAATAATAGCACACTGGCACTCTGAATGTTATTGTATATCCTGCCGCTCCGCTGTGCCAGCCCGAGTCTCTCTCTCTCTCATGTGCGATCAGCAGCGGCGCCGAGAGAGAGACTCGCGTGTGGTACGGGCGGCGGCGGTCACTGGCACTGAAGGAAGGAGGTGGGTGGAGCCTCTTTCCTGCACTCGTTGCTAGACGCCAGGCGGCCCTGGCATTAGCAACGAGTGACATCAGTCAGGTCAGCGTCAGTCACACTCTCAGAGCCGACCGACCCGGTGTGAGTGTGACTGTGGCTGTGTGTCTGTGACACAGCCTGGAGCGGCGCCTCCTATACATACAGCAGACAGCAGCCAGTAACTCTAACAAGTATATAACAACTGAGTGCACTGCACAGCACAGCACAGCACACGTCCAGCCAGGCTGCCAGCCCGTCCGCCCCTGACTGTGTTGGCCCCACCCACCGGCACCCTCCTCCTGGCTCCCTCCATGTTGTCGGACAGGCGACATTGGCAAGTGACAATCCGCATGTTGTGGCAGGTAACATTGGCAAGTGACAATCCGCATGTTGTGGCAGGTGACATTGGCAAGTGACAATCCACATCTTGTGGCAGGTGACATTGGCAAGTGACAATCCGCATGTTGTGGCAGGTGACGGTAGCAAGTGACACGCTCAGGGCTCCCAATGATTCTGCATTATGGTGAGTTGAACGATTTCATTTTACATTACAATGTAATAATATAAATAATGCGCTTCAATCATCCTGACACCACATCAACCATGGTGCTGTGATGATTGAAGCACCAACACCAGCCATTGCCCCGACAAATTGCCCGCAAAATTTTATGGCAGTGCCCCTCCCGAGACTAGGCTCTGGATCCGGCCCTGGCCTGATCACATGCACCCTTCCCAAGAAAGAAACAGCTCTCTAGCAATACACACCAAACTGAGCATGTGCAAAGTGCCTCCAAGGCTCTGTAATATCAGCAGATGAATTGGGGACAATAAAAAAAGGGGGGGGGGGGGTCAGAAGACCAGATCATACAGCCTCTTTAAACAATGAAGAGGATTAACCCCTTAGGTTCCACAGTGAGTATATATGCTTTATTGCATATAAAAATACTGATTTTACTGTTGTGGCTTTAGTAACACTTTAATATCACCTTACAGAAGCTGAAGTTAGCAATGGACATATTTTCCCATAAGTACATTGATACTCAGTAATGAGGTATTTATTACCTCTCATAGAGATCACATATCATGTGATCTGCTGTAATTGGTCACAGCGATGACATGGTACCGGTAGTGGGCTGGTACACTGATTAGTCAATGCCTGTGTCCAGTGTACACAGCTGTTGACAGATCGCGGCACGGCCCCAGGCACATTCCAGCAAGACATCATATGACGTCCACCCGGATTGACGAAAGTCCCGCCCTGCCGTCTTTTTGGTGTAGGCCGAGCAAGAAGTGGTTGATACTGCTTTAAGAGAGGAGGAAATGTTCTTTATTCTTGTCCAAATAAGACAATACTGCTCCTCCATCAGGAATGTACTGGCCATCGGGACTACTGGGAGTTTCCCGGTGGGCCGATGGCTCAGTGGGCCGGTCTCAGTGACAGCCTGTCAAAGGATTTCAGCACTGCTGTACTCCCTATAAGAGAAATAAAGTAGAACGGCTAAAGGTCAGTAAAGGGGGGGCTTGGGTGGCCATTGTGATTGGCCAGCCGGCAAGCCGGCCAGGGGGGGATGGGTTTGTCTGGCCAGCCTGTATGGGAGAGACCTTTCATCTGCATTGCCCATCACCTCGCTTCATAGTGCACAACCCAGCTCAGCCTCAGCGCCGCTGCATTGCTGAAAGGCAGCCAATGGCTGTACAGCATTGCCAGTTTCTGAAATTCCAGCCAATAAGGCTGTAGCAACGTTCCTGCATGACGTTAGCCCTCCCACTTCAATTGTTCACTTGTTTACAGAATTAAAGTGGGCCGTTCTGGTTGAAGTCCAGGGCCAAATTTTTGTCCCAGTCCAGCCCTGTCCTCCATAGATACAGTATGATGGGTGAGCGTCACCCTAGGACAGGAAGTGTCACCCTAGGACAGGAAGTGTCACCCTAGGACAGGAAGTGTGTTTCCAGCGGGATCACCAAGGGGAAATAAAGGAAAAAGCTTTAAAAAAGGAAAAACGAATGCAGCCACCGCATCAAAGGACTGGTAGTCCTTAGTTCTTGGTTTGTCCTCTGATGCGGTGGCTGCATTCGTTTTTCCTTTTTTTAAAGCTTTTTTCCTTTATTTTCCCTTGGTGATCCCGCTTGAAACACACTTCCTGTCCTAGGGTGACACTTCCTGTCCTAGGGTGACGCTCACCCATCATACTGTATCTACCAGTCCTTAGTTCTTGGTTTGGATCCACTTTAAACAGAGAACAGCCATTATTACTCTCCAGCAGACATCCTCGGAGTGGGGTTGATCGCCCGTCACGTGTCCCTATCCCTGCCTTTTACACATACAAGTCCTCCATCCTGATCGATGGTCTGCCTTGGTTATAACATTCCGCTGTGGAAGCATTGTATTACGAGGACGTGGGGTACGCGTTATAAATCACCCGCTGGGGCAGTCAGCGGAAAGTGACGCTTCTATTTATTAATGATAACAAACATCCCGAGGGAATGCCGCCGCCAGAGACCCCCAACCGGCAAATCCCTCATCATTCATCCAGCAAAACCAGAATTTTGCATCCGCCTGTCTCATGAATATTAACCATTGACTATATGAATCTATCGGAGGGAGACGGAACAAATATGTAATAAAATCTGTGCTCACAGGACGAGCGCTAACACATGCTGTAAAGCAGGGATAGGCAACCTGGGGCCCTCCAGCTGTTGTGGAACTACATTTCCCATGAGGCATTGCAAGGCTGGCCGTTACAATTACTCCCAGAGGCATGATGGGACTTGTAGTTCTGCAACAGCTGGAGGGCCCCAGGTTGCCTACCCCTGCTGTAAAGGCAATTTCGCATGCGGGTCATTTCCTGATAAAAAGTCGCAGGGTGCTTTAAGACAGAACAGGGGTCTCTGTCAGAGCCATTTTAATAGCATCATCGGCCCCTGGGCAGAGTAGTACACTGGGGCCCCTACCAGCCTGCCCCAATTTACTCACCTACTCTCAAGAATTAAAGTATAAATAATTGATAGATTTAAACGTTTTTTTATTAGTACTTTCAATTCTCATTTTAAACAATAGCAAAATATGTCATAAATCAAAGACTAATCAACACAAAGGGCACAGTACAGGGGGAGGCAGAAAGGCACAGTACAGGGGGGGGTGGGGGGCAGGAGGGCACAGTACAGGGGGGAGGCAGAAAGACACAGTATGAGGGGGGGGGCAGGAGGGCACAGTACAGGTTCCGGGACGCTGCCCTGGACACTGCCATTCTGGGACAGCTTAGTAAAAAGCATGACTATCCCAGCAAATCCGGGACAGTTGGCAAGTATGATGTAATGCAAGGTTATCATGGGGCCCCTATAATCCCGGGGGCCCATGGGCAGTGACCAGGGGTGCCCATGCATTAAGACAGCCCTGCTCTCTGTGTAGCACTGTGCCAGTGCAGTGTGCCTCAAATGACTTGAGATTTGCTCCATATTGGACCATTCGACGGTGAATGTTCGCTGCAGATGGAGGGAAGAATTGATCTGCTCTATTGTCAGCCGATTAGGGGGTCCCACAATACTTCCTTATAATGGAATATTATATCATGAGAGCTGAGCATTTTCTCCCATAATCCACAAGTAAGTAAATGCTGGATCCCCACTGGGTCCTGCCGGAGGTCAGCAGGGGGCCGCCCATTCCAAAAATCCTTCACTGACCCTAAAAGAGTCCAAAAGGACCTCTTTACTGGTTCTCTTCATGTCAGCGGGGTTGCAAATATCCACCCAGTCAATCGCCCACTGTGTGGATGTACTAAAATTGGCTGTGTGATTTTCACTGGGTTGTTGAAGGAGAGAGTGAACCCTATCTTTTTCTATGGTGATCTGCTGGGCTTCATTAGGGGAGACACTCGAGCCTGTTCTGTGATACATAGAGGTCAGCAAGTTACTAAAATGTGTTATTTTGGTGATCTGCTGAATTAACTCCTCCTGTCTACGAGCTGGTCTGTCTTTTCAGTTTTTTTAGTCTCTCTCTTTCTATATATAATTTACATAGGCATGCGCACAGGGTGTGCTGGATGTGCTTGGGCACGCCCTAATCAACCCATGCATTGATATTATCGCTTTATGTATAAGTGAGAAGATAGGAAAGATTTTCCTCCTACCATCTCTGCTATAAGGGAAGTGCTTATGCCCTTCTCTTTCACTGAGATGGCAGGGAGATCAATATTCCACAGCCATATATACTGTATATAAATATATATATATATATATATATATATATATATATATATATATATATATATATATATATTTATATTTATTTTTTTTATAATTTTTTTTTTTAGCTTTAGGGTGAACACCCTAATGCAATAGGCTGTACACACCTATGATGATTTATTCTAACTTTGTTCTTTCTTTTTTTTATTACCTGGCTGTATGGACTGCTACTGAAGTCTCATAAAATGGGTCCCCTCTAAGAAAAAGCCTGCTGAGCAGTGCCTGGCATGGTGCAGAGACTGTGGTGTGGTGCGCTGATGCCACCTGGTGGATTTCATGAAAACTAATTTGTCACAAGCTTGTTGTACTGAAATTAAGCAAATGGGTGTATTTATAAAGAAGTGGATATTTTACCAGAATATTGGAATAATTCCCTATCATTGATGAGGCTTTATAGAGCAGCCAATGCAGACCCCTCGGGTCATACACTATGTTACACAACACAATCTCCTGCGCTCAGGAGCTTAGTCAATGAGTAAGTGGTGTAGCGAATCCTTCGGATAGAATATGGAATGTCAACAGTCTTGCTGCCCTCCTCAGAACAATGGGTATCCTTTGAACTGGAACAAACAGAAAGAAAAGGAGGGCGCACCGACCTTGTGCATTAATAAAGGTAAGATTTATTTAAATAGTAAAAACAAGAGTAAAACTCACAAACGAACGTTTAAAAAAGGCTTAACAATGCTCCAGCAATTCTACTATTTACTATTGCTGTGACTCTGATGAAGAGGGTCCTCCCTCGTAACGCGTAAGCCGCCTGCCATGCCATCTGGTTTCTCCGAACATCCGGTCCAGGTTGCAGGTGTCTAGAGACACGGTTCAGAATTGCTGGAGTATTGTTAAGCCTTTTTTAAACGTTCGTTTGTGAGTATTACTCTTGTTTTAACAATTTAAATCAATTTTACCTTTGGTAATGCACAAGGTCGGTGCGCCCTCCTTTTCTTTCCATACATTTTATAACCAAAAGTATTGGGACACCTGCCTTTAAACGCACATGAACTTTAATGGTATCCCAGTATTAGTCTGTAGGGTTCAACATTGAGTTGGCCCACCCTTTGCAACTATAACAGTTTCAACTCTTCTGGGAAGGCCGCCCACAAGGTTTAGGAGTGTGTCTAAGAAAAAAGGTCGAATAAACTGCGCAACAAAAAAATTTTTTAACCATCTATGCTGCAGAGTCCTATATATGACACAAACATACAAAAATCGAGTGAGAAAAAAGTTGACTCGCGCTTAAAATAAAAAAAGAGGGGCTAACATGTGTGAGGCTGAAAAAACCTCGCCTGTTTGTGATGTTTCTGAACATACAAAATGTGTCAAAAATATGTGTATCAGGTTGGAAGATGAGTCCTACCTTCCCTTGAACAATATATGTAACCAATAGCAACTCAAATTGGTGCATGAACCAAAGAAAAAACACTTGAAAATTGCGAAATAAGTAAGCTGATTTGAAAGAATATACAAAATATTATATAAAAAAAGGAAAGAAAGTCCGTGTACAAAGACACCAAACGTGCTGTGATTAAACCAAAAAAGTGTCCAATCGTATACAGTCCTAAATGTATGGGTCCACCACCATGAATGAAGTGCCTGGCCACTTACTGGAACCCCATGACCCCCCGTTACAGAGGGTCTAAATGGGCATTGAAATCCTGCTGCTTCCGACAGCCTGGGGACCCGAAGGGAGACGGGATTGGAACCTCTGGAGTTAGTGGTGCTGTAAAAGCTGTGTCACAGATGGATCTCCAAGAAAAAGGCAAAGCTCAGCCCTCAGTGGAATATGAACGTCATATAGGGGAAACAGAAGAAGGCTCCCATAGTGTAAAATCACTTATGTTTATTAAAAGAAAGTAGTAAACACTCACATTAAAAAAGCACTTGTCCTCTGATGAGAGGCAGTCTGTGACACCGGCCGGATGTACACAGGCCGCCCGTCCTACTGGAGTACCAACGACAGAGGGAGGTGACGCGATGACACCGCTCAGCCCTGCGCTGCGTTTCGCAAAAGATTGCGTCTTCCAGGGGCACGGGCGGTGCATCGCGTCCCCTCCCTTAAATACAATAAATAAATAAAAGAGCCTCGCTCTGGGTTCTCCCTGGCCCGTAAAAAATATTTCCCAGCGCTAAACGTTTCATCCAATTTTTAAATTGCTGCATTTGTCAATTCCAAAAGCCAATATAAAGGAATAGTAGTGGTAAAAAAAAACACTTGTGGGTTTAACCAATCTTGTTTTTTTGTACAATTCTCCTTTAAGGGGGTGTGGCAAGGGGTATGTCCTATGCCTGCATACTTTTGCTGATAGGTGTCCCTCATTCCCATCTCAAAAAGTTGGGAGGTATGGAAAAGGATACAATGTAACGAGTCTTCTATTTCTTGGTCATAGGATTGGGGATACTGAGACAGTGTATTTTGGTGGGATGTATCTGTTCTCCATATTTGTAAATACTGATATTGGCATATTTAAAGTGTATCTCCAGTTCTGTTCTGTTAACGTAAAACAAACCCCTCCAGGTAAATTGTAGACATTGCAGTCTCTCCCCATTCTCCATGTCCTCCCTGGTATCTGAATGGGAAGCTCAGTCATGATTATCACCACCAGGTGGCGCTCCAAGGCACCCCCTGTGCAGTACAGCGCACACCGCAGACACCACAAGGTAGAGCATAGCAGCCAACATTTTTATCAGATTCTTTGAACTCCTTCCTGCTAAAGAAGTAAATCTTATTTTTATTCTTATGTAATGCCAATGTTTCCTCTAAGTAGAGAAAGAAAGGAAGGCGGAATAAAGCAGATCCTAACCTTAAAGGGTCACTCCACCTAAAAAGGATATTTCAGTGTTTGGTGGATTCAAAAGAATTAGACCCCCTGACAGTCTCTTCTGTCTCTCAGGGACCCCATTGGTGAGATCTCCATGTTGAGTTCCTGGATCTGCTGTACCCATTATGAGGGGCTCCCACCATCCCTGCTGGAAACCAGTGACACTAATAAGGTGATCAGTGCTTAAAATATACACTGTCACTGTACTAATGACACTGGCTGGGAAGGGATTAAATATCTAAGGGCAATCAAAGGGTTAACTGTGTGCCTAGCCAGTGTTTATGTGTGTTATGTGCGATGTGCTGGTTTTTAGGGATGTGCCTGTTTTTATACCCTGATTTGCAGGGAAACAAAAACCGACACATCCCCGCTGACAGGACAAAGCTCTGTATTGTTTACATTGGCTGACAGAGCTTTGTCCTGTCTTCCTCCTCGCCAATCAGCGGGTGCCAGACTCATCGATTGGCTGGTACCCACTGATCAGCTTGTGCTGTGACTAAACACTGCACAGCCGTCACACCCCCTGCCAGGAAGTGCTGGAATACATGCTAGCATAGGAGTGCATACAGGGTGTGCCAGGTGTGCCTGGGCACACCCTAATCACCCTGTGCTGCACAGATTTCCCCTACTGTTTGGCTGCAGAGAAAGAGACTGGGAATCTCTGTCCTTAGTCTCTTAATCTGTCTCAAAAGTGACATATTTCACCAAAGCCCCCCAATTGGGGTACTAAAAAATTGTAAAAAAAAATTAAAATATTAAAATTGTAAAAAAGAAAAAACAATAAAAATACTGACACCAAAGAAAAAACAATAAAAATACTGGCACCACTCTCTGCTCTACTGACCAGTGGCGGCCGCTCATGCAGGGCCCAGGGGCGCCGCCCCCAGTCCATGTGTCCGGCCCCTAATCTACATGCAGGGCACTGGACGCATGGATTCCAATGGGTTTTTTTTATTTTTGAAGCACATGATTAGAGCCATAGGCTCCGATTGGCTTCAAAAGGGGTAAGCTTGGGGCGCAGAGCACTGCGCCCTGAGCCCACCCAGTTGTGTGACAATAGCGAATTCATATTTGCTATTTTCTTTCTGCTTCTCCTCCCAGGCCAATCAGGAAGCGAGTCTTAAGACCCGATTGGCCGCGAGGAGAAGCGACTGTATTGGCTGGGAACAGGGGGAGGGGCGCCGAGGAGGAGATGCAGGGGGAAGCCGCCGAAGCTGCCAGCAGCCTGGATGGGGTAAGTGCAGGGCTGATGGGTGGATGGATTGACCAACTGACCAATCGAACAACTGGGGGGGTTTGATTGAACAATTGACCGAACGAACGAACAGAGGGTGGGGGGGGTTGGTTTGTTTGCCGCCCCCTCCCCCCAAAAATAGAGCACCAGCCGCCACTGTAATCATTAATACATACATTTACATTGATAAATGTATTTTTAAATACAAGCAGTGTTAGTCTCTGAATGTGACTTGCTATCAGTTTTCTGCAGTCTCTCTACAGCAAACCTGGAGTGTGAGAGAAAGAAGCAGCACAAGAAGCCAATCAGTTTATGCGCTGACAAGAAGCATGCTGAAGGAAGGAGAGAGCAGAGTGACAGAGAGATGAGCTCATCATTGTGCTTCTTCTCCTTCCTGTCCAATCACAAGCTAGGGAGCCGGTCCAGGATGACCTGAGCTCAGAGGAAGTGGGCGGGATGAGGCTAGCCAGCAGACTGAGGGCATCTTGTGGTGGAAAATAAGTACTGCATGTAAAGAGATCCAGATTGAAAGTGAATTTAGCAGCCAAGGCTGCTTTTTTACTTTATTCCCTTTAGGGGCTATTCATATTTATCATTTATTTTGGCTGGAGTTCTGCTTTAATAGACTGTAATAGATGATGAACCCACATCAATGGGGTTTTACGGGTCAGCCGGACTTTTCCAGGGATGATTATTTTTGGGGTTGGATCATTACATGGAGATGTCTCAACCATTGTCCCTGGAAGCAGCAGAGAGGGAGAAGATTCCTTCGGCTGGAATGTCAGGAATTCGGCATTAATCTTCACCTCCATCTCCCCCTCCTCCTCGCCCTCTTTATCTTCTTCTCCTCTCTGGAGGCCCCCAGATGTAGAGAGAGACAAAACTTCCATCCTGGGGGCCCCAGTCTGGCCCCGACTCCGAATACACTTTTCTTCATATTGGCGCACATTCCACTGTGGCGCTGTACATGAATGCTGCGTTCCTTCCGTGCCCCGTCTTGTTCCTGTGAGGCCGTCATATGACCGGTAACTGTCAGTGGCGTGCCCATTTCCACATCTATCTGTCCCATGCCAACTCCCTGACCCGAGTGTGCCCACATTGTGAGACAAAAAAGGTGAACCCTAGGCACAAAAACTTTCCTATAAATATATTCCGCAAAAGCCACAAATAATACAAATCCACTTTGTGTGCACCAAATGCCCTTGCAAACTCAGATATTGACTTGTAAAAGTAGCAGTGACATCATCACTGGGCTGTACAGAGCTCGCCGAGCTCGCGCGCAGAAGCGAACGCATACGTGAGTAGCGCCCGCATATGTAAACATTGTTCAAACCACACATGTGGGGTATCACCGCGATCGGTAGAGCGAGAGCAATAATTCCAGCCCTAGACCTCCTCTGTAACTCAAAACATGCAACCTGTAGAATTTTTTAAACATCGCCTATGGAGATTATTAAGGGTAAAAGTTTGTCGCCATCATGAACGCTGCTGCCAGGCTCATCCACCTCACAAACTGCTCAGCGTCTGTTATACCTCTCTGCCAATCCCTGCATTGTCTGCCACTCAGCCAACAAATTAAATTCAAGATACTAACTATAACTTACAAAGCCATCCACAACCTGGCCCCCAGCTACATCTCCAGCCTAGTCTCAGAATACCAACCTAATCGTTCTCTTCGCTCCTCCCAAGACCTCCTGTTCTCAAACTCCCTTGTCACCTCCTCCCATGCTCGCCTTCAGGACTTCTCCAGAGCTTCTCCCATCCTCTGGAATGCTCTACCCCAATCTGTCCAATTTTCTCCTACTTTATCCACTTTCACTGTCTGTTATACCCCTCTGCCAATCCCTCCATTGGCTGTCATTCAGCCAACAAATTAAATTCAAGATACTAACTATAACTTACAAAGCCACCCACAACCTGGCCCCCAGCTACATCTCTAACCTAGTCTCAGAATACCAACCTAATCGTTCTCTTCGCTCCTCCCAAGATCTCCTGTTCTCAAACTCCGTTGTCACCTCCTCCCATGCTCGCCTTCAAGACTTTTCCAGAGCTTCTCCCATCCTCTGGAATGTTCTACCCCAATCTGTCAGATTTTCTCCTACTTTATCCACTTTCAGACGATCCCTGAAAACTCATCTCTTCAGAGAAGCCTATCTGACCCCCACCTAACAACTGTACATTTATCTTCTCAGTCAGCACATCGCCCTCAGTTATTACCTCTTGTATCTCTTGACCTTCCCTCTTAGATTGTAAACTCTAAGGGGCAGGGCCCTCTAATCCCTACTTTATTAAAGTGTATTGTATTTGTACTGTCTACCCTGAAGTTGTAAAGCGCTACGTATACTGTTGCCGCTATATGAATCCTGTATTATAATAATAATAATAATTCCACGAGCAGGCGCAATTTTGAAGCGTGACATGTTGGGTATCAATTTACTCGGTCCTGACATTATCTTTCACAATATAAAAAAAAAAAATGGGCTACTTTTACTGTTGTCTTATTTTTTTTTAATTTTTTTTTTAGGCACAATCATGACTTTTTTTTTTTTTTTTTTAGGGTGGAACACCACTTTAAGTGGTTAAACGGCTGCAGTTTACTAACGCTTTAATGCATTCTAAAAACCTTGAACCTTTATAACCACTTCAAACTCAAAATTAAAAATTCTCTCTCTTTTTGTCAACCTGAAGGCAAAAAAACACTTGAGGAAATATTGTGATCCCGAAAACACTAGAACTGCACAGAAGTCCTAAAGCCTGGTTTACTTCTATTTAGATTTTAGGTTTTATCCAGATTCAGCAAGATTTTCATAGTGTAAGCTCCCTCTCATGCTCCATGTGTTTAGGCAGAGCTAAAAAAAATAGGGCATTGCTGGAATTAGACATGTGCGCCGTCAATAAATTTGTTTTGTTCCGTTTCGTACGAAAATTAATTCGTATTTCGTAATTCGTGCCTGAAATTCAATTCGGATTCGTACGTAATACGAATTTTCGTTAGATTCATAAACTTTTCGCAAAGTAACGAATGTTCGTTATGATGAATTTATCATTATGAGGGGTTCCCACCATCCCTGTGCTGTGCTGACTTCCTCTGATTGGTGAACAAAACACCAGTCATGTTTCTGTTGTAACGGAATTTAGATCCGAAATTCGTTAACGAAATTTCGTATAAAATTCGTAAGCAGAGAAATTCCCATAGGGTTCCCACCATCCCTGTACTGAGTTCCCAGGTCTGTACACCTGCTGTGCCCATTATGATGGGCTCCCACCATCCCTGTGCTGTGCTGACTTCCTGAGTTTTTAACTTTTAGGTAACAATTACGAATGTTCGTTATGAATTTGGACCTGAAATCCGTAAACGAAATTTCGTACAGAATTCGTATGCATAAAAATTCGGATTCGTACGAAACTAATCGCACATGTCTAGCTGGAATCTGGGAACTCATTGGCTGCATATTCAGACTGTTCAGAAGAAACAGAAACCGGCACTATGCGAGGATTGCATTTATAAATGAAAAAAGACGCCAATTTAAGGTAAAATAAATTACGGCCATGGAGAGCTGAGACATATGCACGCCAACCAGAAGAAAAGTAAAGGATTGGTCAATAGCTAAATCTTCTTACTGACCCATTTACATTCTTGGGGTGCAATAACATATGGGGGGGGGGGGGGGGCGCATGTTATGTTGAGTTGCATTAAAATCAATAGGCTGCCAATTCACCAAAATGTACCAAAAAATCAGATGTGTCATAAAATTGGTAACACAACGCACTATAGAGAAAGGCAATGAAACCCATGTGCTGTGCTTTAGTGCATTAGGATGGCATTCAAAATGAATAGCACCACAATGCAGGAACACAAATAACGTGCGTTGAGGTAATACATTATGGCAATGCATAAATGTAAATGGGCCAGTGCTGGCAGAGAACTGCATCTAAACAGAAAAGTCAGTGCTACTACCCATACACCACATAGATAGCAGAGCTCCCAGGTGCTCGATTCACAGTCGCTGGCTGAGTTGAGTCATGTAGAAAAAATGATCTGCACCCCGGTTGTTGCTCTTAAAATTTCTTCATTTTATTGAATAGCCACATTGAACAAACGCTGATTAAGTCAGTTGACGCGTTTCAGCCTATAAGGCCTTAGTCATGGGTTATGACTAAGGCCTTTATGGCTGAAACGCGTCAGCTGACTTAATTAGCGTTTGTTCACTGTGGCTATTCAATAAAATGAAGAAATTTTAAGAGCAACAACCGGACTGCGGATCAATTTTTCTACAGAGAACTGCATATGCTTTAAGTGCACTGGGAACCCCATAGCGCCATTTCCAGCTCATAGGGCGTTCTAGAGAAATCACCAATAGGGAAATACAATACTGAATCCACCAGCTTAACCTCGCTTTAGGTTTAATATAATTAATTCTCCTAATTTCATGTCTAAATACGCCTGGTGTCGAGGTCATCCGCCCTCCAGGGCCATTACAGCAAATGAAGCTGAACTCCTCCCATTGCGACCATCTCTGTAATTGCCATTGTTTATTATTGAATGGCCCCCATGTGTGCGCAGCGTGTCATTAGGAAGGCCGGGAAGGGGGGGGGGGTCATTGTGAAATGGTGCAGATTGTACAAACACGCCATCCGTGCTGACAGGACGCTCGGCCCAACCTGGAAACAATTTAATAAGAAGCACATGATGTGTGAGAGCGCGGCCAGGCCCAGTGTGGTGCCATGGGCTCTGGAGGGGGGCACCAGGCTAGAGGGGAGGAACCGCCAATTATCCCAGTAAATCATCCATCTCACTAATGGATTTCTCTAATCCCCCCTAACCCCCCCCCCCAGGCCCCCAGGCCCCCCCCCCCCAATCGCCTTCACCGAAAACTGTTTAAAAAAGCGCAAAGCGTTCCCAGATGTTCCATGAACTTTTCTCAATGTCCCAAAGAAACTTCATATTTACTTCAAATGTTCGAAATAGTGACAGAGCAACCAGCGGCCAATCTGTGATGTCATATTAACATTATTGGAATATTTATGTTCTATATTATAGGCTCAGTCCAAAGCTTCAACACAAGGCTAGCGATCCTTATTTCCAGCCATGTGACTGTCATGATCAAATCTTATTGGACTGAAAATACTGATCCTTATCCTGGGGTGTAATAATTGTTGTGTGCCCTTATATTATATCGTACTTAGTATGTAAACTACATTCATAATTTATACTTTATTACTTCATATTGTGTTATAAAAGTGTCTATGGTGCATCTCCTATCTCATTACCTAATTTGTGATATTATACTTTTGGCCTCTTGCACACTGCAGCTTGAAAAAGCTCAGTACAGCTTTTTTTTTTTTTTTTTACTGAGCTAAAATACAGCTAACGTGCCTATGCAGGCGCATAACCAAACGCCATGCCTTCTTCAGTAAAAAAAAATGTAAAAATATAGAAAAATCAGCTTTTTTGGTCAGTAATTTACGCTTCATGCGCGCAAATACGCGCGAGTGCGCACAAATGCACGCAAATGCCAATTTACATATTGTGCAGAATGAAAATGTGAGAATGTTTTCACACATTTGCCGAAAATGCACGTAAGTACATGCGCAAAAAAAAAAAGTCTGAAAAAGTAGATGCTCAAATAGGAGTATCATGTGCAAGAGGCCTTTATATATTGTTTAGTAGGGATGCACCAATACCATTTATTTTACGAGTATGAGTACTGGTAAATAGTTCTGCATGCAGTAGTTTTTTTCAGCACACTGTGCCTGCAGGCACATTGGAGATAAGGCATTTTGCCTTGTTCATGTGGTGGGACTGCGCTAGAATAGCCGACCAAGGCAGTCCCTCCCAATCTGTTAGGACTCGATGTTGCATTGTGTCATGCAATAAAGTCAGGGCCGTTTTTAAGACAGGGCAAAAGGGGTAGCTGCCCTGGGCCCTGTCATTGTTGTGGGGCCCAAAGCAGCTGCCTCATACTTGCCAGCTATCCTGGTTTAAATTACCTTGTCCCTTGAGGTTTTAGTCCTGTGCTGTGTCCCAATATCTCATTGTGAAGTGCTACTGTAACGCTGCCCAGCTCTGCCCTTTTGCAGTGTACAGATGACTCACCTGCAGACCCTGTGTTTACATGTAAATTACCAGCATTCATATGTAAATAGCGGCAGCCAGCGGCATTCATATGTATATCATGCCCCCCTGAGGTCATATTCACAGTCAGGGGCGTTGCTAGGGGGTGGCTTTTGGGGCTATAGCCCTGAATCTGAGGCCAATAGCCCCGAGTCTCTGCAGGGGTCCCCAAGGGGAGGGGAGGCTCTCTGGGAACCCTTATGTAAGTGGGGGGGCTCTCTGGGGACCCTTATGTAAGTGGGGGGGCTCTCTGGGGATCCTGATGTAAGGGAGAGGCTCTCTGGGGACCCTGATTTTAAGGCCTAGGCTCTTTAGGGACCCAGATTTAAGGGGGAGACTCTCTGGGGACCCTAATGTAAGGGGGCCTCTCTGGGAACCCTGATGTAAGTGGGGGGGGGCCTCTGGGTACCCTGATGGAAGGGGGAGGCTCTCTGGAGAACCTGATGTAAGGTGATGTAAGGGGGGGCTCTCTGGGGACCCTGATGTAAGCGGGGGGCTCTCTGGGGATATATATACACTCACACTTATATTACTGTATATACATGTGTATGCCCGCCCAAGTGTATGACTTTCTTTACTACGCTGCTATGGGCTCTAGCCCCAGATCTTTTGTAGACCTAGCAACGCCCCTGTTCACAGTAATCTCAAGTAGCCAATCAACAAGCAGAAATCATGTGCTGTAACCTCTAGCAACTAATCAGTGAGCCGTAATGTGTGCTGTAACCTCTAGCAACCAGTCAGTGTGCGGTAATGATACACTGTAACCTCTGGCAACCAATCACAATAGCTGCCTGATCTGATTCAGTAAACTGATTTTGAGTCTCGCTGCTATTTATTGTATGTCTCAGAGCAGGTGAAGAGCCAAACTGCATGGAGGGGGCCCCAAGAAAAGTTTTGCCCAGGGTCCAATCAATATTAAAGACGGCCCTGAATAATGTGCACTGGCAACAAGCTGAGTTGTAACTTGTTTGTGCTGAAGACCGCACTGGACTGACTGGTCATGGGCGGGTGGTTGTGTGGTTGAGAAGGGAGGTGTCCCTCCAGTGGGTTGTGCCCCAATGATGGATACTGTCGGGGAGCCCTCCTAGGACTTGGGCTGTTGCCTTTTTTGCAATGGTCTTAGGCCCCATTCACACCGGAGCGATTATCTGCTTGAAGCTCAAAAACGCTGGAGGAGAAAAAAACCAATGATTCTCTATGGAGAAGGTTCACATCTCCACTCCAATTCGCCTGAAGCCAAACGCCTGAAGCTCAAACAAGTTCTAGAGCTTTTTTAGTCTTTTGAATCGGGCAGATTTGGGCATTTTTTGGTGCGTTTGTATTCCTATAGAAATGAATGGAAACACGCCATTCACACGTTTTTGCGTGATTTTCTGCTCAAATGAAAAAAATGTCATTTAAAATTGCTCGCGGCTGTAATGTATTGCCGGATCCTGGAAATATACATAAAATCACTGAAAAAAAACAGCATGGGGTCCCCCCCTCCCTGTCCTTAACAGGCCCTTTGGGTCTGGTATGGATATTAACCACTTCAGCCCAGGACCATTTGGCTGGCCAAAGACCAGAGCACTTTTTGCGATTCGGCACTGCATCGATTTAACTGACAATTGCGCAGTCGTGCGACGTGGCTCCCAAACAAAATTGCCGTCCTTTTTTTCCCACAAGTAGAGCTTTCTTTTGGTGGTATTTGATCACCTCTGCGTTTTTTATTTTTTGCGCTATAAACAAAAAAAGAGCGACAATTTTGAAAAAAAAGCTACATTTTTTACTTTTTGCTATAATAAATATCCCCAAAAAATATATAAAAAAAAACATTTTTTTCCCTCAGTTTAGGCCGATATGTATTCTACTACATATATCTACATAAATATCTACATATTTTTAAAATAAAAAAAATCGCAATAAGCGTTTATTATTTGGTTTGCGCAAAAGTTATAGCGTCTACAAAATAAGGGATAGTTTTATGGCATTTTTATTAATATTTTTTTATTACTAGTAATGGCGGCGATCGGCGTTTTTTTTTCGTGACTGCGACATTATTGCGGACAGACACTTTTGGCGCTATTTTGGGACCATTCACATTTATACAGCGATCAGTGCGATTAAAAATGCATTGATTACTGTGTAAATGTGACTGGCAGTGAAGGGGTTAACCACTAGGTGGCGCTGTAGGGGTTAAGTGTGTCCTAGGGAGTGATTCTAACTGTGGGGGGGAGGGGCTATGTGTGACACGACACTGATCACTGCTCCCGATGACAGGGAGCTGTGATCAGTGTCAGTGTCATTAGGCAGAACGGGGAAATGCTTGTTTACATCATCTCCCCGTTCGTCCTCTCCGTGAGACGATTGCTTGTATCCCCGCGGACACTTCTTAAAGGGCAATGTACAAGTATGTTAATCTGCCTGTACGTGCCCTTCTGTCGCAGTATATCTGCGTGAGACAGTCGGTTAGCGGTTAAGGGGAACCCCGCACAAAAAAATAAATGAATAAAAATGGCGTGGGGGTCCCCCCCCCAAAATCCATACCAGACCCTTATCCGAGCACGCAACCTGGCAGGCCACAGGAAAAGGGGGGGGCGAGAGAGCACCCCCCCCCCTCCTGAACCATACCAGGCCATATGCCCTCAACATAGGGAGGGTGCTTTGGGGTCACCAAACAAATTTGCAAATTTGGAAGTTCAAAATTTCGGAAATGTGGAAAATCGAAAAAATTCGGAAATCCGAAAATAAGAATGAAAATCCGAAAATAAGAATGAAAATCTGAAAATTCTAAAGAACGAAAATCCAAAAAATTCCTAAACCCAAAAATCTGAAATAATAACTAACTAATAATAACTTAACTATTACTAACTATTAAATTATAGGTACTGGAGTCTCCTTTCAAATTTGCCTGTTAGTGAACGTAATGAACACAAATTTATCTGAAGTTATGGATTATCCAAAATAATTAATGCCGCATCTAAATGAATGGGACGTAACGAATTAATAATAATAATAATAATAAATAATAAGGTAAAAAGTGAAACATATTCGGCAGTGCACATGTCTAATGTATGATGTGCTATCAACAAACTGTAATGTAAAATGAATATTTATTGATAAATTGTTTGATCTCATTTTATTTGTGACACATTGTAATGATGTGCTCTGCCTATTATTTATTTGGTATGTATCATCTTAGTACATTGTGTATTTTTCATCAACAGACTATAATATAAAATGAATATTTATTGATGTAATGTTTGATCTCATTTTATTTGGCCCTGTCATACAATGTTAAATCATTTTTTGTAGCAGCGGGTGTATTGTTATTTTATTAAAAATGATGTGTTATCTACTGACTGCAATATAAAAATACTGTATTATAGGCCTCATACACAGTGTATCAATTCCAGGTCATTTTGGGTGCCCAGGAGGCACAGGTACAGCATCCAATTCTGCTGCCAGCAACCTATATAAATCTATGGCAGGCTGAAGTATGCAGCAGGTGGATGCTGCGGGATGATGTACCAAGTGGTACTTACCTTTAGGGCTGTATGTGTTCAGGGAGGTAAAAGCAGATTGCAGAAGAGGCCAAGGCGTGAAGGCCATATTCTGTATACAGTGGAACCTTGGTTTACGAGTAACGCGGTTAACAAGCGTTTTAAAAGACAAGCAACTTTTTTTTTTTAAATCCTGACTCGGTTTGCGAGTGTTGTCTCGCAAAACGAGCAGAATTCAAGCTAATGGGGTGTGCAGTACCGCATTTGGCCAGAGGTGCGGGGGCGCCGGTGACACTCACACACAGTTTGGAGCCGTTCGTAAATACTCGGAATCACTCGGAAATACTCGGAATCACTCGGAAATACTCTGAATCACTCAAAAATACTCCGTTCCCGAGTGTTTCCGAGCCTTTCTGGGGGTTTCCGAGTTCAGCCGAGCTGTCTCTGAGTATTTCTGATGCTCTCCAGCGCCCCCCTACCTCTGGCCACATGCGGTATTGCAAGCAATAGAAGTCACTGCGGAACGAATTATCTTTGTTTCCATTGACTTCTATGGGGAAACTCGCTTTGATATGCGAGTGCTTTGGAGTACAAGCATTCTCCTGGAACGGATTATGCTCGTAATCCAAGGTTCCACTGTATTAATTGATATATTGTTTATCCCATTATATCTGATTGCTGTACAATATTATATCCTGTTCTTACAGTAACAGTAGAGGGTGATGAATAACGTAACATTTTATCACCTTTCACTAAATGATATGTTTTAACATTATACATTGTACAATGATGTCATCTATGAGTTGTATTATGTTAGCTATAGGCAGCAGTGAAAGAACCTCAAGTCCCAGCAAGTCATCAATGTGCGGCATTCAGCTTGTTTTAACTCCTCCACCACCAACAGCGGTGACATAAAATGTGACAACCCCCCCCCCCCATCACTTTCTGTCACTCACTCATTGGGAGTTATGTCCTAAAAGTGAAGTGGATCTGTATTCACTTTATACATTGAACTGAGTACAATCAGAGGAAAATCTGCCCCACCATGGGAGTCAGCATGATCTGAAATTTCAGATGGTGTGCAGGGGTAAGAATATTAAACATAAAGGAGGATTATTATGGTTGTATACAGGGTTGATGGGTATATACTGTATCTGCTTGATACAAACGAGATCACATCAACTTGTAAGTTCTCAAAAAAAAAAAAAGAACCTCAACCGCAGACCGACCCCCTCCTGGAATGTTTATTATGTGCGCCAATTCCATCGGAGTAGATATCCGCGCTGCTGGCGGGGGAAAGACGCCGATTCTGCGCTTCCCATCACAGAGGTTTATAAATTCCGCTGTTCTGAGTCCAGAGCTTCATTATCTGTACATTCCACACAAACCGTTTACAAGTTCCATCATTGTGAATGCTAAACACAGCATTCCTTCTATGGAGGAACAATGTATACAGAGATAATAGATCTTATATCTGGGGAGCGGTGATGTCACTCCTGTATAATATATCTGGAGAGCGGTGATGTCACTTCTGTATAATATATCTTATATCTGGAGAGCGGTGATGTCACTCCTGTATAATATATCTGGAGAGCGGTGATGTCACTTCTGTATAATATATCTGGAGAGCGGTGATGTCACTTCTGTATAATATATCTTATATCTGGAGAGCGGTGATGTCACTCCTGCATAAAATATCTTGTATATTGAGAGCACTGATGTCACTCTGTATAATATGTTATATTAGGAGAGCGGTGATGTCACTCCTATAATATAACTTATATCTGGAGAGTGGTGATGTCACTCTGTATAATATGTTATATTAGGAGAGCGGTGATGTCACTCCTGTATAATATATCTTATATCTGGAGTGCAGTGATGTCACTCCTGAATATCTAAATATCTGGGGAGCGGTGATGTCACTCCTGTATAATATAACTTATATCTGGAGAGTGGTGATGTCACTCTGTATAATATGTTATATTAGGAGAGCAGTGATGTCACTCCTGTATAATATATCTTATATCTGGAGAGCAGTGATGTCACTCCTGTATAATATATCTTATATCTGGAGTGCAGTGATGTCACTCCTGAATATCTAAATATCTGGAGAGCGGTGATGTCACTCCTGTATAATATAACTTATATCTGGAGAGTGGTGATGTCACTCCTGAATATCTGGAGAGTGGTGATGTCACTCCTGCATAAAATATTTTATATATGGAGAGCGGTGATGTCACTCTGTATAATATGTTATATTAGGAGAGCAGTGATGTCACTCCTGTATAATATATCTTATATCTGGAGTGCAGTGATGTCACTCCTGAATATCTAAATATCTGGGGAGCGGTGATGTCACTCCTATATAATATAACTTATATCTGGAGAGCGGTGATGTCACTCCTATAATATAACTTATATCTGGAGAGCGGTGATGTCACTCCTATATAATATAACTTATATCTGGAGAGCGGTGATGTCACTCCTATAATATAACTTATATCTGGAGAGCGGTGATGTCACTCCTATAATATAACTTATATCTGGAGAGCGGTGATGTCACTCCTATATAATATAACTTATATCTGGAGAGCGGTGATGTCACTCCTATAATATAACTTATATCTGGAGAGCGGTGATGTCACTCCTATATAATATAACTTATATCTGGAGAGCGGTGATGTCACTCCTGTATAATGTATCTTATATCTGGAGAGTGGTGATGTCATTGGTCACATGACTGGGTGGAAGTTGCTCTTTGTCTGTCTCGGTGTTTTCTTTTGTTACATTGTACTATAATAACCAGCATTTCCTTGCTATTCAGGTCATTATTTATTGCTGAACTCCACTATGACTTGTGTAATGTTCTATCACAGAGGATACATTGTTTGTAGAATAATAATAACTGACAATATGTAACACTTGGGAAGGATTGTGGACTTCCCATTCCCTGGTATGGAGTATCGGATTGGCCGGGATCGGGACACACACCGGACCGGACCATGGCTGCCCCTTCCATGTGGATGAGAGCAGTCCCATTGGACCGGAGCCAGCATGTCTGTCGCCTTATATGGTCACGGCCGCGCGGTCTGAGCGTCTCAATCTGGTGCCAAGTTCTCTGGCCAAAACTCACAGGAGCGGGCAGACCCCTTCCTCACCCCACCGCCCCTTCCTCACCCCACCGCCCCTTCCTCACCCCACCGCCCCTTCCTCACCCCACCGCCCCTTCCTCTGTTATAGAGACGGAGCCCAACGCCCCTCATACCACATCTACTGCTGTGCGGGCCGCCATAACGCCATCCATGGAGGAACTACAAGTCCCAGCAGGTCTCAGTGACCTGTAATTAAGAAGAACCTTTAAATAGTACTCAGGAAATGACAAAAAATGAACTGCAAACACCATCCGGGAAGATTAGAACATTCATTCTAATATAAAGTTCTGGATGGATTAAATAAGGAAGTCCGGCATCATTTATCCCTTTCCTCCTCAGCCTCACTGTCCCTGACCCATCCCTTTTATTCACTGAATTTCAGTTTTTTCAATCATGGAGGCTCAGCATCACATGCGGGCATTACCTAGGGAGGTCTGCATGCAAATACAGCCTGCCTAGTATATTAACATTTGCATAACTCCTCCCAAAAAATAGCGAACTGTTTGCATCAGGACTGAGGGCTGGGATGTTTTCAGGAAGTTATATACAGCCCCCTGCTAGCCCCTCATACCAGCCATAATCTGCCTGCATTGCATAGAGAAGCACAGAGACCCAGTGGACATTAAATAAGAAGTCACTGGGTATTAAATATGTAATGTAATTAAAACAGTAATGTTGGCCAAAGCGTCAGGTGATCCTATTGGATGCCTAGCGCTTTGGTGGAGGGGAGACACAGGCACTCTAGGAGAGGGGGAGAGGACACCACAGCTCCGACACACGAGCGGGTAAGTGCCAGACCGCCCACGGGTGGGGGGGGTAATTGCTGCCCCCCCCCCGCAAAAGAACAACCCACCAGCCGCCACTGCTACGGACTAAGACTGGGGTGACATTAAAGTTCATATAAAGGCAGGCGTCCCAATACTTTTGACAATATAGTGTATATATAAGGCAGGCACGGTGGAAGGTCAGTTGAAAGTTGACTCTTTTGTAACATTCATTTTTTTGACAGGGGCCCTTTAAGGCGCGGCGCTTCTGGAAGGACAGTAGTTACATGTTGCAGCAGCTGTAGAATACCACATCAAAAATAAAAATAGGAATTTGCTGGAAGCGTCTTCTCCATCGGGTGGACGGGAGGGACGAGCTGCTCTTCCAGGAAAATATCAAAGTTTGGGGGTTTAACCTAAAACAGGCGCTTACTGTCTGTCTGGAAGGAATCATTGTACAGACGGTGAGCAGAGGCGCTCAGGATCTCCGGATGGCATGAAATGAGAAATGGAAATCTCAATCTCAGATTGCATACGTTTTAAAGTGAACCTGTTACTGTACAAACTGGCACTAGGGGGAGACAGAGAGCGGCTCCATTAAGGGGCTTATTCACAGGCTTTATGCTCCCCATGGGCACCCTGGGGATCCCTCTCCAGATCTCCCCTAGCACCCCTGCTATATTCATGTTTTTCTTACTTTATACATCCTATGGCTAATGTGCTCCTGTCCAATTTAACACTCGGGATGTGATTAGTGATCAATATTGATTCTACCAATTAAAGCACCCCAAAGGTAAAATATATTTATTATTGACAAATGATTTCCCTTATTGAGAAAATTAATTTACCTAATTACCCTGTTTCCCCGAAAATAAGACCTAGTGTGATTGTCAGTGATGGCTGCAATATAAGCCCTACCCCCCAAATAAGCCCTAGTTAAAGTCCTTGTAGGTCTTATTTTCAGGGTAGGGCTTATTTTCTGGGAAACAGGGTAGGGCTTATATGGGGGGTAGGGCTTATATTGCAGCCATCACTGACAAGCACGCTAGGTCTTATTTTCAGGGGAAACAGGGTAACTATTTATTTACATCCTTAACTATATAAATATATCTTTTCAACCACTTCGTCCTTTCTTCTTCAGCAAGGACATTGTCAACCCTGACCCTACCTGTATTGTCTCTGCAAGTTTTTCTATGAGGGAGGATTTCAATGGGAGAAGGCCATTCATGGACTAACTTTTCCATTACCTGTGACCCCTAGCACCCCTAGGTTCCTATCTATGCAATAGCTAAGCTCACATATATTTAATAATAAATAAAATAAAAAATAAAAATATTTTTTTTTATATAGATTCACATGCCTGTATGCAATACTCTGTAAACTTTAAATATAGCTCATATTCTACATTAAAGTTCTCTTTATGATGAATAATTGTATACAATTACCTTACATTGTATTGATTTTTTTTCTCTTTCTTTATGTAATGTTTAGTTTTAATTAACTATGCCACATACAAACTCTCCTGAAGAAGCTCCACTGAGCGAAACATGTTGAGAAAAGTGGTATCCATATTATGAACTGTTACTGTATTTTATGAAAATTTTTTGAAACTTTTGTCATTTCTGTACTGTATGTGGCCTTTATTTGGCCTTTTTTTAAATTGTTATAATAAAATTCCTCTTTTAACTAAATGTCAATTTGGAATAAATTCCTGAATACAGACACATTTAAAGTCCCAAGGCCAGGGCCGTCTTTAATACTGATTGGACCCTGGGCAAAACTTTTCTTGGGCCCCCTCTTCCATGCAGTTTCACTCTCCACCTGCTCTGAGACATACAATAAATAGCAGAGAGACTCAAAATCAGTTTGCTGAATCAGATCAGGCAGCTATTGCGATTGGTTGCCAGAGGTTACAGTGTATCATTACCGTTCACTGACTGGTTGCTAGAGGTTACAGCACACATTACGGCTCACTCATTAGTTGCTAGAGGTTACAGCACATGATTTCCGCTTGTTGATTGGCTGCTAGAGATTACTGTGGATATGAGTTCAGGGGGACATGATATACATATCAATGCCGCCGGCCGCCGCTATTTACATATGAATGGCGGTAATTTACATGTAAACACAGAGTCTGCAGGTGTGTCATCTGTACACAACAATAGGGCAGAGCTGGGCAGCGTTAGTAGCAGCATTTCACACTGAGATATTTGGACACAGCACGGGACTAAAACCTCAAGGGATGAGGGAAATGAAACCAGGATAGTTGGCAAGTATTAGGCAGCTGCTTTGGGTCCCACAACAATGGCAGGGCCCAGGGCAGCTGCCCCTTTTGCCCTGCCTTAAAAACGGCCCTGCCCAAGGCTCTATGCCTTAAAGCCCATTTCTTCCTCATTAATGACTATTTGGGATGTGGTGTCATAAATGTTGGTTTTTCTTTGTTTCACTTTCTATCATATGTAACCTCATGGTTCAGGTCACTAGATACTTGGGGTATGAAGATGAGAGTTAACACAGTGTGAAGTACAAGAAAATGGTTACCTAATGGAACTTCACCAAGCAGCCTATCAGTAAGCATGAGATAGGTGGGATAGTCTCTTGCAGGAGGAAGTAGTTGTCGGCAATCTCTCCGTGAGTGGTCCATCTCCCTTAGCAACGGGAGCAGACTTGCAAAGCAGAGATCCCCAGCCTGTGCTCAGATACAGAAGATGAAGAATTAGTGAAGTACACGCATGGAATTCACAGTATGGGCATGGCAGGACCCCTTACCGTTACTGGGAGTAAGGTATCGTTGATACGATGGATAGGTGGGTGTGGACAAGGCTCAGGGTGACCCTTCTAAATGCAAATCACAGAGGCCTGAACGTAAACTGGAGAACAGTTACAGTGTAGGTGTACATGACGTACATTCATGTTTAAGAGCGGAGGCCCGCCTTAAGGTCGAGTATTCCCCCACAACGGCCTCAGCCTAGTCCCAGGGCATTGATGAAAATGGCACAGAAGTTAAAGTACCCCATGTATAATAAAGTGAACCTGTCCCACGTTCCTAGCGTAGCCCAGAAGAACCCACCCCAGGGTAGGTCTCTCATGTGACCCTTGCTTGACACCCAACAAGGAGGGAATCATGGAGGACGTGATGACCACCCTATAACCTTGACCTGCCCCTGCCTACCCCATACACACCAACTAAGAGGTCTCCTACATGACCACATGACCAATGCTCTGGTGCTGGTCACATGATCGTTCTCTGGAAGAAGAGCGCAGTCCTCCTTTTTACAGGACGAGACATTCTCAAGGGTTCAGTCAGCATTTACAACTACACCTGATGATATATTTAAAGACACGTTTCATGTAATGTTTATTATAGCCCTTTGGCTATTGTAAACTCAAATTTCTCACTTGTTTTTAGTTTTACTGGCCCTTTAAGGGTTAGGGTGACCTCAGCAAGGAAACGCTAATTATCCCTCCGAGAAGAGAACGCTGGAGGCTACGAAAAAAGAGGAACCGCCAATTTCCAGGGAGACCCTCCTCAGTAATCACCACTCCGACCTGTTTACAAAAACTGCTTCTTTGAGTCTCTTCCGAACACTAAAAACCAATTCCTGTCATTTCCTGTCCTGTCAACGTCTTATTAGTCGCATTGTTATCCTCATTCCAGGCATTCCACTGCGCCAGATCTACAAAACCACACCAATGGATCGCAGATATCGCCGCCCGACGAAAGATTTCTGCCGCTGCTTTGTAACATGTCTGGCATTGTGTCAAGAAGCCAATGGGCCGCATCGCACCAAAGATG
This sequence comes from Lithobates clamitans, assembly GCA_037952925.1. NCBI lineage: Eukaryota > Metazoa > Chordata > Amphibia > Anura > Ranidae > Lithobates > Lithobates clamitans. The sequence goes on from JBBGZY010000890.1 coordinate 317,723, forward strand.
CTGCATAACGCAATGCACTGCAAAGATCGTTCACATCTGGATGCTCTGGTGCGTTTCACTGAAATTACTGAAACGCATTCTGTTAGCGTATTGGATTAATATTCAAAATGAATGACAACACACCGCACTACAGTACACACATTGCTTTTGCAGTAACATATGGTAAAACATGCGCAGCTCATTGGTGTGAACAGGCCCTTGGTTTACCATCGGCAAATGCACATTTTACCATGCATGGATGCAAACACGCAGCAACTTGTGTACTGCAATATGTTACGGTGACCTTTATTTTAAATAGTGACCCAGCACCTGGTTCACACCTATGCAGATTGCAGTTGATGCGTTTTCCCCGTGTGTTTTAACCCTATGTTCACATCTATGTGGTTATGGTTGATGTGGTTTTCAGGTGCGTTTTGCGTTTTTAAACCCACATTTTTTTGTGCATTTTTGCAGGTTCCCCACTGGCAGCTGAATGTAAAAAAAAAGAATTGCCGGCAATAGAAAATCAGGGAGAAAAAAATGATGCAGGGCCCCCTCCAATCTCTACCAGGTCCTTTCAGGTCTGGTAGGGATTTGAAGGGGACCCCCACGCCAAAATGTAAAAAAAAAAAAACGGCATGGGATCCCCCCAAAATCCATACCAGACCCCTATCCGAGTATGCAGCCCAGCAGAACAGCATAGGGAGGGAACGAGCAAGTGCCGCCCCTCCTAAACCATACCAGGCCATATGCCCTCGACATGGGGGGGGCTTGCTTTGGGGCAGGGGGCTCTACCCTCCCCACCCCAAAGCACCTTGTCCTCATGTTGATGGGGACAAGGGCCTCTTCCTCACGACCCTGAGCTGTGGTTGTGGGGGTCTGCGAGTGGGGGGCTTATCAGAATCTGGAAGCCCCCTTTAAGAAGAAGGCCCCCAGATCCCAGGTCCCCCCCCATGTGAATGAGTATTGGGTACATAGTACCCCTACCTATTCACCAAAAAACTTAAAAGTGAATAAAGACAGTATAATGCCGCGTACACACGGTCGTTTTTTTCGTCTACAAAAGTCCGACGGGCGCCGAAGGACTAAAGCCGGCTGACAATCCGATCGTGTGTGGGCTTCCCCGGACTTTCAGCGGACTTTTCCAGACGGAAATCTGACCAACTTTAGTTTTGAAACATGCTTCAAATCTTTACGTCGTAACTACGCCGGACCCAGAAATCCGCTCGTCTGTGTGCTAGTCCGACGGGCAAAAACCCACGCTAGGGCAGCTATTGGCTATTGGCTATCAACTTCCTTATTTTAGTCCGGTGTACGTCATCACGTACGAATCCGTCCAACTTTTGTGTGATCGTGTGTAGGCAAGTCCGTTTGTAAGAAAGTCCGCCAAAAGTCCGTCAAAAGTCTGTTGACAGGCTGTCGGACTTTTGTAGCCGAAAAGTCCGACCGTGTGTACGCAGCATAAGAGTTTTTGACAAGTCCTTTAAAAAATTAAAAAATAATCTCCCCTAATGTAGATCCATCATCAATCATGACGCCCGTCGCACCGCAGGACCCTAAAAAAGAAAAACAAAAGCTTAGCTGGCAAACGAACGCTCCCGCGTTTCTGCAAAACGTAGAACGCGCCAAAAACGCATACGTGGGGTTAATGTGTTTTTTATGTGTTTTTGGAAGGTGTCTGATGTCACGCGGGTGAAACCAGCAAAAACACAGCACAAACGCATCAAAAAGGCAAACACTATGCTTTTCTGTTGCGTTTCCATTGAAGTCCATGGAACCAAAAACGCATTCTGCTGTTTTATATATATTTATAAATTTGTATCTAAGTGGAGACAGAGATTTCACGCGTTGATTTGTATTATTTGGAAGCACTTTGTGTAGTATAGAGAGGTTTTTAGATTTTTACTCTTATGTATTTGTAGTTTATTGGAGCGTTTCATATAGTTTATTATACTGTGGCTTGTGCACCATTTAGTGGCAGCTGCTCCAGCAGTTGTATATGAGTTCTTCAATCAATCCATACATTGTCAGGTGATATCTGTTTGCGCCTCCATAGTGTGTCCAAAACATAGCCGCAGAGTGACATCTCTATTTCCAGGTTTTGCATGTTTTGAAATTTGTCTATATCATTTTTTTTATAACAATCTGTAATTTATTTTCTATCATTAATTTATAAAATATTGTTTTCATCTTCTGATTAAAGCCCAACTGCAGAAAAAGCTATTTTCTCTTGGATTTTTGAAGGATTTAGAGCCTCTGTCAGGGTGTCATCGCCATCTGTGTCCCCACTGATGTGATTTTCTCCCACTTCCTGTCTGGATGGGCAGTGATCGGAGATCTTGAGGAAAGATGGTCTGCAACTCCTTGCTTGCTCTTTAAAATCTTCAAAATTTATTGATTAAGACCCCATACACACTGTTAGATGTTCTGCAGGTTTTTGTCTTCAGATTTACCAAAACCATATAATATGAGGTCAAACCTTAAGAGTTTCAATTTGTGTGCAATCAGGCAGGCCCTTGCACTGCATGGCTTTGGTAAATCTGAAGACAAAAATCTGCAGAAAATCTAATAGCGTGTATGGGTCTTTAGGCTAGGATTCCAGTATTGCGACCTGAAAGTTGCGCGATTTGGCCGCGATTTTGATAAGACTTGAAGCAATGCTTGTGTATTCTTGAGGTCTATGGACCTCAAGTCACATCCAAGTCGGACCAAAGTAGTGCAGGGACTACTTTGAAGTTGCTGCAACTTGAAGTCGCACATATATGAACGGTACTCATTGGAAATCATTGGGGTACGATTATGGAGTCCCAAGTCGAATGACAAGTCGCACTAGTGGAAACGTAGCCTGAAAGACACGGACAGCAGATGTCGATGGTGGGAGATCTCCCTGGTGGAGACACAGACACAGTCCCAGTTTTTGTAGAGCTGGGAAGAGTAGGAGGTTTTATTGCTGTCTGGTCTTTCTCATCCTGGTGACAAAACCTGGTTCTTCACCAATCACCACTCCACACACAGCTAGAAAGTTGGGCTGGAGTTCTGCTTTAAATAATCAGTTTTTTCCCTGGAAAAGTCCCTGACTTTGAAGAGCCACAGGTTCCCTTTCTGTTTGTATTTTCTTATTTCTCCATGCTGGCACTGAGCTCCTACAAGGACCAGGCTGGGCACAGCAGGGACAGGGTGGGTGTCCAGCCTCTCAGCCTCACCCCTGGCACTCAGTGAGGTCAGGTGGAAGAAATGGCAGTTGCTATGCTGAGTCCCCTGCCACCCCCTCCTTGGTTGGGACACATGAGGAGGGGGCTGAGCCTGCTCGCTTCTCCTCCCTGAATTCTGCAATCTTCAGGATTGAATGAACTCCACAGACAGATGCGTCCCAGCTGCCGGGAGGCACAAACTTTTCCAAAGTCCTGAGATTTCCAAGGAAAACCAGAGGGAGCTGACAAGTCCTGGAGTACTGCTGCAAATTTCAACCCCAACACTAAGCAGGAGGACCCCAAAAACTGACCATATTGAAGAACCAGTCTGTGTGGTGACCTATATGGGACCCCATCTACTTACAGCTCGATTATAGGATATCCCATCCATGACTAGTTCTACAGGACTATAACTATAAGGACCCCATCTACATACTGATCAATCACCTACAGGACTCAATCCATGTAATGACCCGTTCTAGAGTACTCCATCGCTGAGGACCCCATCTACATACTGATCATCTCTAGTGGACCCCATTCATTTAAGCCAGCCATAGAGGACTGCATCTACAGGGACCCCATCTACATATTGATCAGCTATAGGGGACCCCATCCATGTAATGACCATTTCTAGAGGACTCCATTTTTGGGGACCATATCTTCACACTAATCAGCTCTAGGTGACCCATTCATGTACTGACCAGTTCGAGAGAACTCCATCTATGGGGACTCTATCTACACTGATCAGCTATAAAGGACCTACCATCTATTTTGGCTATAGCGGACTTCCATCTACATACTGATCATCTTCTATAGTGGACTCCATTCATTTAAGCCAGCCATAGAGGACTCCATCTATGGGGACTCCATCTGCATACTGATCAGTTATAGCGGACCCATCCATGTACTGACCGGTTCTAGAGGACTCCATCTATGGGGACCCATCTACACACTGATCAGCTATAAAGGATCTACCATCTACATTGGCTATAGAGGACTCCCATACATATTGGTTGACTATAGGGGATCCCCATCTGCACAGAGTTTGACTATAGGGGACCCCCAGTGACTTGCAGCATTACAGATGGATACCTCTGTGGATGTCACTTATTGTGACTCTCAATAATTGGTCAACCCTCTTTTCTTCATCTCCCAATATTGAACCCCAATATACTTCCCTCTTTACTGGAGATCGTGGCTGATGCCCTTTTCTGCCAACAAATAAAGAAGAGTTACACCCACCCCCGCCCCCCACCCCCTGGCTCCCAGGACTCAGGATGGCCGATTGTGGATGGAGCTGGCGGTCACTTCTGGCTGGAATCTGTTCTGTCCTCCTATATGCACAGTGCTGTACAGGCCGGACCCTGAGGAAGAGAGCACTGCACCTCCGAGTGTCCGACACCAAGTATGATGTGAGTCCTACTGATACACTGGGGGGGGGGGGGGGGGGCACCTATGACATTGGAGTAATTCTCAGTATCTGTCCTTACTTATTTATTACAAGTACTTACTGTATATAGTGCTGTCATTTTTCACAGCACTTTACATATATATTGTACATTCACATCAGTCCCTGCCCTCAAGGAGCTTACAATCTAAGGCCCCTAACTCCCATTCATACATACAAATACCAGGGGCCATTTAGACAGGAGCCAATTAACCCACCAGCATGTCTTTGGAGTGTGGGAGGAAACATGTACTGTATTGTCCTGTATGCTGGTAGTAATTCTTGTTATCTGTTCTTATTCTGTATGTATGGACTCTGCACAGTACTACTTCTCCTATTCTTTATGCTGGGTATATTCTCAACATCTCTATAGGTAGCTGTGTCTATGTACATATCCTGTAGGTCCAATTTGCTCCTTGAGATTCTCAGTACAGCTCCACATGTGGAAGGGAACATCCATTAATCATTAATCATTTGATGGAATTTTCCATTCAAAACCAGCAATTTGTTGTAGATTGTTAGCTCTGGTGACCCCTGCACAGCCCCATACAGTAATGTATACATGTCTGATTTATGTAAATACATTGTAAACAGACTTGGTGGAGGAGTAATGATGTTCTGGCTGTGTATACACACTGTGCTGGCTGTGTATACACACTGTGCTGGGCACTGTATACACACTGTGCTGGCTGTGTATACACACTGTGCTGGGCACTGTATACACACTGTGCTGGCTCTGTATACACACTGTGCTGGCTCTGTATACACACTGTGCTGGCTCTGTATACACACTGTGCTGGGCTCTGTATACACACTGTGCTGGGCACTGTATACACACTGTGCTAGGCTCTGTATACACACTGTGATGAGATCTGTATACACACTGTGATGAGGTCTGTATACACACTGTGTTGGGATCTGTACACACACTGTGCTGGGATTTGTATGCACACTGTGTTGGCTCTGTATACACACTGTGATGAGACCTGTATACACACTGTGCTGAGATCTGTATACACACTGTGCTGAGATCTGTATACACACTATGCTGGCTCTGTATGCACACATTGAGTTGGGATCTGTACACACACTGTGCTGAGATCTATATACACACTATGCTAGGCTCTGTATACACACTGCATAGCTCCCAACTGTCCCTGATTTGGAGGGACTGTCCCTGATTTGGAGCAATGTCCCTCTGTCCTTCTTTCCTCCTCATGTGTCCCTCATTTTGGTCTGGTCTATATAGTTGTATATAAAATGCACTTTTTATATATCAAAAAGTGTTTTCCAGCACTAAACCTTTCATCCAATTTCTAAATTGCTGCATTTGTAAATTCCAAAAGCCAATATAAAGGAATAGTAGTGGTAAAAAAAAAAAGCACTTGTATTTTTTGTACAATTCTCCTTTAAGGGGGACGTGGCAAGGGGTGTGTCCTATGCCTGCATACTTTTGCTGATAGGTGTCCCTCATTGCCATCTCAGAAAGTTGGGAGGTATGACACTGTGCTGAGATCTATATACACACTGTGCTGGGCTCTGTATACACTACTGTGTTGGGATCTGTACACACACTGTGCTGAGATCTATATACACACTGTGTTAGGCTCTGTATACACACTGTGCAGGACTCTGTATATACTCTGTGTTGGGTTCTGTATGCACATTGTGCTGGGCTCTGTATACACACTGTGCTGGGCTCTGTATACACACTGTGCTAGGCTCTGTATACACACTGTGCTGGGCTCTGTATACACAATGTGTTGGGCTCTGTATACACAATGTGTTGGGCTCTGTATGCACACTGTGCTGGGCTCTGTATACACACTGTGCTGGGCTCTGTATACACACTGTGTTGGGTTCTGTATGCACATTGTGCTGGGCTCTGTATACACACTGTGCTGGGCTCTGTATACACACTGTGCTGGGCTCTGTATACACACTGTGCTGGGCTCTGTATACACACTGTGCTAGGATCTGTATACACACTGTGCTGGGCTCTGTATACACAATGTGTTGGGCTCTGTATACACAATGTGTTGGGCTCTGTATGCACACTGTGCTGGGCTCTGTATACACACTGTGCTTGGCTCTGTATACACACTGTGTTGGGTTCTGTATGCACATTGTGCTGGGCTCTGTATACACACTGTGCTAGGCTCTGTATACACACTGTGTTGGGTTCTGTATACACACTGTGTTGGGTTCTGTATACACACTGTGCTGGGCTCTGTATACACACTGTGCTGGGCTCTGTATAAACATTGTGCTGGGTTCTTCAGGGCCTGAAGGTAACATAAAAGATATGACAGCAAAAAATGTATTTAATACTATAATAATAAGACTTGCAATATTACAAATACTGAGTTGATAATAATACTAAGGGCTCCTCTCACACCAATGTTGGCTGGATCTCCCTCTATTTGGCATATCACTGATCTGAGTCACACCGGTGCACCGACAAATCTGAATCTCACCCGGTGGACTATAACAATGCCTGGAGGAGACACAGTCTGGGCAGGTTGGACTCCCTGCAGTGTTTTCACTTCTGGGTGGAGTTTCCCCTTATAGTAAAGTTGTAATAATGTGCACTCTTTGAGCTGTTATAGGGCAGCAGAGTGTGGTATACACAGGAGGATCCATATACAGTATATATCTTGCACATAGAATAAAGTTCAGACCTGCTGCGACATTCCCCCAGAATACAAGTTTTTCTTCTCAAGTCTGGACAGTACTTCCCGTCTCCATCGCCCCTTTCTCACATTCCAGGAGTGAAAATAAAAAGCTGTCACTCGAGTGGAGCGCTCCACCTGTCCAAGCCTGCACCCCTCGCTGGCACACAGCCCGCTCCACCCAATTTAAACAGAGTTATATATAGACAGAGGGGTCATCACCGTCTTGTAGGGGCCCTACTGGGGGTGCCACATGGAGAGGGCAGAGGAGAGGGACCAATGACAAGTCGCCATCAACACCATAATCCCAATAACAGAGAATTATGGGGGAGGACGTAGAGGTGGGGCAATGACAGATTTATCCTCCTGTAGGAGAATCCCCACTGTGACTATTTTCAGGAGTGATCGAGCTGCTGGATGGGCCATACAGGACTGGGTGCCCACTCTTTTGACATGGAGCACAAGTTATCTCAACTGTAACCATTGCAGATAATTTATAGAGTATCTCTATCCGACATTCATCAGCCTGAATGTCGAATGGAGATACTCTGCCTAAACCTCAACCTCTGCCTAACCCCTTACCCTAAACCTCAACCTACAACTAACACCTCATCCTAAACCTTGACCTCCACTTTAGCCTAAACCTACACCTAACTCCTTATTCTAAACATTGACCTCCACCGTAGCCTAAACCTACACCTAACTCCTCGTCCTAAACCTCATCCTCCACTTAACTCCACATCCTAAACCTCAACATATACCTAACCCCTCACCCTAACCCTCAATCTCCACCTAACACCTCGCCCTAAATCTCAACCTAACCATTCTCCCTAAACCTCAACCTACACCTAGCAACTCACCCTAAACCTTGACCTCCACCTTAGCCTAAACCTCCACCTTATTCCTCACCCTAAACCTCAACCTCCACTTTACACCTCACCCTAAATCTCAACCTAACCCCTCTACCTAAACCTTAACCTTCACCGAACACCTCACACTAAACCTTGACCTCCACCTAACACCTCACCCTAAACCTCAACCTACACCTAACCCCTCAATATACAGTGGGGACGAAAAGTGTTCAGACCCCCTTAAATTTTTCACTCTTTGTTATATTGCCGCCAAATATTTGCTAAAATCAATTAAGTTCATTTTTTCCTCATTAATGTACACACAGCACCCCATATTGACAGAAAAACACAGAATTGTTGACATTTTTCCAGATTTATTAAAAAAGAAAAACTGAAATATCACATGATCCTAAGTATTCAGACCCTTTGCTCAGTATTTAGTAGAAGCACCCTTTTGATCTAATACAGCCATGAGTCTTTTTGGGAAATGCAACAAGTTTTTCACACCTGGATTTGGGGATCCTCTGCCATTCCTCCTTGCAGATCCTCTCCAGTTCTGTCAGGTTGGATGGTAAACGTTGGTGGACGGCCATTTTTAGGTCTCTCCAAAGATGCTCAATTGGGTTTAAGTCAGGGCTCTGGCTGGGCCATTCAAGAACAGTCACAGAGTTGTTGTGAAGCCACTCCTTCATTATTTTAGCTGTGTGCTTAGGGTCATTGTCTTGTTGGAAGGTAAACCTTCGGCCCACTCTGAGGTTCTGAGCACTCTGGAGAAGGTTTTCGTCCAGGATATCCCTGTACTTGGCCACATTCATCTTTCCCTCGATTGCAACCAATCATCCTGTCCCTGCAGCTGAAAAACACCCCCACAGCATCATGCTGCCACCACCATGCTTCACTATTGGGACTGTATTGGACGGGTGATGAGCAGTGCCTGGTTTTCTCCACACATACCGCTTAGAATTAAGGCCAAAAAATTCTATATTTGTCTCATCAGACCAAGGAATCTTATTTCTCACCATCTTGGAGTCCTTCAGGTGTTTTTTTTAGCAAACTCCATGCAGGCTTTCATGTGTCTTGCACTGAGGAGAGATCTTTGGGTTCTTCTTTACCTCTCTCACCAAGGCTCTTCTCCCCCGATAGCTCAGTTTGGCCGGACGGCCAGCTCTAGGAAAGGTTCTGGTCGTCCCAAACATCTTCCATTTAAGGATTATGGAGGCCACTGTGCTCTTAGGAACCTTGAGTGCAGCAGAAATTATTTTGTATCCTTGGCCAGATCTGTGCCTTGCCACAATTCTGTCTCTGAGCTCTTCAGGCAGTTCCTTTGACCTCATGATTCTCATTTGCTCTGACATGCACTGTGAGCTGTAAGGTCTTATATAGTCAGGTGTGTGGCTTTCCTAATCAAGTCCAATCAGTATAATCAAACACAGCTGGACTCAAATGAAGGTGTAGAACCATCTCAAAGATGATCAGAAGAAATGGACAGCACCTGAGTTAAATATATGAGTGTCACAGCAAAGGGTCTGAATACTTAGGACCATGTGATATATCAGTTTTTCTTTTTTAATAAATCTGCAAAAATGTCAACAATTCTGTGTTTTTCTGTCAATATGGGGTGCTGTGTGTACATTAATGAGGAAAAAATGAACTTAAATGATTTTAGCAAATGGCTGCAATATAACAAAGAGTGAAAAATTTAAGGGGGTCTGAATACTTTCCGTCCCCACTGTAAACCTCCAGTTCCAAATAACACTTCGTCCCAAACCTCGACCTCCACCTAACCCCTCTCCATAAACCTCAACCTAACCCCTCATTCTAAACATCCACCTAACAACAACTCACCCTAAACCTCCACCTAACAACTCATCTTAATCCTCAATCTTCACCTAATATCTCACCCTAAGCCTCAACCTTTACCTAACACCTCACTCTAAAACACAACCTCCACCCAACCCCTCAATCTAAAACCTCAACTTAAACATCTACCTGACTTGAAACTTAATCCTCCACCTATCACTTCACTCTAAACCTCAGCCTCTGCCTAACACTTGACCCTAAACCTCAACCTATACTCAACCCCTCACCCTAAACAGCAATGAACACCTTAACCTAAACCACAACCTTCACCCAACCCTCACCCTAAACTACAATCCCCATCTAAAACCTCACCTTAAACGTCAACCTCGAGCAAACAACTTATCCTACACCTAAACCTTCACCCAACCCTCACCCTAAACATTAACCCCTACTTAACACCTCAACCTAAAGCTGGCCATATAAAGATTACATTTCAGCCACTCAGCGTGGGACATCGAGCCGAGTTTCGGTTTCATTTAACCAAGTGGGCTGCTTAAAAAACCATCTCCAGCTAACACATCACCCTAAACCTTAACCTCCACCTAGCCGCTCACCCTAAACCTCAAACTCCATCAAACAGCTCAATTTATTGATCTCCACCCAACATTTTACCCTAAATCACAACCTTCACCCTAAACCTCAACCTCTACCTAGCACTTCACCCTAAACTTCAACCTCCGCGCCACTCCAGAAAAATTATAATGTACTCCCTGTTCTCCTAGATGATGGATCTGTTTGGTGGACAATCAGTTACATACATGGGTCAGCTTTCATTTTTCTCCATTCTGATATCCTAAACTAAGTCAACCCATTCTGCAGCTGTTCTCAGCCAATCAGGAAATATTTCATTGTCCATTCCTCTATGGGGTAATCTGGGATGCTTAATGGTGGATGTAGCCCAATCAGTGTTTACCTTTCCACCAAGATATCCAATTTCTCCATTTTCTCACAGTATTTTTCCTAAGTTTGAATGTAGTGATGCAGTCACCTTTTGATATTTGTACAACTTCAGATACAATTTAGTTTTCCAGTTGTGAGTTCAAGGTACACCGGGGGATCTGCAACAGATGTTGAGGCTACAGATTGATAAAAAAAAAGTATCAGAATTCCAGAAACATGTCTCTTTGTACCAATCTCAGGGGGTCATTTTGGTACCCTGAATGTCAAATTAAATATATTTATCACCGGACAGTAAAGTAATCGATCGCCAAGCAGTTATATTTGGGCTCCTCTGGCCTCGGGGCTCAGTTGGTTTTCCGGTGTTTAGTTAGGGATTATGACTCAGTTGTATAGGAGGTGGGGTATCTCACTCCCAGCTGTCTGAAGTCCTGTGGGTTCGGCTGAGGACACCAGGCCGGTTACGCCAGGCGAATTGTGATCCTGAGAGCAGCAGGGGTGGACAGGCTTGGCACGGCACACATGTCCATTTTATGGTTTAGGAGGGACCACCAAAGTTGTGTGGTTTGCATTCAGAACAGCCCCCAGATAGAAGGATTGTTTAATAAACCTTTCCTTCGTTAGTGCGCCAGTAATACAACCAATAAACACCCCTTCCCTCCATCGTGCTGGAGGAATGGATAACTGGAAACCTACTACTACCCTTCATGATTCTCCTCCATGGTATGGCAGAGGTGTTTAGATGGGGTGTCTGGATTCTGAGCTGGTGGCTTCTACACACCAAATGATCTCCACAGTGCCAGGGTTTGTAAGGCAACTAAATGGATTTGAGATCAGAGAATCACACCATAGGTTGATAATAAAAATTTTAATTTATTCCGGCACAAGATCAAGTAGAATGTTATCTATAGATGAAGCAACGCGTTTCAGGGCCAGAACCTACCACCTTCATCAGGGCTACAACAATAAAACAAAAAAAAAATATGAATAGATTTGGAGTCTTTTTATTTAAAAAAAAAAAAGTTTGCATAGCCATTCATCCAGTGAGTCAGCATGTACATTTGCCTTGTTCTTTAAGCGATATTTTCGGAACAAATGTTGTTTTATTATGGGCATTAGTAAAATTCGACTTTATTGAGACTAGATGAAGCTGAGGGGCATAGGGAATACATATGTGTGATAAAAATGTAACAATTCTATAGAACACTTGGGGGAATTAGCAAATAAATGTAACCATTAACTAGAATCTCTAGAATCATTGCATTGTATCCCATGTTACAAAGACATGTGTTGCCTATGCTCCTCAGCTCCATCTAGTGGCCATAATGCATATTTTACTACTGCCTATAATAAAAAATAACATACATTCAGAAAAAAATAGCCTTAGGGTCACAATACACATTACAATCTTTGTACAATTAACTTCAGATTTACCAAAATTATGCAATATGGGGACCTACCAAATCTACCTAAACCCAATTTGTATCCAATCAAGCAGGTCGTTGCACTACATAGTTGTTGGTAGAACTAAAGTAAATTGTGAAATCTGTACTGTACTCTCTCAGGGCCTGTTCACATTGGATACGCGGCCCAGGAAACCCGCGTTCCCTGCGTGTTTCCCTCACTGCATTCAAGTGACAGCTGGTGCTCAAAATTTTTGGGTGGGCACAAACTGAAAAATTCTGAAAAAAACCACATCAATCGTATCCGCACTATGCTATCAAACGCAGCCACTGTGCCATCAAACGCAGACACTGTGCCCATCAATTGCTGCAACTGTGTCATCAAATGCAGCCATTGTGCCATCAAATGCAGCCACTGTGCCCCATAAAATGCAGCCATTGTGCCCATCAATTGCCATCACTATGCCAATCAAATGCAGCCACTGTGCCCATCAATTGCCGCCACTGTGCCATCAAATGCAGCCACTGTGCCATCAAACGCAGCCACTGTGCCATCAAACGCAGCCACTGTGCCCATCAATTGCTGCAACTGTGTCATCAAATGCAGCCACTATGCCATCAAATGCAGCCACTGTGCCATCAAATGCAGCCACTGTGCCCCATAAAATGCAGCCATTGTGCCCATCAATTGCCATCACTGTGCCCATCAAACGCAGCCACTGTGCCATCAAACACAGCCACTGTGCCCATTAATTGCCATCACTGTGCCATCAAATGCAGCCACTGTGCCCATCAATTGCCGACACTGTGCCCATCAATTGCTCCCACTGTGCCCCATCAAACGCAGCCACTGTGCCATATCACAGTATGCCCCCCCGCCGGCCCGCCGTCTGCACTTACCTGTCTTGGTAGGACAGCTCCTCGATGTCTTCTTCCTCCCTCGCTTCCCGTCCTCTGCTATGATTGGACGCCTGGCGTCCAATCACAGCACCTGTCGTTTCAGCCAATCAGGTGTTGTGTAACAGATCTGAGCACCTGATTGAGGGAGAGGCGGTTTAGTGTTAGGAAAGCGAAGATTCATTTGGCTTTTTTAACACAGCTGAGTGACCTGCGAGCGCCCAGCATGGCACTCACTGGTCACCTTTTTTGACGCCTATTAAAGCCTATGGCTCCAATCAGGTGCTTCAAAAACACCCCCGCCGCTGTAATTCAGGCGCCCTGAGCCAGAAAAGGGGCTGGGTGCCTAAATAGGGGGGTGGCAGCGGCAGCCATAGACAGATTTATGCAATGCATGAATCTATCTATTGGTGCTAGGGGGGGGGTGGAAGGAGAGAGGGGGCGGCGCCCGTGCGCCCTTAATACCCGGGCTGCCACTGCTGCATTCCAAACGCACTGCCCTTGCGATCTGCAGTGGATGTCAATGCAAAGTTCAGGACACCCCAAATGCAGGTTGCAACTGTAGTGCGTTTGCCCCAACTGGATCGCATGGTACAGAAGTACCATGCGATCCAGTTGTAGTACATTTCCAAAAATAGTGCATGCTCTACTTGTGGTGTTGTGTGCACGGCACTCGAATCACATGTGAATCGCATGGGGATGCACAGCGCGTTCCTGTGCAATTCATAATGTGAATGGGCCCTCAATCTGTGAAAAATAAACAAAGAGCCTTAAACAAAGCATTTATATTAAAAACAAAAACTTTAAGGCACTCACAAAAGGGGAAGTGACCATTCATTATAAAAAAACTGTAGGGAAGATGACACCCTGCATCCAATCACAGCCTGGACGGGGAGGAGAGCCAGCCAGAGCAAACAGAGAGGGGATCTATCAGAGCTGAGACACCAGAAGCTGTCAAAGTCCCGCCTCCTGGAACGGCTCCTATGATAGATGTCACACTGGATCGCTTCTCCACTGCTTCGGCCGGCCCTGCATGTCTGCGGCGGAAGCGGTGCAGCCTTTCAGGGGGCATCAAATTGGCCGGGCAGTCCGTCCCTGGTGTCCCCCCCCCCCCCCCCCGGCAGGTGTCGCCCAGGTGCGGTCCGGACCCCCCCCCCTTTGCATCCCCCTAGCGAAGCCACTGGGGTCTAATTTACCTGAAAAGGACTTAAAGTTCTGTCCATCCAGTCCTGAGATTTACACAGCACAGCCCTGTCTGGCAAAGCAGGAGACCTACAGGTCTTGTCCCTCCCCCAGCAGGTGATTGGCCAACAAAAGGAGAAGCAGCAGACTGATTAGCTCAGTTCTCTGTCACTCTGCTGTCTCCTCTTATCAGCGTGCTCCTTGTTAGAGCATCCTCCAGATTTACCTTCAACTATGTAGTGCACGGGCCTGCCTGATTGCATACAAATTCATACCTCCCAACATTTTGAGATGGGAATGAGGGACACCTACTAGCAAACATACCCTGTTTTCCCCGTAAATAAGACCTAGCCTGATTGTCGGTGATGGCTGCAATATAAGCCCTACCCCCCAAATAAGCCCTACCCTGTTTCCTCGAAAATAAGCCCTACCCTGAAAATAAGACCTACAAGGACTTTAGGGCTTATTTGGGGGGTAGGGCTTGTATTGCAGCCATCACCGACAATCACGCTAGGTCTTATTTTCAGGGAAACAGATATGTAGGCATAGTAAACACCCCTGCCACGCCCCTTAAAGGGGACAAAACCAAAAAAAAAAAAGGTTCATTAAATCCACAAGTGCTTTTTTTTACCACTACTATTCATTTATATTGGCTTTTAAAAATGACAAATGCAGCAATTTAGAATATGGATGAAAGGTTTAGCACTGGGAGACACTTTTTGAAAGATAAATAGTGCATTTTATATACAACGATATAAATCAGACCAAAATTAGGGACACATGAGGGGGACAGAGGGACATTGCTCAAAATCAGGGACAGTCCCTCGAAATCAGGGACAGTTGGGAGGTATGCAAATTGAAAGTGTTTAGGTTTGACCTCATATTATATGGTTTTGGTCAATCTAAAAGGAAATTGCACAAGAAGATTGTATAATGTGTAGCCAGCTTTAAGGTGGTGTTAATTCAAGATTTGCTGGATCAGTTTCACCCAACTATGGCAAATTCTCTGGAGCAGCCTTATAACTGAGCAAAACCTTAATATTAGACCTTGGGGGTCAAATACTTTCACAGGCAATTTCCCCTAAGCAAAGGTCTGATATGTTTACAGGGCATGCTGGGATTTGTGGTTCTTCAGTATCTCTAGCGCTGTAGTCAGCTCTTATAGCACACAGAGGTCATCAACACTGATCAGCTGGTCTATTGCGCCATCTGCTGGAGTGTAATAGCAGTGCAGCTCCCTCCCAGGAATTATTTAAATGTCCCAGATTTCCAGTGACAGTCCCAGATTTCCAGTGACAGTCCCAGATTTCACCGAACTGTTGCTGAGAAATTGTTGTCCCTGGAAATGCTGGCTCCTTTTTCTGCACTATAGGAGTGAAATGCCCGTTCTAGTTAGACAAACATTCTCCTCCATGGCAGTGCTGCACACTGCAGACATTTTAGCACATTTTATTGCAGATACTTGCCTGCTTTTGGTCTGTAGATCCTGAAAGGCCACCTCAGATCACTTGGATTCCTCTGTAATAACTTGCACCCTGGTATTCCTTTGGTTATATAGCTCTCTGTGCTTCACCAGAAAAAACAAACCACTGGTGCAGTAAACTTAAAGGCATTCCAGGGGGTACCATTTCTCAATATTCCTCATAATGGGCACAGGAGGTGTGGAATTTAGCACAGGAATGGTGGGAACCCCTCATAATGGGCACAGCAGGTGTACAGATCCTGGGAACTCAATGCAGGGATAGTGGGAACTCCTCATAATGGGTACAGTAGGTGTGCAGACCCAGGAAAGCAGTGCAGGGATGGAGGGAACCCCTCATAATGGTCACAGCAGGTGTACAGCCCCGAGAGCTCAGCACAGGGATGGTGGGAACTCCTTACATTGGGCACAGCAGATGTACAGACTCAGGAACTCAGTTCAGAGATGGTGGGAAGCCCTTATAATGGGCACAAGAAGTGTACAGACCTGGGAACTCAGTGCAGGGATGGTGGGAACCCCTCATAATGGGCACAAGAAGTGTACAGACCCAGGAACTCAGTGCAGGGATGGTGAGAACCCCTCATAATGGGCACAGCAGATGTACAGACTCAGGAACTCAGTTCAGGGATGGTGGGAACCCCTTATAATGGGCACAGGAAGTGTACAGACCTGGGAACTCAGCAAAGGAATGGTGAGAACCCTTCATAATGGGCACAGCAGGTGTACAGACTCAGGAACTCAGTTCAGGGATGGTGGGAACCCCTTATAATGGGCACAGGAAGTGTACAGACCTGGGAACTCAGTGCAGGGATGGTGGGAACCCCTCATAATGGGCACAGCGGGAGGTACAGATCTGGGAACTCAGCAAAGGAATGGTGAGAACCCCTCATAATGGGCACAGCAGATGTCACAATATTTCCTGTCTTTCTCCTCCACAGGACTATGAGTACCCACTGCACCCCCATAACACCAACTACCAGAAGAATGACCGCTGCCCCCCACCGCCACAAACCCTTCCTGATCGGGCCTGTGAGGTGTTGAGCTGCCGCTCTGACTCCGAGTGTGAGAGACACAAACGCTGCTGCTTCAATGGATGCATCTACGCCTGTCTGGAGTCCGTTCAGCCTCCGCCAGGTATGATGGTGACCACTGGACATTATAGAGAAAGAAAAGAGCGCGGGTCAGGCCAAAGGTCAGCAAGCACAGGCAGGGGTGCTTGGGGTTACCCCTAACCCTTGTTACCTTGTCCTCCTGATCTCCTACATCTTCTTTGTAGCCACTTCCTGCTTTAGGGCGGGTTTCCTGATGGTGACAACTGGGAGCCATGCCTGTATAATGTGTGGTTTATGACCTTGTGTAGTCTCCATTGACAGCCCATGTGGCAGGGTGACAACGAAGGAGCAAATCTAGGAGACAGAACAACGTCACCCTATAACAGGAAGTGTAAAAACAAGGACCTTCATGGCAGGATCACCAGGGATTATTTTAATGAAAGCAGCAGATTTAGAAATATTAAAAATTAAATGAACGTGCTAAAGCTTGTAGGAGATTTTACAGATTGGGGTATTTGTATATCTCAAACTGTCACTTATACTGTATGTGTAAAACATGTATATATATATATATATATATAGGTCTCTATGTGCGGACTGGACGCTTATAACTGATTTCTGTAACATTTTTCTTTCTGTCTGCCTTCAGTGCTAGATTGGTTGGTGCAGCCGAAGCCTCGCTGGTTGGGTGGGAATGGCTGGTTACTGGATGGACCAGAGGAAGTCTTACAAGGTACAACCTTTAAAGTTGTATTAAACTGCAAATATCTATAAAAAAAAAAGTGCATAGCCTTTTGTTCAGCCAATCTCCTCTGTGCAATAAATGTTATTTAGGCGATTTTGTGAATGAATGGCAACTAGGTGTCAGACTTTTCTTGAGTGTAGTACTCCTTCCAACCACTAGATGTCAGACTTTTCCTGAGAGTAGTGCTCCTTCTTGGCCACTAGGTGTCAGACTCACTAAATAAAGTACCCTGTACTCCTTCCTGGTCACTAGGTGTCAAACATGCACTAAGTGTAGCACACCTTCCTAGCCAAAATCTGTCCTTCTTGGCCACTAGGTGTCTGACTTAAGTGTAGTATCTGTTGCCAGTCATAAGGGCTCAGTCGCTTAGCATTCTCTGTGTTTCCGCCGACAGCTGAAGCTTGCAGCACCACTGAAGATGGGGATGAGCCTCTCCACTGCCCTACAGGATACGAATGTCACATAATTAACCCAGGAAGCCCAGCGGAGGGCATCCCGAATCGAGGGCAGTGCATCAAGCAAAGAGGAAACTCAGGTGAGTGAAACTCACAGAATTCCTCACACTATGACGTCACAGAGGGCTGTCCTAATTCACCACAGATCTGACACAGATTTCCTCTCTTGTGTTTTTTATTCCAGATGGGAGAAACCTGAGGCTGAAATATCCCAAAGAATATCATGGTAAGTCCAGTGTCTCTGGATCGGAGAAATAAGTGTGGGGTGTCCTTTATATTGACCTCTGGTCCTCCGTAACCCTCCCCCCATTCACAGATCTTAATCTGCAAAATTCAGGTCACAGTCCATGTTCACCCTGGTTGTCAGGGAACCCCCAAAGAAATGTGTAAGGTGATACATACATGTAAGATCTGACAGCATCTGACACCCACCTGCCTCACCTGTCCCTGAACCAGAGAACCCAGTATATGCAGTATATATATATATATATATTTTTTTTCAATCAGAGAGAGACAGTCTGAAAGCAAACTGCTTTTAAATTCAGGAGTGTCTATCAGAGTCCCCTTATATCCGGGAGTGTCCATCAGAGTCCCCTTATATCCAGGAGTGTCCATCGGAGTATCCTTATATCCAGGAGTGTCCATCAGAGTCCCCTTATATCCAGGAGTGTCCATCAGAGTCCCCCTATATCCAGGAGTGTCCATCAGAGTCCCCCTATATCCAGGAGTGTCCATCAGAGTCCCCCTATATCCAGGAGTGTCTATCAGAGTCCCCTTATATCCAGGAGTGTCCATCAGAGTCCCCCTATATCCAGGAGTGTCCATCAGAGTCCCCCTATATCCAGGAGTGTCCATCAGAGTCCTCTTATATCCAGGAGTAGGGATGAGCCGAACACCCCCCTGTTCGGTTCGCACCAGAACATGCGAACAGGAAAAAAGTTCGTTCGAACACGCGAACACCGTTAAAGTCTATGGGACACGAACATGAATAATCAAAAGTGCTAATTTTAAAGGCTAATATGCAAGTTATTGTCGTAAAAAGTGTTTGGGGACCTGGGTCCTGCCCCAGGGGACATGGATCAATGCAAAAAAAAGTTTTAAAAACGGCCGTTTTTTCAGGAGCAGTGATTTTAATAATGCTTAAAGTCAAACAATAAAAGTGTAATATCCCTTTAAATTTCGTACCTGGGGAGTGTCTATAGTATGCCTGTAAAGGGGCGCATGTTTCCTGTGTTTAGAACAGTCTGGCAGCAAAATGACATTTTGAAGGAAAAAAGCCATTTAAAACTACCCGCGGCTATTGCATTGCCGACAATACACATAGAAGTTCATTGATAAAAACGGCATGGGAATTCCCCAAAGGGGAACCCCGAACCAAAATTTTAAAAAAAAATGACGTGGGAGTCCCCCTAAATTCCATACCAGGCCCTTCAGGTCTGGTATGGATATTAAGGGGAACCCCGGCCAAAATTTAAAAAAAAAATGACGTGGGGTTCCCCCTAAATTCCATACCAGACCCTTCAGGTCTGGTATGGATTTTAAGGGGAACCCCGCGCCAAAAAAAAAAAAAAACGGCGTGGGGTCCCCCCAAATATCCATACCAGACCCTTATCCGAGCACGCAACCTGGCAGGCCGCAGGAAAAGAGGGGGGACGAGAGTGCGACCCCCCCCTCCTGAACCGTACCAGGCCACATGCCCTCAACATTGGGAGGGTGCTTTGGGGTAGCCCCCCAAAACACCTTGTCCCCATGTTGATGAGGACAAGGGCCTCATCCCCACAACCCTGGCCGGTGGTTGTGGGGGTCTGCGGGCGGGGGGCTTATCGGAATCTGGAAGCCCCCTTTAACACGGGGACCCCCAGATCCCGCCCCCCCCTGTGTGAAATGGTAAGGGGGTACAAAAGTACCCCTACCATTTCACTAAAAAACTGTCAAAAATGTTAAAAATGACAAGAGACAGTTTTTGACAATTCCTTTATTTAAATACTTCTTCTTTCTTCTATCTTCCTTCATCTTCTGGTTCTTCTGGTTCTTCTGGCTCTTCTGGTTCTTCCTCCGGCGTTCTCGTCCAGCATCTCCTCCGCGGCGTCTTCTATCTTCTTCTCCTCGGGCCGCTCCGCACCCATGGCATGGGGGGAGGCTCCCGCTCTTCTCTTCATCTTCTTCTCTTTTTCTTTTCTTCTCTTCTTCTCTTCTTCATTTTCTTCTCCGGGCCGCTCCGCACCCATGCTGGCATGGAGGGAGGCTCCCGCTGTGTGACGGCGCTCCTCGTCTGACAGTTCTTAAATAACGGGGGGCGGGGCCACCCGGTGACCCTGCCCCCCTCTGACGCACAGGACATGACGGGACTTCCCTGTGGCATTCCCCGTGACGTCACAGGGAAGTCCCGTCAAGTCACCATGCGTCAGAGGGGGCGGGGTCACCGGGTGGCCCCGCCCCCCGTTATTTAAGAACTGTCAGACGAGGAGCGCCGTCACACAGCGGGAGCCTCCCTCCATGCCAGCATGGGTGCGGAGCGGCCCGGAGAAGAAAATGAAGAAGAGAAGAAGAGAAGAAAAGAAGAAGAGAAGAAGATGAAGAAGATGAAGAGAAGAGCAGGAGCCTCCCCCCATGCCATGGGTGCGGAGCAGCCCGAGGAGAAGAAGGTAGAAGACGCCCCAGAGGAGATGCTGGACGAGAACGCCGGAGGAAGAACCAATAGAGCCAGAAGAACCAGAAGATGAAGGAAGATAGAAGAAAGAAGAAGTATTTAAATAAAGGAATTGTCAAAAACTGTCTCTTGTCATTTTTAACATTTTTGACAGTTTTTTAGTGAAGTGGTAGGTACCCCCTTACCATTTCACACAGGGGGGGCGGGATCTGGGGGTCCCCTTGTTAAAGGGGGCTTCCAGATTCCGATAAGCCCCCTGCCCGCAGACCCCCACAACCACCGGCCAGGGGACAAGGTGTTTTGGGGGGCTACCCCAAAGCACCCTCCCAATGTTGAGGGCATGTGGCCTGGTACGGAGGGGGGGGGCGCACTCTCGTCCCCCCCTCTTTTCCTGCGGCCTGCCAGGTTGCGTGCTCGGATAAGGGTCTGGTATGAATTTTTGGGGGGACCCCACGCCGTTTTTTTTTTTTTTTTGGCGCGGGGTTCCCCTTAAAATCCATACCAGACCTGAAGGGTCTGGTATGGAATTTAGGGGGAACCCCACGTCATTTTTTTTTTTAATTTTGGCCGGGGTTCCCCTTAATATCCATATCAGACCTGAAGGGCCTGGTATGGAATTTAGGGGGACTCCCACGTCATTTTTTTTTTATAAATTTTGGTTCGGGGTTCCCCTTTGGGGACTTCCCATGCCGTTTTTATCAATGAACTTCTATGTGTATTGTCGGCAATGCAATAGCCGCGGGTAGTTTTAAATGAGTTTTTTCCTTCAAAATGTAATTTTGCTGTCAGATTGTTCTAAACACAGGAAACATGCGCCCCTTTACAGGCATACTATAGACACCCCCCAGGTACAAAATTTAAAGGGATATTACACTTTTATTGTTTGACTTTAAGCATTATTAAAATCACTGCTCCTGAAAAAACGGCCGTTTTTAAAACTTTTTTTTGCATTGATCCATGTCCCCTGGGGCAGGACCCAGGTCCCCAAACACTTTTTATGACAATAACTTGCATATTAGCCTTTCAAATCAGCACTTTTGATTTCTCCCATAGACTTTTAAAGGGTTTTCTGCGGCATTCGAATTTGCCGCGAACACCCCAAATTGTTCGCTGTTCGGCGAACTTGCGAACAGCCAATGTTCGAGTCGAACATGAGTTCGACTCGAACTCGAAGCTCATCCCTATCCAGGAGTGTCCATCAGAGTCCCCTTATATCCAGGAGTGTCCATCAGAGTCCCCTTATATCCAGGAGTGTCCATCAGAGTCCCCTTATATCCAGGAGTGTCCATCAGAGTCCCCTTATATCCAGGAGTGTCCATCAGAATCCCCTTATATCCAGGAGTGTCCATCAGAGTCCCCTTATATCCAGGAGTGTCCATCAGAGTCCCCTTATATACAAGAGTGTCCATCAGAGTATCTTTATATCCAGGAGTGTCCATCAGAATCCCCTTATATCCAGGAGTGTCCATCAGAGTCCTCTTATATCCAGGAGTGTCCATCAGAGTCCCCTTATATCCCGGAGTGTCCATCAGAGTCCTCTTATATCCCAGAGTGTCCATCAGAGTCCCCTTATATCCAGGAGTGTCCATCAGAGTCCCCTTATATCCAGGAGTGTCCATCAGAGTCCCCTTATATACAAGAGTGTCCATCAGAGTCCCCTTATATCCAGGAGTGTCCATCAGAATCCCCTTATATCCAGGAGTGTCCAACAGAGTCCCCTTATATCCCAGAGTGTCCATCAGAGTCCCCTTATATCCCGGAGTGCCCATCAGAGTCCCCTTATATTCAGGAGTGTCCATCAGAGTCCCTTTATATCCAGGAGTGCCAATCAGAGTCCCCTTATATAAATGAGTGCCCATCAGAGTCCCTTTATAACCAGGAGTGTCAATCAGAGTCCCCTTATATCCCGGAGTGCCCATCAGAGTCCCCTTATATCCAGGATTGTCCATCAGAGTCCCCTTATATTCAGGAGTGTCCATCAGAGTCCCCTTATATCCAGGAGTGTCCATCAGAGTCCTCTTATATTCAGGAGAGTCCATCAGAGTCCCCTTATATCCAGGAGTGCCAATCAGAAGCACCCTTTTATAAAGGAGTGCCCATCAGAGTCCCTTTATAACCAGGAGTGTCAATCAGAGTCCACCTTATATTCAGGAGTGCCTATCAGAGTCCCTTTATATTCAGAAATGTCAATCAGAGTCCCCTTATGCCCAGGAGTGTCCATCAGAGTCCCCTTATGCCCTGGGGTGTCCATCAGAGTCCTCTTATATCCAGGAGTGCCCATCAGAGTCCCTTTATATTTAGGAGTGTCCATCAGAGTCCCCCTTTTTATCTAGGAGTGCCCATCAGGAGGACTGGGGGAGGGTCAGGGCCATCTGGCTGGCAGTGGGTGTATCAGTACCGGGGTATTTTTATGGACACTTGCTGCAGGCCAGATAAAATCATGTAGTGCGCTGGATGTGGCCTATGGGACATAGTTTGGAGACCCCGCTATAGATAAATAGAGATAAGTAACATGTATAACCTTTGTTTTGCAAAGTAATGTTTGACATAGGGCACACCTATGGTGCAGGATTCACAAAGCACTCTGGGTTTCCTAAGACTGCACACCGGAAGCTGTTTGCTTTCAGACTGTCTCTCTCTGATGGAAACTTCAGACTGAGCTGTACAAAAGGGTTGTGGGGGACATTCGAGTGTAAGCTCCTCTGCAGAGACTGATGTGGCTGGCTCAATGTTCTCTGTACAGCACTGCGGTATATGTCAGAGCTATATAAATGTATAATAATAATAGTGAGTGACTGTGGGGGGCATTAGAGTGTAAGCTCCTCTGGTACAGAGACTGATGTGGCTGGCTCACTATTCTCTGTACAGCACGGTGGTATATGTCAGAGCTATATAAATGTATAATAATAATGTGTGTGACTGTGGGGGGAGGGCATTAGAGTGTAAGCTCCTCTGGTGCAGAGACTCGTGTGACTGGCTCAGTGTTCTCTATACAGCACTGCAGTATATATATGAATGTATGATAACAGTGATATACATTATATACCTCTCTACAGGTGGAAATTATAATAACGTCGTGGTTGGAGTTGATAAACAGACCCGGAAGCATATAGGATAATGGTTAGTATTGTATTATGTGATAATATTGTACATCACAAGGAAAATACACAATCCCTCTTTTCTGGTCTTCTGAAAATGCCAAATACCTGGCTATCTGTGACTTCAATACTTCATGTGCCAAGTTAAGTCAAGGAAAAGTCAGAGAATCAACATGACAGCCAAGCAACTGGCATTATCAGGAACAACAATTTAAAGTAGAACTCTAGACAAACAGCTAAGTGTACATTAGAAAGGCACATAGATTCACGTTTTCTTACCTGTCTGTGGATTTGTGATTCTGCCCGGCCAGTCCTGAGAGTTACACACAACTCAGTGTGTCACCTGTCCATCTGCTGTGAAAAATGTCTGTAAATCACAAGACTGTCCGACCGTACAGAATTACAAATGCTCATAAACCACTCCACAGATCGGCAGTTCAACTGTGTATTAATACCGATCTTAGGTGTAGTACCTTCTCATAGCCAGCAGGAGTCACTATATTATTACTATTATGCTGTTCTATTATATTTTTCCCCAAATTTCCCAGTGCGTGACTGTGGGGGGACATTAGAGTGTAAGCTCCTCTGGTGCAGAGACTGATGTCCATATCTATGTTCTCTGTATATCAGAGCTATATAAATGTATAATAATGATAATGACAAAAATGTTGCCCCCAGACCTCCAACCTACATGTATGTGTATGGAAATTTGAATCTTGCCTTCTGATTGTCTCTGAATCAGGAAAAAGAAAAGTCTGATTCCCACAATGCTATTGGAATATTTCTCATATACAGATCTCTGTTGGTTCCCAGAAACTCAGGACGTGCGCTCATTGGTCGCTCATTATTCACTTATTGGTCGCTTATTAGTCGTTCATTAGTTGCTCATTGGTCACTTATTAGTCACTCATTATTCACTTATTGTTTGCTTATTAGTCGCTAATTAGTCATTTATTAGTCACTCATTGGTAACTAATTATTTGCCTATTAGTTGCTAATTAGTCACTTATTAGTCACTCATTATTTGCTTATTGGTCACTTATTAGTCGTTAATTAGTCACGTATTAGTTGCTCATTGGTCATTTATTAGTCACTCATTATTTGCTTATTGGTCGCTTACTAGTTGTTCATTAGTCACTCATTGGTAGTTCATTAGTCACTCATTATTGGCTTATTAGTCGATTATTAGTCACCCATTATTCGCTTATTGTTCGCTTATTAGTCACTTATTAGTTGCTTATTGGTTGCTCATTAGTCCTTCATTATTTGCTTATTGGTCGCTAATTAGTCAGTCGTGATTTGCTTATTGGTCGCTTATTAGTCATTAATTAGTCAATTATTAGTTGCTCATTGGCCATTTATTAGTCACTCAATATTTGCTTATTGGTCATTCATTAGTCGCTCATTGGTAATTCATTAGTCACTCATTATTCGCTTTTTGATCGCTTACTAGCCATTCATTAGTAGCTCATTGGTCACTCATTAGTCACTCATTATTCGCTTATTGGTCGCTTATTAGTCACTAATTATTCACTTATTAGTTGCTCATTTATTAGTCACTCATTATTTGCTTATTGATCACTTACTAGTCGTTCATTAGTCACTCATTAGTTGCTCATTGGTCGTTTTTTTAGTTCCTTTATTATTCACTTAATGGTCGCTTTTTAGTCACTAATTAGTCACTCATTAATCGCTCATTGGTCATTCATTAGTCGCTCGATAGTCTCTCCTAATATTTATACATGCGGAATATTCTCCCGGCGGATCGGCTCCAGCTTGTGTTTTTCAGGCCGCGTTTCTCCCAACATTCACTTGTTGATGTCTCTGAATCTTGCGGCACGAAATGTCCCCAATAGAAGCTCAGATCCCACACACACCGTCTGTCAGCTCCTTCCTGCACCCCCTCTGAATTATTCAGAACTTCATCATCTAAATATGAATCTCCCATCAGAGCTACTGGTGTAGAAGGATGGCAGCTCAGCCCTTCAGCAGAACAAAAGATGAATGTGATTTACTGAGAATCACCTAACCTCACAGAAACAGTGGATTGCTATATGTGTTCCCAACTCCGCCCACCTTCCATAATTATCATAAGATGTCTCCCACTGACAAGTGTATGTTATAGAGACTCTCTGCAACCCACAGGCCCTCCATTATTCATGTCCTTCCATAATTGAGCCCCTGTCATTAGATATATCTGTTTAGTATGTGCAGTGCAGCATGCTCAGTAATGTGTCCCGGTATTTATTACTTCTCGCAGAGATCTCAGTACTCCCCCTGACAATACCTTCATTTGCTTTTCTCTCCAGATAGATGGCACCATAATTGTTCGGGCATCATCCAGGGTCGCCATCTATTTCCTGGACTTAGATGCCAGCTCAGAGATGACACAATCGTGTAAATCCTGGTGCCTGTGCAGTGTTTGGTTGTGTTCACAAATACCTGATACAGATTAGCCCCTGCTGTAGCCTGTTTCCTTGTTACTTGCTACAAAGTTACAATGTACAGTCTGATCACGGGGGAGGGGGAACTGAGGAAATGCTTCCTCCTGCCTGCAGCAGACTAATGACATCATCTCAGCCCAGGCGAGGTCACTGACTGAAGCTCAAAGACAGCTTTTTTAGGATAAAAGGTGGAGGTTTTCTGAATTATGAAACTGTATATTGTGACATGTCAGGGGTTTATTTATGAAGACTTTTAAAGTTACAGGTTCACTTTAAAGGGACAGTTGGTGGCCGTGCTGTGCAAATACAATATCTTCTAACAGAACAGTGGAAGGAGCTCTTCCAGAGGTTTTTTTAATTCTGATTTAGACCTGCTCCACCATGACGAGGGGGAGGGGCGGACGCACACAGCACCTGAAATGTGGATGACATTTATGAAAAAACTTTATTGATACATTTACACAGTACATAGAGGGATCAGGTATGTTGGAAGGATCTATTAGAACATTGATCAAATATTTGGCGATTTCCAGGAAATGTCGGTATAATATAAATGATCTATTTTATTTGTAATGTTTCTCATCAGACGGAGAGATGTCATAGTAAATCTCTGCAGGAAAACAAAGTCTGAGACAGCAAAGGAAATTCAGTAACACAGCCGAGGACGCCGTGCGCCTCCCCCGCACCAATGACTCAGCAGTACTCTGCACACACAGTACAACCATATGATTAAAGTGGACCTGTCATCACATTACATGGATACATGTATGGAGTATGGAAACATCACATCTTTGCATTTTTTCAATGGAAACGCATCTCAATGCATGTGTTAAGTCGTGCTTCGTGACACATTATAATGCAGGTACATGCAGTGCGTCAACCCT
This sequence comes from Lithobates clamitans, assembly GCA_037952925.1. Classification (NCBI taxonomy): domain Eukaryota; kingdom Metazoa; phylum Chordata; class Amphibia; order Anura; family Ranidae; genus Lithobates; species Lithobates clamitans. The sequence goes on from JBBGZY010000890.1 coordinate 344,910, forward strand.
GGTCAACATGCATTTTGATGTGCCTCCATTGATTTCAGTGGCAGGTCCATAGAAGTCAATGAAACACTTAGAAAGTGCTCTAGAATTTCCTAGGTGACTTAGAGGTTTGACCTTTCAGGTCAGCCTTGCCGTCTTCTAGCTCAGAAGACACAATCCAAATGATCATAAGTATAAACACAGGACACCTTCTCACAATAGCAGGACCCCACCAGCAGCAGACTATCCGTCTCGTACATTGTACAGGGGCCAATGTGATCAGCTCTTTCAATTAACATGTATAGTTCAGAATCAGATAAACCAGGAATAGTCTTTGTATATTTCCTAGGAGATATTGTGGATAAATATTACTTTTCCATTTGCTTGACCCTAATAGACACAGGATGACCTAGACATAGGAGGGTATGGAGAGCTGAAACAAAGGTTAACAAACCAGGGTCCATAGTCAGTTGGCAAGAGACTAGCATTCAGTCCCCTCCAAAAGCCTCTGTCCCGGGTAAGTCTATCACAGCCACCCTCTCTTGTTCGCTTCCTAAATGGACTAGGAACTATGCATTATGTATTACTATGCGCTATGGGACTATGGGATTTTTAGTGTGCATAGAGCAATGTACATGACCACAAATAAAGTGCAAATGGAGAGGTTCAGGAGCTCATGGAGGACTTTACAAGGTGTCAGCTGCTACTTGGCTGGAACTGACTTCTCTGAATGTTATTAGTAGTCCATCAGTAACCTCTGATAATCTCTGGGTTCTAATATGGCCATTAACGGGCGTCTACGGGTGAACGCTGGTGGCAGACCAGCGCACATTGCAGCTCTGTGCACTCTTCACCAATCTGCGTTCCGTGTCCACCAACAAAGGTCAAAGAAGGCCATAGATAGTCGAACAAGGGGGAATAAATAAACAGGGGATTTCTAGTATTTATAAGATGTTGATGTCCCCTTTGGATGATGGGTCCATGTGTCCTTTGGAGAGCTGGGAAATAGAATTGAACCAGTCATTGCCTGAAATAATGAAAAATAAAGTTTTAGATTATGTCCATTCCACTATAATGGACACACGGACAAAATAAGTGAATTACTAACTAAATGGTAAAATTTCATAAAATGAACCCCCATATATCGCCTGTATGTTGGAGGGAATGCGGGGAGGTTGGAAACCATGCTCATATATGGTGGCAGTGCCACCTGATTCAGTCATACTGGGTGGAAGTATTAGATCTAATTAGGAAGATCCGTGGGAATGAATTTGGGCTAGACCCGTGGCAATGCTTGTTCCATGCGATGGGTGTCTCAAGGAAGAAATACCGAGCAGCAATCACTCCATTCTTGTTGAATGCAGCAAAGGAATTAATCCCGAAACAATGGAAGTCAAAGAAAGTACAGACGATAAAGGATTGGCTGAGGGAGGTGGATAAAACTAGGCCTATGGAAGAAGTAATACATTCGCAAAATGACTCCAAAACAAGATTTGTTAGCATTTGAAAAGGTTGGTTGGAATTTAAACAATCCCTGGTATATGTGAGTTATATGGGAAGCGAGGGCAGCATTTAGAGGCTCATCATCTGCCCCCTCCCCCCCCCCCCTATTTTTTGGGGGTGTTTTTTTGACACACTGCGATTTTTAGCAGGACTGCGATATTGCGGCAGACAAATCTGACCCCAAATTACACTTTCTGGGGACCAGTGACATTATTACAATGATCAGTGCTATAAAAAATGCACCGATCAATGTAAAAATGACACTGGCAGGGAAGGGGTTAACACTAGGGGGCGATCAAGGGGTTAAGTGTGTTCCCTCAGCTTGTTCTAACTGTAGGGGGGATGGGCTTACTGAAACATGACAGAGGTCACCGGGAACAGTAGATCTCTGTCATGTCACTAGACAGAACGGGGAATCACCTGTCTACATAGGCAGTTCCCGTTCTGCCTCTCCTCGCCACGATCACGGGCCGCCGGCAGACATCGAGTCTGCGGGACCCGCGGGCATGCTCCCGCTATCCTGCTTTTACGGACTGACCTACATGTACGTCAGTTTGCACAGGAGAGCCATTCTGCCGACGCATATCTACGTGAGCCGGTCAACAAGTGGTTAAAGGGGAACTCCGAATCATTTTAATGTACTTTATTCTTTTTCAGGAAGAATCATCTCTCACAAGCCGATGCAGTATGGAGACCCCACCGTAGAACAGATAAGCGCATCCAGGAAAATTGTCTTCTATCAAATCTTCTCCCGAGACATCAGACACCACTGATAGGAAACGAATTTACAGCGAGTTCAGGATCGCTGCCTGCTGACCATTTATCTTATGCCGTTATTGTCTGACTGGTCCTGAGTCTCGGCCTGCGCACATTCAGCCAGTGTATTCCCAGGTTCCAGTCCCGCCCCCTCTACGCGTCCACTGCAGCCCCGCCCACACACTAGATCCTGGAAAGGAATTATGTGACTATTGCCCCACCCATAAGCATTGCTTAATCCAATATAATTGGATCTTAAAAAACTGTGGAAGAACAGTGAGACAATTTGTGGCGCAGTCGCAGTGTGCTGTAGATGGTGGCAGCCATTGATTTCTTTCACTTAGTGGATGCTCAGCACAAGAATCTGAGGCTATAACCGTCTCAGATATTCATTCTGAAGATGTACATTGTGTCATATGATGACATATCCTTTGATCTTGCTGTTACAGTGCTCATAATTCTGATTCTTGGATTCTTCCTTGAAGGAGGCGGAGCAAAGTTCACAGGAGGACGCGGTTCACGCACCAGTTTAATGGTTAACATTTTATACATATTGGAGCCAGAAAAGGCGTCGGCTCCGTCTGATGGAGGACTGTGTGCTGTCTCTGCTTTATAGGTGGACTTTAGCACAGGCTGGGGACTAGCAATGTTCACAGGTGTCTCCGGCCCTTTTCTAATCATATCCTTGTCTAGAAATACAGAAGCCAAAAATGATTGAAATGCTTTACTGCCGAATACCAATAAATGTAATCCGCTATCGCCGGGATATGTGGTTTGAATGAGATGTGTGAAATCCTTCTGATGCAAGAAGCCTCTGCTGTCCTCTGCTAGGGTTCACTGGAGGCTTTGTGTATAATTTAGTCCCTCCATCTTCACCATAATAGCCCCTCCTCACCATCACCATAATAGTCCCTCCTCACCATCACCATAATAGTCCCTCCTCACTATCACCATAATAGTCCCTCCTCACCATCACCATAATAGTCCCTCCTCACCATCACCATAATAGTCCCTCCTCACTATCACCATAATAGTCCTTCCTCACCATCACCATAATAGTCCCTCCTCACTATCACCATAATAGTCCCTCCTCACCATCACCATAATAGCCCCTCTACAATCACTGTAATAGTTCCTCCACCATCTTCATACCAGTCCCTCCACCATCACCATAATAGTCCCTCCTCGCCATCACCATAATAGCCCCTCTACCATCACCATAATAGTTCCTTCACCATCTTCATACCAGTCCCTCCACCATGTTCATACCAGTCCCTCCACCATCACCATAATTGTCCATCCACCATCACCATAATAGTCCCTCCTTACCATCACCGTAATAGTCCTTCCACCATTACCATAATAGTCCTTCTTTACCATCACCACAATAGTCCCTCCACCATCACTATAATAGTCCCTCCACCATCACTATAATAGTCCCTCCACCATCATCATAATAGTCCCCCCACCATCACCATAATAGTCCTTCCACCATCACCATAATAGTCTCTCTTCATCATCACAATGATAGTCCCTCCTCACTATCACTATGACAGTCCCTCCTCACCGTCACCATCACCATAATAGTTCCTCCACCATCTTCATACCAGTCCCTCCACCATCACCATAATAGTCCCTCCTCACCAACACCGTAATAGTCCTTCCACCATCACCATAATAGTCTCTCTTCATTATCACAATAATAGTCCCTCCATACTATCACCATAATAGTCCCTCACCGTCACCATAATATTCCCTCCTCGCCGTCACCATAATAGTCCCCCTAATGTCACCTTAATAGTTCCTCCACCATCTTCATACCAGTCCCTCCAACATCACCATAATTGTCCCTTCACCATTACCGTAATAGTCCTTCCACTATCACCGTAATAGTCCATGACCATTACCTTCTGGGTTATACTTTCTCATTACACCATCATCATAATTGTCCCTTCACTATCATCATAATAGTCCCTCCACGATCACCATAATAGTCCCACCACCATCACCATAATAGTCCCTCTTCATCATCACAATGATAGTCCCTCCTCACTATCATTATAATAGTCCCTCCTCACCGTCACCATAATAGTCCCTGCTCACCATTACCATAATAGTTCCTCCACCATCTTCATACCAGTCCCTCCACCATCACCATAATTGTCCCTCCTCACCATCACCGTAATAGTCCTTCCACCATCACCATAATAGTCTCTCTTCATCATCATAATAATAGTCCCTCCACACTATCACCATAATAGTCCCTCCTCACCGTCACCATAATAGTCCCTCCTCACCATCACTATAATAGTCCCCCTAACATCACCTTAATAGTTCCTCCACCATCTTCATACCAGTCCCTCCACCATCACCATAATTGTCCCTTCACCATCACCATAATTGTCCCTTCACCATCACCATAATTGTCCCTTCACCAACGCCATAATAGTCATCCCTCACCATTACCGTAATAGTCCTTCCACTATCACCGTAATAGTCCATGACCATTACCTTCTGGGTTATACTTTCTCATTACACCTATTACATACATAAAATAATCATCCAACATTCTCTTAGATAAAATACCTGTCCAAAATACTAAGCCATTGACTCTGATTTAAAGCACCTGTGCAAGATAAAGGAAAACCTGCAAACAGGGTCTGTTGGGGGTACTTGAGGACAGGATTGAGAACCATTGTTCTAACCTGTAATGTATGCAGAGCAGGAGCACGGGAAGAGGGTGGAGAATAGAGTACCAAGACTTGACTTGGATAAGTTCACTGCTTCTGTTGTGAAGTTTGAGGATGAATTTCTCCACACTGCCTTCGGCTACAGAGGTCAGTGAGGGCTTATTTTAAAGCTTGTTTACTGCTTGTTAAGACTTTGTATTGTAAATATTTGAATGTTCATAGCCAGGCTGTAATTCTCATTAAGAGCCTGTTTACACTTCCTCGATGTGAGAACCTGTGTGAATCCAGTACGGGTTTTCGCATCGCATGTCACCCGCCGGCGGTTCACACCGCCCTATGCAACCTGCTGCAGGTGTCAATAGAAAGTTAATGCCACCCCAAGATCGGTTTGCATATCGCAGTGAGAACTGTCAATTCGGACAGGAATCAGATCGCATGGGTGTGAATACCCATGCGATCTGATTCTGGTGCGGACCAAAAAAAGGGTCCTGCACGGTTTTGGTCCGAATGCGATGCAAATTGCAACAATCGCATGTGATTCGCACAGCAGTGCGGTGCAAATTACATGCAATGTCTGACATCGCAGCAGTGTGAACCGGCCTTTAAAGTTCAACTGCAGACCAAATTTTTATTTAGTTTTGTATACACTAATGAAAGAAAATACCTCTGTTCTATTGACGGAGATAATATTCCGGATGACTCTTCTCAGGCAGGGTTTGTATTTTTAAGGACTGGGCTAATGGGATAGTGAATGCAGTTTAAGAGTCTGATTCTAATAACTCAGCTGTAGATAGCAGTGTTTGACACGTCATATACACTAATGCTCTGAGTTTAGATAACAAGCTCTATTAGCTGTCAGCTCTTAAAGGGTTTGTAAACCTTCGTGCTTATTCACCTTAATGCATCCTTTGCATTAAGGTGAAAAAACACCTAGCAATCACCGCCCCCCCCGCCCCCGTTTTACTTACCTGAACCCCTTCATGTCGGCGGGGACGCGCTCTCCCTCTCTCCACTGGGTCCCGGCTCTTGATTGGATAGATTGATAGCAGCGCAGCCATTGGCTCCCGCTGCTGTCAATCAAATCCAATGACTCGGGCACCAAGGGGCGGGGGCGAGTCCGGCATTCATGTCTGTGGACGCAAATGCTGGACTCGGGAGTGTGCCCGCAAGGTAACCCTCTCATGAGAGCACTTCTCCTAGGGGGTTATCTGATGCGGGGAGGAGCCACAACAGCTGCCGGGGGACCTCAGAAGACGAGGATCGGGGCAACTCTGTGCAAAACGAGCCGCGACAGCCGCCGGGGGACCTCAGAAGACGAGGATCGGGGCAACTCTGTGCAAAACGAGCCGCCACAGCCGCCGGGGGACCTCAGAAGACGAGGATCGGGGCAACTCTGTGCAAAACGAGCCGCGATAGCCGCCGGGGGACCTCAGAAGACGAGGATCGGGGCAACTCTGTGCAAAACGAGCCGCCACAGCCGCCGGGGGACCTCAGAAGACGAGGATCGGGGCAACTCTGTGCAAAACGAGCCGCCACAGCCGCCGGGGGACCTCAGAAGACGAGGATCGGGGCAACTCTGTGCAAAACGAGCTGCACAGTGGAGGTAAGTATAACATGTTTGTTATTTTTAAAAAATAAAAAACGATCCTTTACAATCACTTTAAGTCCAGGGATAACTTGGACTTTGCTGTGATTACAGAGATACGGTTCAGTGATTCAGAGGCCTGGGAAATAACTACACCAGGGAACACGTTATACAGGCCAGGGGAAGAAGGGAGGTGGAGCTGCCAATTACGTGAAGAATGAGCAAAAAATAACATTACTTCACAAAAAATAAACAAACGATCGGCGTCTGCCTGCCAACCAGAGAGGGATCTCCCCTTCCAATTGTGTAGTATTCAGGACAGTCTAATGCCCCGTACACACGGTCGGATTTTCCAACGGAAAATGTGTGCTAGGACCTTGTTGTCAGAAATTCCTACCGTGTGTGGGCTCCATCACACATTTTCCATCGGATTTTCCAACACACAAAGTTTGAGAGCAGGATATAAAATTTTCCGACAACAAAATCCGTTGTCGGAAATTCCGATCGTGTGTACACAAATCCGGCACACAAAGTGCCACACATGCTCAGAATAAATAAAAAGATGAAAGCTATTGGCTACTGCCCCGTTTATAGTCCCGACGTACGTGTTTTACGTCACCGCGTTTAAAACGATCGGATTTTCCGACAACTTTGTGTGACCGTGTGTATGCAAGACAAGTTTGAGCCAACATCCGTCGGAAAAAATCCTAGGATTTTGTTGTCGGAATGTCTGAACAAAGTCTGACCGTGTGTACAGGGCATTAGGGTTATGATCTGTTGGTTGATAATATAACTCAAAGGACAATGAAGAGAGAGATTCTGATCATAGGTGACTTCAACATACCATCACCACGTGACATGAACTGGAGTTTCCAAACTGGGCTTACAATCATGAGCAGAGATATCATGAAAGGAATTTCTCTAAAACAATTAGAAAAATGTCCAACCAGATAAGACCTGGTACTGACACATGGGGATCGACCAATGTGTTTGGTTTGATATTACAACAAAATATGAAAAATTATATACAGAAACCAAAGTTTCAGTTTTTCAATTATGCCAAAAATGGGTAAATTTCTAAAAAAACAAAAAAACAAAAAAAAAAATTTAAATATCAGAGTAAAACAGAGGAGTCAGTAATTGGAGGGCTCTTTTGAAGTTTGGGGGCACTGCCGTAAGGTGGTACTCGGGGGCTCTGGCGTAAGGTGGTACTCTGGGGCTCTGCCATAAGGTGGTACTCTGGGGCTCTGCCGTAAGGTGGTATTCGGGGGCTCTGGCGTAAGGTGGTACTCTGGGGCTCTGCCATAAGGTGGTATTCGGGGGCTCTGCCGTAAGGTGGTACTCGGGGGCTCTGCCATAAGGTGGTACTCGGGGGCTCTGCCGTAAGGTGGTACTCGGGGGCTCTGCCGTAAGGTGATACTCGGGGGCTCTGCCGTAAGGTGGTACTCGGGGGCTCTGCCGTAAGGTGGTACTCTGGGGCTCTGCCGTAAGGTGGTACTCTGGGGCTCTGCCGTAAGGTGGTACTCGGGGGCTCTGCCGTAAGGTGGTACTCGGGGGCTCTGCCGTAAGGTGGTACTCGGGGGCTCTGCCGTAAGGTGGTACTCGGGGGCTCTGCCGTAAGGTGGTACTCGGGGGCTCTGCTGTAAGGTGATACTCGGGGGCTCTGCCGTAAGGTGGTACTCGGGGGCTCTGCCGTAAGGTGGTACTCGGGGGCTCTGCCGTAAGGTGGCACGCTGTGGACTGTGATTTATAGGGAGAATGTTAGGACTTTGGTGTAAGGGAGGACTCTTATGTGAGCATGGCGCTCATCCTGACTGCTGTACCCTATATGATGTTTTGTTTGTTACATACTCCTGGTGTGATGGCCATCTGTAAGCCTGGGGGGTCCCCATAGTTGTCAGTCCTGGGGGGGCCCCTGTGAGTTGTCAGTCCGCCCCTAATATATACATGTATATATATATATATATACAGTATATATATATATATATATATATATATATATATATATATATATATATATATATATTTTTTTTTTTTTTTTTTTCAGCGGGAACATGGGGGATCGCAGTTCCGGCACCTCCTGCACTGAATGCATGTAATGGCAAAGGGTGCTGGGGTGTGCTGGAGGCTGGAAGATCTATTGTTGATGGGAAGGGTCTATTGTTGTTGACTACTGGAGGGTTCATTGATACTGGCTGATGGGGGATCTATCGTTGCTGGGGGCCAATTGTTGCTGGGAGGGATCTACTGATGAGAGAGGGGTTTATTCTTGCTGGCTGCTGGAGGGTCTATAGATGCTGGTTTCTGGGAGATCTGTTGTTGCTGACAGGGGTCTATTGTTACTGGGGTGGATCTTTTGTTACTGGAGGGTCATTTTGTTGAGGGGGGGTCTATTGTTGAAAGAAGGGTGTATATCTTAATGCTTATTAATAAAATCTATACAAATTACTTAGCACCACAAAGTGATACTTGGTTCTTTATTCTCCAAAAAGGTCCATACTGGAAGGTGGGTAGAGGATGGAACCAAGGGGCGGTGCTCAGAGGTGGGTAGGGGGCGAAGACAAGGGGTGACTTGAAAAGGGGAGTTCCTGAACCTATTCTATATATATATATATATATACATATATATATATATATATATAATTCCCTCTGCCAAGTCTTCTCAGAAGTAAATGACACTGACAAAAACAACATCATATCGATTCTAATAGTGAAAATTAATTTTCAGGATTTCTAGAGACAGAGGTAGCAGAGGAACTGGCTCACTCAAAGCCTATGGGTGCTGATGGTATTAATCCCAGAGTTCTAAGAGACCTACGAGGTCTAGTTTTTGGACCATTAACTGATCCTCTTAAAGTGGTTTCAAACATTAAGCTTTAAAAAAATAAAATAACAACCATGTCATACTTACCTGCTCTGTGTAATGGATTTGCACAGAGCAGCCCGGATCCTCCTCTTCTCAGGTCCCTCTCCAGCACTCCTAGCTCCTCCCCCATGACCAGTGCCCCCAATAGCAAGCCGCTTGCTTGTCGGCTCTATGTTTCCATAAGACACATAGAGCGGTGGCTTGGCCCCGCCCCCTGCTCTTTCCTCATTGGCTCACTGGCTGTGATTGACAGCAGTGGGAGCCAATGGCTCCCGCTGCTGTCTCAGCCAATGAGGAGACGGAGTCCTGGGACAGCCGGGGCCTCTCGTGCACATCGCTGGATCGAGAGGGGGCTCAGATGAGTATTACGGGGGCTGTGGAGGGAGCAGCACACACAAGGTTTTTTATACCTTCATGCATAAAATGCATGAAGGTAAAAAACCTTCAGCCTTCACAGCCACTTTAATTAATCTATCCTAAAAGGAGAAGTTCCCTATGACTGGTGGAAACTATTCACAAGAAGGGTAGAAAGGAAGAAACTGGCAAATATAGAGCAGTGGGTTTACCATCTATTGTCGTCAAGTTAATGGAATTGCTCCTAAAAGAAGGATCAATGATCCCTTAAAAACACACAATGTGGTGGACCCAAGCAGCATGACTTTAAAGTGGGCAGATCACGTCGGACTCACCTTATTGAAATTTTTGACTATATCAGCAATACATGAAGGGCATAGGTGTGCACAGCCCATTGCATTAGAGTGTGCACCCCAAAGCTCAAACACGTATGTGTGGGTGTGTGTATATATATATAAATATATATATATATATATATATATATATATATATATTGATGGTGTCAGTAGAGCAGTGGACGGTGTCAGTCTTTTTTTTTTTTTACAAATCTATTTTTTTTTTACATTTTTTTTAGGAGCCCCGTTAGGGGGCTTTGGTGAAATATCAGAGGTCTAAACAAGGGGATTCTGTGCCACACGGGGTGATTAGGGTGTACCCAGGTACACCTGGCACACCCTGTGCACAAGTCTATGATGAAGGGTGTGAATACTGTTCAGAAGGGCAGAATTTTCAGTAAGAAGCCAGGTTCAGGAACACAGGGACATGACCTCAGACTAGAACTAACCTTAGAAAATAGGATTTTACAGAGAAAAAAAGCTGATTTTTGAAACAGACTTTAAGCAGAGGCAGAGGAGTCAGTCAATAAGGGCCGGTTCCCACCAGGAATCGCATAGCAACGCACATGTGTTCCTGCATGATTCATCTGCGATTTGAGTGTAGTGCGCTTTTTCAGCTGCAATCCCTCTGCATCCCACCAAAAGCAGAGCATGCACTACTTTTAAAAAACGCACTGCAACCGGATCGCATGTTACTTTGGTACCATGCGATCCGGTGCAGGCAAATGGGGTGTCATTAACTTTACAGTGACACCCACTGCAGTGTATTTTGAATGAGGTACCGGAAATGTGCACAAAATAGCTTGGGGCAATCAAAAATCTAAATCTAAAAAAACTTAAATAAATAAATAAATAAAAGGGAGTAGACTTGATGGACCATGCTAACTATTTCTGCTGCCATTCTTCTAAGTTTTCTATGACCCTATAAAAATAATAGGCTTTGATGGAGTTGTAAAGAAAATAAAAATACTTTATTCTCCTGCTGCCCAATTCTCCAAATGCCGATTCACTGAAGAAGAATCCTTGCCCAAAGTTCCTTCTAATACATCACTTCTGAGAATGTTGATTTTGGGGAACCCCCCTGACCCCAGAAGTGGTTCCCCAGCCCTGCAGTTGAGACACGGACCACTACAGAGGTTCCATTCCCACCCCTCCCCCTCCTCGAGTTAGGCTTTAAAGGAAAACTGTACTGTAGAAAAATGGAGCTGCCATCATTGACCTCTCCTTCCAAAAATACTGGTTCCCTGGAGAAAGAGGTAGCAAAGGAGCTGGCTCAGTTACAGTTACTCAATTACAATAGTAATGAATTTAAACGAAATAATGAAACGAAAATTTCAGACGAAATTCAGATAGTTTTCGAAAAGTGATAGTTTTCGAATCGTTTTCTAATCAAATTCTAATTTCAAAAGAGAATAAAATAGAATAGAAAATAAAGAAATAGAATAGTAAATAATAGAATAGAATAGAAAATAAGGGGATAGAATAAAACATAAAGGAATAGAATAGAGTAAAACAGAACAAAATAGAATAAGAAATAAAAGAACAGAATAAAATAGAATAGAAAATAAAGGAATAGAATACAATTAAAAAAAGAATAGAATAGAACAAAATAGAAAGAATATAACCATCTTCTAAAATTTTAATTTCAAATAGAATAAATTTGAATTCAAATAGATAAAAAAGAATAGAATAGAAAAGAATAGAATAGAAAAAAAAGATAAAATGGAATAAAATAGAAAGAATATAACCTTCTTCTGAAATTCGAATTTTGAATAGAATAAATTTGAATAGAATAGAAATAAATAGATTAGAATAGAATAGTAAATTAAAGAATAGAATTTAAAAAAATAGAAGAGAATAAAATAGAATATAACCATCTTCCAAAATTTCGAATAGAATAGATTCAATTTCAAATGGATTTAGAATTGGAATTCGAATTAATTGGAATTTTCCGAATTCGGTCGAATTGAGTTAGAAAAAATGAAACTAATTCCGAAAACGAATTAAATAAATTTAACAAATTTAACTAAATGAATAGATGTAAATAACGAATCGAATCAAACCCGAATAAAAAAAAACTAATTCCAAAAATGAATTAAATGAACAAAACAAACTTACCCAAACAAATTTATGTAAATAACTAATCAAAATGAAACCAAAACAAAACAAATGTTTTCATTCTGCACAAGTCTAAAAAAAATAGAATGATGGTAAATCACCAACACTTTCTGGCACCACCGATCACTGTCATTGATGGATGGGGCGGCCTATCCCGATCAGGAGATGATTGAGATTACAGGTATGAGGGTGGAGTAACATCACAAGGATCTCAGCAGGTAGGCAGGTGCAGTCTATTGTCTCCACTGCAGGTGGCGCTCATTTCGCAGCGGCAAGGCAGGTGGTGGAGGAAGTCGAGAGGAGCCTTGTTCCTCTTTGGTTTCCTAAGTCACATGAAGGCAGCATCTGATTGGATGCTGGCACCCCATTTGACTTTGGCAGCCATCTTGGGTCAGATAGAGTCTATTTAAACTCCCAGCTCCCAGACTTGGTACGCATTTCGCATGTGGCTAGAGCAGGGACAGGTCACCCGTCTGACAGGGGCAGTGCTTGGCATCAGGCAGAGGTTCCAGATGAGTAGGGAAAGTGCAGTGCTCCCACTCAGATGACTTCCCGTGGGGCTTGTGATTTGACGAACGTCAGTTATAATACAGTACTGTTTCTGCAACTAGACTCTGAGTGTTTTCTGCAGCCGCACCATGCTGCACCTACTTACAAGCTGATCGATTTAGTGATGTCACAGTGGTGCAGATGACTGCCGCTGGAGCACTGTGCAGGGGTGTGAAATCATGCACCCTGAACTCTGAGTGTTTTCTGCAGCCACACCATGCTGCACCTACTTACAAGCTGATCGATTTAGTGATGTCACAGTGGTACAGATGACTACCGCTGGAGCACTGTGCCCCAAGTACTGACTGCCCCTGAACTCTGCACTCTGTACGTAGCACACCTCTGATCTCTGGACCCTGTAGGCAGCGTACCCCTGAACCCTGCACTCTGTACGTAGCATGCCCCTGAACTCTGCACTCTGTATGCAGTGCGCTCCCCTCAACACTGCACTCTGCATGTAGTGCACCCCTGAACCCTGCACCCTGTACGCAGCGCACCTCTGAAATCTGCACTCTGTACGCAGTGCACCCCTAAACTCTGCCTCCTGTACGCAGTGCACCCCTGAACTCTGCACTCTGTACGCAGCACACCTCTCAACTATGCACTCTGTATGTAGTGCACCCCTGAACCCTGCATTCTGTACGTAGCACACCCCTGAACCCTGTAGGCAGCGCACCCCTGAACCCTGCACTTTGTACATAGCATGCCCCTGAACTCTGCACTCTGTACACAGCGCACCCCTCAACACTGCAATCTGTATGTAGTGCACCCCTGAACCCTGCACTCTGTACACAGCACACCCCTGAACCCTGCACTCTGTACGCAGCGCACCCCTGAACTCTGCACCCTGTACGCAGCGCACCCCTGAACTCTGCACTCTGTATGCAGCACACCTCACAACACTGCACTCTGTATGTAGTGCACCCCTGAACTCTGCACACAGTGGACTCCTGGCAATTATTGCCCATGTAAGATCCTCCTACTGTTGTGAAAATTGGCCACACCCACTGTTTTGTGTGGTTTGACATGGGACGGGGGAAGCGGGGGCGTGGTTGAGTTCCTGCACCTGTACTCTGAGAAAAAAAAGCCCTGGATAAATTTATATAGTCTTACAGATTACAACCGGCCCTTTGAGAACAACCATAATGCTGATGTGGCTCACAATAGAACGGAGTTTGACACCCTTTGTGTAGGTAATCACAAAGTAATTATGCATAATGCATATAGAAAACCTGTAAATACTAGTTCCCTGGCTGTCATGTTGGCCCTTTGTCTTCAAAATATTCGAAGTCACTCATTTCCTGTTCAGTCATTCAGAGCTAGCGTTGGACTTTTCTGCATTGCATAGATTTTAATTGCACAAATCAAAGGAATCAGCTTTAGTGGGAAGACACAGTGCTGCAATGCACCAGCAGGGGGAGCACCCGTACCTGATTCTGCTGCAGGAAACAAGTACTGGTTGCCTGGCAACAGGAAATGGAACACTTCAAATAGATGTATTTGTAGCCGGTCCAGGTGTGACACCTGGGAGCCGGATATCCAGAATGAGATAAAACATTGTCAGCAATCTCACTTTATTATTTACACTCCAATTATAATTTTCAGCTTTTTAGGTAGAGGAGCTGAGGATAATCCATTAATGTCAGGAAGTGTGAAGGCCAGAAGATGATGGCGGATGGCAAACATGGCTTATATGAAGGAAGATAACAATCCCCTCATTCATATAGGTAAAGGTTCCAGCACTTTGTCAACATAGGAGATGAGTGAGATGGAGTTCTGGTCATGAGGGGACAATATTTCCTATGTACAGCTCACATCCTGTCCAATGATGTCCATCAATGGGTCAATGGGTATGGTAATCAGGAGCCTTCATGAGTCCTAAATGTCTGATTGGAAATCAGATGACCTGGATTAGTGTGAAATGTAAATACAATGACAAGTTTTGGTTCAGTTCAGATTTTAGACCTTTTGAAGACCTCTTTGTAGTCGGGATTAGAGAAAGGAAGAAGAAAAGGGAGGAGAGGAAGATGAAGAAGGGGAAAAGAGCACAGATGAGGCACAACATGCAACACCCTCAGCAGTGCAAGGCCCTTCGAATCCCATACCCACAGTTCCCGGGTCAGACATTTCCAATGACTAACATTAGGTCATAAGCATGTGTTGTCTTGCAGCTTTATAAGTATGGGTCAACCCCTGAGGAAGTGATGTTGTCACGAAACGCGTCGGGTTACATAGATGCAGGTTCACACCTATTGTGGATTGATCTTTGAAACACTGTACCTGGCTACATTACTATGTATATATTGACCTATCTGCTTGACTATATGGCAATTATGTCACTGTTGATCTGTTGGAAATTGTATTTACCAATAAATCTTTACTTTATTGATTTTATTATTGAGTGTGGTGCGCCTCATCGCCCAGCTTTAGCTCTTCTGGGAAGGCTGTCCACAAGGTTTAGGAGTGTGTCTATGGGGATGTTTGACTATTCTTCCAAAAGCGCATTTGTGAGGTCAGGCGCGGATGTTGGCCAAGAAGGCCTGGCTCACAGTCTCCACTTTAATTCCACTCCACTCTGTTCTATCCTGTTGAAGTCATGGCTCTGTGCAGGCCAGTCAAGTTCCTCCACCCCAAACAAAGTCATCCACCCCAAACAAAGTGCTTTGTGCACTGGTCCAAATCATTTGGTGGAGGGCGGATTATGGTGTGGGTTTGTTTTTCAAGGGTTGGGCTTGGCCCCCCAGTTCCAGTGAAGGGAACTCCTAGGGTGTCAGCATACCAAGACATTTTGCCTTGTGTACTGGTGCGCAGTCATGTTGGAACAGGAAGGGGCCATCCCCAAACTATTCCCACAAAGTTGGGAGAATGAAATTGTCCAAAATGTCTTGGTATGCTGATGCCTTAAGAGTTCCCTTCACTAGAACTAAGGGGCCAACCCGACCCCTGAAAAACACCTCACACTATAATCCCCCCTTCACCAAATGATTTGGACCAGTGCATAAAGCAAGGTCCATAAAGACACGGATGAGCGAGTTTGGGGTGGAGGAACTTGACTTTCCTGCACATCCTGACCTCAACCCAATAGAACACCTTTGGGATGATTTAGAGCGGAGACTGAGAGCCAGGCCTTCTCGCCCAACATCAGTGCCTGACCTCACAAATGTGCTTCTGGAAGAATGGTCAAATATTCCCATAGACACACTCCTAAACCTTGTGGACAACCTTCCCAGAAGAGTTGAAGCTGTTATAGCTGCAAAGGGCGGGCCAACTCAATGTTGAACCCTACGGACTAAGACTGGGATGCCATTAAAGTCCATGTGCGTGTAAAGGCAGGCCTCCCAATACTCTTGGAAATATAGTGTATTTATAGCAGTGGACGGTGTCAGTAGGGCAGAGAATGGTGTCAATAGGGCAGAGAATGGTGTCAGTGGGGCAGAGAATGGTGTCAGTAGGGCAGAGAATGGTGTCAGTAGAGCAGTGGCAGCGCCGTTCGTTTTTATTTATTCTCTTTTATTATGTAAACAAGATACAAGCAATAAAACTCACATTGCAATAGCTACATTATATTTTTACAATGTACAATTATTCTCCGCATTTCCCGCTCCCCAAAAAAAAAAAGGAAAAAAAGCAACAATTTGTTTTTATATTGTTATTATTATTATCTATTTTTTTTTTTATATATAAATTTTTACAATATAATTTTTAATTATTTTTTTTACATTTTTTTTTAGGAGCCCCATTGGGGGGCTTTGCTGAAATATCAGGGATCTAAACAGACTCCTGATGTTTCACTTTTGAGACAGAGAAGGGGACAGAGATTCCACAGTCTGTTTATTTGCAGCCTCAGCTACACTGGACAGTGAAATAATGGGAAATGCTCTGTGCTGAGCGTCTTCCTGTTCATACACAAACTGAAGCATAGTAAACACAGTTTACTATTTACTATACTGGAGTGAGCTGGGGTAAGGGGCTGTTGGGGGGAGGAGGATGGTAGATTGGGGTGTTTGTCAAGTGATAGTTAGTTGGACTATGTTAGTCAGATATCACTGCTGTGTATTGTTTTGTTTTTTGGACCCTATGTGGTCAATTAAGTGGGTTGGTGTTGTTCCAGCGCAAATTCAATGTGTTGTATGACCTGTATAAACTCAATAAAAAGAATAATAAAAAAAACCACAGTTTACTATGCTTCAGTTATGAATGGACACAGGAGCGATTGGTACCAATCCGATCACTCACTGTGTTCATTCAGGAAAGATAGGGGGCGATAAATTACATATTTACCCGCCCCTTCCTCTGCCCTCTATTCTGAAACATCCCCCTCAGCAGCCGGCAGGAGAGAAGAGTAGGAAAGCCAGCCAAACTGTGTGGGGGTGGGGGGGGGGTACAGGGGGCCTGGGCAACAGGGGGAATCAGCGCTGCCCAGGCACACCCAGCACACACGCCTATGGGGGAGAGGGGGGCAAGGGAGAAATGACAGCCAGGAAAAAAAGAATAGGGAAGAGAGGAAAAAGAAGAGAGAGGAGAGGGAAGAAGAGAGGAAGAGGGGGGGAGAAGAAGAGGAGAGGAAGAAGGGGGGGGAGAAGAAGAGGAGAAGAAGAAGATGGAGAAGAGACAAGGAAAAAGAACGAGAAGAACGAGAAGAGGGAGAGGAGAGGAAGAAGGGGAAGGGTAGGAAGAGGAAGTGGAAGACAAAGAGGGGGGGAAATAGGGAGCAGAGAGGAAGAAGGAGGAGGGTAGGAAGGAAAACAAGAAGAAATAACTGTATAAGAAAAGGGTGATGGAAGAAGAAGAAAGGGAGAGGAGAGAAAGCAGAGGGAGAAGAAGAGGGGAAAGCGCAAGATGAAGAGGGGGAGAGGAGAGGAAAATTAAGGCGGAGATGAAGAAGAGGAGAGGGAAGAGGGTGGAAGAGAGGAAGAACAGGAAGATGAAGAATAGGAATAAAAGGGGAGAGGAGGAAGAAAAAAAGATGATTGAAAGAAGCAGGAGGAGAAGAGAGGGATAGAAGAGGAACAAGAGGAGGTAGAAGAGAGGAAGAGGGAAAAAAAATAGAGGGTTGAAAGAAGTAGGCAAAAAAGGGCAAAAAAATAGAGCGTAAGAGGAGGAGGGAAGGACAAAGAGGAGAGGAGAGAAAGAGAGGGAGGAGAAAAGAAGATGAATAAGAGGGATGGAGAGGAAGAGAAGAGGAAAGAGGAGATGGAGAAAATGAGGAAGAGGAAAAAGAAGTTTGAGAGGAAAGAAGATACATTGAAAAATGATAGGCCAGAGGAAGAAGAGGAGAGGAAGAAGAAAAGGTAAAGGAAACAAGGAGATGAGGAGAGAGATAGAGAGGAGGGTGGCTAGGGAGAAGGGATAGTGAGAAGAATAGTAAAGAAGAGGAGATGAGGAATTAGAGGGAGAAAATAAGAAAAAAAAGAGGAGATGAGGGGGAGAAAAGGAGGAAAGAAGAGGAGATGAGGAATGAGAGGGCGAAAAGGAGGAAAGAAGAGGAGATGAGGAATGAGAGGAAGAAAAGGAGGAAAGAGGAGGAGATGGGGAATGAGAGGGGAAGGAGGAAGGAGAGGGAGAAGCAGAGGAAAGAAAATGAGATGAAGAAAGAGAAGAGGGGATCCAGAGCAGTGGAAGAGGAGAGGAGAAGAAGGAAAAGCAAAGGGAAGAAGAGGAGATGGAGAATTAGAGGGAAAGGAGAAGAGATGAGGAAAGTGAGGTGAGAAAGAAAGACAGGAGAGCAGAGTACTGGATATTTAGAGGATGAATATTATTAGGAAGAGGAAAGAAGAGTAGAAAAAGATGAGAAGGAGGAAAGAGGAGAGGGAAAAGATAAGGGATGGAAAGAAGAGGGAGAAAAAGAGAAAAGGAGGAAGGAGGGGAGAAAAAGAGAAGAGGGGATTCAGAGCAGGAGAGGAGACAGAGGAGACGAAAAAGAAAAGGCAGAGGAAAGAAGAGGAGATGGAAAATTAGAGGGAAAAGGGGAAGGAGAGGGAGAAGAAGAGGATATGAACAAGGACTGATGAGAAAGAGATAAGGGAGAGTAAAGTACCTGAAGAGAAGAGGAGGAATATTAAGAAGAGGAAAGAAAAGTAGAAGAAGATGAGCGGGAGGAGAGAGGAGAGGGAGAAGTTAAGGAAGAGAGAGGAGAAGGAAAAGATAAAGAAGGGAGAGGAGAGGGAGAAGAAGATAAAGGGAGAAGGGAGGAGAGAAAAAGAGAAGAGGAAAAGCAGGGTAGTGTAAAATAAGAGGAGGAAGATGAGGAAGCAGAGAGGAAATAAAGAGGAAATGGAGAGAGAGAGGGGAGAAAGGAAAGAGGAAGAGTAATGGAAGAGGAGAGAAGAAGATGAGGAAAAAGGGAGAAAGTTATTAGAGGGAGAGGAAAGGAGGGAGATGAGGGGGAGGAGGAAGAGAAAAAATAGATGGAAGAAGAAGGGGAGGAGAGGGATAATAAGAAGAGACTAAAATTTGCTGGGTAGCTCACTCAACATCTCTATCAGCCTCATGGCAGGTGAATGCACAGAGTCACACACACACACAGGATTGTGCACCATATGAATTGTGAAATGAAGGATGAGGATGATGAATGTGTCACACACAGGATTGTGCACCATATGACTGGTGAAATGAAGGATGAGGACGGTGAATGTGTCACACACAGGATTGTGCACCATATGACTGGTGAAATGAAGGATGAGGATGGTGAATGTGTCACACACAGGATTGTGCACCATATGAATTGTGAAATGAAGGATGAGGATGATGAATGTGTCACACACAGGATTGTGCACCATATGACTGGTGAAATGAAGGATGAGGACGGTGAATGTGTCACACACAGGATTGTGCACCATATGACTGGTGAAATGAAGGATGAGGATGATGAATGTGTCACGCACAGGATTGTGCACCATATGACTGGTGAAATGAAGGATGAGGACGGTGAATGTGTCACACACAGGATTGTGCACCATATGACTGGTGAAATGAAGGACGAGGATGGTGAATGTGTCACACACAGGATTGTGCACCATATGACTGGTGAAATGAAGGATGAGGATGGTGAATGTGTCACACACAGGATTGTGCACCATATGACTGGTGAAATGAAGGATGAGGATGGTGAATGTGTCACACACAGGATTGTGCACCATATGACTGGTGAAATGAAGGATGAGGACGGTGAATGTGTCACACACACAGGATTGTGCACCATATGACTGGTGAAATGAAGGACGAGGATGGTGAATGTGTCACACACAGGATTGTGCACCATATGAATTGTGAAATGAAGGATGAGGATGATGAATGTGTCACACACACAGGATTGTGCACCATATGATTGGTGAAATGAAGGATGAAGATGTGAATGTGTCACGCACAGGATTGTGCACCATATGACTGGTGAAATGAAGGATGAAGATGTGAATGTGTCACACACAGGATTGTGCACCATATGACTGGTGAAATGAAGGATGAGGACGGTGAATGTGTCACACACAGGATTGTGCACCATATGACTGGTGAAATGAAGGACGAGGATGGTGAATGTGTCACTAACAGGATTGTGCACCATATGACTGGTGAAATGAAGGATGAGGATGGTGAATGTGTCACACACAGGATTGTGCACCATATGACTGGTGAAATGAAGGATGAGGATGGTGAATGTGTCACACACACAGGATTGTGCACCATATGACTGGTGAAATGAAGGATGAGGACGGTGAATGTGTCACACACAGGATTGTGCACCATATGACTGGTGAAATGAAGGACGAGGATGGTGAATGTGTCACACACAGGATTGTGCACCATATGACTGGTGAAATGAAGGATGAGGATGGTGAATGTGTCACACACAGGATTGTGCACCATATGACTGGTGAAATGAAGGATGAGGATGGTGAATGTGTCACACACAGGATTGTGCACCATATGACTGGTGAAATGAAGGATGAGGACGGTGAATGTGTCACACACACAGGATTGTGCACCATATGACTGGTGAAATGAAGGACGAGGATGGTGAATGTGTCACACACAGGATTGTGCACCATATGAATTGTGAAATGAAGGATGAGGATGATGAATGTGTCACACACACAGGATTGTGCACCATATGATTGGTGAAATGAAGGATGAAGATGTGAATGTGTCACGCACAGGATTGTGCACCATATGACTGGTGAAATGAAGGATGAAGATGTGAATGTGTCACACACAGGATTGTGCACCATATGACTGGTGAAATGAAGGATGAGGACGGTGAATGTGTCACACACAGGATTGTGCACCATATGACTGGTGAAATGAAGGACGAGGATGGTGAATGTGTCACTAACAGGATTGTGCACCATATGACTGGTGAAATGAAGGATGAGGATGGTGAATGTGTCACACACAGGATTGTGCACCATATGACTGGTGAAATGAAGGATGAGGACGGTGAATGTGTCACACACACAGGATTGTGCACCATATGACTGGTGAAATGAAGGATGAGGATGGTGAATGTGTCACACACAGGATTGTGCACCATATGACTGGTGAAATGAAGGACGAGGATGGTGAATGTGTCACACACAGGATTGTGCACCATATGACTGGTGAAATGAAGGATGAGGACGGTGAATGTGTCACACACACAGGATTGTGCACCATATGACTGGTGAAATGAAGGATGAGGACGGTGAATGTGTCACACACACAGGATTGTGCACCATATGACTGGTGAAATGAAGGATGAGGATGGTGAGTGTGTCACACACAGGATTGTGCACCATATGACTGGTGAAATGAAGAATGAGGATGGTGAATGTGTCACACACCGGATTGTGCACCATATGACTGGTGAAATGAAGGATGAGGACGGTGAATGTGTCACACACCGGATTGTGCACATATGACTGGTGAAATGAAGGATGAGGATGGTGAATGTGTCACACACCGGATTGTGCACCATATGACTGGTGAAATGAAGGATGAGGATGGTGAATGTGTCACACACCGGATTGTGCACCATATGACTGGTGAAATGAAGGATGAGGATGGTGAATGTGTCACATACAGGATTGTGCACCATATGACTGGTGAAATGAAGGACGAGGATGGTGAATGTGTCACACACAGGATTGTGCACCATATGACTGGTGAAATGAAGAATGAGGATGGTGAATGTGTCACACACCGGATTGTGCACCATATGACTGGGTGAAATGAAGAATGAGGATGGTGAATGTGTCACACACAGGATTGTGCACCATATGACTGGTGAAATGAAGAATGAGGATGGTGAATGTGTCACACACACAGGATTGTGCACCATATGACTGGTGAAATGAAGGATGAGGATGGTGAATGTGTCACACACACAGGATTGTGCACCATATGACTGGTGAAATGAAGGATGAGGATGGTGAATGTGTCACACACAGGATTGTGCACCATATGACTGGTGAAATGAAGGATGAGGACGGTGAATGTGTCACACACCGGATTGTGCACCATATGACTGGTGAAATGAAGGATGAGGATGGTGAATGTGTCACACACCGGATTGTGCACCATATGACTGGTGAAATGAAGGATGAAGATGGTGAATGTGTCACATACACACAGGATTCAGGGGGGAGGCTGTGGATCTTATGATTGGTGTAATAAAGAATGGGGACACTATATGTGTCGCACACACAAGATTCAGAGACGAGGCTGTAATACAGGGTGATGGATGTGTCGCACTCAGGATGTCTCTAGAATTCTCTCCCCCCCAATGATGCTTCTCATTATCAGGTCAGGTGTGGCGGAGAGATGCTCTGCAGCTTCTGCTCTGATGATGCTTTGTGTCTGATGATGCCATGTGTGGAGTTATGTGTATATCATGTGATGTGGAATGAAATGCTCTGCAGCCTCTGGTCATGTGATGCAGGATGCAATGCTCTGCTCAGGTGATCAGCTGATGTTCCTCACTAGGGTGATGCTCTGCAGAGAGCAGATCTGTGCAGTCTCTAGGTGCAATCATCTGCAGCCAGTGATCAGCTGATGCTCCTCCTCCTCCTCCCTGGTCCAGCAGTGATCCTCTGCAGCCTCTGGTCATGTGATGCTCTGCAGACAATGATCAGCTGATGCTCTGCACAGTCCTCCTCCTGGTCCCTCCCGGAGCTCCAATCTGCTCGGACGATCCCAGCAGCAGCAATCCCGGATGGCCTCTCCGTCCTCCTCCTCCTCCCCTCCCCCGGGCGGGCCCCTGATGGAGGAGGGCGGGGCCCCTCTTACCTGTCACAGGTACACTCATCCACCTGCTGGGCCCCTCCCCCCTCCGGAGACTCGCATCACCCCGGGGGCCACCATGGGGGCCACACGCTTCTCCCGGCTGCTCAGCAACCTGCGGAGGCTTCCAATCCGATACCAACTACTGGGGGGCCCCGAACTGAAAGACGAGGTGAGTGTGGGGGCCACAATGGGGGTGGGACAGTGATGAGGGGTGTATATGACCAGCGGGGTGTCCGTATTATATGTGGGGTGTATATTATGGATGGGGGGCAGTATTATATATGGGCTGTATATAATAATAATAATATGTGGGGTGTATGTTATCAGTGGGGGAGTAATCCCAATAAATATGGGGTGAATATAATCAGTGGAGGGGGGCAGTATTATATATGGGCTGTATATAATTAGTGAGGGGGCAGTATTATATATGGGATGTATATAATTAGTGGGGGGGGGGGCAGTATTATATATGGGCTGTATATAATTAGTGGGGGGGGGGGCAGTATTATATATGGGCTGTATATAATTAGTGGGGGGGGGGCAGTATTATATATGGGCTGTATATAATTAGTGGGGGCAGTATTATATATGGGCTGTATATAATTAGTGAGGGGGCAGTATTATATATGGGCTGTATATAATTAGTGGGGGGGGGCAGTATTATATATGGGCTGTATATAATTAGTGGGGGGGGGGGGCAGTTTATATATGGGCTGTATATAATTAGTGGGGGGGGCAGTATTATATATGGGCTGTATATAATTAGTGGGGGGGGGGGCAGTATTATATATGGGCTGTATATAATTAGTGGGGGCAGTATTATATATGGGCTGTATATAATTAGTGAGGGGGCAGTATTATATATGGGCTGTATATAATTAGTGGGGGGGGGGCAGTATTATATATGGGCTGTATATAATTAGTGGGGGCAGTATTATATATGGGCTGTATATAATTAGTGAGGGGGCAGTATTATATATGGGCTGTATATAATTAGTGGGGGGGGGGCAGTATTATATATGGGCTGTATATAATTAGTGAGGGGGCAGTATTATATGTGGGGTGTATGTTATCAGTGGGGGAGTAATCCAATAAATATGGGGTGAATATAATCAGTGTGTGTGTGGGGGGGGGCAGTATTATATATGGGGGTATATTATAAGTGTTATAAGTGGGATGTCAGTATTATATGTTGGATGTATATAACAGTAGGGTATTAGTATTATATTTGGGGGTGTATATTATCAGTGGGGGTATGAGTATTTGTGGGGTGTGCATATTAGCAGTGGGGTGTCAGTATTATATGCTGGGTGTACATAATTAGTGGGGTGTCTGTATTATTTGTGGTGTATATGTGTATATATATATATATATATATATTATATATATATGGGGTGTATATATCCGGAGGGTGTTATAGTATTATATTTGGGGGCGTTTATTTTCAGAGGGAGTATCAGTATTTGTGGGGGGTGTCCACATTATATGCAGGGTGTGTGTATTATCAATGGGGGGTGTCAATGTTATATATGGGGTGTATATTATCAGTGGGGGTATTAGTATTATACTGTATGTAGGGCATATGCATTATCGGTAAGGTGTCAGTGGGATGTATATTATCAATGGAGGTTTTAGAATTATATATGGGGTGTATCAGCGGGGGTGTCAGAATTAAAATGTTGTGTTTGTATTATTAGAGGGGACATTACTATAATATATGTAGTGTATCTTATTAGTATTTTCTGTAGGGTGTATATGATCAGTCAGGGTGCCAATATTTATTGTGGGGTGTGTAAATTGTTGGGGGGAGGGTTGTCGGTATTACACACAATGGTATTATCTTATAGATTTTTGTCTTATGTTGGGATGATAAAGGGGTCCTCCATTTTCAAATATCTTTATTTCCCTGCCAAATCCTGCCCAGGAATAATACCCCCCCCGAAAGGAATGGGGTATCTATGGGCACGTTGCCGACTGAGTTCCTGTACAAATGATGCTGATAAGGTGTCGCCATGTTCAAGTGGCTACATGTCCTGTATGTGGAGAGGCAGAGGAGACGTGTGTCATGTATGTCTACACTCAAGGTGGGGACTAGTCTCTGCACCACAAGAGCTTACACTCATGTCCCCCCCCCACAGTCGCACACAATTATTGTTACACATTTATATTAGCTCTGTATATACTATAGAGTCAGATATCATCTAGAGAGTATTGCAGGGTGAGCTGTGACCATCATTAGGAGCTCCTTCTATAAAGCCATTTTCTGATTCCAGTATTTGAGGTTATTTGTCATTTGTGAATTCAGTTCCTCTTCCTGGGGTGGTAATGCCAGGTTGGCAATATGATGACAGGGGACCTGCCAAAACACCATTCGGCTTGGCAGAGGAGGAGACCTGTTTTTTTCCAGCTGCAGTTTCGCTTTGACTTACAGGTCTCTTCCCAACCCCCAGCTTGTGAATGGATGTTTAAAGAAGAAGCAGCAGCACATTGATGATCTGATCCGATCTGTTCTGTTACTCTGCTCTTCCCTCCTATCCGCAAGCTCCCTGTCAGCACATGGCACCTTGTGCTGCTTCTCCCTCCCCAGTCTGAGCTCTGCTCTACATGGACTGCGAGAGGGTGCTTGTATTTTAAAAATCCACTGAATACAAAGCCGCATTCATGTGCATATTTTATATCTGCTTGGAGTTCAACTCTAAGACACAAATGGTTCTAACAGTCAAGTACATGTGAAGAAATGTGAGTCTTTGCTTCTCCTCTTCTCCTATGTAAGTCATGAAAGAGCATACTGAGCAAGGACCAAAAAAAAAAGAATATGCAGGTCTGACAACACCAGCCCCCCCCCCCCTTTTTTTTTTCAATGTTCATTAGAATCCTGAAGTCCGTCCAATGTTCCTCCTGGCATATACTTGATATTCGGAGATCCAAACGAATACATTGTTGCGATGTATGAATTGCTCCTCCTGGGAGTGCCCTTTGTATTAACGTCCCTCCTTCTGATATTCCTGCTGTCCTGCCTTCACACCTGGGCGACAGCCACAGAAAACACGTGGCAGAACGCACTGCAAACGCGTTTCACTCCTGCAGTGGCAGTCATTGTAAACGGCACCCAAATGCTTGTATTGGCGGGCGGCAAATGTGCGACAAAAGTGCCCAAATACGCAGTGAAAAATCACGCAACGCTCCGCCTCCAAAGAAAAGTTTTGGCGCTTGTTTGGGGTGTTTGTTGTGTGTAGGGAAGCCCATTCCAGTGACAAGCCAAAAAACGCCAAAAAAAACGTCGTTCCCGCAACACTAATAATAACGGGGCACTAAGCCTACTACAGACGATGAGGTTATCAGACGAATGATCGTCCTTTTTTTTTTTTTTTTTTTTTTTTTTTTTTTTGTTAATTTCCATATCGAAAATGAATAGGTTACTAAAGTACGAATTTTCTCATACGGCAGAATAAAAATTCAGAAGTGATGTAATATTTTGTAGTGTATTTGTATTGTACTTTCATAGAAAAGCTGTACTGATTAAACAAAAATCGTACAATTTTGGACAATAGCTGTGTACTAACGATCAGGTTATTGTACGATCGATTAGAAAGCAGTTTTTTTTTTTGTACACTATTCTGATCGTGTGTACGGGGCCTTAGAGGGCAGTTTGTGTCCGATCTGATCTGTGATTGACATGGCTGAAAAGTGAAGAACAGAACTAGAACTACAAGGCAGTGTCCTATGAGTCTTGCTTTACGGTCTCTGCAAGAGCCTATGGTCAAAGCTCCTAAAAGGTGGGGAAGGGATTCTAGCAGCCAGAACACGCGCTGTCCTTCTAACTGTTGCTAATGAATTTTCATTTAGAGCCCAGCATTGAGTTCTCCTTTTAAATTGGGTCATCCCATAAAGGTGGCAGTTTGATGGTGGCAGTTGATGATGGCAGTTGACCAATTGCGAATACAGTGAGAAAGCAGATCCACAATTCACATGGTGAGCACTGAGCAGAAAACGACCTTCTGTGTGCTCCGCTGTCCATATCTACCCAGCACAGTGTCACATCTGGTGAACAATTGTCTGAGATAACGTTATCAATAAAATTCCACAAATTTTTATTTTATTACTTTGTTGCTTTGTGATCTGTTAGCTGAAGGAGGATTACTGGTGTCCTCAGTAAATTGGCAGGTTAGAGAAGAGGAGGTTACCTGTGTGTAGGAAAATTGCCGCCCCCCCCCCCCCCATCCAACCACCTTTTGAGTTATGGGTTCTGCCCACAGCCTGGCTCCTTCCGCAGTGTAGGGAGAACCGTTATGCCCCGTACACACGGTCGGATTTTCCGATGGAAAATGTGTGATAGGACCTTGTTGTCGGAAATACCGACCGTGTGTAGGCTCCATCACACATTTTCCATCGGATTTTCCGACACACAAAGTTTGAGAGCAGGCTATAAAATTTTCCGACAACAAAATCCGTTGTCGGAAATTCCGATCGTGTGTACACAAATCCGACGCACAAAGTGCCACGCATGCTCAGAATAAATAAAGAGATGAAAGCTATTGGCCACTGCTCCGTTTATAGTCCCGACGTACGTGTTTTACGTCACCGCGTTCAGAACGATCGGATTTTCCGACAACTTTGTGTGACCGTGTGTATGCAAGACAAGTTTGAGCCAACATCCGTCGGAAAAAATCCATGGATTTTGTTGGCGGAATGTCCGATCAATGTCCGATCGTGTGTACGGGGCATTACAGAAAAAAAGATGTTTTAGTAAATGTATTTTTTTTTTTTTTTTTTTTTTTATGGAGGATAATGATGTTCATGTCCAGTTTGATTTAATTGGCCATTAGCGAGAGAAGCGACATGCCTTGTTTCTGGATTGTTTTATACAATACACTCGCACCTTCCATGCTGGCATTTTTCTGCCATGTTCCCTCCCTTTTAAGTGGATAAAAGATCGGATCGCATTTAGTTTTTTTTCCTGCGTAACAAAGAACTGATTGGAGCGGTTGTATTCCGTGTGGAACTCTCCACGAAAGGACAATGGCGAAGCAGCGTGTTGTAGACAGAATTTGTGGCTTTATTCTTTTACAGCGCTTTATAATTATAGACCCCAATGGATCGTTTGGTGTTATCCCCCCACCCACCTTTCACCAGATTGTCTACACCATCATCATCACCACAAGTCCTTTTGGATACCAGGAGAAGAGTTGTCCCATACAGATGGCCAAGAACAGAACCACAGAAACGAAAATTTTATGGAATTTGATATAAAAACTGTAAATGAAAATTACACAATCTAGCCATATCTAGAGAGATGTTTGAGTGCCATTGAAGCATGGCATGGAGGTCCGGGTATTGCCAATGTTACTCGCATGTCATCTGATGCATCAAGTTCCACTCCACTTTAATTTCAGGTTTACTAAATGATGCATGGATCCGTACCCATAACTGTTTCCAGACTCCCATTCTTCATTTCCCATGATCCCCCATCCTTTAGTTTCTCAACACCCCCTCATTTCTTGGTTACTAGACCCCCATTCTTTACCTCCCATACCATTCCCATCCTTTGGTTTCCATACTTCCCATCCTCTGATTCCCATACCTCCCCACCATCCTTTGGTTTCCATACTCCCCATCCTTTGGTTTCCATACTCCTCATCCTCTGATTCCCATACCTCCCCACCATCCTTTGGTTTCCATACTCCCCCATCCTTTTGATTTCTATACCCCCCTCCACCACCACCATCTTTTGATTTCCATATACCCTGCCCCCCCCATGCTTTGATTTCCATACTCCTTCCATCCTTTAATTCTCATATCCCACCACCACCCTTTGATTTCCACACTCCCTCCATCCTTTGGTTTCCATATTCCTTCCATCCTTTGAATTCCATACCCATCATCCTTTGATTCCCATACACCCCCCCCCCCCCCATTTCAAACCATCTTTTGATTTCTATACTCCCTCCACCCTTTTTACTTTGTTTCCAGACTCCCATTCCCATTACTCCCATTCTTCCATTCCCATTACTCCCATTCATTAGCTCCCATATCCCCATCTTCTGATTCCCATAATCCCCCCCCATCTTTTGTTTTCCTTACTCCTCATCCTTTGGTTCCCATATAACCCATCCACTGATTCCTTACACCCTCTCCTTACATTCTGCAATTCTTTAACCCCCTCCCACCACCCATCCTTTGATTTCCACACCCCCCACCATCCTTCGATTGAAAATACCCCCCCCCCCCCCCCCCCCAAACTTCTGATTTTTATTTACTCCCATCCTTTAATTGCTATACTCCTCATCCTTTGATTCCTATACCACCATCACCACCACCTTTTATCCAAACCTCCCGTTCTTTGGTTCATATACTCTCCATCCTTCCCTACCTCCCATTGCCCCCCCCATTGGCAGCTCCCAGCAGGTGCTTAACAATCACCATCTCTACCCAGAGGAGGTCCCATGACTGTCGGACGGGTGACCGCCAGTAAATCGTTTTGTTCTTTTGCCCCATTCTGCCGCCCCAGTGTCACGCATCGTCCAGACGTATCTTGGCCTCCTGTGTCACTCGCCGAGGGGCTCTCGATGTATCAGCCTATTGTGATCACCCTTTCTTCTTGGAGGGGGGAACCTATAGTAGAAAGGACTACCAATTCTCTATTCCTTTTAAAATTGCTAGATGCCTGGCTTTCCTTTCATTTTACTTCTTTTGCACCTGAGCAAAGCTAATGTGATCACTGACGTAAGAAAATAGTGTGATTTGTTTTACAGCAGGCCTGGTGTGAGAATGGAACCTGAGGACAGGATCTAAACAGGCATTGTTTGCTATCACTTGGCTATACACTATATTACCATAAGTATTGGGACGCCTGGGTTCACACTCTTGCGATGCGGGAACCGGCCCTCTGCAAACCCTTGCGGGTGTCCATACAAAGTTAATGACGTTCCCAGATCGGTTCACAGATTGCTGTGCAAACTGTAGATTTGGACAGGAATCATATCGATTCCGATTCCAGTGCGGGGGGGAGGGGGGGGAGGCCCTGCACCTTATTTGTGCAAATCCAATGCCAGTTCAGCTATTCAAACTGTATGGCTGAACTGGCATTGCACAGACATCGCATGTGATTGGCACAGCAATGCGGGTGCGAATCACATGCTATGTCTGTGTTCACATATGTGTGAACCTAGGCTTACACTCACATGAACTTTAATGGCATCCCAGTCTTAGTCCATAGGGTTCAATATTGAGTTGGCCCACCCTTTGCAGCTATAACAGCTTCAACTCTTCTGGGAAGGTGTCCACAAGGTTTAGGAGTGTGTCTATGGGAATGTTTGACCATTCTTCCAGAAGAGCATTTGTGAGGTCAGGCACTAATGTTGGACCAGAAGGCCTGGCTCTCAGTCTCCGCTCTAATTCATCCCAAAGGTGTTCTATTGGGTTGAGGTCAGGACTCTGTGCAGGCCAGTCAAGTTCCTCCACCCCAAACTTGCTCATCCGTGTCTTTATGGACCTTGCTTTGTGCACTGGTGTGGAGTCATGTTGGAACAGGAAGGGACCATCCCCAAACTGTTCCCACAAAGTTGGGAGCATGAAATTGTCCAAAATGTCTTGGTAGGCTTACGCCTTAAGAGTTCCCTTCTCTGGAACTAAGGGGGCCAAGCCCAACCTCTGAAAAAAAAACCAACACACCATAATCCCCCCTCCACCAAATGATTTGGACCAGTGCACAAAGTAAGGTCCATAAAGACATAGATGAGCGAGTTTGGTGGAGGGGGGATTATGGTGTGGGGTTGTTTTTCAGAGGTTGGACTTGGCCCCTTAGTTCCAGTGAAGGGAACTCTTAAGGCGTCAGCATACCAAGACATTTTGGACAATTTCATGCTCCCAACTTTGTGGGAACAGTTTGGGGATGGCCCCTTCCTGTTCCAACATGACTGCGCACCAGTGCACAAACCAGGGCCATAAAGACATGGATGAGCGAGTTTGGGGTGGAGGAACTTGACTGGCCTGCACAGAGTCCTGACCTCGACTTGATAGAACACCTTTGGGATTATTAAAGCAGAGACTGCGAGCCAGGCCTTCTCGTCCAACATCAGTGCCTGACCTCACAAATGCACTTCTGGAAGAATGGTCAAACATTCCCATAGACACACTCCTAAACCTTGTGGACGGCCTTCCCAGAAGATTTGAAGCTGTTATAGCTGCAAAGGGTGGGCCAACTCAATATTGAACCTTATGGACTAATGCCCCGTACACACGGTCAGATTTTCCGACGGAAAATGTGTGATAGGACCTTGTTGTCGGAAATTCTGACCGTGTGTGGGCTCCATCACACGTTTTCCATCAGATTTTCCGACACACAAAGTTTGAGAGCAGGCTATAAAATTTTCCGACAACAAAATCCGTTGTCGGAAATTCCGATCGTGTGTACACAAATCCGACGGACAAAGTGCCACGCATGCTCAGAATAAATAAAGAGATGAAAGCTATTGGCTACTGCCCCGTTTATAGTCCCAACGTACATGTTTTACGTCACCGCGTTCAGAGCGATCGGATTTTCCGACAACTTTGTGTGACCGTGTGTATGCAAGACAAGTTTGAGCCAACATCTGTCGGAAAAAATCCTAGGATATAGTTGTCGGAATGTCCGATCGTGTGTACAGGCCATAAGACTGGGATGCCATTGCGTGTAAAGGTGTCCCAATACTTTTGGCTCTATAGTGTATGTACAGTATATGATGGTCATAAAACAGACACACAGGTGTGGTGAAAGGGATTGGTCTGTTGGAATGATAAACATTATAATGATACATTTTTTTCTAACGGCTGTAAAATCGTTTCTGTCCTTGGTTAGCCAGTCACGCTACTGTGCCTGCTGAACCCTGAAATCTGTGACCTCATTTCTAAAACTCTGATGTCACAGGTGATGGGCGGAGCTGGGAACCTGTCACTGGGGAGCTCTCAGGAATATCATTGATGGGAGTGGTGTTCCAGGAGAGGCGTCCAATGAAATGTCATTCGGCGTGTTTACCTTGAGTAGGGTGTGCCAATGTTACAATCTTTCCTTAGCACAGATGATAAAGGAATGCAAGTCCCTAATTTCTGTGTATAAATTTCCGCAATGAGCTCAGAGTCTGCGACATGAAGATGGCGGGAGACTGGCCGGTCTTGCTGAGCAGGTTCTGAGCTCAGCCGGTGTGTAATCCACGTGCCTGATACGGATGAGGATGTTCTAATCACATTCTTGGTCTCTGATCCTTCATCCCTCTAAATCCCTCCAGCTATTCTACCCCTCCCAACTATTGGGCCGCCTGCCACACTCCAGATGTTAAGGAACTACAAGTCCCAACGTAAACCAGAGTTCTGCCCTTTGATGTAATGCCGTGCTGGGACTTGTAGTTCTTTTTAGAGCTAAATGAGATTAAAAAGGTGTTTGTTTTTTTGTTTTTTGTTTTTGTTTTTTGTTTTTTTTTTAAATTTAGGCATAAATCTAGATATTTTGGTGGAATGTAGGCGTTTTGGTGATATTTAAGGATACAGTGGTCTTATTAAGTGGCTCCTGAGAGTTGTGATATTTGTCCCATGGACAGGAAATCACATCGGGGATTAGTTCTCCTCCATCTATCATGAAATCCTTGCACTCAGGTGTTATTTGGGATCTGGTTCATGGAGGTGTCCTCCGCCTTGTAATAAATGAACAATAATTGGAAATAAAATAATCTGCCACCAATCTGAGTGTTGAGAACCGGGATGAGCACCACTAGCAACTAATCAGGAGTGTGATTGCTCTGATCACCAGGGTGGCAGCAGAACGTGGATTAACAATGGGAGGATAAAGGCCATCCCATATAGGAGGCTAAAGCCCCTGGCGTTGGGCGCGGGGGTTGGTGGCCCCTGGCGTTGGGCACGGGGGTTGGTGGCCCCTGGCGTTGGGCGCGGGGGTTGGTGGCCCCTGGCGTTGGGCGCGGGGGTTGGTGGCCCCTGGCGTGTGGGGCGCGGGGGTTGGTGGCCCCTGGCGTTGGGTGGGGGAGTGGCCTCTTGCGTTGGGCACAGGAGGGGTGGCCTCTGGCATTGGGCAGAGGAGGGGGGCCGCCTCTGGCGATGGGCAGAGAGGGGGTGGGCCAGCCTCTGCCGTTGGGGAGAGGGGGTGGTCCAGCCTCTGGCGTTGGGCAGAGGGGGCGGGCTGGCTTCTGGCGTTGGGCGAGGGCGGCCTCTGGCATTGGGCAGAGGGGGCGGGCTGGCTTCTGGCGTTGGGCGGGGGCGGCCTCTGGCATTGGGCATGGGAGGGACGGCCTCTGGCGCTGGGCAGAGGAGGGCGAGTCCTAGAGCTAGGCTTTGGGGCTGGGAGTGCGACAAGCCCTAGTGTCAGGCTCTGGGGCCAAGCTTGGACATGAGGGCTAGACTCTTGGGTCTTGGGTGTGGGACTCTTGGATCAGGAGGGCTGGTGGACTTTGAGTTCAGACTTTACTGCTAGGTAGAGAGGTCCAGATTCAGGGGTTAAAGGTCCAACTCTGGGGCAGGGAGGGCTGGACTGAGGGGCCATCAGTCATACACATGTGCAAAAATCAAAATCTATGTGTGGGGAACTGTGTGTGGCAGTGGTGGGGTCAGGTGCAGGTACATCACAACCCCTATTGATTAACCTTCATAGAAAGTCAGAGACAGACAACAGGTTTCTCTAGATGTCCAGGAAGGAAATATAAGGAAGTAATATAATCTGAATATAAATGAATGATCCATTTTAAAGCTGCTCCACCACTAAACACATGGCTTATGTTTCAGTTTAGAGTGGAATAGTAATCAAATATTCAGAAAAAGTTTGCAGTCCTATTTGGAAATCCTTTATCTGCGGCTGGGATAGGATTTCAGTCCACCGAGTAGGGCTGCCACCTGTCCGGGATTCACCCGGTCAGTCCGGGTTTTGAATCATGAATCCGGGTTTCGGTCCACCTCTAATCCCAAAATGCATTATTCAGACAGGAATGTGGCTCGGAACAGGGCTTGACAGGAGGGCGAGGGGGAACTATGTACGCCGCATTACTATTCTCTTTGGAGTGCCCAAAGGTAAAGGTGTCTCAGGTTGTTACAATTCTATAGTGTATGCTAAAAAAAATGTTCTGTGTGCCACTAAGGTGCTCGGGTTTGACTTGAAGAAAAAGTGGCACCCTACCACCAAATCATGTTTTATATTTTATGTGGTGGTGGGTAGTGGGAGGCTTATAATCAGTCATATATAGATAAGGTCAGTGTACAACCATTGCCTGTTTTCCAACTACTGACTGTCCCCGACACCCATGTTTACCTTTTTTTTTTTTTTTTTTTTTTTTTTTTTTTTTTATGGCCAAAGTCATTACAGCAGAGGGTGACATCTGTATACAGGCGTAGCCGGGGTCACACAGAACATACAGTATATTGTCAAATGTTTTGGGACGCCTGCATTTACACGCACATGAACTTTAATGGCATCCCAGTCTTAGTCCGTAGGGTTCAATATTGAGTTGGCCCGCCCTTTGCAGCTATAACAGCTTCAACTCTTCTGGGAAGGCTGTCCACAAGGTTTAGAAGTGTGTCTATGGGAATGTTTGACCATTTGTGAGGTCAGGCACTGATGTTGGATGAGAAGGCTTGGCTCGCAGTCTCCGCTTTAATTCATCCCAAAGGTGTTCTATCGGGTTGAGTTCAGGACTCTGTGCAGGCCAATCAAGTTCCTCCACCCCAAACTTGATCATCAAACAAATGCACTTCTGGAAGAATGGTCAAACATTCCCATAGACACACTCCAAAACCTTGTGGACAGCCTTCCCAGAAGAGTTGAAGCTGTAATAGCAGGTGATTTGTTGCTAGGTGGTCCAAGCAACCAATCATTAGCTTGTTAATATGAAAATTTAATTCCAGCGGTTCCTGCCCTCTGTTCAGCGCTGCTGTGTCTCTAGTTCTGTATGTATGCCCCAGTAAGGTAGGAAGGGGCAATATGTAATTTGCATGGGTCCAGAGGTGTGGGGGGCTGTGTAATGTGCAGGGGTCCAGAGCTGTGGGGGGGCTGTGTAATGTCTAGGGGTCCAGAGCTGGGATGGGGGGGGGCTGTGTAATGTGCAGGGGTGCAGACCTGTGGGGGGGGAGGCTGTCAGGCGTAAATGGGTCCAGAGCTGCTGGGGGCTGTGTAATGTAGAGGGGTCCAGAGGTGCAGTTGTGGAGAGGTAGTGACAAAGATATATTAGGGGGTGGGGGTGCAGAGGTATGCAGGGGGCACAGTGGGGTGTTTTTTACATTTTAGAGTTTGGGGTGGGGGGGCATGATGCCAGGAATAGGATCTGCCCCGGGTGCCAAATGCTCTATGTATGCCCCTGGGACTAAGGCTGAGGTGCCATTAAAGTTAATGCAAATCCCAATACGTTTGACAATATAGTTGTATGTCCCACCATATATCCTACTGGGATCGCCCCGGATTCTACATATATTTGTTTTGGGTTTTTGACTTCTGAAATGATGCATATAAACTTTATTAGTAGGGAAGGGTTAAAACCTCTGTGCCCAGTGAAGGAGATTTTCTTTCATTTCCTGACCTGGAGACACAACAGGAGGTAAGAATGTATCTCCATGTAGTAAGAGCATTATCACCGTATACTGTGTCCTCCATTAAATGATCTACCTGTTGATCCTGCCAGACATCTTGTGGCCCGATATCTTTTTTGCACTCTTTGTCTTGTTTGGACTGTTATCAGTTACATTATTCCCAGCTATCTCTGAGGACTACAGAACACCCCATTGCTAAGGAGATTGGGGGAGTGTTCTGTAGTCATTTACTAGGGTGACAGTACTGCTTTCTCCATTGATACAGAAGAGTAAGTGAGTGTTGTCACCCTAGGACAAGAAGTGTGTTAGCCTTGGCCAGCTCGCTTCTTTGGACTACAAAAACTTCCCTCCCATGTTTAAAGAATGAGGAGGAGAGGAGGTACTTTGTATTTCTTGCATACTTCCTTTCTTAGCATGGCACATCTTGACTTGGCAATATTTGCCCACTCTTCTTTGCAAAAACACTCCAAATCTGCCAGATTGCGAGGGCATCTCCTGTGCACAGCCCTCTTCAGATCACTCCACAGATTTTCAGTTGGATTCAGGTCTGGGCTCTGGCTGGGCCGTTCCAAAACTTTAATCTTCTGGTGAAGCCCTTCCTTTGTTGATTTGGATGTATGCTTTGGGTCGTTGTAATACTGAAAGATGAAGTTCCTCTTCATGTTCAGCTTTCTAGCAGAAGCCTGAAGGTTTTGTGCCAATATTGACTGGTATTTGGAACTGTTCATAATTCCCTCTACCTTGACTAAGGCCCCATGTTCCAGCTGAAGAAAAACAGCTCCTAAGCATGATGCTGCCACCACCATGCTTCACAGTGGGTATGGTGTACTTTTGGTGATGTGCATTGTTGTTTTTTTGCCCAACACATCTTTTGGAATTATGGGCAAAAAGTTCAACCTTGGTTTCATCAGACCATAACCCATTTTCCCACATACTTTTGGGAGACTTCAGATGTGTTTTTGCAAAATTTAGCCGGGCTTGGATGTTTTTCATTATAAGAAAAGGCTTCCATCTTGCCCCTCTACCCCATAGCCCAGACATGTGAAGAATACGGGAGATTGTTGTCACATGTACCACACAGCCAGTACTTGACAGATATTCCTGCAGCTCCTTTAATGTTGCTGTAGGCCTCTTGGCAGCCTCCCTGACAAATTTTCTTCTCGTCTTTTCATCAATTTTGGAGGAACGTCAAGTTCTTTGTAATGTCACTGTTGTGCCATATTTTCTCCACCTGATGATGACTGCTTTCATTGTGTTCCATGGTATGTCTAATGCCTTGGAAATTCTTTTGTACCCTTCTCCTGACTAATACCTTTTAACAATGAGATCCCTCTGATGCTTTGGAAGCTCTCTGCTGACCAGAGGCATCGCTAGGGGGTGGCTTTTGGGCCTATAGCCCCGAGTTTCTCACCAAGTGCAACGGTGCCATCAGTGGCAGATGTGGGCACTGTGCAGATAACTAACATCTCAGCCCCTTCACTTTGTTCTGCCACTGCACTGGTTGCTAGAACCGCCCGGCATCTAGCAACCAGTGATGTCATGTAACCTGAGTGACATGGCGTGAGCCCGAGGCAGTGGCGTCACTGGGGGCGGGGGGTGCATGCTGCAAACAGGTGACACCCGCCAAAGGGGTGACACCCGTGGGTAGCGGCACCACTAACACCGTCCGTTGCCCTACACTCTTGGGTTTCGCTGGCTATCTCACTCAGTGGAGGGGGCCAAAGCCGCCTCCCCTCTGTTTATATCCACACAGGAGGAGCCCGAGGGACACCGTTGTATGCAGTATATCTGTCCACGCTGTTCTGAGGTCTGTACACTTTACTATACAGTATGTAGGTGGACATGTGCAGGGGGGAGGGGGGCTATGCGAGGGGATCGGGGGGTCTATACTGAGGAGGGGGGTCTATACTGAGGAGGGGGGTCTATACTGAGGAGGGGGGTCTATACTGAGGAGGGGGGTCTATACTGAGGAGGGGGGTCTATACTGAGGATGTGGGGTGGTCTGTACTGAGGGGTGGTCTGTACTGATGGAGGGAGGTGGTCTGTATCATGCCCGCAGCCTCTACATCTTCTGTAGCATGCCCGCAGCCTCTGCATCTTCTGTAGCATGCCCGCAGCCTCTGCATCTTCTGTAGCATGCCCGCAGCCTCTGCATCTTCTGTAGCATGCCCGCAGCCTCTGCATCTTCTGTAGCATGCCCGCAGCCTCTGCATCTTCTGTAGCATGCCCGCAGCCTCTGCATCTTCTGTAGCATGCCCGCAGCCTCTGCATCTTCTGTAGCATGCCCGCAGCCTCTGACATCTCCTGTAGCATGCCCGCAGCCTCTGACATCTCCTGTAGCATGCCCGCAGCCTCTGCATTGCCTCCCATACTATATAACTATATAACTGGCTCTAGCCCCAGATCTTTTGTAGACCTAGCAATGCCCCTGCTGCTGACCATGGCTTTTTCTGTAGGATGCGACTAAGAAAATGTCAGGAAAGACCTACTAGAACAGCTGAACTTTATTTGGGGTTAATCAGAGGCACTTTAAATGATGGCAGGTGTGTACTGACTCCTATTTACACAAGTCTGAATGTGATTGCTTAAAGTGTTACTTAAGCCACAACAGTAAAATCGGTCTGTATGGGTGTTGTCGCCCTAGATCAGGTGTACTGCAAAAGACCTCCCTCCTATGTTATGGGGATTAGGAGAAGGGGAGGCGTGCTGTATTCCTGGTACACTTCTATAGCTCCCTACTGTCCCTGATTTCGAGGGACTCTCCCTGATTTGGAGCAATGTCCCTCTGTCCCTCTTTCCCCCTCATTTGTCCCTCATATAGTTGTATATAAAACACACTTTTTATCTTTCAAACAGTGTTTCCTAGTGCTAAACCTTTTATCCAAATTATAATTTGCTGCATTTGTAAATTTTAGAAGCCAATATAAAGGAATAGCAGTGGTAGAAAAAAGTCCCTTTGTGGATTTC
Source organism: Lithobates clamitans (assembly GCA_037952925.1). Lineage (NCBI taxonomy): Eukaryota > Metazoa > Chordata > Amphibia > Anura > Ranidae > Lithobates > Lithobates clamitans. Next base: position 383,421 of record JBBGZY010000890.1, read on the forward strand.
ATTAACTTTTAAAAAAAAATTCTCCTTTAAGGGGGCGTGGCAAGGGCGTGTCCTATGCCTACATACAGTTGCTAGTAGGTGTCCGTCATTCCCATCTCAAAAATGTTGGGAGATATGCACTTCCTTTCCAAGGGTGACAACTTTGCACATTTTTAGATACAGTACAGTAAGCGTTGTCACTCTAGCACAAAAACTGTGTTACTGGCCCTGCCCAGTTCACCTATTTTGGACTACAGAAACCTCCCTCTAGGTTAAAAGGATGAAGAAAAGCAGAAGTGCTTTGTATTTCTTGCATATTTTCTTTCTTGGTTTGACAAATTTTGCCCTTTCTTAGATCCAGTACCGAGAGCGTTGTCACCTTGGGACAGGAAGTGTGTTATCAGCCCCACCCAGTTTATTTACATGGACTACAAAGCGCCTCCCACTATGTTTATGGAGATAAGGATAGGGGGAAGTGTTTTGCAATCCTGTAGTAGGGTGAAAACGCTGCTCTTTTATAGGTACAGTGAGTGGGCGGCGTCATCCTGGGACAGGAAGTGTGCCATCAGCCCTGCCCAGTTCACAACAGCAGACCTTCAACTATGTTATAGGAATGAGGAGAAGGGGAGGTGTTCTGTATTCCTGGCACACTTCCTTTCCTAGGGTGACAATTTAGCACATTTTTAGGTACAGTAAGTGTTGTCACCCTAGGACAAAAAGTGTGTTACCAGCCCTGCCCAGACCTTCCCCTATGCCAGTGAACCTCGGCACCCCAGATGTTTTGGAACTACATTTCCCATGATGCTCATGCACTCTGCAGTGTAGCTGAGCATTATGGGAAATGTAGTTCCAAAATATCTGGGGTGCCAAAGTTCGCCATCACTGCCCTATGTTATACGGGTGAAGAGATGGGGCGGTATTCTGTATTCTAGCTCACATCCTTTCTTATGGTGACAACTTTGCGCCGTCATAGATGTAGTACAGTCAGTGTTGTCACTGTGAGACAGGAAGTGTGTTATTGGCAGGATCAACAGGTGATGCTAAAGTAAAAAAAAAACTATTTTCTGAAATCACACTTGCCATTCCTAGCAGGCTTTAGTGGTTGGTTGTTGTGGACAGCCCCCCCCCCCTCCCCCGTGTGCCATTTGGGGTGACACTGAGGCATTGCTCTGCTGCGCTTCAGCTTACATCGTTATCATTTTAATCCCATTGTAATTGCGGGCGAGGTGCTGCCAGTAATTTCTGCCGCCGCCTGTCTTCTCTTCATTCTGCTACTTTGTATCACCTCCAGAATTGGGTCACTCGGAGGAGGAGGAGGAGGATTCTGGGAAGGGAGATTGCGCTGAATTTCAAGCCGGCGTTTCACAGGAAGATGAATACATTTTTGTCTCAATAAAATGAAACCTTTTTTTCACCCCAAGAGGGTTTAGGCAGTGCTGGGAAATAATGGCGGCCACACAACAAAATATTGACACTTAGGGGTGTACTCACTTTTGTTGCCAGCAGTTTAGACATTAATGGCTGTGTGTGGAGTTATTTTGAGGGAACAGCAAATTTACACTGTTATACAAATAACATACAACACAAAATTATACACAACGTAATTGTGAAGTGGAAGGAAAATGATAAATGGTTTTCAAAATTTTTTTTACAAATAAATATGTGAAAAGTGTGGGGTGCATTTGTATTCAGCCCCCCTGAGTCAATACTTTGTAGAACCTCCTTTCTCTGCAATTACAGCTGCAGGTCTTTTTGGGGATGTCTCTACCAGCTTTGTACATCTAGAAAGTGACATTTCTGTCCATTCTTCTTTGCAAAACAGCTCAAGCTCTGTCAGATTGGATGGAGAGCGTCTGTGAACAGCAATTTTCATGTCTTGCCACAGATTCTCAATTGGATTCAGGTCTGGACTTTGAGTGGGCCATTCTAACATATGAATATGCTTTGATCTAAACCATTTCATTGTAGCTCTGGCTGTATGTTTAGGGTCCTTGTTCTGCTGAAAGGTGAACTTCCGCCCCAGTCTCAAGTCTTTTGCAGACTCTATTTTTCTTCTACGATTGCCCTGTATTTGGCTCTATCCATTTTCTCACCAACTCTGACCAGCTTCCCTATCCCTGCTGAAGAAAAACATCCCCACAACATGATGGTGCCACCACCATGCTTCACAGTGGGGATGGTGTGTTCTGGGTGATGTACAGTGTTAGTTTTCCGCCACACATAACATTTAGGCCAAAAAGTTCAATTTTGGTCTCATCTGACCAGAGCACCTTCTTCCAACATGTTTGCTGTGTTCCCCACATGTCTTCTTGCAAACTGCAAACGGGACTTCTTGTGGCTTTCTTGTGCATCTGGGACCCTGGTGGTGGTTGGTCCTGGGGAGGGCACCCCTGGTGGTCCTCTGTATTAAGCACTGGTAGACAGTGCAGGCATTTATGGCTGCTCTCTCTTTTGGGTCTGTATTTCAGAGCAAGGCCACGGATAGAGTCAAGGCGCCCCACAACTCCAAGAAGAAATGACCTTCATGCAGAGCCACGATGGGGGAATCTTGGACCAAGGCACTCTGTAAAGAGTGCATTGAGGGGTTAGTGAGGGAGCAGTCAGCGGAACAATGTACGGACCTAGCAGGGTCCGTCAAGGAGCTTTCTAGCACCTTCCAGTCTTTTAAGACACTCTTTTCTAACTTACAGATGCCGCAGCCCCAGGTTAATCCTCCACCAGCGCAGCAGAGCACTGCACCAAGCTCAGCGAATGCTCCCTCCGTGACCAGGGGGCTCCAGAGAGGAAATTGAGGAAGAGTCAGACAGTGACTCTTCAGCCTCCCAAGGGGAGTCAGAGGGAGGGGGGGTGGATAGAGAATCCACAAGATCCTCTCGCTACAAACTTTCCCTAGAGGAACTGGAGGAGCCCTTAGGAGCTATTCATACCAGTTTAGGAATCCAGGAGGAAAAGAGGAAGCTGTCACTCCACAACCAGATGTACAAGGGCCTTGGGGAGCACAATAAGAGTGTTTCCGGTCCACAACGTTTTGGTCGATGCCATCAAGAGGGAGTTTCAAGGGCTCTGAAACGCAGGTCTCCCTTTGCGGAAGAGGAGGCGCTAGTCTGGAATAAATCGCCTAAACTAGACACAGCCTTTTCACAGGTCTCTAGACATACTGACCTGGCCTTTGAGGACATGGGGGCGCTTTCGGACCCCATGGAGAAGAGGATGGACTCGCTCTTGAAGAAATCCTGGGACTTGTCACTGGGAAACCTCAAGCCCACCATGGCGGCCACAGTGGTTGCCCACAACATGGAATATTGGTTGACACAGATTAGGGCACACATTGACGCAGGAACGCCAAAAGAGACGACCCTGACTTCTTTCCTCGTGCTCCTTAAAGGAATGGCATACATTGAGGACACCTTGGCTGAATCGGTGCGCATGTCCGCAAGATCCGCAGCCCTGACCAATTCAGCAAGGAGGGTCCTATGGCTTACGATGTGGCAGGGAGATAGCACGTCTAAGATCAAGCTCATTTACAGCGGATTTGTTGTTTGGACCAGGTTTGGAGACCGTCTTGGATCGGACGGCCAACAAGAAAAAGGCCTTTCCCATTAAGAGGAAATATTGAGAGCAGACTAAAAGAAAGTCTCACCCTCAGAGGAAGTCTGAAGCCCCAAAACCTGATCAGCAGAAGAAGGTTTGGGGCAGAAAGGCAAAGGGCGTGGGGGGGGGGGGGTTTCGCCCTCCTGAACAGCCCAAAAAGTCCCAATGACGGATTAACCACGATGGGAGGAAGATTGGGGGCCTTTCTCCCACAGTGGGAGATGATCACCTCCAACCAGTTTGTGTTAGGGAACATAAGAAGAGGATACCGGCTGGAGTTTTCAAAACCTCCCCCGCTCAGACTTCTGGTCACCGAGCTCCCAAAGTGCGCAGAAAAGTCGTCCGCTCTTCTATCCTCCCTACAGGAGTTGGAGGAACAGGAGTTGGTGGTATGAGTACCAACAGGAGAGACCGGCAGAGGCTTCTATTCCCACATCTTTGTGGTCCGCAAGCCTTCAGGAAAATTCTGGCTAATGCTGAACCTGAAGCCTCTGAATGTCTTGGTAACCTACAGGAGGTTCTGAATGTGCTCGGTCTACTCAGGCACTTCTTCCCCCGAACTGCTTCATGTCATCGATAGATTTGAAAGACGCCTATCTGCACATCCCCGTCGCAGAAGGCTACCAGAGAAGGGACATTCCATCTACAGTTCAGGGCCCTCCCCTTTGGTCTATCCTCTCCCCCCCGCATCTTCACCAAAGTCACGGTGAAGGTCCTGGCTTTTCCGCGGCTCAGAGGCATCTCGGTAGTCGCATACTTGGACAATCTACTCCTGTTTGCCTCTTCTCCGGAGCTGTTGTCCCAGGATCTGCAGATGGCAAGAGGCATCCTGGAAAGCTTGGGGTGGCTCTTGAACCTGGAGAATTCCAACTTAGTTCCATCCCAAAAGTTCACCTTCTTGGGCTACGTGTTGGATTCAACAAAGCTGAAGGTCTTCAGAAGGTGGACGGGGCAATGTTGTTGCTCCAGGGCAGCCGTCAGGTCTCAGTAAGACAAGCCATGTCAGCTTTGGGCTTACTAACATCCATGCTCCCAGCAGTGCAGTGGGCAGGGCTGCATTTTTGCCCTTTGCAACTGCTCATTCTGGGGGTTTGGGACCACAGTCAGGGGTCCCTGGACTCCCTGATATTTGTGCCGGGTCAAGTCAAGAGGTCCCTTTGGTGGTGGAGTAAGGCAGCAAATCTGTCACAAGGCCTGGAGTGGGTCCACGACCGATGCAAGCTGCACAGGTTGGGGGGCGCACCTAGATTCCCGGATGGTGCAAGGTACCTGGGTGAGGGAGGACACAAAGAAGTCCTCGAACTGGAGGGAGCTGAGAGCAATAGCCTTGGCACTCAGAGCCTTTCAGAGAGAAATTCAAGGTCAGCACGTGCGGGTCCGCTCAGACAACTCCTCAGCGGTGGCCTATATCAACAGGCGAGGGGGTACCAGGAGCAGATCCCTGTGGGTCCTGGCAGAAACCATCCTCAAGTGGGCTGAAGCCAATGTTCTATCCCTCTCTGTGTTACATTTGAAGGGGGAACGGAACCAGGTAGCAGACTTTCTCAGCAGAAAAATGCTAAGGGAGGACGGCTGGGTTTTGAACGAGAACATCTTCGAGATGGTCATTCAAAAGTGGCGAGTGCCATGTGTGGACCTCTTCGCTTCAAGGGAGAACACAAAGGTGCACCTCTTCTACTCCCTGAGCAAATGGGACGGGGCGCATGGAGTGGACGCACTGGCTCAGAGCTGGCAGTTCTCCAGATGTTATGCTTTTCCCCTCCTCCTGTATTGATACCAGCAGTATTGAGAAAATGTCAGTCGGAAAACACAACTCTTATTCTAATCGCGCCACACTGGCCCAGGAGGCAGTGGTTCTCCATCTTTAAGGACCTGGCTGTGGAACCTCCCTGGATTCTGCCTATCGAGGAGGATCTTCTTTCTCAGGGGCCAATCTGTTGTCCCCAGGTGGAGTGGTGGAATCTTGCAGCCTGGCTACTGAAGAGGAAATGCTGAGAGGCAAGGGCTTCTCGGATCGTTTAGTGGCGACTCTCTTAGGTTGCAGAAAAAAGGAGATGCAAGCTATCTACCTAAAGGTGTGGAGACGCTTCAATAGCTGGTGCACAGAAAGCTGCTTCGACGTACGCAGCTCAGTAGCAGTGTTGGAATTTCTGCTGTTAGGAGCGGACAAGGGGTTAGCCCTTAGCACTTTGAAAGGACAGGCATTCGCCTTGAGCGTATTCCTGAAGTAGCCACTAGTAACAGATCCATGGATAGCCAGGTTTTTTAAAGCCTTAGGCAGAAACCCTCCCCCCCCCCATCCTCCCCATGTGGGATCTCTCCTTAGTGTTACAGGCCCTCATTGGGGATCCATTTGAGCCGCTGAGGTCGTGTGCGTTAAAACTGGTCACCCTCAAGATGGTGTTTTTATCTATCTATCTATCTATCTATCTATCTATCTATCTATCTATCTATCTATCTATCTATCTATCTATGTTTCTCAACTCCAGTCCTCAAGGCGCACCAACAGGTCATGTTTTCAGGATTTCCCTCAGATGAAACAGCTGTGGTAATTACTAAGGCAGGGAAACTGATCAAATCACCTGTGCAAAATAATGGTAAGCCTGAAAACATGACCCGTTGGGGTGCCCTGAGGACTGGAGTTGAGAAACACTGGTGTGTGTGTGTATATATATATATATATATATATATATATATATATATATATATATATATATATATATATATATATATATATATATATATATATATATATATATATATATATATATATATATATATATATATATATATATATATATATATTTTTAAGACGGATCCGACCTTTTTGCCAAAGGTTGCCTCTAAGTTTTTCATAGAGGCCAGGAAATTATTTTGCCTACCTTCTGTTCAAGTCCTGTGAGGGAACAGGAACATATTTTTCATAAATTTGACGTTAGAGGGTGCGTCCTTCAGTACTTAGTACAAAACCGTTTAGGAAATCCGATTCCTTTTTTGTGTTCTTTTCAGGGGCTAGGAAAGGGTCCAGAGTCTCTAGACAAACAATAGCCAGATGGTTGAGGTTAGCCATTATTCAGGCCTATGTGGTCAGGGGGTTGGAGCCCCCCCCCAGAGGGTATTATGGCGCATTCCACCAGGGCAATGGCGACTTCTCAAGCAGAGTGGGCTGGTGCTTCTCCAGAGCAGATTTGTAGAGCTGCAACGTGATCCAGCTTTGCCACCTTCGTGAAGCACAACAGGTTGGACCTGCTATCGGCCAAAGACCAGGCCTTTGGGCATAAAGTGCTGCAGGCAGTAGTCCCACCCTAAGGTAAGGTGCTCGCTTATCCTCTCTATGGTGGCTGTCCTGAAAGACGAACAGGGAAAAACGGAGTTACACTTACCGGTAACATCCTTTTGCAGGAGTCTTTCAGGACAGCACCGGTACCCAACCAAATTGTTGGCTATCCCTGAGAGCTCATCACATGAGACCGTCAGGTAAGATAAAGGTTAGTATGACGTATTCTTGTCTCCCCAGCTGGCCGGAGGTACTCTTGAAAAACCGAGGGGCCGGCGGAACGGTGAGGCCTAAATCTTGCAGTGTTTCCCAAGATGGGAGGAGCCAAGGTCTCTCTATGGTGGCTGTCCTGAAAGACTCCTGGAAAAGGATGTTACCGGTAAGAGTAACTCCATTTTTTTTATTGTCATTTAAAAAAAACTGAATAAGAAGATTGAAGGAAAATGCAACTTTGCTGGATTATTCTGGTTTAAGGCCGACTGTAGTTGTCCTTTTTCATGCTCACACGGCTGGTGCTGAGTCATCTTTGTATATCTATGGCAGGTGATGTCTACAGATGGCCCTGAGGGGACAATTGTCTTGGGGAATGTCAGTCACTGTGTGCTGAAATTTTGCTGCTTTTGAAGATGTTGGGGAATGTTTAGAAGCTAACGGTTGTCGTCTTGGAGCTCAACTGTCCACACCCATTATAACGAATGGACAGCAAGAATCAGTAGAGATTGTCATAAGGTCCCTGAGGTCCTCCTCCTCCTCATCTGCACATAGACAGGGGGTGCCACCAACAGGCTTTTCTCAGAGTACCTTTTTAATGGCGTTGGTAGTCCTATCGGAAAGTTTATATAAAGAGAAGGGTTACTCCCCACTCGTGAAGTGAACTCTGCTCCATTGGTGAGACTTCCTTTTTACTTCCTGTCCCAGTGACAAAACAGGAAGTGAGGCAACAGGACACAATCTTCTATTCACTTCCTGCCCCTGTGACACAACAGGAAGTGAGAGGAAATCTCTCAAGGTGACCTTGTTGGAATATATCCTTTCACTTCCTGTACTGGTGACAACTGTACATTTTTGGATTCTGTCGTGGTAACACCAGGACAAGTACAGAGGGTGAATCCTTTCAGTGCAAATAGCAATAAAAACCAGACAGGGGGTCTAAATCTAATTTAAATCATTTTGGATACAGCTTAACATCTCTCTAATGAGGGGTGTTATTGTCACTCGATGGAAGGAAGTCTCTCCTGACCCGGCAATTATGGGATATCTTGTCCAGCTACCCTACAAGCCCAACGCCCCCCCTTTTCCCACCACCACTTCCAACACATGGCAAAAACATGCCATGTGGACAGCCAGGCCTCTTGAGACATAACAGCAGCCCATGGATACTAATAATGTCATGTCTGTAGTATCTGACCATCTCTAGTAGCATCTTCATGGGCAGAGCTTGAGGAGTCACAGGGGTCCTAACGGCAACCCTGCCCATGCTTCCAGGGTATTTAAAAGAATTGGAGAGGATCCAGAATCACTCCTAGCAAGAAGCGGCCAAGGCATCCATCCACCGGTAACCAGCAGCCAGTGGACATCACCTAACTACTTGGAGAACGGACATCCCTAGACCATCACCCTACATCCATATTAAGGCTTTATTTTAAGCCCCTTGAGGTAAGGGCAATGGGAGACCTGACACAGAGGGAAGGAGTTTAGTTGTTAATTTTGTATTCGTGGAAGTCTTATCACGCAGCTGATTGATCACATCATTGTCAGACTGGAAACTGGAAACTAAAAATCCAGAATCCAGTAAATCCAGTAAAATAAGTATTTGATCCCCAAGCAAAACATTACTTAGTAGTTGGTGGAGAAACCCTTGTTGGCAAGCAGAGGTAAGATGTTTCTTGTAGCTGCTGACCAGGTTTGCACACCTCTCACGAGGGATTTTGGTTGTCGCTTGGCAACTCAAAGTTTCAGCTCCCTCCATAAATTCTCTGTAGGATTAAGGTCTGGAGACTGGCTAGGCCACTCCATGACCTTAAGGTGCTTCTTCTTGAGCCACTCCTTTGTTGCCTTGGCGGTATCTTTTGAGTCATTGTCATGCTGGAAGACCCATCCACAACCCATCTTCAGTGTTCTGGCTGAGGGAAGAAGGTTCTCATCCAAGATTTTACAATACATGGCCCCTCAGTGTGGCAAAGTTGGCCTGTACTTTTAGCAGAGAAACAGCCCCAAAGAATGTTTACACCTTGACTGTAGGGATGGTCCTCTTGGGGTCATAGTCAACGTTTTCCTTTCTCCAAACACGGCTAGTTGAGTTAATTGGTCTTTATTTTGGTCTCATCTGACCACAGCAATTTCTCCCATTCCTTCTCTGCATCATTTAGATGTTCATTGGCAAACTTCAGAGGGGCCTGTACATGTGCCTTCCTGAGGAGGGGTACCTTGCGGGTGCTGCATGATTTCAATCCATGGCAGTGTATTGTGTTGCCAATGGTTTGGTGACTGTGGTCCCAACCACCTTGAGATCATTTACAAGCTCCTCCCATGTAGTTCTGGGCTGATCCCTCACTTTTTTCATGTTCATCCTTACCCCATGAGGCGAAATCTTGCATAGAGCTCCAGACCGAGGGCGATTTGATGGTTATTTTGTACTTCTTCCATTTGCGAATAATCGCTCCACCAGTTGTCTCCTTCTCACCAAGCTTCTTGATGATGGTCTTGTAGCCCATTCCAGCCTTGTGCAGGTCTACAACCTTGTCCCTGACATCCTTTTGACAGCTCTTTGGTCTTGCCTATGATGGTGAGGTTTGAATGGAAGAAAGATTCTGTGGACAGGGTTTTTTTTTCTACACATAACGAGTTGTTGTTAGGAGCAACTTCTTAATTTGACAGGACTAATCTGTGTACCACATGGGCACCTACTGTAGCCAGTCTGTGGGAGCCAGAACTATTGTTGGTTGGTTGGGATCAAATACTTATTTCACTCACTGAACTGCAAATCAATTTTATAACATTTATATCATGTTTTTTTCTGGTATTTTGGTTGATATTCTATCTCTATCATTTTAAAATACACCTTTGATAACAATTATAGACCCTTCATTTCTTTGTAAGTGGGAAAACTTACAAAATCTGCAGGAGATCAAATAACTATTTTCCCCACTGTATGTCATGTCAACGGTCCTGCCAGTTGGTGTGCAGGAAGTTGCAGTTCAGGAATGTCAGTCATTTCATTGTTTATAAAGACTGTTTCAGTTTTTCAGCCCCATCTGATAAATATGTAACATTATTACTTCCTGCACTGTAAAGCTGGAAAAATCGTCTGACAAATCTGATCTCCAGGATCGTCAAATGTCTAAATCCGTTTGTTCTTCATGAATCTCAGTGTGCTTTGTGTATTTCTTCCAGATCTGTGCAGTAATCAAATGTGAGACTTCCTGTAATAAAGACCGCTCATTGCTGCCCTCTTTCCTTGTGCAGGGGGACTGGTCTGACCTCCGCCCCTTCCTGTAGCTTTCTGTAGTGGGTGGAGCTTTCTGGGCATCTCCCACAGCTCTGCTCTGGGGCCTTATGTGGAGGAGGGTGTAAGGAGCCACAACGGTTTCTGCCTGCGGTGTGGTCATGTGAATACACAGCGCCACTGCCTATGTTGCCTATTTTAACTGCTTGCTGCCCACCCACCGTCAAATGACAGCGGGGCGGTGCAGCTCTTGTTCTGGGACAACATCATATGACGGAGTCCCAGAACGGCCGCGCCCACGCCGTGTTGCTAGGACACAACGCGACCCTGATCTCTGTAAATAGCCGCGTCCGCGGCTCTTTAACCATGTCATCGGCTGTGTCCAATCACAGCCGGTCAATTGAAAAACAAGGACGTGCAGAGTGTGAGGAGAGGAGAGCCGATCAGCGGCATCTCCGCACAGAGGGACACGTAGGAATATAATCAGGGCACTGATCATCAGTGCCTGGATTACAATAAAGAAAAAGTGTCGCCAATCAATGCCCACCAATGCCAACTATCAGTGCCCACCAGTGGCTGCAATCAGTGCCCACAAGTGCCACCAATCAGTGCCCATTAGCGATGCCAGTCAGTGCTGGCAATCAGTGCCACCTATCAGTGCTGCCCATCAATGCCCATCACTGCTGTCAATAAATGCCCATCAGTGTCGCCCATCAGTGCCACCCATCAATACCCATCGGTGCCCATCAGTGCTGCCTATTAGTGCCCACCAGTGCCGCCCCATCAGTGCCCACCAGTGCCGCCCCATCAGTGCCCATAAGTGCCACCTCATCAATGCCCACCAGTTCAGCCCATCAGCGCACATCAGTGAAGGCGAAAAAATTATTAGTTACAAAATTTACCGACAGAAAAAAAGTTAAAAAAAACTTTTTTTTTTTTTTCAAAATTTTTGGTCTTTTTTTGTAAAAAAAATAAAAAAACCCAGCAGTGATTAAATTAAAAAAAGACCAAAAATTAAATACCACCAAAAGAAAGCTCTATTTGTGTGAAGAAAATGATAAAAATGTAGTTTGGGTACAGTGTTGCATGACCGTGCAATTGTCATTCAAAGTGCGACAGCACTGAAAGCTGAAAAATGGCCTGGGCAGGAAGGGAGTGTAAGTGCCCGGTAGGCAAGTGGTTAAAGGACATCTAAACGTAGACGTAACATGGGCTGCTATGCAGGTTCTCTTTAGTCATCCGGACCCCCTAGTTGTGTTATTTTTATATAACCAATCTCGCAGATCCTGTGTATGGGTTGTCTCTGGACATCTTCCGTCCTCCAATCAGACGATACGACTGATCCCTGACAGGCTGGGTGAGGCTAGGAATTCCTTCATATGTTCTCTGCAGCCAGGCATTGCATGTTCCTTATCCCTTTCTGGCATTTCAGATTACTAAATAAACTGTAGACATTCCATTGATGTGTCACCACCTGGCTGCTCATAGTCCTTCTTCTAGAGGAATAAAATGTCCCTGTCATTGGAAAGATGTGGGCTGCCAAAGCTGATCTCGCCTTCTAAAAATGCTGCTCGCCTGGCTGCTCTTCCAGTTGAAATACCTAAGGCTACTATTACACATGTACTGTAGATGATGCTGGGGGGGGGGGGGACATATGAATACAATGTACCTGGCTAGTACTCAGAGACGTTAGATAAATATTGGGTAGAGTTGGTATGATCCTAACTAATGCTGTTCAGTATATAAGCTATAATATATGTATATTGATGATGTCGTGTGACAATGTGCCCAAATAAAATTGATCCCCCCCCCCCACAAATAGAGCTTTTTTTTTTTTTTTGGTGGTATTTGATTTTATTTTTTGTGATATAAACAAAGACCCACAATTTTTTTTTTTTGACCCCAAGTTACACTTTTTGGGGACCAGTGACATTATTACATTGATCAGCGCATTTTTATAGCATAGATCAATGTAATGTCACTGGCAGGGAAGGGGTTAACACTAGGGGGGTGCTCAAGGGGTTAACTGTGTTCCCTGGGTGTGTTCTAACTGTAGGGCAGATGGGCTGCCTGGGACATGACAAAGATCACTGGGAACAGAGAATCTGACATGTCATCTGGCAGAACGGGGAATCGCCTTGTTTACCCAGTTCCCCGTTCTGCCTCTGTACACTGCAATCGTGGGTCGCCGGTGGACATAGAGTCCGCTGGACCTGTGGGCACGCTCGCGCCCGCTACCTCCTATGCAAAGACCGGCGTACATCTACTCTCTGTTGCACCCAAACCTTTTATTTTCCCACAAACAGAGCTTTCTTTTGGTGGTTTTTGATCACCTCTGCAGTTTTTATTTTTTGCGCTATAAACAAAAAAACACTGACCATTTTGAAAAAAAAAGCAGTATTTTTTTACTTTTTACTATAATATACCAAAAAAAGTATAAAAATAAATTTCTTCCTCAGTTTAGGCCGATATGTATTGTTCTACAGATTTTTGGTAAAAAAAATCGCAATAAGTGTATATTGATTGGTTTGGGCAAAAGTTATAGCGTCTACAAAATAGGATAGATTTATGGCATTTTTATTATTTTTTTAATTTTTTTTTTATTAGTAATGGCGGTGATCAGCAATTTTTAGCGGAACTGCGGCAGACAGATCAAACACTTTTGATGCTATTTTGGGACCATTGACCTTTTTAAACAGCGATCAGAGCTAAAAAATAGCCACTGATTTACTGTATAAATATTACTGGCAGGGAAGGGGTTAAACACTAGGGGGCGATCAAGGGGTTAAGGGTGTTCCATCACTGTGATCTAACTGTAGGGGGGGTGGGCTCAATTGGACATGACAGAGATCACTGCTCCCGATTTACAGGGAGAAGTGGATCCCTGTCCTGTCACTGGGCAGAACAGGAAAATGCCTTGTTTTACATAGGCATCTCCCCGTTCTGCCCCTCCTTGCCACGATCGCGGGCCACCGGCGGACATCGAGTTTTCGGAACCCACGGGAGCGCCCGCCCGCGATGGAGGGGCGTACGGGTACGTCCATTTGCGCACCCATGCTATTCTGCCGACGTACATCGTCGGCAAGTGGTTAAATGACTGCCCCACACGCTGGTCAAGTAATACTACTAGTACATTCAACATGATCGAAAAGACTCCTCAAACTAAAAAAGGAAATCACACAGCTCCCTAGGTAAATGGAAAAATCTCGCATCATGGCATGACCTGCGCTCTGCAAAACTCAACCGTAACATACTAAAACCCTCGAGTGACACCATGTCCATGGCCCTCTTTGATCTACTCCGCTACCTTGAAGACTTTAAACAGAACACTACCTACCAAGACCGTGCCACTACTGTACAGGAGATGAAAGCGAATGGGAACCAGCGCTTTGCTTCATTCATTCTTAGATCCAAGTAACTGATGAAATGTTCTGGACAGAGCTTGCATCAGCTGCTTGTTTTTTTGTCAGTTCTGCTGTCTGTGAAAACCCTGGCTTGACTTGGCCCATCATTGAAGGTTTTATGTTATGTGGGGTTGAATTATGGGAAAAAAAATCAAGTTATTCTGATTTTTTTTTTTTTTTTTTGCTCGCTCTTTTTCTCGCTCGCGCTCTTTTTCTCGCTCGCGCTCTTTTTCTCGCTCGCGCTCTTTTTCTCGCTCGCGCTCTTTTTCTCGCTCGCGCTCGCTCTCGCTCGCTCTCGCTCTCTCGCGCTCTCTCTCGCGCGCTCTCTCTCTCTCGCTCTCTCTCTCGCTCTCTCTCTCGCTCTCTCTCTCTCTCTCGCTCTCTCTCGCGCTCTCGCTCTCGCTCTCTCTCTCTCTCTCGCTCTCTCTCTCTCTCTCTCGCTCTCTCTCTCTCTCTCTCTCTCTCGCTCTCTCTCTCTCTCTCTCGCTCTCTCTCTCTCTCTCTCTCTCTCGCGCTCTCTCTCGCTCTCTCTCTCGCGCGCTCGCTCTCTTGCGCGCTCGCTCTCTCTCGCGCGCTCGCTCTCTCTCTCGCGCGCTCGCTCTCTCTCTCGCGCTCTCTCTCTCTCTCGCGCTCGCTCTCGCGCTCGCTCTCTCTCTCGCGCTCTCTCTCGCGCTCTCTCTCTCTCTCGCGCTCTCTCTCGCTCTCTTGCTCTCTTTTTTTCTCGCTCTCTTGCTCTCTTTTTTTCTCGCTCTCTTGCTCTCTTTTTTTCTCGCTCTCTTGCTCTCTCGCACAGTCAGCTCTAAGTTGTCTCTCTATAATATACTACATGTGTGGCCCTGCCCAGGTCCAGCCTTAGGCTTTTAAGTGCCCTGTGCCATGCGAAAATTGACAGTGCCCCTCCCAGTGACCACATACACGTTTTTCGCACCTGTCTCTAGGGCCGAGCCTTTTGGCTAGGACCAGGGGAAATTTTATTCCTGGCCAGAGGGCCAGCCATTGTATTAGACAATGGTCACTTTTCATTCTCCCACTTCCTTCTCCCCACTTTCTTTTTACTTATCCCAGTGTTTGTCACTTTTTTGTATTTTTTTTTTTTGTTTGATGTTTGTCACTGTGTGATGAGTAGGGTGTGGGTTCTCGGGCCTACTCTGAAAGTCTCGGGAGGGGATGGACAAAGGCCTTCTGGCTTGGTTCGCCCTCTCTCATGGGGTCTCCCTTGGGGGGGGGAGTCCCACCTAGTACTTGGGTGGGTCTGTTTCGGCAGACCTTCCAGAGAACGGGGGTCCGTCTGGTTTCGGCTAGATGGACCCAAGTGAAGTACCTCAGTCCCTGTCTGGAGCCCAATGCCCTGGGAGATCAGGGTAAGGTCCTTCCCTATTGGAGGATCAGTGTAACACCCGTTGCACGTTTTTGTCTTTCACTCTTTGTGTGTGCACTTTTTTTGGCACCAGGTGGAAGTTTTTGGGTGTGTTTTGCACTCCACTGGCTTAAAAAAAAAAAAACACCCCTCCTATATATATTTTATTGATCTACTTCTTCAATTCTGGGGAAATCAGCAGCTGAGAGCTATTATGAAATAATTCCCATTAGGATTCAGTGATTAAGTGCACAACATGAGGACAAACAAACTAACGGCTATTACTTCAGAATAACAAAAGGTATGCAAACTGACTGCAAGAGTTTGTTAAAAAAAATCCCTGCAATGTACATAGATAAGACTGTTCTCAACAAAAGTGGAGTTACGTGTACTGTGCTTACCTTTTGTATGAATTTCAGGATTAGTTTTCTGGAATGGAGGCCTGTAATGCTGCAGAGTTCTCTGGATGGTGGTCTGAGGAGGCCTGTAATGCTGCATAGTGCTGGACGGTGGTCTGAGGAGGCCTGTAATGCTGCATAGTGCTGGATGGTGGTCTGAGGAGGCCTGTAATGCTGCATAGTGCTGGACGGTGGTCTGAGGAGGCCTGTAATGCTGCATAGTGCTGGACGGTGGTCCGAGGAGGCCTTTAATGCTTAATAGTGCTCTGAACGGTGGTCTGAGGAGGGCTATAATGCTGCATAGTGCTCTGGATGGTGGTCTGAGGAGGGCTATAATGCTGCATAGTGCTCTGGATGGTGGTCTGAGGAGGCCTGTAATGCTGCATAGTGCTCTGGATGGTGGTCTGAGGAGGCCTGTAATGCTGCATAGTGCTCTGGATGGTGGTCTGAGGAGGCCTGTAATGCTGCATAGTGCTCTGGATGGTGGTCCGAGGAGGCCTGTAATGCTGCATAGTGCTCTGGAACGTGGTCTGAGGAGGCCTGTGCTCCATAGTGCCCTGGATCAGTGGGGGCCTGTCCATTAGGGCACCCAGGTGCTGCCCCCTCTCTCCACGCCACCCCCTATATAAATAATGGAAAGTTTCATGCATAGCATGAATCTATACATGGCCACCGCGGCGACCCCCAAATCAGGTGTCTGGCCCCTTTCAGGACACCGGGCGCCTGAATTACAGCGGCGGGGCTGTATTTTTTATTTTTATTTTTTATTTTTTTAAGCACCTGATTATAGGCTCTAATAGGCTTCGAAATAGGGTGGGCTCAGAGCGCAGAGCATCGCCCCATGAGCCCACCCAGGTGTTACAACAGCAAATGAATATATGCTGTTGTAACACTGATCTTCAATCCAGCCAATCAGAAGCAGGTCTGAGACCCGTTTTTCAGATTGGCGAAAAAGAGAAAAGTCCCAATTGTCCGCCTAGAAGGAAGGAGGAAACGGAGCCGCTGATGTCCGTGGAGAGCAAGGGAAGGGAGAGGCGTTGCCGCTGGTCAAGGAGCAAGGGAAGCCGCCGGTATAGCGCTGCATAGAATGGGGTAAGTGCACCTGACCTGCCTGCCAACCGAACGACCGGGGTGTTAGTACTGTTTAAAGCCGTTCCCCCGTATCACCGGCCACCACTACTCTGGAGGGTGGTCTGAGGAGGCCTGTAATGCTGCATGGTGGTCTGAGGGATGGCCTGTAATGCACAGTGCCCTGGATGCCACTGCCAGTGGTCAGAGGAGGCCTGTAATGCGTGCACACGCACAGTGCTGGATGGTGGTCTGAGGGGAGGCCTCAGGCCTGCTGTAATTGTAATTTACACACTGCTCTGCTCTGGACATGGGCGCCTGGCTGGCGGTCGTCTCGTAAATCGGGAGTAGAAAAGTCTTGGTGGTGCACACAGTCGCTTGCTTGCTGGGAGCAGAAGCAGGCGGAGCTCCGTAAAAACTGGAAGTTAGTTCACGAGGGTAAACGTCCCTGCTTGATTTTCATCAGTTTTCGTCAGTGGACGAAAATGTGCTGTACTTTTCGTTTAGTTTTCGTCAATGTAAAAATACCGCTGACGAAAACGTTGACGAAATTAACACTGGGTGCCAGATACCACAGCATACCTTCAGTCTAGTGTAGCACCCTGTAGTTTTTAGGCAGGGAGCTCCTCACAAATTTACTTGCCAGGAGTAGTTATCCTGATTGATGGAGATCTATTGATTTCTCCGAAGTTTGGCCTTGTTCCACCATTTACATATGAATGCCAGTAATTTACATGTAAACACAGGGTCTGCAGGTGAGTCATCTGTACACAACAATAGGGCAGAGCTGGGCAGCATTAGTAGCAGCACTTCACACTGAGATATAGGGACACAGCACGGGACTAAAACCTCAAGGCATGAGGGAATTTAAACCAGGATAGTTGGCAAGTATGAGGCAGCTGCTCTGGGCCCCACAACAATGACAGGGCCCAAAGCAGCTGCCCCTTTTGCCCTGCCTTAAAAACGGCCCTGTATCCAGAAGCAACCAAAAGTGACGGTTCTGTTGGCCAGAGAACCTGTCGTGGTCGGAGGTAGAGGGAAAGCTGTCGCCAGTAATGGACTATCCACCTTATTACCAGGGATCACAGTGAGTAACTGAAGCAAAAACCAAAGCAACATTCTCACCAACCGAGGAAGGTGAAGGGTCAGGAGACTTCAGTGGGAATCAATCCAGGGACCCAGCTAGTGAAGGTGACGCTTGCAGAGCAGCCTTGTGTGACAAGCTAGGGACTGAGCAGGCCAGCGTGGGTGAAGCTTGAGAGGTATCTAGAGTGCCAAGCTAGGGACCCAGCAGAGAAGTGGGGGTGACGCTTGAAGAAGATACCTCTGTGAAGATTGGAGGAGCTCAACGGATTCAGTGGAAGTGAATCAGTGGGTCTAGTGAGAGACCGGGAGCTCGGTGTACGGAAGAACTACAAGGAGAACTTGTAGTGAAGCTGAAAGAACTTTTACTCTTTGTGTTAGGAACTATTCAAAACTGTTGCCATAGGAGACAGCATTCCTACACATGCATGTGTGGCTTCTTGCTGGAGGCCTTTCTCTGCACGGCTGTCTTCCTATTGAAGTCTCGGAAGTCTCCTAATTGAATTTGCAACTACCTAAGGGTGTCCTGGCCCTAATCTTCTCTCCCCCAAAATTACAAAAGGGACTGTTAAAATAAATAAAGCCTCTTTTGCATCCAAGAAGTGTCTGGCGCCCAATGACTTTCACCGTGTTTGCACCCACTATGCCTCGCAACCCACTACACACAGAAGGATGTCAGCTATCTCTGGCCCTGGAGGTTCTCATTAGACCGAAGGAGGCCTGGGACCTTGCTACACTAGTGTAGTCCCATTTTTATATATGATGACCTCTATACATTGATGATGACCTCCATAGTGAACAATATTTGATCAGTTCTTCTATTTGATAGCTATTTAAGAATTCCAATTATAGATTTGCATATATACACTATATTAACAAAAGTATTGGGACGCCGGCCTTTACACGCACGTGAACTTTAATGGCATCCCAGTCTTAGTCCGTAGGGTTCAATATTAGTATGCACTATTGAGTTGGCCCACCCTTTGCAGCTATAACAGCTTCAACTTTTCTTGAAAGGCTGTCCACAAGGTTTAGGAGTGTGTCTATGGGAATGCTTGACCATTCTTCCAGAAGCGCATTTGTGAGGACAGGCACTGATGTTGGCTGAGGTAGCCTGGCTCGCAGTCTCTGCTTTTATAATCCCAAAGGTGTTCTATTGGGTTGAGGTCAGAACTCTGTGCAGGCCAGTCAAGTTCCTCTACCCCAAACACACTCATTCATGTCGTTTATGGACCTTGCTTTGTGCACTGGTCCAAATCATTTGGTGAAGGGGGGATTATGGTGTGGGGTTGTTTTTTCGGGGTTGGGCTTGGCCCCTTAGTTCCAGTGAAGGGAACTCTTAGGGCGTCACCATACCAAGACATATTGGACAATTTCATGCTCCCAACTTTGTGGGAACAGTTTGGGGATGGCCCCTTTCCTGTTTCAACATGACTGCGCACCAGTGCACAAAGCAAGGTCCATAAAGACATGGATGAGCGAGTTTGGGGTGGAGGAACTTAACTGGCCTGACCTCAACCCAATAAAAAACCTTTTGGATAATTTATAGCGGAGACTGCGAGCCAGGCCTTCTTGTCCACATCAGTGCCTGACCTCACAAATGCGCTTCTAGAAGAATGGTCAAACATTCCCATAGACACACTCCTAAACCTTGTGGACGGCCTTTTCAGAAGAGTTGAAGCTGTTATAACTGCAAAGGGTGGGCCAACTCAATATTGAACCCTACGGACTAAGACTGGGATGCCATTAAAGTTCACGTGCGTATAAAGGCAGGCGTCCCTTTATATAATTTGAGGAAAGTATCCCCGGGATGCTTGCTGATGGGGGGAGGGCTATTTAGAAATAATGTGTTTAGATATTTGGTAGCCCGGAAGAAGGGATTGCACCCTCAAAACGCGTAAAAGAGGATGCATGCTTCAGGTGCAATATTTGAGCATTTCCTGTACGCGGTGTGTAGAGCAAGCCTCTCCATAGATAGATTTTATAGTACATGTGTTCTCCATACATTTTTGTGGGTATGCTATCCTTTTATAAAATATATCGCAATTCTTCCACTGCACTCTGTCTGGTCTATAATGAGGTATAAGGATTTTCTGGAGAGCTGCAAGGTCATAGATATCCCTGTGTATTCCAATGGGAACCCTCCAATGAGCTCTGGATGGAAGAATGTTACTAGAAGAATTGTATCCTTTCATCACCCCAGAGCTGACATTGTATTTAATTGTATCCTTTGCAGTAAATGTTTGATTCATATCAGTGATTTGGTATGTTCATGTCAGTGTCTGTAGATTCTTATGTGTCTCTGTAGATCTATGTTGTTGTTTTTTTTAGATTCCTATCAGTGTCTCAGTAGTAGGTTCTCTGTTTGTGGGTATGTACACCACTGTCATTGGGGGATACACACACTACTTTCATTGGTGGGTGCCTACACCGCTGTCATTGGTGGGTGCCTACACCGCTGTCATTGGTGGGTGCCTACACCGCTGTCATTGGTGGGTGCCTACACCGCTGTCATTGGTGGGTGCCTACACCGCTGTCATTGGTGGGTGCCTACACCGCTGTCATTGGTGGGTGCCTACACCGCTGTCATTGGTGGGTACCTGCCCCGCTTTCAATGGTGGATACCTGCACCGCTGTCATTGGTGGGTACGTGCGCCGCTGTCATTGGTGGGTACGTGCACCGCTGTCAATGGTGGGTACCTGCACCGCTGTCAATGGTGGGTACCTGCACCGCTGTCAATGGTGGGTACCTGCACCGCTGTCAATGGTGGATACCTGCACCGCTGTCAATGGTGGGTACCTGCACCGCTGTCAATGGTGGGTACCTGCACCGCTGTCAATGGTGGGTACCTGCACCGCTGTCAATGGTGGGTACCTGCACCG
The DNA here is from genome assembly GCA_037952925.1 of Lithobates clamitans. NCBI lineage: Eukaryota > Metazoa > Chordata > Amphibia > Anura > Ranidae > Lithobates > Lithobates clamitans. Next base: position 403,906 of record JBBGZY010000890.1, read on the forward strand.
CTGTCAATGGTGGGTACCTGCACCGCTGTCATTGGTGGGTACGTGCACCGCTGTCAATGGTGGGTACGTGCACCGCTGTCAATGGTGGGTACGTGCACCGCTGTCAATGGTGGGTACCTGCACCGCTGTCAATGGTGGGTACCTGCACCGCTGTCAATGGTGGGTACCTGCACCGCTGTCAATGGTGGGTACCTGCACCGCTGTCAATGGTGGGTATGTACAGCACTAGCGGAGGCCCTCATCACCCCTCGCCCTTTGTAGTTATTGAATAAAGTAAAGCTCCGGGGTTCGGGGACTAGGAGTTTCTGTAGCGGATTTTGCTAATATACAAATAATTCCCAACAAATCTCCTTTCTTGCCGCAGGCGGACGACCAGTGTGAGCTGAAGTCGGTGGAACATGGCGATGATGTTGTATCATTGACGGCGAAGGAAGCGAGCCGTCTGAGCGAGGAGGAAGTGATAAAATATTTACATGTGAGTCTCACTTCAGTTTTATTTGTTAATCTGGCAATCAGGATGAGGCTCGTCACTGAAGGCGGATTTCATGTATTCGATTGTCAGAAGAAAGTCGTCTGTGAAATAATGTGACTGTGGAGGGGCGTGGAGGGGCGTGGAGGGGCGTGGAGGGGCGTGGAGGGATTTCAGGTACCTGAAATCAGAGGCGGCTGTAGACATTACACAATCATACCCGCTCGCCTGTCATAGATCTGGGATCAGCAACCTTCACTAAACCATATCACAGGAACACAATAGGAAGGCCGATCACAGTTGGAGATTTGGAGGAATCTGAGAAATCTAGAAGAGACTTTAGGGACACAAATTGGAACAGAATAGTGTTTAGTGTCACGTTCAGAAATATCAGCAGCGCGTCGGTGAACAATGGCGCATTGTAGAATTGTTTGTTTTCAGTCCTTGTACTCATTGCTGTCTTGCTAATGGAGGTCATTAAATAATTGAGTTTAACTTGTTATTAACAGTAAAACCACAAGTGCATACATTGATTATCTGCACACAAAGCGTCATCAGTCCCAATGCATGCATCTCAGTCCTCAGATTAGTCCCAATGCATGCCTCTCAGTCCTCAGATTAGTCCCAATGCATGCCTCTCAGATCAGTCCCAATGCATGCATCTCAGATCAGTCCCAATGCATGCCTCTCAGATCAGTCCCAATGCATGCCTCTCAGATCAGTCCCAATGCATGCCTCTCAGATCAGTCCCAATGCATGCCTCTCAGATCAGTCCCAATGCATGCACCACAGTCCTCAGATCAGTCCCAATGCATGCATCTCAGTCATCAGATCAGTCCCAATGCATGCATCTCAGTCCTCGGATCAGTCCCAATGCATGCATCTCAGTCCTCGGATCAGCCCCAATGCATGCATCTCAGTCCTCAGATCAGCCCCAATGCATGCATCTCAGATCAGTCCCGATGCATGCACCACAGTCCCCAGATCAGTCCCAATGCATGTACTGCAGTCCTCGGATCAGCCCCAAGCCCTCTACGTTTTATGAACACAGGGTACCAGTGCAGGTGTACAGTGAGGCCTCACCTGCTTAGCACACCTTCACCCTCAGTCTCAGGCATTAGAGAGGAGGGTGGGAATGTCTTTATAAATCATATCCTATTGATCTGTCAGTTGCAGCCAATGGTGGCAGTGCAAAGAGCATTGTGTACCCACCAGGTTCATGTATGGGATGGGTTTGCCGACACCTCTTAGAACCAATACATTGTATCACCAGCCCGTCCTCTGCCCTCTCATCCTGACGCTCTCTCCATTTACAGGCGGACGTGAACACCGGACTGTCTGAGTGTGCGGTTCTCCAGCGGCGGGTGAAGCATGGCTGGAATGAATTTCAATTGGACAGCGCCGATCCAGTGTGGAAGAAATACCTGGGACAGGTAAGATATGAGAAGGACATTGATCTGGTTATGCCATTCAGAAGGTCTTTCACTCTACTTTGTTGGCAGAACTGCAGCCTCTGGTCACATGATTCTGCATTGTCCCTGCAGAGTCTGTATAATATAAACTCGCATTACAGACTCCTTCAATGACCTCTCTGACTTCACCCATCTGAATGATTCCACATCCCGGCAGGGTTAAACGGTCGCTCCATGCAGCCTCTAAAACGCTGCGGGCGGTAAACCCGGTGTCAGGGAAATGAAGTGGAGCCCATTTCACTCTCAGTGAAGGAAGAGAGGAAACACTTAGCAAGTTTCTGCGTTCTCTGGGAGGGGAGAGATGTCTGTATCCACTTCTCTGCACACTTAGGCACCGTCCCCAGGGCCAACCATGCAAGCGCCTTCTCTCAGCCAATCACAGGCTGATGTGTAATCATTTCTACACAAGACTTGAATAACGCAGCACAGTAGGGAGGGGCGCCTACACTACAGCAGCTGAGGAGGGACTAAAACTACCAGCAGGGCCTGCCACATGTAGGGAAGGGGCGGCCTCAAGCAGCAAAAAATTAAATCTGAAGATGGAAAAAATCTGAGCAGCATTTGATTTTAAAGTGCAGCTCAAATCAATAAATTTTACTTCCTTCCCTCCGAGATCCAGGGAGAGGATCTGATATAATCCATAGCTGACGCACTAACCCAGGCCCCACCCTTTTCTGCTGCATCAGGTGGATAGCACGACTCATGCAGGAGCAGAGCTGGGAAATCACCTACTGCGATATAAATGTTTAACATTATTAGTGTGCGACTGGGGGGGGAGGCATTAGAGTGTAAGCTCCTCTGGTGCAGAGACTGACGTGACTGGCTCAGTATTCTCTGTACAGCACTGTGGTATATGTCAGAGCTATATAAATGTATAATATTATACAGCTGAAGATTGGATATTCTGTTTTTTTCTCTCTATCAGTTTACGAATCCGCTCATCCTGTTGTTGCTTGGCTCCGCCCTGGTCAGCGTCATCACAAAGGAGTACGAGGATGCAGTTAGCATCACGGTGGTAAGTTGATGTCGCATTGCTGATTTGTGCTGTTTCCACCTGCAGGTGTATTTAATCTGAATAAACTCGACTCCAACTTCCATGAAATTCAGAGCTTCCAGCTTCCTCTGGTGCTTTTCAGCCAGGTCTCTCTATCATCCAGTCAAAATTCTGACCTTCCATTGCTTTGACTAGGGCACAGAACAGGGTTTTGGATTAAGGGTACTCCATCTTGTTATAACTCTCGATTTATGGGTTTTTTTCTTTGTCCCTCCCTCAATTTGGTGACCCTCCTACAACTTTTACTAAATTTCTTATTTCTGTGCTTTTCAGCAGTCTAATATAAGTATATTTCCCAAAATAGCCTATGAAATATAAGTATATATGAATATGGTGCTGAGTGACTGGGGGGATGGGATCACCCTTAGCCCAGATGAGCCCCCATTATGCGTGATGGTTTTCCTTATTCCAGCCTCTCAGGAGCCCAAGGATCCTGCATTAAATTCCCCTAATATATATTATATGTAGATCTTGCTAATCCTGCGGTGATCCTCACATCAGATGTTTGTTGGCAATGCCTACCAACCGATCATCTGATCCTGAAACTCTTTACTGATTGTTTGGGGGGGGGGGCTCCCAATGTGTTTTGTTAAAGGAACACTCCACCTATGAGTGGTTCCTGGCCAGCTGGAATCACATACCAGACATTACACATCAATATGAACATTCCTTGCTGGGTTCTGGTTCCACCCCCCTTGATGGGCTATTAAAATCCCCTTGATTCTTCTGTGATGGGAAGGGATTTCTGCATCAGAAGGTAAGACTCTCCAGCAGTGGCTGGACTACAAACAGTGTAGACTCGCATTGATGACGACATTTCCCATGATGCTCATGCACTCTGCAGTGTAGTTGAGCATCATGGGAAATGTAGTTCCAAAACATTTGGGGTGCCAAGGTTCGCCATCACTGGTGTAGAGTATAGCGTTTGTCCTCAGATCTTTGTCAGCCAGTCCATTGGCTCCTGTTCACATGTTCTTTACCGCACATTGTTCTTGGCAGTTCCTGCTCCTGCCGGATCCCTGACCTGTGTTTTTGTCTCTTCTCACTGCAGGCCATTCTCATCGTGGTGACGGTGGCCTTTGTGCAGGTATGTCATGGCAGCCAGAGGTGGAGTGGTCTATGGGTAGTATGTGGAGGTATTTTGGTATATGGAGGTATTTCAGTGGTGCGATGTGTGAAGGTATTCCAATGGGGTGGTATGTGGAGATGTTTTGGTATGAGGAGATGTTCGGGTGTGGTGGTATATGGAAATATTTTAGTAGAGCGTTATATGGGGATGGTATGTTGGAGGTATTTCAGCAGGGTGGTGTGTATATGTATTCTGAGGGGGTATTCAATAGATGGAGGTATTTCAGTGGCGTGGTATGTTGAGATATATTGGTATATGGAGGCATTTTGGTGGGGTGGTATGTGATGGAGATATTTTGGTATATGGAGGTATTGCAATAGGGTGGCATGTGGAGATATTTTGGTAGGACAGGATGTGGTGGTATTCCAGTGGGGTGTTATATGGAGGTATTCTACCCTCCCTGGTAGATTGTAAGCTCTAACGAGCAGAGCCCTCTGATTCCTCCTGTATTGAATTGTATTGTACTTGTACTGTCTGCCCTAATGTTGTAAAGAGCTGCGTAAACTGTCAACGCTATATAAATCCTGTATAATAATAATATTCTAATGGAGTGGTCTATGGAGATATTTCAGTGGGGCAGGGTATGGACATATTTCAATATGTATGGAGATATTTCAGTACAATACACCCGGAAAGTATTCACAGCACTTCACTTTTGGCACATTTTGTTATGTTACAGCTTTATTCCAAAATGGATTAAATTCATTATTTTCCTCGAAATTCTACAAACCATACCCCATAATGATAACGTGAAAGAAGTTTGAAATCTTTGCAAATTCATTAAAAAAACAAAAATATAAAAAAAAAAATCCCATGTACATAAGTATTCACAGCCTTTGCTCAATACTTTGTTGAAGCACCTTTGGCACCAATTACAGCCTCAAGTCTTTTTGAGTATGATGTTACAAGCTTGGCACTCCTATTTTTGGGCAGTTTCTCCCATTCTTCTTTGCAGGACCTCTTAAGCTCCATCAGGTTGGATGGGGAGCGTCGGTGCACAGCCATTTTCAGATCTCTTCAGAGATGTTCAATCGGGTTCAAGTCTGGGCTCTGGCTGGACCACTCAAGGACATTCACAGAGTTGTCCTATAGCCACTTCTTTGTTATCTTGGCTGTGTGCTTCGGGTCGCTGTCCTGTTGGAAAATGAACATTCGCCCCAGTCTGAGGTCCAGATCACTCTGGAGCAGGTTTTCATCAAGGATGTCTCTGTACATTGCTGCATTCATCTTTCCCTCGATCCTGACTTGTCTCCCAGTTCCTGCTGCTCTGAAACATCCCTACAGAATGATGCTTCTGCCACCACCATGCTTCACTGTAGGGATGGTATTGGCCAGGAGATGAGCAGTGCCTGGTTTCCTCCAGACATGGCGCTTGCCACTCTAGCCAAAAAGTTCAATCCTTGTTTCATCAGACCAGAGAATTTTGTTTCTCATGGTCTGAGAGTCCTTCAGGTGCCTTTTGGCAAACTCTAGTCTGCTGTCATGTTCCTTTTACTGAGGAGAGGCTTCCGTCTGGCCACTCTACCATACAGGCCTGATTGGTGGAGTGCTGCAGAGATGGTTGTTCTTCTGGAAGGTTCTCCACACTCCACAGAGAAAGGCCGGAGCTCTGTCAGACTGACCATCAGGTTTGTGGTCACCTCCCTGACTAAGGCCCTTCTCCCCCCTGATCACTCAGTTTGGCCGGGCGGCTCGCTCTAGGAAGAGTCCTGGTGGTTCCAAACTACTTATGTTTATGGGTGATGGAGGCCAATGTGCTCATTGGGGCCTTCAATGCTGCAGAAATGTTTCTGTACCTTTCCCCAGATCTGTGCCTCGATATAACCCTGTCTCGGAGGTCTACAGACAATTCCTTGGACATCATGGCTTGGTTTGTGCTCTGACGTGCACTGTTAACTCTGGGATCTTATATAGACAGGTGTGTGCCTTTCTAAAACATGTCCAATCAACTAAATTTACCACAAGTGGACTCCAGTCAAGTTGTAGAAACATCTCAAGGATGATCAGTGGAAACAGGATGTACCTGAGCTCAATTTTGAGTGTCCTGGCAAAGGCTGTGAATACTTATGTACATGTGATTTTTTTTTTTCGTTTTTTATTTTTAATAAATTTGCAAAGATTTCAAACAAACTTCTTTAACGTTGTCATTATGGAGTATCGTTTGTAGAATTTTGAGGAAAATAATTACTTTTATCCATTTTAGAATAAGGTTGTAACATAACAAAATGTGTAAAAAGTGAAGCTCTGTGAATACTTTCCGATTGTACTGTATGTGGAGGTATTCCAATGGGATAGTATGTGGGGGTATATCAGTGGGGCGTGGTGTGGATGTATTTCAATGGGGTGGTATTTGAAGTTAGGTATGTGGTGGTATTTTGGTGAAGCCGGGTATGGTATCCAATGTGGTGGTAAATGGGGCGTGGTATGGAGGTATTTAAGTACAGTATCTGGAGGTATTTTGATATTTAGAGGTATTCCAATGGGGTAGTATGTGGAGATATTTCTGTGGAGCGGTGTATGGAGGTATTTCAGTGTGTGAGGTTTATTTTGGTGGGATTGGGTGTGGATGTATTTCCGGGGGGTGGTAAATGAAGTTATTGCAGTATGTGGCGGTATTCAGTGGGGCAGGGTGTGGACGTGACAAGTGGATTGGTATATGGAGCGTGGTATGCAGGTATTTAAGTACAGTATGTGAAGCTATTTTGATATTTAGAGGTGTTCCAATGGGGTACTATGTGGAGATATTTCTGTGGGGTGGTGTATGGAGGTAATTCAGTGTGTGGGGGTTATTTTGGTGGGGAACGATGTGGATGTATTTCAGTGGGGTGGTATATGTGGTTATTTCAGTATGTGGAGGGATTTTCAGTAGGGTGGTGTATGTAGGTTTTTCAGTATAATAAGGTATTTTGGTGGGGAAGGGTGTGGATGTAACCAGTGGGGTGGGTGGTATATGGGGTGTTGTATGCAGGTATTTCCATATGTGGAGGTATTTTGGTATATAGAGGTATTTCAATGGGGGGTGGTCTGTGGAGGTATTAGTGGTGGCGTGGGATGTGAATGTATCCAATGGGGGTGGTCTATGGAGGCATTTCAGTGGGGCGGAGTATGAAGGAGTATGAAGGTAATTTAGTATGTGCAGGTATTTCCGTGGGGCAGGGTGTGGATGTAACCAGTGGGGTGGTATATGGGGTATAGTATGCAGGTATTTTCAGTATGTGGAGGTATTTTGGTATATAGAGGTATTCCAATAGGGTGGGCTAATATGGAGATATTTTGGTGGGGCGGGTGTGAATGTACCCAATGGGGTGGTATATTGAGGCATTTCAGAGGGACGGGGTATTGAGGCATTTCAGAGGGACGGGGTATTGAGGTATTTCAGAGGGACGGGGTATTGAGGTATTTCAGAGGGACGGGGTATTGAGGTATTTCAGAGGGACGGGGTATTGAGGTATTTCAGAGGGACGGGGTATTGAGGTATTTCAGAGGGACGGGGTATTGAGGTATTTCAGAGGGACGGGGTATTGAGGTATTTCAGAGGGACGGGGTATTGAGGTATTTCAGAGGGACGGGGTATTGAGGTATTTCAGAGGGACGGGGTATGGAGGTATTTCAGAGGGACGGGGTATGGAGGTATTTCAGAGGGACGGGGTATGGAGGTATTTCAGAGGGACGGGGTATGGAGGTATTTCAGAGGGACGGGGTATGGAGGGATTTCAGAGGGACGGGGTATGGAGGGATTTCAGAGGGACGGGGTATGGAGGGATTTCAGAGGGACGGGGTATGGAGGGATTTCAGAGGGACGGGGTATGGAGGTATTTCAGAGGGACGGGGTATGGAGGTATTTCAGAGGGACGGGGTATGGAGGTATTTCAGAGGGACGGGGTATGGAGGTATTTCAGAGGGACGGGGTATGGAGGTATTTCAGAGGGACGGGGTATGGAGGTATTTCAGAGGGACGGGGTATGGAGGTATTTCAGAGGGACGGGGTATGGAGGTAATTCAGAGGGACGGGGTATGAAGGTATTTCAGAGGGACGGGGTATGAAGGTATTTCAGAGGGACGGGGTATGGAGGTATTTCAGAGGGACGGGGTATGGAGGTATTTCAGAGGGACGGGGTATGGAGGTATTTCAGTAAGTGGATGTATTCCAATCAGATGTTATCTGTATTGTAAGATGTGGAGGTATTTTGACATGAGGTGTTACATGGAGGTATTTCAGTATATGGGGTGGTGTTGGGCGGTCATGATGGACGGGCTGTCCTCCTCACCCTCATTATACACACAGCGCCAGTCTGACCTTCATACAGAGATGCCGTGTGCACGGCGTGCCATCATTCCATCTGTGATTTATCACAATGCCACCCTGGACCAAGAACAGCAATGTTTGTACTTCTTCATCGTTCAGGTGGAGAATGGAGAGGTTTTTGTCTCCTATTGTGACCTTAAAATAAATCAAATAGTTAAATGTATAAACAGATGAATACATAGTATACTTTCCTTGTTACATTGTGTTATTATGTAGTCATCTCCCTGTAACAAGACGTCCATCCTAGAAATAGAAGAACCTCTGTCCTCCTTTATTTGTACAGAGGATGAAATGGGTTCTTCATGTCCCCCTAGTTAAGTGAAGGACACACTAACGTGACTCATTGTGCCGTCTATCGCTGGCGTAGGTTTTTCTTAGTAGTGCAGGTGGTCTAGTGAGAGGCAATGCAGAGATAAGGCGCCCTATTGGTACCGATCGATATACACTATATTACCAAAAGTATTGGGACACCTGCCTTTACACGCACATGAACTTTAATGACATCCCAGTCTTAGTCCGTAGGGTTCAATATTGAGTTGGCTCACCCTTTGCAGCTATAACAGCTTCAACTCTTTTATGAAGGCTGTCCACAAGGTTTAGGAGTGTGTCTATGGGAATGTTTGATCACTCTTCTAGCGAGATTGTGAGGTCAGGCACTGATGTTGGACGAGAAGGCCTGGCTCGCAGTCTCCACTCTAATTCATCCCAAAGGTGTTCTATCGGGTTGAGGTCAGGACCAGTGCAGCTATCTTCCAGCCCGGTCCTTAAGCACGCCGGGCTTGGGGAGAGCTGCTCCGGTGTGCTCTCCTGGAGCAGCTTCCGCGGTGCTTCTCCTCTCTGCTCCTTCCGGTGCTAGGCATCCAATAGGATCACTTGACGTTTTGGTCAATCGGGGAAACCCGAGCCCACCCTATTTTGAAGCCTGTTAGAGCCTCTGGCTCTATTTTAAGTGCTTCAAAAAAACCTGGCTGCTGTAATTCATGTGCCCGGTGCCCTGAAAGGGGTCGGACACATGAACAGGGGGTGGCCGCGGCATAGCATGAATCTAACCACTGCATATAGGGGGTGGCGAGGAGAGGGGGGGGGGGGCGGTGCCTGTGCGCCCTTAATGGACGAGCTGCCACTGGTCAGGACCCCAAACTCGCTCATACATATCTTCATGGACCTTGCTTTATGCACTGGTCAAAATCATTTGGTGGAGGGGGGATTAAGGTGTGAGGTTATTTTTCAGGGGTTGGGTTTGGCCCTTTAGTTCCAGTGAAGAGAACTCTTAAGGCCTCAGCATACCAAGACATTTTGGACAATTTCATGCTCCCAATTTTGTGGGAACAGTTTGGGGATGGCTCCTTCCTGTTCCAACATGACTGTGCACCAGTGCACAAAGCAAGGTCCATAAAGACATGGATGAGCGAGTTTGGGGTGGAGGAACTTGACTGGCCTGCACAGAGTCCTGACCTTAACACATTTTGGATGAATTGGAGTGTAGACTGCTAGCCAGGCATTCTCGTCCAACATCAGTGCCTGACCTCACAAATGTGCTTCTGGAAGAATGGTCAATTATTCCCATAGACACCCTCCTAAACCTTGTGAACAGCCTTTCCAGAAGAGTTGAAGCTGGTATAGCTGCAAAGGGTGGGCCAACTCAACATTGAACCCTACAGACTAAGACTGGGATGCCATTTATAGTTCATGTGCGTGTAAAGGCAGGCGTCCCAATACTTTTGGTAATCTAGTGTATGTTTGGAGGGACAGGATGAGACCTTCCACCTGCTGCATTCACCATCGGCGAGACTAATCGGTACCCTCTTGTAATGGTTGGAGATGTGTAAGAAGATCATTGAGGGGAATTCAACATTCCTGTCCCACACCAAACTGAAATATTTTTTCATGTAAGAGGGATAATTAAAAAAATGATATCCTGACCCGCTTGTATCTTTTCCAGGAATATCGCTCGGAAAAGTCTCTGGAAGAGTTAAACAAGTTGGTTCCCCCAGAATGCAACTGGTGAGTCCCCGGGCGTTAGCGGCATATTAAAGGAGGCCTCCCTTTTTACTTTGATTTTCTGTGAATATCCAGTACTCCCTATGATCGATCTCCTCTGATCGACATGTCATTGGCCAGGCTTTTCTGTCTTTTTGCAAATCTTCAGGCCCACAATGCATTGCTACAACTACTGCAGCCTTATTGGCGGTGACATCTTGAAAATAAGCTGGGTGACACTGGAGAGGGGCATGATTGGTCAGAAAGTGTGGTTAGCTGACCACCGAGGAAAGCCTATTCATTGAAAACCTTGTCTGTGTTTTATAATAAAAATAAAATTTAAAATTTAAAACCAGAACCCCAAATGACAATGATGAATTTTTACAGCTGGGGAGGAAATGCAGAAAAGGGACAAAAATATGTGAAATACATTTATCTTCATCAATAGAAATGATTGTTTAACCCAAGGTGGAGTTGCCCTTTAAATTAGGAAATAGTCAGCAGAGACCCAAAGCAGCCAATCAGAAATCAATTTGTTTGTGGATTTGGGGGCGTGGCCTTTGTGGTTATAGGTGGTAACGTGCCTCCCTCTCTCCGCAGCATTCGCGATGGCAAGTTGCAGCACCTGCTGGCACGGGAGCTGGTCCCCGGGGATGTGGTGTGTCTGTCGGTCGGCGACCGGGTTCCTGCAGATATCAGACTGACGGAGGTAACGTGTCACACTCACACACATACCATGGCGTGGTCAACCAATTCAATGCATCGTTCTCTTTTTGTTTTCTGAACCTTTTATTTTTGTCAGAATTTGAGAGATGAAGGACGCTTTCTTCCAACATGCGCTGTAAATTTTGGTAATTTTGGGGAAATTTCTTATTTCAGGCTCAGGCCTGGGTCCTGTGCAGTTCTTGGCTGTGTTCACAAATGTCTGACACAGATCGGCCTCTCCAGCGGCCTCTCACCTTTGTGACTTGCTACAAGGTTGCAATGTACAGTCTGATCACTGGGGGAAAGGAGACTGAGGAAGTGCTTACTCCTGCCTACAGCAGACTGTTGACATCATCTCCAGCCTACGTAAAGTAGAGCTCAAAGGTGGCTTTTTAATGATAAAAGGTGGAGCCATTCTGAGAAATGATAGTGTTGCTGTGTATTGTGACGTGTCAGAAATGTATTCATTGTGTGTGTATATGTATGTATATGTGTGTATGTATATATGTGTGTATGTATATATGTATGTATATATATGTGTGTATGTATGTATGTATGTATGTATGTATGTATGTATGTGAATGAGAGAGAGGGCAGACCTGCTTAGTGCATTATCCTTAAGCACTGTTTAGGCACCGTTTACATATATGCAAATTGGATGCGTTTTGAACCTGCATTTTTCAGTTTGGTTCAGGTGTGATTTCCGGATAAAAATTTGCACCTGAACCAGTGAACAGAACCGCACTGGACTCCCACACTAAAACCACAGCCATATATATATATATATGAATGGAGCCCAAGAAATAGGTTATCATTCTCACAAACCAATATAAAGGACTTGCTCATCATAAATATCCACATGGAGAACGGCTAGAACCACTGTACTTGCTTCCTGTATGCTGGGAAGATGGCACATGGGTCGGCAAGTGTTGACATGTTTCGAGGACAGTCCTTCTTCATCAGAGCTGGACTGTTCAGCTCTGATGAAGAGACAAGGCCCCTTGAAATACGTCAGAATTTTCAGACCCATGTGGCATCTTCCCAGCATATAAGAAGCATGTACAGCAGTTCATGTGGATATTTATGATGAGCAAGTCTTTTATATTAATATATTCATCCAGGCCTACAGACAGGACCTCCCTTTAAATGCTGGATTCTATCATTCAGTCTCCCCCCAACTCAGCGAGATCAGCAGGCACCGAGTGGGAGACTCTCGGTTCCCGGCTGTGTCACTGTAAAGGAAATAATTCTGTGGACATTGTGATGTTACAAAAGGTTTTGTGGAGGTCAGATCTCTGATAAGGATGTTCTGTGTAATTTGGCCTCACCTGGTCACCAGGCGTATTGTGCCCACCTGGTCACCAGGCGTATTGTGCCCACCTGGTCACCAGGCGTATTGTGCCCACCTGGTCACCAGGCGTATTGTGCCCACCTGGTCACCAGGCGTATTGTGCCCACCTGGTCACTAGGCGTATTGTGCCCACCTGGTCACTAGGCGTATTCTCACCTGGTCACTAGTGCCTCGTTTCCACTGAGCGGATCGGTTCGGTACGGTATGCCATTTTGGGTGTTTCCATTATGAAAGCGGCCCATACAACCGAACCAAACCGTTCCATTCAGGGTCCTGCTTCAGATGTGGGGCCATAGAAAATGGGACGGTTCGGTTAGGGCTGATCTACGATACAATCCACTGATTGGTGGACGTGTGACGCCATGACGGCATTTTTTCTAAACCGACGTATGGCCCCTGTCGGTCCGACTTGCAGTGGAAATGCTCGCCTGAATAGGCCGGACCATTCTAGGCCTTCCAAACCGATCCGCTCGGTGGAAACGAGACATAGGTGTATTGTTCTCACCTGGTCACTAGGCGTATTGTTCTCACCTGGTCACTAGGCGTATTGTTCTCACCTGGTCACTAGGCGTATTGTGCCCACCTGGTCACTAGGCGTATTGTGCCCACCTGGTCACTAGGCGTATTGTTCTCACCTGGTCACTAAGCGTATTGTGCCCACCTGGTCACTAGGCGTATTGTGCCCACCTGGTCACTAGGTGTATTCTCACCTGGTCACTAGTGCCTCGTTTCCACTGAGCGGATCGGTTCGGTACGGTACGCCATTTTGGGTGTTTCCATTATGAAAGTGGCCCATACAACCGAACCAAACCGTTCCATTCAGGGTCCTGCTTCAGATGTGGGGCCATAGAAAATGGAACGGTTCGGTTAGGGCGGATCTACGATACAATTCACTGATTGGTGGACGTGTGACGCCATGACGGCATTTTTTCTAAACCGACGTATGGCCCCTGTTGGTCCGACTTGCAGTGGAAACGCTCACCTGAATAGGCCGGACCATTCTAGGCCTTCCAAACCGATCCGACCCAAACCGATCCGCTCGGTGGAAACGAGGCATAGGTGTATTGTTCTCACCTGGTCACTAGGCGTATTGTTCTCACCTGGTCACTAGGCGTATTGTTCTCACCTGGTCACTAGGCGTATTGTGCCCACCTGGTCACTAGGCGTATTGTGCTCACCTGGTCACTAGGCGTATTGTGCTCACCTGGTCACTAGGCGTATTGTTCTCACCTGGTCACTAGGCGTATTGTTCTCACCTGGTCACTAGGCGTATTGTTCTCACCTGGTCACTAGGTGTATTGTGCTCACCTGGACAGAGTGTTAATTACTCCAACCCCTCCCCAGCCAAATTAGCAGATCCAATGACGCAATCTGATTTGTTTCGGGTTGCACTGCCCGCACCTCAGCCTGGGGTCACCTAATAGCAGTGGGAAAGGCACCGCCGCCCTCCACATAGCCACTGATGCGTTTCATTCAATTTTCTTCACATAATATACGGTATATTTTTAGCTGCATGGACATTCTTCGTATTGAGGGGAATTTTTTTGTTGTGATTTAGAATTGTTCTCTGTTTCTTCTCCATGCTCAGTGGAGGGGGACTTTTTCTGTTTGAAACTGGCTGGACTGACTTTTCCAGTTTTGAGTTTTTTATTTCCTTTTGTGAAGCGGCTTTGTGTCCGGGATTAGTAAAGGAGCGATGCCACCCTGGTTACCGAACCCAACTGTGTGAAGGAAGAAGTTTACCTTTTTAGTTGTGTTTGTCGGAATACAATTATGTAACAGAATACATTCTTATGATATGCTGTATTGTATATCAGGTGAAAATACAACATTGGGCAATTGAAAAGTACAGGTGTAGGTATACAGGTAAGGTAAAAAGGTTTAGGTATATGCACTATATTTCCATTATTGGGACACCTGTCTTTACACGCACATGAACTTTAATGGCATCCCAGTCTTAGTCCGTAGGGTTCAGTATTGAGTTGGCCAACCCTTTGCAGCTATAACAGCTTCAACTCTTCTGGGAAGGCCGTCCACAAGGTTTAGGAGTGTGTCTATGGGAATGTTTGACTATTCTTCCAGAAGAGCATTTGTGAGGTCAGACACTGATGTTGGTTGAGAAGGCCTGGCTCGCAGTCTCCGCTTTAATTCATCCCAAAGGTGTTCTATCGGGTTGGGGTCAGGCTAGTAGTCAAGTTCTTCCACCCCAAACTCACTCATTCATGTCTTTATGGACCTTGCTTTTGTGCACTGGTCCAAATCATTTGGTGGAGGGTGGATTATGGTGTGGGATTATTTTTTTCAGGGGTTGGGCTTGGCCCCTTCGTTCAAGTGAAGGGAACTCTTAAAGTGTCAGCATACCAAGATATTTTGGACAATTTCATGCTCCCAACTTTGTGGGAACAGTTTGGGGACGGCCCCTTCCTGTTCCAACATGACTGCGCACCAGTGCACAAAGCAAGGTCCATAAAGACATGGATGAGCGAGTTTGGGGTGGAGGAACTTGACTGGCCTGCACAGAGTCCTGACCTCAACCTGATGGAACACCTTTGGGATGAATTAGAGCGGAGACTGCGAGCCAGACCTTCTCCTCCACATCAGTGCCTGACCTCACTAATGCACTTCTGGAAGAATGGTCAAACATTCCCATAGACACACTCCTAAACCTTGTGGACGGCCTTCCCAGAAGAGTTGAAGCTGTTCTAGCTGCAAAGGGTGGGCCAACTCAATATTGAACCCTACGGACTAAGACTGGGAGGCCATTAAAGTTAATTTGTGTGTAAAGGCAGGCGTCCCAATACTTTTGATAATATAGTGTAGGTAGGGTATAGATTCAACAAAGGTCAAAGAAGGGTTGGAGGGTGAAGGACCAAACAGAGTTATGAAGATCACTAAGGATTACCAATGTAAGGGCTCAGGACAGTTGGGTTAGGGGCTGGTTATGAGGGATGAGCATGGATCGGGTAGGGAGGGGGGAAGGTGGATGGGCAAAGACTGTGCTTGAGGTGGTGGAGAGGAAGAAATAAGGGGAAGGGGAAAATAAAGAAAGTGTAGAGGGGGGGTGCAGGGTAAGGAGAGGGAGGAGGGAGGGGGTAGATGGGGGGGGGGGGGTTATGGCACAGAAGTTCAGTAGCTAAAGTCCAGTAGACCTGTACTGGTATTCGGCTGGTTGCCTTTTCAAGTCGAATGGTCCTGCTGGAAAATCCGCATTCGATAAGCACTTGCAGGCAAGAATAAAAAAATAAATTAAAATTGTACATGTATACCCAGCTTAAGATTCAAGAATTCAATACAGAACTGTCAAAGGTTGCAGCCAAGTACTGTAGTATGTGGCCCAGGGGGTGGGAGAAGGATTTTTCACACCTGCTCAGAATATTTTAAATTGTAGAACAAATGGTCCTTCAGTTTACTACAAAGGGGAATAATATGCCCGCCGTGAACCATACTGAATGTACCTATAAACACTGCAAGCTGCCAATTGAATCGTTGTACAATCCCTTTTTTAATAGATGCTAATATTTGCTTTTCAGCTTCCACTTGGCAATGAGTGCCGTGATAAGCTTCCTATTAACCGTTTCTGAGTCCTCCTCCAGCTCTCTTCTGCCCAACCATATTCCTTGTATGGTGGGTTAAAAACCTTCCTCTGATCACAGCTATTTCTTTCCCTCTGGTGTCAGGGGTGTCGGCACTCCTCCGCTCTGGTGTCAGGGGTGTCGGCACTCCTCCGCTCTGGTGTCGGGGGTGTCGGCACTCCTCCGCTCTGGCGTCGGGGGTGTCGGCACTCCTCCGCTCTGGCGTCGGGGGTGTCGGCACTCCTCCGCTCTGGCGTCGGGGGTGTCGGCACTCCTCCGCTCTGGCGTCGGGGGTGTCGGCACTCCTCCGCTCTGGCGTCGGGGGTGTCGGCACTCCTCCGCTCTGGCGTCGGGGGTGTCGGCACTCCTCCGCTCTGGCGGCGGGGGTGTCGGCACTCCTCCGCTCTGGCGGCGGGGGTGCCGGCACTCCTCCGCGCTGGCGGCGGGGGTGCCGGCACTCCTCCGCGCTGGCGGCGGGGGTGCCGGCACTCCTCCGCGCTGGCGGCAGGGGTGCCGGCACTCCTCCGCGCTGGCGGCAGGGGTGCCGGCACTCCTCCGCGCTGGCGGCAGGGGTGCCGGCACTCCTCCGCGCTGGCGGCAGGGGTGCCGGCACTCCTCCGCGCTGGCGGCAGGGGTGCCGGCACTCCTCCGCGCTGGCGGCAGGGGTGCCGGCACTCCTCCGCGCTGGCGGCAGGGGTGCCGGCACTCCTCCGCGCTGGCGGCAGGGGTGCCGGCACTCCTCCGCGCTGGCGGCAGGGGTGCCGGCACTCCTCCGCGCTGGCGGCAGGGGTGCCGGCACTCCTCCGCGCTGGCGGCAGGGGTGCCGGCACTCCTCCGCGCTGGCGGCAGGGGTGCCGGCACTCCTCCGCGCTGGCGGCAGGGGTGCCGGCACTCCTCCGCGCTGGCGGCAGGGGTGCCGGCACTCCTCCGCGCTGGCGGCAGGGGGTATCTGAGCTTCTCCTCTCTGATGGCTAGCGCAAGGCTTCTTCACATCTCAAAATTTGAAACGTCGAGACTCCTGTAAGATGAAATCTCCCAACAAGGGAAGTTTATTGGATACACAGGTTGGCTTCCAGGATTCCCCTTGGATTAAATCACCATTGGGATGTACACTTGTATCCAATATGTAAAATACCATTAAATAAAAAAAAAATGTCAACACTCATAAAACATTAATAAGAAAGTTGGACAACAATATTTGTAGAAGCACCTATCAATCTGCATGTTACATAAGTAGATTGATTTATACATTCTTTACAACCAGTCAGACTTTCAGCAACTGATACATGCGAGTCCAAAACTTTTCAATTTCGATTAATATAAATTTATTGAAATTTTTCATACAAATATTATACAACAATAGATGGGTACACATGTGCCAAAGATAATAAAAAAAGCATACTGCAATATGTACCGTACATAATATCTAACATATAGGCATCCCACAAAGACCCCTACCCATATTGTTGTTGTTGTTATTGTTATTATTATTATTATTATTATTATACAGGATTTATATAGAGCCAACAGTTTGCGCAGCGCTTTACAACACGTGGGCAGACAGTACACTTACAATACAAATGAATACAGGAGGGATCAGAGGGCCCTGCTCGTTAGAGCTTACAATCTAGAAGGGAGGGTCAAGTGGAAACAAAAAGGTAATAACTGTGGGGGGTGAGCTGATGGAGAAAATGAAAATACAGCTGTTAAGTGTGGGTAGGGTAGGCTTCTCTGAAAAGAAGGGTTTTCAGGGATCGTCTAAAAGCTAATAGAGTAGGAGATAAGCGGACAGATTGGGGTAAGGAGTTCCATAGGATTGGAGAGGCTTTGGAAAAGTCCTGGAGGCGAGCATGGGAGGAGGTGACGAGGGAGATAGAGAGCAGGAGGTCTTGAGAGGAACGAAGAGAACGAGTAGGTTGGTATTTCGAGACTAAGCTAGTGATGTAGCTGGGGGCGAAATTGTGGATGGCTTTGTACATAGTTGTTATAATTTTGAATTTAATTCTTTGGCCGAGCGGAAGCCAGTGGAGAGATTGACAGAGAGGAGTGGCAGACACAAAGCGATTGGTAAGGTGGAAGAGTCTGGTAGCAGCATTCATGATGGATTGAAGAGGTGATAGACTATGTAGAGGTAAACGAATGAGAAGGGACTTGCAGTAGTCGAGGAGAGAGATGACCAGGGAGTGAATTAAGAGCTTTGTTGTGTCATTGGTTAGAAAGGGGCGTATTTTGGAGATGTTGCGGAGGTTGAGACGGCAGGATTTGGACAGTGATTGGATGTGTTGCTTGAAGGAGAGTTCAGAGTCGAGGACTACACCTAGAACCTTGGCATGTGGGGATGGGATTATAGTTGTGCCAGCTATTTTGACTGAGGGAACAGGGGAAGGGGCATATGGGGGAGGAAAAATTATAAGTTTGGTTTTGGATAGATTTAGTTTGAGGAAGTGGTGTGACATCCAGACTGATATATCTGATAGTAAATTAGTGATACGTGAGGAGACAGAGGGAGTTAGCTGAGGGGTAGAGAAATAGATTTGGGTGTCGTCAGCGTAGAGGTGGTATTGGAAGCCATGGGAGGCTATCGGTTGACCCAGAGAGGCAGTGTAGATTGAACATTGGAGAGGTCCAAGAACAGAACCCTGGGGGACCCCAACAGAGAAAAGAAGAGAAAAGATGTGTCATATGTGTCATGAGCTCATACAAATGTTATTGGGAATAGTATTCCAGTGCAAGAACCTGTCTCTAATAAGAATTAAAGTGCTACACCGAACCACTTAAATTGTTGGGCCCCTAAAAGGGATAGCCATGTTAAGTCCTCTCAGCACCAACAAGATTGTAGTCCTTGGTTTACTAATCCCAATCCCCAACACCAGCAAGGGTATAAAGCACATCACATGGAAAGGGTGGGTAGGGAAGAGAAAAAAATGAGATGTGTGTATAATTAGTTGTGCTCATAAGTTTACATACCCTGGCAGAATTTATGATTTCTTGGACATTTTTCAGAGACTATGAATGATAACACAAAAACTTTTCTTTCACTCATGGTTGGTGCTTGGCTGAAGTCATTTATTATTAATCAACTGTGTTTACTCTTTTTAAATCATAATGACAACAGAAACTTCCCAAATGACCCTGATCAAAAGTTTACATACCCCAGTTTTTACCGTATATTGCCCCCTTTAACATCAATGACAGCTTGAAGTCATTTGTGGATGAGCCTCTTTACCTTCTTGCATTAACGGCACATTTTGAGATCTCCCCAGAGTGGCTCAATGATATTGAGGTCAGGAGACTGAGATGGCCACTCCAGAATCTTCACTTTACTTTACGATTTGGCCTTGTGTTGTGGATCATTTGTCATGTTGGAATGCCTAAGTACGTCCCATGCGCAGCTTCCTGGCTGATGAATGCAAATGTTCCTGTAGTATTTTTTTCATAATGTACTGCATTCAACTTGCCATCAATTTTGACCAAATTTCCTGTGTATAACATAAAATTAGATGTGCAACCAAAAAATGTGCAAACAAATATGTGCAAATTTAAATGTATCCTCAACATGTGTTAATTAATGAATATAAAAGGTTAAAAACGTACGTAGTGAATGACATTCAATATAACTCCATTGGGAGTAAGTCCTTCGGTAGGAAGGCAGATGGTTCTTTTCACCGTATACTCCCACAAGACAGCCAAGGAATAATGAAATGCCGGAGGGCCGCTTACCCGATCTTAAGGATCTCTATTACGTAAATCTTATGGGCACATACAGGAGGGATCACTCAGGCAGGGGCGGAAAAATTCACACATCCATCTGGATCCTCTCCTCCACCTGCAATATACTCGTGGAGTATATTATAAAAGGAAGAAAAAGGGCTTAATGGTGGTCCATATGATGGGCAACTGACATCTTAATAAGCGAAAGCAGACAATTCAAACAAAATACACGGCTGCGGCTCAGGCCAGCCAGCCGGTGCATGGTGACGTCAGATCCTATAGCTCCACCCAATGCGGCGTTTCTCCGTACTAGGCATTAACAGGCAAAGGCGGCTCAATTTCCTGTGCCTTTTGTAGCTCACACATTCCCTAAACATCAGCAATCCTCCTCCATACCTTTCATCATAGGCCTTGTTGACTCCTCTCCAAATGTAGCGTTTATGGTTGTGGCCAAAAAGCTAAATTTTGATCTCATCACTCCAAATGACTTTGTGCCAGAAGGTTTGAGGCTTGTCTCTGTGCTGTTTGGAGTATTGTAAGGGGGATACTTTGTGGCATTTGCGTAGAAATGGCTTTCTTCTGGCAACTCGACCATGCAGCCCATCTTTCTTCAAGTGCCTCCTTATTGTGCATCTTGAAACAGCCACACCACATGTTTTCAGAGAGTCCTGTATTTCACCTGAAGTTATTTGTGGGTTTTTCTTTGCATCCCGAACAATGGCTTCCCCAAAAGCACCCACCCCCCATGTTGAGGGCATGCGGCCTGCTACGGTTCAGGAGGGGAGGGGGGCACTCGCTCGTCCCTACCCCCTTTCCTGACCTGCTGGGCTGCCTGCTCGGATAAGGGTCTGGTATGGATTTTGGGGGGACCCCAACGCCGTTTTTTTCAGCGTGGGGGGTTCCCCTGAAAATCCATACAAGACTGAATGGCCTGGTATACTCTTGGAGGGGGAACCCATGCCGTTTTTTTTAAAAAGATTGTCGTGGAGTTCCTCTTCAAGATCATCAGAGCACAAGTCGCATGCTAAAGTTGGATCAGTCAAGACGGTGATCCAACTTTCATCCGACTTCAGTGATATTTAATGGGCTGAAGTAGGATCAAATTCGCATCAAAGTAGTGAAGGGAGCATTTTCAAAGTCAGACCGACTTGTGTCGGACCAGTTAAGACGGCTCCCATAAGGGGAAACATTGATTTTCACACGTCATGCGTCATGAGCTCCCAATGTCGGAGCGTTTGTCGTACCAGTGTGAACCCGCCTCACACACACACACACACACACACACACACACACACACACACACACACACACACACACTACAAGCAAACAGATCACAGGTGAGAAACAGTTGATTGATAATAAATGGCTTCAGCCAAACACTAACCATGAGTGAAAGAAATGTTTTTGTGTTATCATTCATATTCTCTGAAAAATGGCCAAGAAATCGTAAATTATGCCAGGGTATGTAAACTTATGAGCACAACTGTATATGATAAAAAAAGAAAAAGGGGGGGGGGGAACAAAATACAAAAAGAAAAGAGGAAAAACGCAGATCTGCATGTCACATAAGTATATTTATACATTCTTTACAAGTCAGACTTTGACCAATTGTTGCATGTGAGTCCGACATGTTTCAATTTCAAGAGAATCTTCATCAGGGAAAGAGTCTGTACATATAGATACATATATCAAAAAACATTTATAACACAAAATAGATGCTTAACATTGAACTGAGCGTGTGACAATGACTTATAGTGCCATTGCCAAATGACAAGGTACAAATAATCAGCCAAACATAAAGGGTGCAATGTCCATAGGCTGTCGGTGACCTCCCATAACAGACAGAGGAGCTCAAGCAGTGTCAGGAATTCCTTATTTACATACAAAAGGATATTTAACTAAATCAATATTTGTAAAATTACCAAAATGAATAATTTTAAATAATAAAAATACTGAGGGTCTTACCCAATTATCAAAACAAGGATGTATGTCATGTCAAGGAGGAATCCCTGGTGCTTCTTCTATCTGTCAATTATGGGGACACTGACGACCTATGGACATAGAACCTTTCATTTCTAGCTGATTATTTGAACCTTGTCAGATGGCATTGTATGTTATTGTCGCACGTCCAGTCGAGGTTAAGCACTTATTGTTATGTGTGAATATTTTGATATATGTATTTATTTTGCAAACCTATCACCTATCTTTCCCTGATGAAGATCCTCTTGAAATTGAAGCGTGTTGGGCTCGCATGTAACAATATACCAAAATATGACTGATTGTAAAGAATGTATTAAAATAATTATGTGACATGTGCATACCTCCCAACCTTTGGAGATGGAAACAAGGGACACCTAATAGCAAAAGTATGTAGGCATAGGACACATGGCCTGTCACGCCACCCTAAAAAAAGAGAATTATTCCAAAAATGATAAGTTAAACCCAGAAATGATTTTTTTTTTAATTTTTACCACTACTATTCCTTTTATATTGGCTTTTGAAATTTACAAATGCAGCAATTTAGAAAGTGGATGAAAGGTTTAGCACTGGGAAACACTTTTTGAAAGATAAAAAGTGCATTTTATATACAATTATATAGATCAGACCAAAATGAGTGACGAATGAGGAGGCAAGAGGGACAGAGGGACGTTGTTCCAAATCGGGGACAGTTGGGAGCTATGCGTGTGTCTAGGTGGTCCTACAGATTTTGCCATCCAACTGCCTTGGTTTTATACATTTTTTTTTTTTTTAATGGGATATTCAATAAAATGTTTTTTTTTTTTTTGTTTTTTTTTCTTTGGTGCCTAAAAAAAAAAAAAAGAAAAAAATCCCGCTTTTTCGTCTTCTTTTTTTTTTTTGGATGGTAATTTAATCTTACACAGAGTTCGGTCCATGTACAGCACATGAAAAGCACTGCACTCCCTGCGGACAAGCTTTTATGATTATTACAGGATGGATACAGAATATCTTATTGGGAACATCTAATGCGGCTGCACATTGTGATCCATCTATCTGGTGTTACCTGAATTTTCTCATCACTATAAGTCACCTGGACGGAGCTTTAATCCTACCCTCACCCCTGCATTTATGCTGCGGTATCTGATCACACAATGAGATTTGCTTCACGATGACTCCACATTCCCCCGTCTTTTCCAGGGGGTCACCTGATACCGGCGGGAACAGTAAAGCCAATTTCCAGTCATCAATGTGTCACTGTCACCTGACCACCCGGAGACATGGCGGTTGGAAGGGTTAAGATTCCCCATAACCGAGTGTTGCTCAAAAGCTCCCTGGAAACAGGAGAGCAACCAAAGGGCTGAACAATGGAGCTCTCAGTTCCTTCATCTGAAGCGGAGGTTATTTTTGGAAAGTGGCTCTGCGGAGTTTAGGAACTTTTATCTCGGCACAGAGGGAAAGGCACATTTTTTCACCACGAGATCAGAGACCGGTCACACACATGAATTGGATCACATGGCTGTAGAGAAATGTGTCATGGCATCCAGCTGTTCTAGCTAATGAGCAGTGATCAGAATTCAGCATCCTGTGAGGGTACCAGCGCAATCTTTAATATTGGGAGATTATGGGTAGGATAGCCATGGGAGCGAGCCCTCATGAATTTAGAAGAGGAAGGGGATGAGGAAAGTAAGAATTGAAAATCCTGCAGTATTTGAAATGAGACGAATCCAGCTAGTTTGACCCCCTTCAAGATGCCGCCCTATGCAGCTGCATAGCTGACCCATAGTCAAGCCCTGCTTTGCCTACAGTATATTACGTACCCCTCAATCACTCGTGTGTGTGGACAGGTAGCATCTGGGGCCCCTTTAATTTAAAAAAGGCTTTGAGATTCTGATAAACCTCCTGCCTACAGACCTTCACAAGCAACAGGCCAGGGTGGTAGAGAAAAGGCCCTTCAACATGGGGACAAGGTATTTTGCCATTGGGGTTCCCCCTTAGCAAGATACCCTTCCCATGTTGAGGGCATATGGTTCCACCTCTCATCTGGCTGCCTGCCAGGCTTCATGGTCAGAGAAGGCTTTGTCCACAAGGGGTGATTACATCCATGCCCCATGCAGGATCATGTATTACTGCCGGGGGGGGATGCATAGATTTTGTGTGCATCCCCATGCTGGGAGTTCCATTATTGATTGGGATGCATCAGCGGGGGGTGGGAGTTATTCACACCAGACCTGGAGGGTTAAAATGGTGGGGTGGGGCATCCCACCCCACCATTTTTGTGTGGGTGAATGTGGTCCCCCATTAATATCATCTGTATTATCTAGGATAAGAGTCCAGAGTATAGATAAAGGGAATCCCTGGCCAATTATATACAGAAGGAAGTGGGCACTGAAGAACTTTGGCACCCAAGCTTTCATTAAGTTTGGGATCTTGTTCTGAGGCTGAACCCAAACAGTCAACTCATCGCTCACTAATGTCTAACCCCTGTCATCATAAAGAATAGAAGTGGTGCTCATCCTGCAGATTCTCCAGACACACAATGGCGCAGTGTTCAGCGTTGCCCAGTGATGGTTGTGTACAAATTAGTTTTCTTTCCAGGAAGTTTCTGGAGATCTGAGTCTTGTTACAGCTCATATTTCAGCTGACATTTGTTTAGCGGTTTGGGGATTTGTTCACTATATAAGCTGTTTGCATCTTTGTCCTCATTTCTGTATTAGTTTACATTTTGATGGTTGTGTGCGCTTGAATGACATCTGCACTGATGTCTGTGTGCGCTCAGGTGACATCTGCATTGATACCTACAGTGCCATGCAAAAGTATTCACCTCCCTTGGTATTTTTCGTGTTTTGTTGCCTCGCAACCTGGAATTAACATGGATTGTTTGAGGATTTGCATCATTTAATTTACAGAACATGCCCACAACTTTGAAGATGTTTTTTTTTTTTTTTTTCTATTGTAAAGCAAACAACAAATAGGATAAAATAACAGAAAAAGTCAATGTGCATAACTATTCACCCCCCTAAAGTCAATACTTTTGTAGAGCCACGTTTTGCAGCTATCACAGCTCCAAGTCGCTTTGGATAAGTCTCTATGAGCTTGCCACATCTTACCACTGGGATTTTTGCCCATTCTTCCTTGCAAAACTGCACCAGCTCCTTCAAATTGGATGGTTTGCGCGTGTGAACAGCAATCTTTAAGTCTGACCACAGAGTTTCTATTGGATTGAGGTCTGGGCTTTGACTAGGCCATTCCAACACATTTACATGTTTCCCCTTAAACCACTCAAGTGTTTCTTTAGCAGTGTGTTTGGGGTCATTGTCCTGCTGGAAGGTGAACCTCCGTCCTAGCCTCAAATCACACAGAGAGTGGTACAGGTTTTTTTCAAGAATATCCCTGTATTTAGCACCCTCATCTCTGACCAATTTCCAAGTCCTGACTGCTGAAAAACATCCCCACAGCATGATGCTGCCACCACCATGGTGTTC
The DNA here is from genome assembly GCA_037952925.1 of Lithobates clamitans. Classification (NCBI taxonomy): domain Eukaryota; kingdom Metazoa; phylum Chordata; class Amphibia; order Anura; family Ranidae; genus Lithobates; species Lithobates clamitans. The sequence continues at coordinate 429,096 of JBBGZY010000890.1, forward strand.
TTTGGGTGATGTTATGTGTTGGGTTTGCACCAGACATATAGCATTTTCTTTAATGGCCAAAAGTTAAATTTTAGTCTCATCAGACCAGAGCACCTTCCTCCATACAATTTGGGAGTCTCCTACATGCCTTTTCGCAAACTCAAAACGTGCCATTTTTGTTTTTTGCTGAAAGTAATGGCTTTCTTCTGGCCACTCTGCCATAAAGCCCAACTCTATGGAGCGTACGGCTTATTGTCGTCCTATGTACAGATACTCCAGGCTCTGCTGTGGAACTCTGCAGCTCCTTCAGGGTTAACTTAGGTCTCTATGCTGCCTCTCTGATTAATGCCCTCCTTGCCCGGTCCATGAGTTTTGGTGTGCGGCCGTCTCTTGGCAGGTTTGCTGTTGTGCCATGTTCTTTCCATTTGGTTACGATAGATTTTATGGTGCTCCTAGGGATCATCAACGATTTTTTTTTATTTTTTTATAACCTAACCCTGACTTGTACTTCTCAACAACATTGTCCCTTACTTGTTTGGAGAGTTCCTTGGTCTTCTTGGCAGTGTTTGGTTAGTGGTGCCTCTTGCTTAGGTGTTGCAGCCTCTGGGGCCTTTCAAAAAGGTGTGTATATGTAATGACAGGTCATGTGACACTTAGATTGCACACAGGTGGACATCATTTCACTTAATTATGTAACTTCTAAAGGTAATTGGTTGCACCAGAGCTTTTTATGGGCTTCATAACAAAGGGGGTGAATACATACGCCCATGCCAATTATCAGTTGTTTATTTCTAAAAAACAGTTTTATGTATATATTTTTCAAATTTTACTTCACCAACTTAGACTATTGTGTTCTGATCCATCACATATAATTCAGATTTAAAAAAACATTGAGCTAAAGGCTGCAATGTAACAAAATACCGTATATACGCGAGTATAAGTCGAATTTTTCAGCACATTTTTTTGTGCTGAAAGTGCCCCCCTCGACTTATACTCGAGTCAAGCACTTTTCTGCAGCAAAAAATTTCATTTTCCGAACCGATTTTGGGGCCCCGTATCTCAGGGCCACTTTGTGCTAGAAACCCCAAATTTGGTGTGCAAACCCAGTGGACATAGTACCACAACATATCCAAAGCTGAAGTTCCTAGCACTAAGTGGCTCCGAGATACGGGGCCCCAAAATCGGTTCGGAAAATGTCATTCTCTGCTGCAGAAAAGTGCTTGACATTTTCTGAACCGATTTTGGGGCCCCATTTCTCAGGTCCACTTGGTGCTAGGAACCTCAAATTTGGTGTGCTAACCCAGTGGAACTGTTACCATAACATATCCAAAGCTGGGGTTCCTAGCACCAAGTGGCCCTGAGATACAGGGCCCCAAAACTGGTTCAGAAAATGTCATTCTCTGCTGCAGAAAAGTGCTTGACATTTTCTGAACTGATTTTTGGGGCCCTGTATCTCGGGGCCACTTGGTGCTAGAAACCCCAGCATTGGGAATTTTATGGTGCTATTTGCACTGGGTTTGCACACCAAATTTGGGGTTCTTAGCACTAAGTGGCCCCGAGATACGGGGCCCCAAATTCGGTCAACTGTGTCTATCTGCAGCAATGTCATTTCGGGACCCTTTGGGTTCAGAAACCCCAAATTTTGGCTGCAGCTAGGGGGCATCTAGGAACCCTTAACTACCGAGTTTGAAGTTCAGGGGACCTATGGCTGCAAATGGGCACAGTGAGGCATGCAGATGGGCACAGTGATGCTGCAAATGGGCATTGTTGACCCTCTTTTCCACTTACAGTAGCTGTGCATTTCTCACCCTCGTCTTATACTCGGGTCAATAAGTTTTTCCCATTTTTTTTGTGGTAAATTAGGGCCTCGACTTATACTCGGAACGACTTATACTCGAGTATATACGGTAGGTAAAAAGCCAAGGGGGGTGAATACTTTTGCAAGGCACTGTATATGTGCTGAGGTGAGATCTGCACTGATAACTGTGTGTGTTCAGGTGACATCTGCATTGATACCTATATGTGCTCAGGTGAGATTGGCACTGATACCGATGTCCCCTCAAAGACCTCCTTCAGCTGTCCCCTAGGAAGCATCCTTCAGCCTAAAATGTCCGCTCCCACAGCTCAGGGGACTGCCTGGTATTTTTACACGAGTACATGACTCAGTATGAGTATATCTCATTTTTTTTGCACCCATTGCTATGAGGAGTTCTTTATGTTATATTTTTAGTTTGCTTTGATCTTTCTCTTTTGTGAAGGCGGTTTAACCTTTAACAGATACGTTTTGCACTTAACTGTGGATTCCTGCTACATCATAAAACCAGATGACGGGTCACACACATCGGCGATATTCTCACATCATTTGTACAGATTCTCAGTTTGTTTGTTCTGGGTGGATCTGGATTATCCGGTGTTTACCCTCCTTGCCTTTTGTACACACACCCCTTCTTTTGAATCCTACGCTGTATGCATCCACTGCCCCCCCCCCCTTCCTTCCCAAACCGATACAACTCCCCCCCCCTTCCTTCCCAAACTGATACAACTCCCCCCCTTTCCTTCCCAAACCGATACAACCCCCCCCCCTTTTCCTTCCCAAACCGATACAACTCCCCCCCCCCCCCTTTTCCTTCCCAAACCGATACAACTCCCCCCCCCCCCCTTTCCTTCCCAAACCGATACAACTCCCCCCCCCTTTCCTTCCTAAACTGATACAACTCCCCCCCCCCCTTTCCTTCCCAAACCGATACAACTCCCCCCCCCCCCTTCTTTCCTTCCCAAACCGATACAACTCCCCCCCCCTTTCCTTCCCAAACCGATACAACTCCCCCCCCCTCCTTTCCTTCCCAAACCGATACAATTCCCCCCCCCCCCTCCTTTCCTTCCCAAACCGATACAACTCCCCCCCCCCCCCCCCCTCCTTTCCTTCCCAAACCGATACAACTCCCCCCCCCCCCCCCTTTCCTTCCCAAACCGATACAACTCCCCCCCCCTTCTTTCCTTCCCAAACCGATACAACTCCCCCCCCCCTTCCTTCCCAAACCGATACAACCCCCCCCTCTTTTCCTGCCCAAACCGATACAACTCCCCCCCCTTTCCTTCCCAAACCGAATACAACTGAACTTCACAAGTGGCTAACAAAACAGCTCCTATACATTACAGTATATATACACATTTTATAATATTATCTTTTATTATATTATCTTTTATTATATTATATATTAATGATAATATGTATTATTAAAAAAAAAGACAGATATAAGTACCTATGTGGTGGCGCTGCTAAATATATAAACATGAATACATAAATTAATATATACAATCAAACTTCATAAGGGTGCAAACGCCACTGTGCAAAAAAACTAAAAAAATATGCAGGGTGATGAAAAATATGATACGAGAAGTCCACAATATAAGTGCAGATGCCACTGTGTAAAATATTAGAAAAAAATATATATAAATATAAAGTGATGAAAAGAGTCCACAACAATAGAAGAGACTCTTCTAACTGATAAAGTCTCTGATGGTGAACCATATCATGTGACTCCACTACATGACTTGTGCCCCCTTCACTGAGTGCAATGCATGCTCACCTACAACATGGCCCCCTAGGGGGGTCGTAAGGGTTTATATGCATATAATCTGGCTCTTTAGGACACTGTGGGATTCTGCTTTAAGAATGGCTCCACATAAATCACCAGCAACTCCAAGATGACATGGAAAAGACAAAAAAACACTTCCAATAGTACAGTACCTAGGTGGAAGTCTGAACAAACCTCACCAACCCAACTTCATACAAGGCACTCACATTTATTGATTGAAAACCAAGCATACTGTATGATAACATCCAGCATGTCTCACGTATTGAGCTGATAGTCCCACCGCCAGGCTTTACCTTTGAGGTGGAGCTTTGTGGTGGAACTATCAGCTCAATACGTGAGACTTGCTGGATGTTATCATAAACACAGGTTCACATTAAATTTATTATCACAGGTGCGTTAGAACAATGACTCTGGGTCCAGATAAGGATCCAGAGTAGGTACTCCACCCTCTTCCTACACTTCTGCCTGAGGTTTCAATTGGAGACTTAATGATAGGAGACCACAACTGTCATACTAGCTTGTTGGGTAACCCATAGTTCTTTGGAATCCTTTATGTGCTAATTTGTAAAACAACAGAGATAGAACACTGGTTTAACAAAAGTATAAACTTTTATACTTGTATAATATCTCTAATATTCACATATTTCCTGTAATAATAATCCTGTATTTTATGTAATAATATATCTAATCTTGTATTTCCCATAATAATCCCGGGTTTTCCTTCATAATCCTGTATTTCCTGTAAGAATAATCCTGTGTTTTTCATATTAATACTAGCCATATTTTCCTTGATAATCCCGTATTTCCCCTTAATAATAATAATTTCATGTTTTCTGTAACATTATTATTATTATTATATTTCCTATAAAAAAAATTTTACCTGTATTTCCTTTAATAATCTTGTATTTCCTGTAATAATAACCCTGTATTTCCTATAATCTTGTATTTCCAGTAAAAATATTCCTGTATTTCCTTTTAATATAATCTTGTATTTCCTGTAATATTTCTGTATGTCCATGATAATACTATTTCTGTGTTTTTCTGTAATAATAATCTTATTTCTTGTAATAATAATAATCCTGTATTTCCTGCAGTAGTAATCCTGTGTTTTTCATAATCCCTATTTCCCTTGATAATCCTGTATTTCTCCTTAATAATAATCTCACGTTTCCTGTAATAATAATGTATTTCCTGTAAAAATATCCCTGTATTTCCTATAATAATCTTGCATTTCCTGTAATATTCTTGTATTTCCTATAGTATAATAATCTTGTATTTCCTGTAATAATATTTCTGTATGTCTGTTATAATACTATTTCTGTGCTTTCTGTAATAATCTTATTTCTTGTACTAATAACCCTGTATTCCTGTAATAATAATTTTCTGTTATCTGTATAAATAATCATGTATTTCCAGTAGTAGTAATCCAGTATTTCCTGTAATATTCTTGTGTTTCCTGTAAAGGCTTACCTATATTTCCTTTAATAATATTCCTGTATGTCCTGTAATAATAGTCGTGTATTACCTGGAATTATTTTTCTGTATTTGGTGTGTGTGATGGATTCTTTTTTTTTTTTTTTCCTCATTTAAATTGTTTTTCTTGGTGTCGCGACCATCTTATTCTGGCTCCTGATACTTGTACAAATGTGAAAATGTATTTTGTTTTTCAGACGACGGATATGTTGGTGGATGAATCCAGTTTCACAGGTGAGACGGAGCCATGCAGTAAGATCCATGGGTCGGTGGATGAAGCCAGTGGATTGGCAACACTGAGCAACATCGTATTCATGGGGACACTCGTTCGATACGGCAAAGGAAAGGTAATTGTGGATTTTAAACTATACTATAAAACTAAGGTTCTATAATTACATGTTCAGCTCTATGTGTATCTATGGAAGCTCTACCCCTAACAATCGGCCCATTTTATATGAAGAGCTCAGACCTCACACAGCCCTCGGCTATAGGAGTAACTGAATTGCAAGGTGGAAGTCAATGCACTGCCCTTCCAGCATAGAAATGGATACATTTTTCCCAGAAAATCTATTTAATCGAAGGGAGAGGTTCACTTAAACTGTGAGTCAGTCCACCCAGAACTGATATTTCTGTTTTTGTGGGAAGCTGCAGAATGACAACTCCAAGGAGGACAGAGCTGGGAATTATAGCAGGGAGTTCTTATTGTTGGTGTTTCCTGTACATACAAGAAGCCCTCAGGGACTTGCTGCCCACTTATAGCTGAACCATGCCAGGTTCTGTACTTTCCATCTCTCCTGATATTCTTCTTTCCTCCGGCAGGGTCTGGTCACCAGTGTCGGAGAAAAGTCACAGTTTGGTGAAGTTTTCAAGATGATGCAAGCGGAAGAGGTCTGTATATATCTGATGTATAATAAAAATGTGTATAGTACTTTGTATGGTATTCGGGTCTTTGTATGCTATTAAGCCCCTTCAGGTTTAGTATGGATTTTAACCACTTCAATACTGGGAACTTTCACCCCCTTCCTGCCCAGGCCATTTGTCACATTTTAAATGACAATTGCACGGTCATGCAACAGTGTACCCAAATTAATTTTTAAAAATTTTCTTATTTTGGTGGTATTTAATCACCACTGCTAAAAAAAAATGAAAAAATACAAAAAAATTCTGTCAGAAAATCTTGTAAATAAGTAATTTTTCTCCTTCACTGATGTGTGCTGATAGGCTGCACTGATAGGCACTGATGAAGAGGCACTAATATGCAGCACTGTTGGGCACTGATATGCAGCACTGATGAGCACTGTAGGGGGCACTGATGGGCAGCACTGATGGCCACTGCTGGAGCTGCATTGTAATCAGGGCACTGGTGATCAGTGCCCTGATTACCTTTTCACATCTTCCCTGTGAGGAGATGCCGCTGATCGGTACTCCTCACCTTACACTCTGCCAGTGTGAGGCGAGGAGAGCCGATTTAAAGACACATCCTTGATTGGACACAGCCGATCACATGAGCATTCGTGAATGAGTAAGGGTACCCCCTACTCATCTACATGGGAAGGGAGATTTGAATCTGGGGGGCCCGCATGTCCCAGGAACATATGAAGTCGACCCTGAACGAGAGTTGGGCGGTCGGCAAGTAGTTGAATGACCTTAGGCCAAAAAAAATTCATGGGGTCCCCCCAAAATCCATGCCAGGTCCATCTCCTTTGAATTGAAAGGACATCCACACGCTAAAAAAAAAAGAAACAGCTTAGTGCCTCCCCCAAAATCTATAGCAGACCCTTATCTGAGCACACAGCCTGGCAGTCCCCATGTTGGTGAGCACAAGGTCCTCTTTCCCACAACCCTGCCCCGGTGGTTGTGGGGGTGCAGGGGGTGCCTTATCGGAATCTGGAAGCCCTCTTTAATAAGTCCACTGGGTAATCCCTGCACCTTAGTTTACTTAGCGACGGGGAAGGGGGAAGCGGCGCTATCATTCGGCAGGAGGCAAGGAAAGTAGCGGTCGTGTTTAAAGGCGGTGCGTTTGTTTGATTTTTATTTATTTTTTTATGCAGGTTGGTGGGCGACACTCATGATAATTGACGTTGACCTACATTGCTGGATGATGTGATAGATGTGCGCCTCGGCACTTTTTTTATTCAACAAAAAATGTGACAAAAACTGTGTTGTGTTTTTTATTTAAGTTTGGCGTTTTTTTTTTTTTTCGTGAATGAGTAAGGGTACCCCCCTACTCATCTACATGGGAAGGGAGGTTTAAATCTGGGAGGGGCCCGCTTGTTAAAGGGGGCCTCCAGATTCCAATAAGCCACCCCTTGCACAACTACTGGGTCAGGGTTGTGGGGACAAGGTGCTTTGACAGTGGGGTCTCCTTAAAATCTATATCAGACCGAAGGGCCTGGTATGGATTGGGAGAAGGAGAACCTCATGCCGTTTTTAATACAGGCTTTTTTGCTTACCTTCTGTTGTTAACGAGTAATCCCCCGCTGACAGCAAGGATGACTCATGGTTGTTAGGACGCCAGTGGGTGCTGGCTCCTTAACAACCAATGACTCATCCCTACTGCTGACAGCAGTAATGAGTCACAGTAGTAAACGCTTAAAAATGCACTGCAGCTGCACTACAAAATCGGACTGGAAATCGGATCAAAATCGCATTGCATTAGTGTTAACCCGGCCATTGATTTATACATAATAAAGACATACAATGTATATACACCATTGAATAGATACACCATATGACCTTCGTTCTAATGTACGGATGGATCCTTTATCATGTACACTGAGGAAAGATACAATTATTTCTTCTAATCGGATTCTTCTATTGAATTGAATATGGAGTCCTGTATAATAATAATGGCATAGCAGTCAGGAAACTCACTCCTAAAACCACAGTTTTTTGGGGTGCACCGGTACTCCTTTCTCAGAGAGAACATTAAAGGAATATATCATATGATGTGTATATACTTTGTATATCTTTATTATATTTACCTGTTCCGCTGTGATTTATAACCTAGGGGTGCTTGTTCTCTTTTGGGAATGCCCCCTATTGAATAGCACCCCCTCATTGTACATATGTTCCTATTATGGTGTGTGAGGGACAGTTAATTATTTCCGTACTGAGAGGACGGCGAGTACAAGGAGCGGAGTCCATCTAAAATCTTTATCTTGTTTTTAATAACTTCCTCTTCAAGTGAAATAATTATGGCAGTGAATAAGCAGAGAATCTGTCACCTGTCCCTTTGTATACATCCACCAATCCGCACAGACTGCCGACCTGTTAGTCACTCTGTTCTGCTTTGATGGTGGGCTCCCACTATAGTAGCCATTGGTGTGACCATGTGATCTCCCAATGAATTCCTCAGGTTTCCTCTTCCATTTCAGACCCCAAAGACCCCTCTACAGAAGAGTATGGACAAGCTGGGGAAGCAACTCTCTCTTTTCTCCTTTGGGATTATAGGTGAGAAACCGATCACATGACCTTGATCTTCATACAGTCTCTCTGTGCTGTGTGTGGCTCCCCAGACAAGTCTCTGGGGGGCACTAGCGATGGAGTAGAATTCCCTGATCTCGAGGTCACCCTTAATGTTTGCAGTGTGATTGTTGGCTAATAATAAATATCCAAATGAGAAAGAAGATCAAATGTTAAGACAAGCAGTAGCTAATTCGTTTTAGGGGTGCAAAGTATCAACCTTCATCAGGGTGTGGGCGGGGCCACTCGCTCTTGATGTGGGGGTACCTTTTGCATGTGAGCGCACTCATCCGTGCTCAGGACTGTGTTCATGTGAGAATCAAAAAGCAAAAAAGTCATGCTTCTCATGTGAGAATCAATCATTATTGTGGTGCCCCAGCTTAGAGAAGTGCTATACATTGTGTGTAGTAATAAATGTAGAGTTCCTCTGTGGAGCATCTTGTCCCGTGTCACTTCACAGCTTAACTTGATGTATGTTGTATTTAGGAGGTACATTGCTGAGCTTTTGCCCACTCCACTCTCTTATTTAACTCCTTCCACTCTTCCGTACCATTCGGCCAACCTATGGGTTGCATAATACGGGTTTGGTCCTGATACCTTCAGGGTACCGACCGCTGGGGAAAGAGCCAGATCACGAGCCCCTCGCTACCGGCAGACCCTTCACCGTGCCGGGTAGCATACTTCATGACCGGCTGCAATATACCTTGCACTAGTTCTGATTACCCATAGCGACTGCATTCCTCCTCCGGGTAAAGCTGTAGTACACTTGTAGTGGCTTTGTTTCATACCCCACATGTACTCTACTGACCCTGTTCCTTCATACACCAGAAACCACCATGCACCCTTTTAAATGACTTTGACCAGGCATGGAACAGTTGATACAACTTTACTTACGTTTGGCAAAGTTCAAAAAACACATTCCAGTGCAACATAACCTTGTCTGTCTAAGCAGAGCTGTCCAGGCGTACCTCAACAAGTCCAATTTTGGCATTCCCCAAGGCTTGGCTGTTCTTCTGATGGACTGCTGGGAGCGGCGGTCCCCCTTTGTGTTTTCATGTCACGGCATCTCCGAGAGCAGGCTTTCCCCCTATATTTATATCACTAGGTGGATAGGCAGGGCCCAAAAAGCCCAGGAACTGAGGTGCAAAACGTTAGCCCCTTCCCCAGCCTGGGCCAGCCAACTACCTAACTAACATACTGAAGACAACCTGCCTACAAAGGCATTGGAATTTTATGGCAGAATTTCTATGTGGACTATAGTACATTCTCCTAGTGGAGGATCTCCATAAGAAGACAAGCATAAACAAAGGAACAATGGCACTGTACTTAACCTACTGATCACCTTCTAGGAATGTGCACTATAGTCCATATAGGATTTCTGCTATAAAAGCCAAAGCACTGATGAAGGGGGGTACTTCGGCCCCCGAAACACGCTGGATGCTGCTTGTCTTAACATTTGATGTGATTGTCTGGCACTATCCTTTTTTTTCTCATTTTAGACATATCTTCCTATTAACATGCTGAAGAAAAATATACATGTCTATTACTTTGTGGCTGTTCAGAGCAGATCTGGGCAGTCCCTTGTCTTCTTGTCTTCTCTGGTTTAATGTGTCTAAAATTTTATATAAAGTCGGAACCTTTTTTTGGAGTTTTGAAGTTTATAATTGATACCTGTTGTTGTAAGTTATCCTTTAAAACCAAGTGTAAGCACCTGAAATCAGGATGCCACATACCAGCTGAAATATGAAATCCGGCTTGAAGGGGAGGGGGATTACCTGCTCTATCGCTAATCAGTGGGGGTGAGACACTTGGGCTGCATTACAGGAAGGAAAATCTCAGGATTAAGCCACCTATGTGCAGATGTTCAAGAATAGTCAGAAAGCAGGTCAATGCGTTAAGTCTGTGAGATTGCTGGTTGTAATTTGTGTTGTCACCTTCTTGTTTCCTAGGCAGCAGTATATCACAGTGGGGGGAATGTTCTACTTTTACATATGTACCAACTTAAAAAAAAAAAATCCTATATAGAGGTCGCAGCTGTGCTTTTAATTGGTTGTCTGGAATTGCCCTTTAATCGGCTGTATCCAGCATCAGGGTGTCCTCTTAGCACTGTAACCATTTCTCTTTTTCAGGATTGATCATGCTGATTGGTTGGCTGCAGGGAAAGCCTCTCCTTAGTATGTTCACCATTGGTGTCAGGTAAGTTGTTCCCAGCAGGATCTGAGTACTTGATGTACATTGCTGCCTGTCACATGACTTACCCCGCTGCCCTTTAGGTCACATGACACACCCCAAAGCCTCTGTTACACAGCCGGGCGCCCCTGGGATGGGGAACAAGGCGTTCCCAGCAATTGTGTTACTGAACTCCGACATACATACTTGTCGAAACAATACATAAAAGGCAATTGCATGACAACAAAGTGACAAGCTGAATAATTTTAGTGAAAGAAATGCCAGAGATGAATGGATCTGTCACTCTGGAAATATATTTTTCGTCATTCAGTTGTGTAACTATTAATGTCTCATTTCAGAGCTATTTCATTTGTGGAGAGACAGCTGGCCTCTTGGCGGGTGTCTGGCTGAATGGGCCTCTTTTAGAGGCTGGGTCTCACCATTCATTACCGGCCCGTCATATCTTATTTGATGTAGGGGGAGACTACTGTGGTGTCCGGTTAGAGAGACTAATATGTTGTCTATGTAAGGGGGCTATTATGATGTCCGTGTAGGGGGGCTACTATGGGGTCTGTGTAGGGGGGCCACCCTGGCATCCATGTAGGTGGACCGCTATGGTGTCCAGGTAAGGAGATTACTGTGGTATCTGTGTAGGAAGGCTACTATGGTGTCCATGTAGGGGGGCTACTATGGTGTCCATGTAGGGGGGCTACTATGGTGTTCATGTAGGTGGACTGCTATGGTGTCCAGGTAAGGAGATTACTGTGGTGTCTGTGTAGGGGGGCTACTATGGTGTCCGTGTAGGGGGGCTACTATGGTGTTTGTGAGGGGGGCTACCAAGATATCCATGTAGGTGGACTACTATGATGTCCAGGTAAGGAAATTACTGTGGCAGATGTGTAGGGGGGCTACTGTGATGTCCATGTAGAGGGGCTACTATGGTGCCCATGTAGGGGGGCTACTGGGGCATCCATGTAGGTGGACTATTAGGGTGTCCAGGTGAGAGGTTTACTGTGGCATTTGTATAGGAGGGCTACTATGGTATCCATGGAGGGGGGCTACTATTGTGTCCACCTGTATAGATGCCCCAGTAGCCCCCCTACACAGACTACTATAGTGTCCATGTAGGGAGATTACTGTGGCATCTGTGTAGGAGGGGTACTATGATGTCCATGTAGGACCTCTTCATCAGTCTGCCTTTTGTAACAGCTTTCATCCTTCCTACCAAAGCAAATTTATCCCTGTCTGTACTCTAAATGTGTTAATTAACTACCATCAGGCTGTGTAGGAGGCAGACCAAGGTTAAGGGTGTTTACCATACTCCTCTAACGCCCAGTGCACCACTGAAGCCATAGTAATTCCAGTTCTTCCTGGGCATGGAGGGACGTAAACCTATCTCTGCCCTCCCATATTTCAGCACTTGGTGCCTGTGAATCAGAAGACATAGTAGGGTCACATAAGGATTGTCCTTGGGGTTTTCTTGCACTGGTTGGTTATTGTTTTTTTGTTCTCTCCTTGTAGTTTGGCAGTGGCTGCCATTCCTGAAGGTCTGCCCATTGTTGTCACCGTAACGCTGGCACTTGGTGTGATGAGGATGGCCAAAAAGAGAGTCATTGTGAAGAAGCTGCCGATTGTGGAGACTCTAGGTAATCTATAAGACCCGTCAGAGCCAGAACTGGATCATCCACAAGAAACGTAGGCAAGAGCCTAGTGCCCAGTGGATGTCCAGAGGGCCCAACTACTGTATACCCTTCATGGATATAAAGCAGAAATAATTCTTTGAGTTTGTGTAGATATCTGAGAATAAGTTTCTAGAAATACCAGCAAACCTTTTCCTGTTACTGCTGATGAGGATAGAATACCTCTGGGGCACACACCGTTTTTGTCAGCAAACTGACTGATTGGTGCGCACACCTGACAGTTTCTGCTCTGATTGATTCAATGTATATTTCAAACACATCACACACATCTATCTTCTTTCAGGTTGCTGTAATGTCATCTGCTCAGATAAGACTGGAACACTGACCGCCAACGAGATGACTGCCACCAAACTAGTCACATCCGATGGCTTACACGCAGAGGTGAGCTGTCTTTTTTTTCTTCTTCAGGTCCATATTTGCCCCCAACTCGCAGCCAGAGGCTCGTCCAGATTGTGTTCTGGTTGGTGTGTAGTTGGCATTCCTGTTTTCTTTCACAGCACTATGGAACATGAACTATAAGACCAGAGTATGTGAACCCCCCTCCCAATAATTGAGTTCAGGTGTTTCAAGTAAAGGGTCCTGGTGATACTACATAATAAAAGACATTTTAGACAATTGTGCTCTTCCAACCTAGTGGTAACCATGTGGAGAAGACCCTTTTTTTGTTCCAGCATGACTGTGTCCCTGTGTACAATGCCAGCTCCATAGAGACATAGTTTGGCCAGTCTTGTGAGGAGGAACTAGAGTATCCTGCACAAAGCCGAAAACTCAACCCTACTTAACACCTTTGCGATGGAAGACCGATTGTGAGTCCGGTCCTCTCATGCAATATCTTGACCTCACAAATGGACACTAATTCTCACATACAATATTTAAAATCTTGTGGAAAGTCTTCCAAGCTTTGTGGAAGATGTTGTAGCCACAAAGGGGGGGGGGGGGGTGTAACTCCATATTAATGGGCAATCAGTGGGTGGGAATTTCATACTAATGGCCATTGTGGGGGTGGGGCCATTGTTTCAACTCTATATGCATGGCCAAGGGGGAGCCAACTCCATATATATGATCATGTGGGCCCACCTCCAAATGAATGGCCATGGGGGAGCCAATTCTTTATAAATGGCCATGGGGGAGCCAATTCTTTATAAATGGCCATGGGGGAGCCAATTCTTTATAAATGGCCATGGGGGAGCCAACTCTTTATAAATGGCCATGGAGGAGCCAACTCTTTATAAATGGCCATGGAGGAGACAACTCTTTATAAATGGCCATGGGGGGCCAACTCTTTATAAATGGCCATGGAGGAGCCAACTCTTTATAAATGGCCATGGAGGAGCCAACTCTTTATAAATGGCCATGGAGGAGCCAACTCTTTATAAATGGCCATGGAGGAGCCAACTCTTTATAAATGGCCATGTGGGCGCCAACTCTTTATAAATGGCCAAGGGGGAGCCAACTCTTTATAAATGGCCAAGGGGGAGCCAACTCTTTATAAATGGCCATGGAGGAGCCAACTCTTTATAAATGGCCATGGAGGAGCCAACTCTTTATAAATGGCCATGTGGGCGCCAACTCTTTATAAATGGCCAAGGGGGAGCCAACTCTTTATAAATGGCCAAGGGGGAGCCAACTCTTTATAAATGGCCAAGGGGGAGCCAACTCTTTATAAATGGCCATGGAGGGAGGGGGGGAAACTGTTTATAAATGGCCATGGGGGGGGGGGGGCGGGGCAACTCCATATAAATGGCCATGGGAAGGGGGTGGGGTCAACTCCATATTAATGACCATGATTGTGGAATAGAATGTCCAACAAGCTCATATACTGTATATGTAATGGTCAAGTGTCCACACACTTTTAGCTAAGTCACGTAGGAATAGATGGGGGGGGGGGGGCGAGTTCTCTCCAATGATTAGAGGACATTATGATAATTATGAGCTCCTTATCGTTAATCTTAGTCGGCTTCATCATTTTCATTTTACTTTTCTGTGCAATAGACATTTTTTTCTTCATGATAAATTTATGGTAAATTTATTGGGGGAAATATACAAGGTGCAGCTGGCTTCCTCTTTGGTCATCTCATAGAACAGAATGCTAGCTGTATCCTGGAAGCCTCCTTTAGTCTACAATGGTTGATGGCTTGGACTCATTTATGGCTGAGAGGTTTGCACTGTATTTGTAGATTTTCCATGTACCATGGCTCATCTTTCATTGGTGGTCGAATCTCTTCTCTTCTCTTGTCTGTTCAGGTCACTGGCATTGGTTATGACGAAAAAGGAACTGTGAACTTGCTGCCTAACAATGAAGAGTTGCGGGACTTCTCCAACATATCCGTAGGAAAATTAGTAGAGGTAAGGCCTAATCTGTGCAACACGTAGTATCTTCGCACCATGAAATGTCCAAATATACCACAGTTTGGGTAATAATTACATAATATTAAGATAAGCAAGTTGATACCCGTTTGGTGTGAAAAGCAATAAAGTGTATGTATATTGAGATTTCGCCCCTGAGGCTAGCAGTTTGATGTGGGAGGAGCTAAAGAGCCTTTTATGCAATTGGAGGATTTCAATGCTGGTTTTCTGTGGTGTTTCCCCTGGTGATGTTGACTGTATTGCCTGCATCAGACAAATTCTGTATTACAAGGTATTTATTGTCTTATTCTCAATAACAGGCTGGATGTGTCGCCAACAACGCCATCATTCGCAATGGCACCTTGATGGGACAGCCAACAGAGGGCGCCCTGCTCGTCCTGGCAATGAAGGTACTTGTACAATAGCTGTCTTTATCCTATTATACTGTAGCCGCTGTCCCCCCGCTCTTGTAATTGGCCTACTGCCTTTCCCATAAGTCTGTGCAGACATCCAAAGTTAAACTGGCTGGTGCATAGAGTGTAAGTGACATCCCTGGCTATATCCTTAGGTTCACTTCACTGGGTGTTTTCTGATTGGTTTAGATATTACATGTCCAAAGCCACTTAGAATTCAGCAGGATTACGTGGATGCGCGCAGTATCTACAGAACAGAAGTTGGTGACACTCTTCAAACAACATTGCTAAAATCTATGAAGATTGTGATTTACAAAGAACGCTTAATTATTAGACGCAGCTGGTGACCTCTCTCCCTGGAATCGTTTTGCTCTGGTTGCGCCCAGAATGGCGGGCACTGGCTGCGCAGGGTGGGGGAGAAGGTCTGTGCGTTGGCAGGTAGATATGTAAAGAATTTAGACATAAATAAACAGCTCAGCCTGGGAAAAGCTGGTTCTTCTCATAAAAAAACCCCACCCCACCCTTCACTTTTCACTCTGAATTCCTGAAAATATACAAACGCTCACGATATACAAATATACAATTTTTCTTTCCACTTCTAACAATGTTTCACTTTGAATGAAATGTTTCTATAGGTTGAACTGGATGAAGTTCTGTATCTTTTTCCACTTTGTCTAATCATGTCACTAATGAAATGGATGATTGGCTGACTCTGGGAAAATGAGGCGTTCTGCCCCCAGACTTGATTTACTCAGTTAAAGGGCATCTGTTGACAGGGGCAGGGTTATGGGAGGGGGGGGAATATTATTAGCAGAGTATTTAAAACGTGCCTGTTCTTCGGTATTGAGCCTCTGGATAGAGCTGGGTAAATCCAGAACAAGGGAGAGCCAGAGATGAGTCACAAGACTCTTCATAGTTCAAATAGCATTCAGCCACCTGCTCTTCATTGACGAGCTGTGATTGGAGGATGGTTATGTCCAGTGACAGATCTGCATATTAAAGCCAAGGATTCTGTGTTCACACCTGTGATTTGTTGCACTTTTGGACCAGTACACGACAGGGGCTGACTGGCAACTTTTGGCCCAGGGGACAAGTACAACCCAGTGGTGCAGCAACTGGGCCCCCTTCCTGCTCTCCTCCTTCTCTGCCTCCTCCCGACCCCATCCCAGGCTGAAGCCTCGCTCCTGGTACTCTGCTCACATTGCGGCTGCTCCATACGGGGCGCAGGGACATTGCCCCCTTATCTACATGCCGGGCGCATGAACTTCAATGTTCTTTCTTTAAGCACGTGATTAGACCCTGAGGCTCTAATTGCCTTCAAAAAAGGGTGGGCTCGGGGCACAGAGCACTGCGCCCGGAGCCCACCCACTTGTGCGACAGAGCATTAATATTCGCTATTGTCTTCCTGCTTCTCCTCCAAGCCAATCCAGGAAACGGGAGGAGCACGATTGGCCGAGAGGAGAAACGGTTGTATTGGCCAGTACCGGGGGCAGGGAGAATGTCATCGGCTCTGCATCGCTGCCAAGAGCCTGACCATGTGAGTACCATTGACTGGGGAGGGGGGGTCTTTTAGTCTGCTTGCCGCCGCCGGGGGGGTTCGGTGGTTTGTTTGCCCCTCCCACCCCCCCCGGCTGGTACTAGGCTGGGGTGGGTCAGTGCCTGCTGTTTTGACTCCGGGTTCCTGATCTGGCTGGCAGGCAGGGCCGGGACAAGGAATGGGCAGGAGGGACGGCTGCCCTGGGCACCATGGTTTTCTGTAGGGATGGGGGCGCCTTACTTCTTTTGCAAGGCAGACAGGAGTAGTGACAGAGGCAGTGATTTTGATAAGTAAGTGACTGGTAAATGTAGGATCCCCATGAACAGGGGGGGGGGGGGGGGCACAATTTGGCCCTGGGCGCTGGACGACCTTGTCATGGCACTGCCCGCCGCAAGCTGGGGTTGCTTGCTTGGGGCTGGCCGGGGAACGAGAGCCTCCGGTGGGGCATGGAGCTGGCCTCTGACACAGCGTTGCACCATCAGTGAAGGAGGGGGATGGGCGAACTGCTCTTTATCCTCGTCCACATCCCGCACTCAATAGGGAACCAGCGGGGACTTTTTACTCCCTTTCACAAGGAAGCCTATAGGCATGTCTGCGGCGGAAACGGTGCAGCCTTTTTACAGGACATCAAAGTATCTCGGGGGGGCAATTGCCCAGCCCAGTCCGCCCCGATACACGACAAGAGAAATCCCACTCTTGTCTATAGGGCCCATTCACATCTATGTAAGGCACTTCCGTGTGACTTGGGAAAAGGTTCAGGCACTTGTTCTGGTAAGACATTTAAGCTGAATTCACATTTTGCGTTTTGTAAATGTGTTCAAAATGTTGGCACATTTGTGTGTTTTTGCACCACAAGCACAGGGCAACATATAATGTGGCAAAGTAACTCCTGTACCTTTTTTAAACGTTGTTGCGTTGGACGCGTATTTTTTTTCACGCGACAAATTCACGTCTTTTTTTATGCTTTGTATGTATTACCAATGAATGGCAACGCAAGTGCAACAGGGGTTTTGTAAATGTGTGGTTTTAATTGCGTTCAAAAACTATTAAATGTGATAGCAGCCTAGGTGTGTTTCTGGCCCTATAGACTTCAATGAGGGGATGAATGAATAAAAATGCATAAAAAGGATGCAAGGAAAGCGCGGTGTGGCGGTTTGATCATTTAGTTTTTTCGATGTCCTTTTTGTCATTGGGAATTGTGGCATCAGGAATTGCTGTACAAAAAGCAGTAAGATGTACAGTGGAGGGCTTGCAGCTGTACCTCTGCAGCCTGTAGTTTGACCAGCGCAATGGCGGACAGCGGTACTATAGAAACAAGCGAAGAGAAGTTCAGCGCAGTGAGTGCTGGTACAATCCACAGTCCATATACAACACAGTAGAAGTACGCTATATTGTCAAAAGTATTGGAACACCTGCATTTACATGAGCTTTAATGGCATCCCAAAGAGCTATGATTAAGCACCACTAACGGTGTGAAACGCGTCAGTATCTAAATCTGTACCTGTGCCTCTGTTGGTGTATGGATCACGTCATATCAATAAAGGTGTTAAATTGGAGTGCGGACGTCCATTTTCCTTTCCTCTACTAACTTAATGACATCCTAGTCTCAGTCCATAGGGTTCAATATTGAGTTGGCCCACCCTTTGCAGCTATAATAGTTTTAACTCTTTTAGGCAGGCTGTCCACAAGGTTTAGGAGTGTGTCTATGGGAATGTTTGACCATTCTTCCAGAAGTGCATTTGTGAGGTCTGGCACTGATGTTGGATGAGAAGGCCTGGCTCGCAGTCTCCGCTCTAATTCATCCCAAAGGTGTTCCATCGGGGTTGATGTCAGGACCAGTCAAGTTCCTCCACCCCAAACTCGCTCATCCATATCTTTATGGACCTTGCTTTGTGCACTGGTCCAAATCATTTGATGGAGGGGGGATTATGGTGTGGGGTTGTTTTTCAGAGGTTGGGCTTGGCCCCATCAGCCTACTCAGACAATTTGGACAATTTCATGCTCCCCAGCATTGTGGGAACAGTTTGGGGATGGCCCCTTCCTATTCCAACATGACTGCATAACAGTGCACAAAGCAAGGTCCATAAAGACATGGATGAGCGAGTTTGGGGTACATGAAATTGGCCTGCACAGAGTCCTGACCTCAACACCTTTGGGATGAATTAGAGCGGAGACTGCAAAACAGGCCTTCTTGTCCATCATCAGTGCCTGACCTCACAAATGCTCTTCTGGAAGAATGGTCAAACATTCCCATAGACACACTCCTAAACCTTGTGGACGGCCTTCCCAGAAGACTTGAAGCTGTTATAGCTGCAAAGGGTGGACCAACTCAATATTGAACCCTACGGACTAAGACTGGGATGCCATTAAAGTTCATGTGCGTGTAAAGGCAGGCGTCCCAATACTTTTGACAATATAGCATATCTGTTTATGGCTTCTATGGCTGTGTCCATTTAATGTAGAGAAGACTGTGGGGTCACCTTGCCCTCTGTGCCCTCAACTGTTCCATATAAAGTATTTTTCTGGTGTAGCATCGCATAATATGCTTGTCTGGTTTCTGATGCCCGTTGGTGCTGTCCCCGGTGCCCCGTAATGAATGATTTGACGCGCTGCCCACACAATGGAGGTAATCATCACCCGTCGGCAAACTTTCTCCATCACTCCCCAGGAACTTTGACAATAAGAAACCTGTTTTGTTACCTTTCACAAGGAGACTCTGCATTGTTTTGCCTGCTCCATTGTTTTACCGGTGACGTCGGTTTGGCGGCATGCGCTGTGATCCTACACTTTGCCCTGCTGTGGTTAATGTGTGTAAATAATCAAAGAGTCTCAGCGCTGTGTAAACAGCCGTCATTCCTTCTGAGAACTGGACGCCAATACATGATGGATCTTCAGAACTAGTTTGTGCCCGGTGCGTCCTTGGGATGAACTCGCCCTGCTGGGGGCGGAGCTCCTGTCTGAGCCAGAATTAAAACACCTAGGGCTAGTTTACACTGGCTACAAAACAAGGCTTCGGACAGGCTTTGTTAAAGCTCTCTGAACGCCAGTCAAAGCTCCTGTCACTAAATAAAATGGTTAGCTTACAGTCCTGTTTACATCTTGCTTTTGCTTGGTGCTTCGATGAGGCTTTGGTGGGGCTTGGATGAGGCTTTGGTGGGGCTTGGATGAGGCTTTGGTGGGGCTTGGATGAGGCTTTGGTGGGGCTTGGATGAGGCTTGGATGGGGCTTTGGTGAAGCTTCGATGAGGCTTGGTGGAGCTTCGATGAGGCTTTGGTGAAGCTTCGATGAGGCTTTGGTGAAGCTTCGATGAGGCTTTGGTGGAGCTTCGATGAGGCTTTGGTGGAGCTTCGATGAGGCTTTGGTGGAGCTTCGATGAGGCTTTGGTGGAGCTTCAAGCAAGCTTTGCCATCGACTTCTATGGAGGTTTTGAAGACATTATGAAGCACCACTAAAGCTACGTGGGGTATAATTTTTGAAGCAAAGCCAAAGCAAGGCAAAAGCGGGTGTAGACAAGGCTGTAAGCTAACGATTTTTATTTAGTGACAGGAGCTTGACAGTGACTGTCCGAAGCCTTGTTTTGAGGTAAGTGTAAACTAGCCGTTAATGTGTGAAGCCGAAGCAAGTGTAAATGAGCCCTTAGACCGTGCACATAGATATATGGGGGTCATTCTGTGAGTGGTATAGAACTCCTCCACTAAAAAACGTATCATATCTTTTCTATACAGCATTATGGTATATGTCACAGCTATAAAAATACATAATAATTCTAGCAGTGGCGGTGATTCCATAAGGGCGCACAGGCGCCGCCCCCTCTCTCCAGCCACCCCTTCTATGACCAATAGTCATGCCGCTGCCACCCCCTATTCAGGCGCCCCGCCCCTTTTCAGGCACCCGAATTACAGTGACGGGGGGGTGTTTTTGAAGTCCCTGATTAGAGCCATAGGCTCTAATAGGCTTCAAAATAGGTGAACTGCGAGCGAATATTCGCTTTCCTAACACTGAACCGCCTCTCCGCCAATCAGGTGCTCGAGTCTGTTACCCGTCACCTGATTGGCTGAAACAGGCGCCGCTATTGGACACTTATCAGGAGGAGAGGACGGCAGGAGGCGCATGGAGGACCCCGCTCGTCGCCATCACCCGCTGCCCCACCGAGACAGGGTAAGTGGCAGACGGCGAGCGGAGGGGGGGTTCGCAGTGGCAGCATTCGATGGGCACACTGGCAGCATTTTTTGGGCACAGTGGCTCTGTTTGATGGGCACAGTGAGGCTGCAATTGATGTTTTTTTTTTTCAGAATTTTTCAGTTTGTTTGTGCCCCCCCCAAAAAATTTTGAGCACCAGCTGCCACTGAATTCTAGTGTGTGACTGTGGGGGGACATTAGAGTGTAAGCTTCTCTGGTGAAGAGACTGATGTGATTGACTCAGTGTTCTCTGTACAGCACTACAGTATATGTCAGAGCTATTTGCAGGGCCAGGACAGGGGGTGGGCAGAAGGGGCGGCTGCCCTGGGCACTGTGGTATCATGTGAGGTAGGGGAACCGTGAGCTGATGGGAGGGAGGGAATTGTGTTGGGAGGATGAATTTGGAGGGTGGCAGGGGATAATTGTTCTAGGAGGGGAAATTAGGGGGGGGGTTCTCTACGAATGGTGATTTGGGTGGATTTGTGTTGGGAGGGAGGATGGGGGAAGAGGATTTGTACTAGGAAAGAAGATTTGGGGGGGTTTGTGCTAAAAGAGGTGATATGGTAGTGGGGGGGGGGGGGGATTTGTGCTAGGAGGGATGATTGGGTGGACATTTGTGCTAGGAGAGAGGATTTGTGCTAGGAACAGGGATTGGGGGAGGTCAGAGTTATATAAATGTATAATAATAATGTAGCAAGGTCTCTGGCCTCCTCCAGTCTAATGAGGACTTTCAAGACCAAAGATGGCTGACATCCTTCTGTATGTGGTGGGTTATGAGGCATAGTGGGTGCAAAGATGGTGAAAGTCATTGGGCGCCAGACACTTCTTGGATATAAAAGAGGTTTTATTTCTCTTAATGGTCCTTTTTGTATTTTTGAGTAAGGGCCAGGACACCCTTAGGTAGGTGCAAACTCAATTGGCAGACTCCAAGACTTCAATAGGAGGACAGCTGTGCAGGGAAAGTCCTCCAGCTAGAAACCACATCTGCATGTGTAGGAATGCTGTCTCCTACGGTAACAGTCTTTAACAGTTCCTACCACAAAGCGTAACAGTTCTTTCAGCTTCACTACAACTTCTCCTTGTAGTTCTTCCATACGCTGAGCTCCCGGTCTCTCACTAGACCCACTGATTCACTGCCACTGAATCCCTTGAGCTCCGTCAATCTTCATGGTGGTATCTTCCTCAAGCGCCACCCCCGCCTCTCTGCTGGGTACCTAGCTTGGCATCCAAGATACCTCTCAAGCTTCACCCCACTGGCCGGCTCGGTCCCTGGCTTGACACACAAGGCTGCTCTTCTTCAAGCGTCACCTCCGCTGGCTGGGTCCCTGGATTGATTCCCACTGAAGTTTCCAGATTCTTCACCGTCCCCGGTTGGTGAGAATTCTGCTCCGGTACCTGCTTCAGTTACTCTCTGTGGTCCCTGGTAATAAGGTGGATGGTCCCTTTCTAGCGACAGCTTCCCCTCTACCTCCGACCACAAGTTCTCCGACCAGCAGAACCGTCACTTTTGGTTGGGCTGCAAGCCGCAATCCCAACCCTGCGCTGCTCTCTTACTTCTGGATAGGTCCTCAGACAGCCTAGCACCCAGATGTGCCCGGGATAGGCCCAAACTCCAGCCTAGCAGCGCGGGCAAAATGACACACGTCCAGGCGGCACATAACGTAATCACTCGACTCCACCCAAATATATAGGTTCTCCCAGCAGGCCAAGGGGTTCAAGAAAACCCCTGCCCATTGCCTGAGATACCCCCACATACCCATAACCTGACCTTGCATTACCCTTCTTTTATCTAGTACCACCAAGTACCCGGCCACCTAGTGGTAAAAGAGAAAAAGTGCAATAAGGCCCAACTTAGGGAGAAATCAATAGATCTCTATAAATCAACCAGGATAACTACTCCTGGCAAGTAAATTTGTCAGGAACTCCCTGCCTAAGCTACAGGGTGCTACATTAATATTGTGTGACTGTTGGGGACGTTAGAGTGTAAGTTCCTCTGATGCGAGACTGATGTGACTGGATCACTGTTCTCTGCACAGCACTGTGGTATGTGTCAGAGCTATGTAAATGCATAATGATAATGTGTGACTGTGGGGGGACATTAGAGTGTAAGCTCCTCCGGTGCAGGGACTGATGTGACTGGCTCAGCGTTCTCTGTGCAGCACCACGATGTATGTCAGAGCTAAATTAATGTATAATAATAATAATAGTGTGTGACTGTTGAGGGACATTAGAGTGTAAGCTCCTCTGGTGAAGAGTTTATATCAAGTAATAATAATTTCTTCCCATAGATGGGTATGGGGAATTCCAGAGAAACTTACACTCGGAAGAAGGAAATCCCGTTCAGCTCGGAGCAGAAGTGGATGGCGGTGAAATGTTCAGACAAAATCGAGGTAAGGCTCCGCCCAGATCGCCCCCCATGTGTACAGATCTGTCTACAATCCTCTTGGTTTGTCATTTTCAGATGATTCTTTTTTTTCTTCTCTCCCCCCCCATAGAATCAGGAGGATGTGTACTTCATGAAGGGGGCCTTCGAGGAGGTGATTCAGTACTGTACGACGTATAACAGCAGTGGGATGGAAATGGCACTCACACCGCAGCAGAAATCGCTCTACATCCAGGAGGAGAAGAACATGGGAAGCCAAGGGCTGAGAGGTGAATGCGCTGAGCGCCCCGGCCATGATTGTCTGTTAGAAAATTAGAACGCAATCAGTCAGAAGATCTCCTCTCGTGTGTGCTTGGTGGAACTGCAGCCTCTTGTCAAATGATTCCATGCCATGTAACCTCCTTGTTATGCTCTGGGGAGTATAGGTGGTTCTGCAATGCACTCAGAGGGCAGAGCTGGGAACACAAAGGCTGCATTTCCACAGGTTCAGTGTCAGGACTAATGAGAAGATCGGGAGATCGGGCAACCCCAGGGATTATCCAGCCGGGTGCAGCAGATTAATGGCAGGTTTTCCACATCCTCTGCTGAAGACAATGATGAGTCCCTGACTTCAGTACTCCGGGTCATTGACCTGGAACAAGGATGTGGATGAGCTGTATACCCGGGTTTTTGTTTTTTAAGAATTTATCTTTTTATGTTTTTTAAGAATTTGCTGTAGAATATTACTGCATTGACATATTGAATGAGCCTGCTTGTGTGGCACTGAAACTCCTGAGAGGGAGCCACGGCCAGTGGAATATACAGACATGTCAGGGGGGGGGGGGCAGTGACCACACTACAGATTTTCACAGGATTGGATAACGGCGCCACTACAGACAGGGACTTGTACGGACTCTATACATTAATCCGGGGTTTGTCTCCTCCTCCACAGTGCTGGCGCTGGCCTCTGGATCCGAGTTGGGGATGCTGATGTTTCTGGGGCTGGTCGGAATTATTGACCCCCCGAGAAGTGGGGTGAGCGAAGCGGTGCAGATCCTACTGGAGTCCGGGGTGTCCGTCAAGATGATCACTGGAGATGCGCTGGAGACGGCTCAGGCTATCGGTGAGAAACTCTGTGAACGCCATGACTTAGAACTGTCATCGTAATAAAGAGGGAGGAGCGTAATAAAGAGGGCGGAGCAAGGGATAGATTTTTTTTCTCCATACAATGAGAGAAAACTGTCTGCAAATCATAAAGATCCAGAACATTCATTGCTGAGCAAATTGTTTTCTGATAATCCCAAACTTCTTTATTATACAGATTCATAGGGCCGAAAAACCTGCTAGATTCCCGGCTGTCATTCTGATCCTCTGGCTTCAGTACTTTAAGAGTGTGCAGATCAGGGGTTCCGACCTCTCTAATCTGCATGTGTGTTCTGTTTCAGAGACAGGATGTGTTGAAGTTAGAGGATCAGCATGACAGGCAGGCATCTAAGAACATGTCAGATCTGACAGCCTCCATGACAGGTGCACTTTGATCTGCTGGTTGTGGAAGATCTTACTGTTGGAATCGGCATCATGTTCTCAGTATTGCACTTAACATCACTTCAGTAGCACAATGTCAGGAAAAAAAAAAGGCATTGCCATCCTAAGGTTTTATCCCACTATTGCCATCCCAAGTCTTCACTCCACTATTGCAATTGTACTGCTTTGTGCCACTATTGCCATCCCAAGGCTTAACCCCACTTTTCTCATCCTAAACCCTTGTCCCACAATTGCCATCCTAAGGCTTCGGCCCACTATGGCCATCCTGAGGCTTCGTCCCACTATGGCCATCCCGAGGCTTCGTCCCACAATTGCCATCCCGAGGCTTCGTCCCACTATGGCCATCCCGAGGCTTCGTCCCACTATGGCCATCCCGAGGCTTCGTCCCACTATGGCCATCCCGAGGCTTCGTCCCACTATGGCCATCCCGAGGCTTCGTCCCACTATGGCCATCCCGAGGCTTCGTCCCACTATGGCCATCCCGAGGCTTCGTCCCACTATGGCCATCCCGAGGCTTCGTCCCACTATGGCCATCCCGAGGCTTCGTCCCACTATGGCCATCCCGAGGCTTCGTCCCACTATGGCCATCCCGAGGCTTCGTCCCACTATGGCCATCCCGAGGCTTCGTCCCACTATGGCCATCCCGAGGCTTCGTCCCACTATGGCCATCCCGAGGCTTCGTCCCACTATGGCCATCCCGAGGCTTCGTCCCACTATGGCCATCCCGAGGCTTCGTCCCACTATGGCCATCCCGAGGCTTCGTCCCACTATGGCCATCCCGAGGCTTCGTCCCACTATGGCCATCCCGAGGCTTCGTCCCACTATGGCCATCCCGAGGCTTCGTCCCACTATGGCCATCCCGAGGCTTCGTCCCACTGTTGCTGCATGTTGAGCTCCAAACAGCCAAAAATGCCCCTTTTTGGCTGTTTCCGGTGACACTGCTCAGAATCTGATGTAGCAATGAGTGTTCTGCAGTGTTACAATGTATATAGAGGTCGGTGTGCCCATTTGTACAGATGGTGCATTAAGAGGTGTGTTGTGACTCCTGAACCACCAAGTCCTCATATGTATTAAAGCAATCTAGGTGTGGTGTCCCTTTAAGAATAAGAGTCTTCCTCTCTGTTATTTCCTATCTGATTAAATCTTGTGTCTTGAGGTGCTTCCGATCATCTCATGTTAAATTCTCTTCCTGAGACCGCGATCACATGACGCCATCAGTGTATACATTTGCAGAATGTTTGTCATTGTTTTCATTCCTATGCAAAATGTAAGAAAACAAATCACAGAGAGAATACCGCATATATTTAAGGGACACTCCACTCACAGATTTAAGCTACAGGTGGAGTCCAGTGGCGTCTCCAGCTTTCATATTTAGGGGGGGCACATGGGGGGGACAGGGACAAAAGTAGGGGGGCCAACTATACAATGCAATTATAGATAGATAGATAGATATATAATCTATCCTGGGGCCCTTTTCTTCTATTGTGGGGCCCTTTATTACGATCCCGCAACAAAACCCTTTCACATGTTTTGCAGTGAGCCCCCTTCCCACTGTATTGGGGCCCCCCAGGGTGGCAGAAAACAAGAGGTATGTCACCAGCACACCAGGAAAATATACGGGTCCAAACAAAACGGTGGGAGAACTACCAGGGTTGCAATTGCGACCGGGCCCTGGTGTTCTGCCACTGTGGGGTTCCCCAGCCTCCTCTTGCTGTCCTGACCCTGCTATTGACAGAGCTGGTCTGGCATCTGTCTCCTTGGCAGTGGCAGCAGTCTATTAGGACCTAGTGCTGGTGACATTATGGGTGCATGCAGGGGAAGGCTGGCACTATTGGTTGTAGAGAGCTGAGCCCCCAGCTGGTCACCTAGCGCTGGAGTCTGGTGGCCTGAGCCACTTACTGCCCCTGCTCCTGGATCTGTTCCCATCCATCTTCTACATAATATAAAATATATACATATCCAGGATGGGTGGGAACCCCTCATAAGGGGCACAGCAGGTGTACAGACCCAGGAACCCAGCACAGGGATGGTGGGAAACCCTCGTAATGGGCACAGCGGGTGTACAGACCCGGGAACTCGGCGCAGGGATGGTGGGAACCCCTCATAATGGGCACAGCGGGTGTACAGACCCGGGAACTCGCCACAGGGATGGTGGAAACCCCCCCCATTATAGGTAAAGCATGTGTACTCCGCAATAGTGTCCCTAAGAAATGTAATTGTGGCTTTAACTCTCCAGCATCTGCCACACCATGAAATCTCCATTCTGGATGGAGTCCCCCTTTAATTAGATTTTTTTTTTGTCAGATGTTTCTCTAATATTTTGGCATTTTTTCCAGGAAGAAGTATCGGTCTGTCCAATGGGCACCTTAAAGCCATTTCGGGGGAGGAGTTGGATGCATTGGATGAAGCTTCCTTGTCCTCTGTGGTCACTAAGGTCTGTGTGACACCCTTGACCATCTCAGGTTTATATTGTTACCGTTTTACGTTCTGTAGATAACGGCGCTGTGTGTCTTCCCAGGTCTCCGTCTTCTACCGCACCAGCCCAAAGCACAAACTGAAGATTATCAAGGTAACCGTGTCTCCTGTGAAACCATTATCTTGTAAATCTAGTATTACAATTCAATAAATAGACTGAATAATTGAATTGATAATTTATCAATAGATAAATTGATTATAGAAAAAGAACAGTGATGATAGAATATACATTTTAATATTAATTTTATCCTTTTTTGTTTTCATTATATCCCTTATTTTAGACCCGGTGATGCCATCATTGGGTCTCTGCGCTTGTCCATGCATTGCAGGCAGTTTATGGCAGAGAGGAGGCCAGCACTCCTCAAGAGCCCTCAGTCCTAATGCAAGCAGGGGGTGGGGCCTCAGGAGGAGTTATGCAAATATTAAAATGCCTTGAGGGGTGTAGTTCTAGGCAGACAGTATTTGCATAGGTAACACCCACATGTGATGCTGAGCCTCCCATGATTGAAAGAACTAAAATCTGCTGAATGAAAGGGGAAGGCCAGGGAAGAAAGGACTAGATCAGGGGTCTTGAGATTTCCTGGTGGCCTCTGTTCCGATGACAACTGTCACATTTTAGTCGATTGATCGCTCTCTGTCCTGGCATCACATCTGAAGAGGCGTGGTCTCACATCTGAAGAGGCGTGGTCTCACATCTGAAAAGGCGTGGCCTCCCAAGTCCTAATTAAAATTTAAAAAATTAATAAAAATGTGTCTGACTGTTAATATTGCTCCTCCTCTTGTATTAGTTGCATATTGTACATTATATCTGTTGCTGGTTTTCTGAGTCTCTATGCTGTATGTTGTATTTCAAGGCTCTGCAGCGCACAGGCGCCATTGTCGGGATGACGGGAGATGGTGTAAATGACGCGGTGGCTCTGAAGTCAGCTGACATCGGTGTGGCGATGGGGAAGACGGGAACAGATGTCAGTAAAGAGGCCGCAGATATGATCCTGGTTGATGACGATTTCTCCACGATTATGTAAGTGAATGAATCCAATCCCCTGCAGAGTATAGCAATATGTATCCATTGGTGGGACAGAGAAATGTTCTGCAGATCTCCAGAGGTGTCCGTGATTGGATAATCTGCAGAATATATCTTTGTTAGGAGTGCGTTAGGACAGAGGAATATTCCGCAGATCTCTCCAGAGGTCAGTGATGGAATAATCTGCAGCATATATAGTATTATGTGTCAGTCACCATGAGGATGGGACGGAGCAATGCTCTGCAGATTCTAGAGGGGTCAGTGATGGAACAATCTGCAGCATAAATAGTATTATGTGTCAGTCAGGGTGAGGATGGGATGGAGAAATGCTCTGCAGATTCTAGAGAGGTCAGTGATGCAATAATCTGCAACATATATCATTATGTATCTGTCAGATGTGAAATGGGATGGTGCGATGTTCTGCAGATCTCTAGAGAGGTCAATGATTGAATAATCTGCAACATATATAGTAATATGTGTCAGTCAGGGTGACAATGGGACGGAGCGATGTTCTGCAGATTCTAGAGAGGTCCGTCATGGAATAATCTGCAGCATATACAATAATATGCGTCAGCGTGACGATGGGGCTGAGTGATGCTCTGCAGATTCTACAGAGGTCAGTGATGGAATAATCTGCAGCATATATAATATGTGTCAGTCACGATGGGACGGAGCGATATTCTGCAAGCGGTGAATATTATTTTCGGTTCACATCTCTTGCAGGCGGTGTGTTTGCTCCGTGGCGCGGATTACGCGGTTATCTGGCAGGACAGAGATCACTTAGTCTCATTGCACAGCACTAATGTCCCGGAACGGACATGTAGTACGGGTTAATTGATTATAATGGAAGGATCGCACCGCACAACACCTGTCCGCTGTGTACACTCTACATAAAGTGCTTCCTATGTACACAGATCAGGCACCGCCCCCTCATTAAATATAATGACTTGTCCCCATCAGTCATCCCCTCCTCCGGTGTCACTGAGTGCAGACCGGAATCACAGGCCATACACAAGCCACACCTATTATTAGCAAAAGCCCGGCTCTGGAGGGGTTAACTAACTTGAAATCTGTTCTGGCCTTATCTCGCTGAACTTGGGAATTATTTGGATTGAATTTGCAGAGTGAGATCTGACGGTGTCGTATTTCTCACCAAATCTGGATTAAAGCCATGATCTGTGAAGAAATGTGATCCTTTGTGTTGCCTCCAAACCCAACACCTAAAAATGTCCTTCAAGGAGATTATAAAATTATAGAAAAACAGGGAGGGCGCACCGACCTTGCGCATTACCAAAGATAAAATGTATTTAAATAGTAAAAACAAAAGTCATACTCCCAAACGTAAAAAAAGGCTTAACATTACATTGCTGAGGCTCTGATGAAGAGGGTCCTCCCTCGTAACGCTTAAGCCGTTTTGCGATGCCATCTGGTTCCTCCTAACACCCACTCCAGGTTGCAGGTGTCTAGAAGACACGGCTCCGAATTCTTGGTATAATGTTATGCCTTTTTTAACGTTTGTTTGGGAGTATGACTTTTGTTTTTACTATTTAAATAAATTTATCTTTGGTAATGCGCAAGGTCGGTGCGCCCTCCCTGTTTTTCTATATGTTTCAGCTTTATGGACACCCATTGTTCTGAGGAGGGCAGCAGGACCTTTGACCTTCCACACTTTATCCAAAGGGTTGGCTACATCACCTAAACATGGACTAAGCGCCTGAGCGCAGGAGATTGTTTTATGGTGTTATGAGATTATAAATGACAGGGTCTCTTAGCGTGGGCTCTATAGGGCCTGCTGAGATCCCACTAGAGGAGGACACACCATTGCCATCCTCCCTGTGTGAACCCACCACCTCTACCCACTTAGTCAAAAATTCTTGTGTGCGCCCTCTAGAGGTGTAACTGGAACCTTCAGGGCCCTGGTGAAAAAAAAACATGATGCGCCCAAACTCCGCCCACTAAGTCCATCCTCCCTGTGTGTACCTCCAAACTCCACCCACTAGGTCCATCCTCCCTGTGTACACCTCCAAACTCCACCCACTGAGTCCATCCTCCCTGTGTACACCTCCAAACTCCACCCACTGAGTCCATCCTCCCTGTGTACACCTCCAAACATCACCCACTAAGTCCATCCTCCCTGTGTGCACTCTACAAACTCCACCCACTGAGTCCATCCTCCCTGTGTACACCTCCAAACTCCACCCACTAAAGCCGCATACACAAGAGCGGAATGTCCGACGGAAGCTTTTCATCGTCTATTCCGATCGTGTGTATGCCCCATCGGACTTTTTTTTTCTTCAAAAATTCTGATGGACCTAGAAATGGAACATGTTCTAAATATTTCGACGGAACCAATTCCTATCGGGAAAACCGATCGTCTGTATGCTGTTCCGACGGACCAAAAACGACGCATGCTCTGAAGCAAGTACGAGACGGAAGCTATTGGCTACTGGCTATTGAACTTTCTTTTTCTAGTCCCGTCGTAAGTGTTGTACATCACCGCGTTCTGGACGGTCGGACTTTGGTCGAACGTTGGTTTGACCGTGTGTAGGCAAGACCGCTTGAATGGAATTCCGTCGGAGAAACCTTCAGAGTTTATTCTGACGGCGAAACCGGTCGTGTGTACGCGGCATAAGTCCATCCTCCCTGTGTACACCTCCAAACTCTGCCCACTAAGTCTATCCTCCCTGTGTACACATCGAAACTCCGCCCACTAAGTCTATCCTCCCTGTGTACACATCGAAACTCCGCCCACTAAGTCTATCCTCCCTGTGTACACCTCCAAACTCCACCCACTAAGTCTATCCTCCCTGTGTACACCTCCAAACTCCACCCACTAAGTCTATCCTCCCTGTGTACACCTCCAAACTCCGCCCACTAAGTCTATCCTCCCTGTGTACACCTCCAAACTCCGCCCACTAAGTCTATCCTCCCTGTGTACACCTCGAAACTCCGCCCACTAAGTCTATCCTCCCTGTGTACACCTCCAAACTCCGCCCACTAAGTCTATCCTCCCTGTGTACACCTCCAAACTCCGCCCACTAAGTCTATCCTCCCTGTGTACACCTCGAAACTCCGCCCACTAAGTCTATCCTCCCTGTGTACACATCGAAACTCCGCCCACTAAGTCTATCCTCCCTGTGTACACCTCCAAACTCCGCCCACTAAGTCTATCCTCCCTGTGTACACCTCCAAACTCCGCCCACTAAGTCTATCCTCCCTGTGTACACCTCGAAACTCCGCCCACTAAGTCTATCCTCCCTGTGTACACATCGAAACTCCGCCCACTAAGTCTATCCTCCCTGTGTACACCTCCAAACTCCGCCCACTAAGTCTATCCTCCCTGTGTACACCTCCAAACTCCGCCCACTAAGTCTATCCTCCCTGTGTACACCTCCAAACTCTGGCACTCAAAGCCCTGTGTGACGGGTATACGGCAGGATGCACAGATAGGAGGACACACCAAGGTGTTGTGCATTGTCCCAGTTGAAGCTCCTCCTGGTTATCTGGTTGGTGATTTGGTTGCTCACAGTCGGTATCGGTTTGTCTCGTTTCAGGAGCGCCATAGAAGAAGGGAAAGGAATATTCCACAACATCAAAAACTTTGTCCGTTTCCAGCTCAGCACGTAAGTGCCCCCTTCACCGTTCTCAATTGTTTATCTGGATTCATTATGTGGTATCAGATGAGCTGACGGATTGCTGGGATGTGCTGAGAAAACATTTAAAAGGAATAACAATTATTTTAGGGAATTTTATACAATTGAAAAGTGATGTGTAAGATGTGACAAGTCCACTTTATGCACACTGAATGTTCTGAACGTAATCTTCTATAGAAAGCCGTGAGAGGGTGACCAAGAGATTTAAAAGAAATTCATTGGACGAGTGTAATAAACGTTCATCCATCAATTCTGCCTGTATTTTTCTAAAAAAATTACCTGTGACTGTCAGCTCCATCTAGTGGCCATAATGTGGTATTATTTCTGAAAGACCTCAATCAGAAAAATACTGCCTTATGGCCCCTAGATGGAGCTGACAATCACAGGAAGTCGCTATAGTAAGAAGAATACAGCCAGAATTCGACAAGGACGGGAAAATATTTGTCACGTTCGTCCAAACAGTATTTTTTTTTTGTTTTTTATAATAAACAGAGCCTTATGTGTGTCCTCACTGATTTCCTTACAATATGGCTTGCATATAGCTTGTCCTGTTAGTGATTGTCTCACAGTAGCTGTTCAGCAAAAATGGTGATTGCGCTGTGTATGAAATTGTGAGACCGATTTGAGAAATATGACGGAGCCAGTGTTGTGTTTATGCATTGTATCCTATGGAATGTCTCTCCAGGAGTATCTCGGCACTCAGTCTGATCACTTTATCGACCATCATGAACCTGCCGAACCCCCTCAATGCCATGCAGATCCTCTGGATTAATATCATTATGGATGGACCGCCAGCACAGAGGTATCGTACATGAGCACAAACATTTCCCTGCACCGTTCTCATTCATCTTCATTCACTTCTAGGAGGCTGACTCCTCATCTTGAGAGTCGGTTGTCAGAGATCACCTGAAGTCTGACAGTTTCTGGAGCTCATAGTCTCCCGGCTCCTGAGTGAGCAGAACAGTGATAGCGCATCTCGAGACAAAACTGTATTTTTTCTTACATTTTGGGATAGAGAAGAATTAGAACCCCTATCAGGTTTTTATTGCTGGGATATGTATAAATCACACAGTGTATACAATTAATATTTCATGGTAAATCAGATTTATATAGGGCACAGAGCTCTGGTGAGGTCGCTCTTGAACATAATCAGGAAATTCCTTAAAGCGCTATTACACCCAAAACCAAAAATTCCAGGTTTGCACTTGGCCAAAAACCAAAATAGACAGTTTTTAGAAGAAAACAAAAGGGTATATAAATAAATTGTATGAGTTTACATGAATATGAATTTTTTTGCCGGCCATTATTGGCACCTTTTGAAGCGGTGTTCAAAATTTCTGCTTGTTGCATTTTTGGCGCATATTTGGCAAACCGCACCTAAAACACATCTACCCATTAAAATGCATTGAAGACGCAGGCTGGCTGCTAGGAGATCTATTGTTGCTGGGGTGGTATTTTGTGGCTGGGTGTCCATTGTTGCTAGGGGGATCTATTGTTATTAGGGGGATCTATTGTTATTAGGGGGATCTATTGTCATTTAGGGGGATCTATTGTCATTAGGGGGATCTATTGTCATTAGGGGGATCTATTGTCATTAGGGGGATCTATTGTCATTAGGGGATCTATTGTCATTAGGGGGATCTATTGTTATTAGGGGGTCTATTGTTGCTGGGGTGGGGTCTATAAAATTTCATACAAATTATTTAGTAGCACTAAATGAGACTTAGTTCTGTATTCTCTAAAATGGGCGGTACAGGGAAGTGGGTAGGGTGTGGAACCAAGGGACGGTGCTCAGAGGTGGGTGGGGGGCGGAGACTAAGGATGGCTGAGAAGGGAGGAGTTCCTGCACCTATTCTCTGAGAAAAAAGCCCTGAGAACACTTGTCAGGTTTTAATTGTTGTCTGTGCCCCCCCCCCCCGAGATCCCCCCCCCCCCTGAGATCCCCCCCCCCTGAGATCCCCCCCCCCCTCCTGAGATTCCCCCCCCCCTCCTGAGATCCCCCCCCTCCTCCTGAGATCCCCCCCCTCCTCCTGAGATCCCCCCCCCCCTCCTCCTGAGATTCCCCCCCCTCCTCCTGAGATTCCCTTCCCCCCCCTCCTGAGATTCCCTTCCCCCCCCTCCTGAGATTTCCTTCCCCCCCCTCCTGAGATTTCCTTCCCCCCCCCCTCCTGAGATTTCCTTCCCCCCCCCTCCTGAGATTTCCTTCCCCCCCCCTCCTGAGATTTCCTTCCCCCCCCTCCTGAGATTTCCTCCCCCCCCCTCCTGAGATTTCCTTCCCCCCCCTCCTGAGATTTCCCCCCCCCCCCCTCCTGAGATTTCCCCCCCCCCTCCTGAGATTTCCCCCCCCCCCTCCTGAGATTTCCCCCCCCCCCTCCTGAGATTTCCCCCCCCCCCCTCCTGAGATTTCCCCCCCCCCCTCCTGAGATTCCCCCCCCCCTCCTGAGATTCCCTCCCCCCTCCCAAGATTCCCTCTCTATATGTCCTGTTTACTGTTGTCATTCAAAGTGGAAGTAAAAGAAGGATCCAAATTTTGGGTTGTCCCCAGAAAAGTAATAGAGGGGAAATCTTCCAATGGGGACACTAGTTCTGGTAACCTGGGGGTCCCCAAGGAATTCCCTTAATTTGCAGGGATTTCCTCTCACTTCCTGTTTTGGCTAACAGGAAGAGAATGAGAGGAAATCACAGATGGCAAAAAAAAAAAAAAAAAAAAAGCCTAGCAGGGCTTATAATCCTTCAATACTCTATGCAAAATAAAATAAATTGCCTTTTAATTCTACTTAAGTTTTGTCCCTATTTTACAAAATTTTGATATGCCTAAAAGAGATGGTACAGTGATTGTACAATCAGATTGTATAGTGTATGGTCAACCTTAAGCCTGGTACACACTAATAGTTTTTTTTTTTTATTTTGTTCAACCCAGTGGGCTGAATGAAAAAAAAACAAAACAAAACTGAGGAGCTCAGGATATCTGATGTTAGTACAGCGATCTCCCCCCGCTGAGCTATTGTGTTCTAAAAGGGGGGGACACCCCTGTGCCGATCAGCAGACCTTTTTTCGGTCATGCCCCTTTGACAGAAGCCAGCCAATCTTCTGTCGGACTGGCTGCAGTACAGACGGGCCGAATGTCGCCCGGTTTCTATTGAACCGGCTGATGTCACCCGATATTCGGCCCGTGTGTACGAGGCTTAAGACTGATTAATGAGGAGCTCAGTTGTGACCAGTCCTCTTTAAATTTGGAAACAGAAGCATGAGGACACCATAAACATCCCAAATGTCCCATCCTGCCATTCAGATCCGGTGTTTACTGTCAGCTAATGAACTACAAGTCCCAACAGGCAATCCATGTAGTTCCCCATCCTCCATTTTTTTTTTCTCATATCTCTCTCTGTCTGTGCAGTTTGGGGGTGGAGCCGGTCGATAAGGACGCCATCAAGCTGCCTCCGCGGAACGCCAAGGAACCCATTCTTAGCAAGACCTTGATGTTGAAGATCCTGCTGTCGGCGGCCATCATCATCAGCGGGACGCTCTTCGTCTTCTGGAAGGAGGTCGGGAATGCTGATAGTGAGGCGCGGGGGGCGGCAGGATCCTGCAGAGTGTGGAGGATCATGGGTGGCAGTTAAGAGGTGGAGAGCATTTAGGGCTAAATGACTTAAAGTGGAGTTCCAGCCACCTGTGAAAAAAATAAGTCAGCAGCTACAAAAACTGTAGCTGCTGACTTTTAAAAAAGCCACTTACCTGTCCCACATTCCAATGGTGTGCTCACTCCAGCCAGTCTCACCCACTGTCTTCGGTCCCCGGCATCTTCACTATGGGCTTCACAGCCGAGTGCCCACTGCGCATGCACGAGTCGCGCTGCACATTGTGAGTGGTGGATGCAGTCTTCTGGGACCTGTCAGTGTTGAACACAAACATTTTTACCCAAGTGTGTGATGGGGGAATCGCTCCCATTGTGCTATTGTGTTCTGACAGCGGGGAGACTTCCCTGTCATCTGAATACACTAATCAATGCTGACCGCTATTGCCGGCAGCACTCATCGTTTGGAAAAAAACAGACAAGCTGGTTGTACAGAACAAGATCGGTAGATCAGTTTCTGTACAACCAGCCTGCACATAAACTGATTGAAATTTGGCCAGTCCCTGCTGAACCGCCTAAATTTTGATCCATGTATGGCCGCCCTTAGTTATATTAGAGCCCATCTTCCTCTGCTATCCATCATGGTGTAAAACGCAGCAGGTAGGATTTCAGGAAACAAGTCCCAGCATGCCCTGTCACCTCCCAGGCTAGAGGGGTCTGTTTTGGCTCCTGGGATCTGGTAAGGGGCCATATTGGCCCTGCAGTGTCAGATGAATGCGAAGCACATGCTAAACACTAAGTGGAGTACACTGAGGAGAAACCTCCACCTTGTGCTAGAGTGGAACCCAACCCCCCAATACACTGGGGAGAAATTCTGTTATACACTGGTGAGAACCCCCACATTTACTGGGCTGGAGCCCTGCCATACACTGGGTAAAGCACTCCCCATACACTGGGGTGAAGCTCTAACATGCACTGGTGGAGTCTCCCTCCCTCTACACTGGGTGGAGACCCACCATACCATGCACTGGGGTGAAGTCCTCCCATACAATAGATGGAGCACCACCATGCACTGGGGTGAAGCCCTCCACTCACTGATTTGAGCCCTATACTGAGTTGAGCACTGCCGTACACTGGGTGGAGCCCCCCCATACACTGGATGCAGCGCCACCATACACGGGTGGAGCCCCTCCCCCCCCCCCCATGCACTGAGTTGAGCACAGCCATACATTAGGTGAGCCCCCCCCCATACATTGAGTTAAAGTATAACTAAAGGCAAAACTTTTATTTTAGTTTTGGATAGAGTGGAGAGGGATTAGAACTCCCTTCAATTTTTATTGCTGTCTGTGCACTCCCATTAAAGGAGATTCACTCTCTACCTTCTTTATTTGTCCTGTTTACCATTATCATTGGAAATTAAAATAAAAGAAAATCCCAAATTGTGGGTTGTCCCCAGAAAAGTAATGGAGGGGAAATCTTCCAATGGGGACACTAGTTCTGGTGACCTTGGGGTCCCCAAGAGATTAGCAGGGATTTCCTCTCACTTCCTGTTTGGCTATAGGGCAAAGCTAAACCTTACAGGTGTTTATAATCCTCCCTCGCTCTATCCAAAATGAGTATAGTTGCCTATAGTTCTACTTTAAGCCTCCCACACCATACACTGGATGGAGCCCCCAACATACACGGGATGGAGCCCCCACCTGGAGCCCCCACCATACACTGGATGGAGCCCCCACCATACACTGGATGGAGCCCCCACCATACACTGGATGGAGCCCCCACCATACACTGGATGGAGCCCCCACCATACACTGGATGGAGCCCCCACCATACACTGGATGGAGCCCCCCACCATACACTGGATGGAGCCCCCACCATACACTGGATGGAGCCCCCCACCATACACTGGATGGAGCCCCCCACCATACACTGGATGGAGCCCCCCACCATACACTGGATGGAGCCCCCACCATACACTGGATGGAGCCCCCACCATACACTGGATGGAGCCCCCACCATACACTGGATGGAGCCCCCACCATACACTGGATGGAGCCCCCACCATACACTGGATGGAGCCCCCACCATACACTGGATGGAGCCCCCACCATACACTGGATGGAGCCCCCACCATACACGGGATGGAGCCCCCACCTGGAGCCCCCACCATACACTGGATGGAGCCCCCACCATACACTGGATGGAGCCCCCACCATACACTGGATGGAGCCCCCACCATACACTGGATGGAGCCCCCACTATACACTGGAAAGATGAAAAATGTATTTTTAGATGATGGACTTTATAGGCATAACACAAGTGTATATTTATTACAAAAATAAAATCAAGACAATTACATAAAATTTCATAAATTATTCACAAAATGTACCTATGAGCATAAACAACGCACCAACTACATACATATAAAATAATCGAAAAATCGGAGAACCAAACAGATCACTCTACAATATTAGGAAATTGAAGAGGTAGTGTGTCATACAAACTCAGCTCTACATGTTGCGCGTATTCAATAGACGCTTCTTCAAGAGCTTATGGCGTATTATTAATCAAGAGTGAGAAGGAAAAAATTGAGCGGAGAGTAATATCCTCAGTACTGATGGAAATTCAGGGAAACTCGGGGAAACAGATCTTCAGATCACTTCTAAAAATAGTCTATAAGGCAACCTCACGCCAAATACCCTAGGGTAGATAGTGGTGTTTAACACAGTCGATAGAAGATATCCAGGACATCTAATCAGGTACTGGCTAAACCAGTTTGGGGAAACCTCCCACTACATGAAAGCCCAGTTATCCAAAAATGTATGTAGTCCCTGATGGATATGTTGTAGATTAGTGTTCCCACAGCGGTTGCCACCACATGCGGTGCTGTCATCAGAGCGGAGACCTCCAGGGAACACTAATCTACAAGATATCCATCAGGGACTACATACATTTTTGGATAACTGGGCTTTCATGTAGTGGGAGGTTTCCCCAAACTGGTTTAGCCAGTACCTGATTAGATGTCCTGGATATCTTCTATCGACTGTGTTAAACACCACTGTCTACCCTAGGGTATTTGGCGTGAGGTTGCCTTATAGACTATTTTTAGAAGTGATCTGAAGATCTGTTTCCCCGAGTTTCCCTGAATTTCCATCAGTACTGAGGATATTACTCTCCGCTCAATTTTTTCCTTCTCACTCTTGATTAATAATACGCCATAAGCTCCTGAAGAAGCGTCTATTGAATACGCGCAACATGTAGAGCTGAGTTTGTATGACACACTACCTCTTCAATTTCCTAATATTGTAGAGTGATCTGTTTGGTTCTCCGATTTTTCGATTATTTTATATGTATGTAGTTGGTGCGTTGTTTATGCTCATAGGTACATTTTGTGAATAATTTAGGAAATTTTATGTAATTGTCTTGATTTTATTTTTGTAATAAATATAATTTTAATATATACTTGTGTTATGCCTATAAAGTCCATCATCTAAAATTTCAGTTTTCATTAATCCAAATTATCGGGATGTGGAAATTTATCAAGTGTCGTATCCACAGTACCACTCTGTAGTAATACGAATTTTTAATATACACCAGAAAGAGCCACACCATACACTGGATGGAGCCACCCACCATACACTGGATGGAGCCCCCCACCATACACTGGATGGAGCCACCCACCATACACTGGATGGAGCCACCCACCATACACTGGATGGAGCCACCCACCATACACTGGATGGAGCCCCCCACCATACACTGGATGGAGCCCCCCACCATACACTGGATGGAGTCCCCCACCATACACTGGATGGAGCCCCCCACCATACACTGGATGGAGCCCCCCACCATACACTGGATGGAGCCCCCCACCATACACTGGATGGAGCCCCCCACCATACACTGGATGGAGCCACCCACCATACACTGGATGGAGCCACCCACCATACACTGGATGGAGCCACCCACCATACACTGGATGGAGCCCCCCACCATACACTGGATGGAGCCACCCACCATACACTGGATGGAGCCACCCACCATACACTGGATGGAGCCCCCCACCATACACTGGATGGAGCCCCCCACCATACACTGGATGGAGCCACCCACCATACACTGGATGGAGCCTCCCACCATATACTGGATGGAGCCCCCCCACCATACACTGGATGGAGCCCCCCCACCATACACTGGATGGAGCCCCCCCACCATACACTGGATGGAGCCCCCCACCATACACTGGATGGAGCCCCCCCACCATACACTGGATGGAGCCCCCCCACCATACACTGGATGGAGCCCCCCCACCATACACTGGATGGAGCCCCCCCACCATACACTGGATGGAGCCCCCCCACCATACACTGGATGGAGCCCCCCCACCATACACTGCAGTATCTGCCGCATTTATTGATTTTGCTTGTGCCGCAACGTCTTCCATTTGCATTGTGATGTAATATTTATGTATTGTCTCCTTTCCATCCTCCAGATTCCGGATGGGAAAGTCACCCCGAGGACAACCACCATGACCTTCACCTGCTTTGTTTTCTTTGACATGTTTAACGCCTTGGGCTGCCGCTCTTTGGTGAGTGATACCCCATAGAGATAGAATAGATACTTCAGTTCTGTGTGGAGCAGTTCACAGACTGGATCTCCAAAACGTTGAGACCTCTTCACCAGCTCCACCCCCACAGTGTATTGGGCCCAATACTTTCCTACCCCACCCTAGTTAAAAAAAAAAAAAAACAGCTTTGACTATAGAAAGTCTTTAACTGAACTGTCAATTTTGGGTGGAAAAGATAAAATT
This sequence comes from Lithobates clamitans, assembly GCA_037952925.1. Classification (NCBI taxonomy): domain Eukaryota; kingdom Metazoa; phylum Chordata; class Amphibia; order Anura; family Ranidae; genus Lithobates; species Lithobates clamitans. The sequence continues at coordinate 469,399 of JBBGZY010000890.1, forward strand.
GAATCCTGTTAAACATTTTCCACTCCCCCGTGGTCTGGTCATTGACACAGATTCCTCTCTCTGCAGCATAAATCGGTCTTTGAGATTGGTTTCTTCAAAAATCGGGTGTTCTGGTACTCGGTGATCGGCTCCATCCTGGGGCAGATGGCCGTCATCTACATCCCCCCTCTTCAGAAGGTTTTCCTGACACAGAACCTGCATGCCCTGGGTAAGTCACAGGAGAGATCAGACCAGTGTGTATTCTGTGCACCTCCTTTCTATCTCCAGTCTGATCAATGTTTCTAAACAATGTTGCATTGTATTTCTCTATTTCCCATCTGAACAATGTTACATTGTTCAGATGGGAGATAGAGAGATACAAAGTAACATTGTTTAGAAGGCAGATGGAAAGACAAAGCAACATTGTTTATAAACATTGTCTAGACAGGAGATGGAGAGATACAAAGTAACATTGGCTATAAACATTGTTGTGGCTAAGTGGTTAACACTAGCAGCACTAGGGTCGTTGGTTCAAATTCCATTCATTACTGGTACTTCACGGCACTAATATATATATATATATATATATATATATATATATATATATATATATATATATATATATATATATATATATATATATATATATATATATATATATATATATATAATATATATTCACATCAGTCCCTGCACTCAAGGAGCTTACAATCTAAGGCCCCAAACTCACATTCATTCATACACATACTAGGGCCAATTTAGACAGAAACCAGTTAATCTTTCAACATGTCTTTGGAATGTGGGAGGAAACTGGAGTACCCGGAGGATACCCCCACAGGGAGAACATGTAAACTCCAGGCAGGTAGTGCCGTGGTAGGAATCTGATCCAATGACCCTAGTGCTGCTAGTGCTAACCACTTGGTCACAACAGAGTTTATAGCCAATGTTACTTTGTATCTCTCTATCTCCCATCTGACCAATGTAACAGTGGAGTGGAGATAGAGGGATAAAAAATAACATTGTTTATAAACGTTGCATCTCTCTGTCTCCTGTCTGATGAATGTTTATAAACAATGTTACTTTGTAATGGTACTTCCATCACTAACTTTTACCTATAGGTAAGCCTATAATAAGGCTTTACCTATAGGTAGTGTAAATATCTCCTAAACGGGCACTCAGATATTTAATGTACATGCAGCCAGTGACATCACTAGCACATGCGCTCTGAAGGAACGGCCACCCATGCCGTTTCTTCAGAGCCCTGTGCCGTAAACGGCAGCTCCTGCGCTCATGCACTGAAGTGACGTCCTCGCGGTTCCAGCCAGTCACAGAGTCAGGATCCACAAACCTGGAAGCAAGACAAGTGAAGATGGGAGCACCAGCCGCTCTGACAACTCGGGGCTGGAAGAGCTTTGTTTTAGGGTAAGCTTACCATAATGTGCTAGCATGCGATGCATACTAGCACATTATGGCTTTGCCTTGCAGGCTAAGAAAAAAAACGTCCAGTGGTTTACAACTGCTTTTAAATTGTTCAGATGGGAGATTGAGCGATGCAAAGTAACATTGTTTATAAACCTTGTCCAAGCAGGGGATAGAGAGATACAATATTTTTAAACAGTGTTACTTTATATCTCTCTATCTCCAGTCTGAATAATATTTATAAACAATGTTACATTGTCCAGATGGGAGATAGAGAGATACAATGTAACATTGTTTAAAAACATTGTATCTTGCTATCTTCAATTTGAACAATGTTTATAAACAATGTTACTTTATAAACATTGATCAGACAGGTAATGAAGAGATACAAACAATAGAACATTGTTCAGATGGGAGATACAAAGTAACATTGTTTAGAAACATTTATCAGACAGATGATGGATACAAAGGAACATTTTTTTTAAAAACAATGATCAGATGGGAAATGGAGATACAATGTTTATAAACAATCTCTCTCTCTCTCTCTCTCTCTCTCTCTCTCTCTCTCTCTCTCTCTCTCTCTCTCTCTCTCTCTCTCTCTCTCTCTCTCCTCTCATGATTCAATATTCATATACAACCTTGAAAATCTGGGTTAAGATCCACTATAGAGAACAATGTCATTTTTTTTTTGCGACTGAAAAACCTATTTCTTTCCCCTACACAGATCTCCTCTTCCTCACTGGCCTGGCATCCTCTGTATTCATCGTGTCAGAACTGATAAAGTTTTTTGAACAGTACTGCTGCAGGAAGAAGACAGTGAAAGTTTTGGAGGAGGACATATAACCTGGACTTGTCTGTATTCTCATCACCCTTTCCTTTCACCACCACTGTGACCTGCCCCTGCCCTCCCAATCATGTGATCTCCGACGTCACTCGGCCAAGCGCCCCACGCTATAACACGTATTTATGTAAAAGTCGACACTACTGCGTTTTATGGAAAAAAAGAAAATATTGTCATTTATCAGGCATGAGTACTGTCAAGAGAAGACTTGCAAAAAAACCGCCATGCGTTCCCGATCAATCGATAAAAGACAATGAGCCTTGCATTCTTCTCCTTTTTTTTTTTTTTTTGTATTTTACAATTCATTTTAAAATAAAGACTAATCATTTATTTTTTAAAAAGAATAATAATAATGATAATTGCCGCTCTCACTGGCCGCATAAGAAAAAGGTTTATATTGACAGTACAATGCTGCCACCTGCTGGTTCATTGTGGCAGCACTGACCACTATGCTTTCCACTGACATGAATGAGATGGCTACCAATGTAAAGGGGTCCTTATCCGCTGACCATCAATGTAAAGGGGTCCTTATCCGCTGACCATCAATGTAAAGGGGTCCTTATCCACTGACCATCAATGTAAAGGGATCCTTATCCACTGACCATCAATGTAAAGGGATCCTTATCCACTGACCATCAATGTAAAGGGATCCTTATCCACTGACCATCAATGTAAAGGGGTCCTTATCCACTGACCATCAATGTAAAGGGGTCCTTATCCACTGACCATCAATGTAAAGGGGTCCTTATCCACTGACCATCAATGTAAAGGGGTCCTTATCCACTGACCATCAATGTAAAGGGGTCCTTATCCACTGACCATCAATGTAAAGGGGTCCTTATCCACTGACCATCAATGTAAAGGGGTCCTTATCCGCTGACCATCAGTGTAAAGGGATCCTTATCCGCTGACCATCAATGTAAAGGGATCCTTATCCACTGACCATCAATGTAAAGGGGATCCTTATCCACTGACCATCAATGTAAAGGGGTCCTTATCCACTGACCACCAATGTAAAGGGATCCAATCATTTTCATGGTCTGAACATTATTATTATTCTTGCATTTCATGATTATTACTGAAAGTTGTGTCTTTTATAGAGCAGTGTGTTAACAAACAATCCTCCCAGGGTGATAAATATGCTTGGCCATTGAGCCAGATGCAGTCCTTTCTTGGCTTTAACTGGTCCTGGGTCCAATCCCTCCCACTGACCCCAAAAATGGGGCCACACCAGGCTTGTGCATTACCCAAGTGCTATCTTTAATAGTAAGTGAATAAGAAATACACTCCCAAAACAATGATGAAAGCCAGTGGCGGCTGGTGCTCAATAGTGGGGGGGGGGGGGGGCAGCAAACCAACGCCACAGCCCCCTCGTGGAAGACTAATGGGAAGGTGGCGATCATCCCCCCCAAGTCCTAGGACTTCCTGGCCATTCCGGTCTCAGGACCTGCTTCCTGATTGACCAGGAGGAGAATCAGGAAGACCATCGCGAATATTAATTTGCTAATGCCACACAGCAGGGTGGGCTTCAGGGCACAGTGCTCTGTGCCCCATGCCCACCCTTTTTTTTTTTTTTTTAAGCCAATTCGAGCCTCAGGCTCTAAACATGTGTTTCAAAACAAAAAACCCCATTGAAATCCATGCGTCCAACGCCCTGCATGTAGATTAGGAGCCAGGCGCATGGATTAGGGGGTCAGCACCCCTGCGCCCCATATGGATGGGCCGCCACTGATGAAAGCATATCAGGGTCCATAATAACCACAAAGCAACCAGGTCACCGAGACGGTTTCCAGCAAGCCGAAGGACCGTCCAGATGTCTGATGCATTTTGAGAGGGGATACCCTCTTCCTCAGCCACCAATAATGGGGCCTTCTTCCTCCAACTGATACCAATCATGGAGCACCATTCCTTCAACTCATAATATCGAAGGGTCGCTATTCCTCCCACTGACACCAACAATGGGACAGTATTTCTCCTACTCACACCAACAATGGGGCACTATTCCTCCCACTGACACCAACAATGGGGCCCTATTCCTTTGACTGGCACCCAACCATCGGACACTATTCCTTTCACTGACACCAACAATGGGACCCGATTCCTTCCACTGACACCAACAATGGGACCCGATTCCTTCCACTGACACCAACCACGAGGAACTATTCCTTCTACTGATACCAAAAATGGTGTCCTATTTCTTCCACTGCTACCCAATGATGGGGCACTATTCTGCCCACTGATAAGGAATAATTCCTTCCACTGACACCAGTGATGGGGATGGGGCATGAGTCCTCCCACTGACACCAGTGATGGGGCACGAGTCCTCCCACTGACACCAGTGATGGGGCACGAGTCCTCCCACTGACACCAGTGATGGGGATGGGGCACGAGTCCTCCCACTGCCCACTGACACCAGTGATGGGGCACGAGTCCTCCCACTGACACCAGTGATGGGGCACGAGTCCTCCCACTGACACCAGTGATGGGGCACGAGTCCTCCCACTGACACCAATGTTGGAGTACTATTCCTCCTGGCAATACAAGCACAGCAAATTCAAGAAAATGATTAGAAAACTGATGCGTAGATCAACCAATCACAGGCAGGGCTATAGCAGGGACCATAGGAGGAACTACGTTGTGTAGGAGGGATCAGAGTGCAGACCATATTAGGGAGAGGCAGGGCCGTCTTTAATATCGATTGGACCATAGGCAAAACTTTTCTTGGCCCCCCCCCCATGCAATTTTGCTCTCTACCTGCTCTGAGACATACAACACATAGCAGCTAGACTGAAAATCATTTTATTGTATCAGATTAAGCAGAGATTGCAATTGGTTGCCAGAGGTCACAGCATATCATTACCGCTTACTGACTGGTTGCTAGAGGTTACAGCACATGATCTCCTCACTGCCTGCACACCATGGACTGGGGAGGTGAGCAGACCCATCAATAGACCGAAAACTCCTAGGAATCCTAGAACTCCTGGGATTAGTGGTAGTGCTGGGGGTGGGGGTGGGGGGGGGGTGATAAATGGCAATGCTGATTTTTTTTACCAACTACCAATATAAAGAAGAGTTTCAACACTGACCACTAATGTAATAGGGGTTTACACTGACCACTAATGTAATAGGGGTTTACACTGACCACTAATGTAATAGGGGATATACACTGACCACTAATGTAATGGGGGATATACACTGACCACTAATGTAATAGGGGATATACACTGACCACTAATGTAATAGGGGTTTACACTGACCACTAATGTAATAGGGGATATACACTGACCACTAATGTAATAGAAGCATTCATAGTAACCACCCACCACCAATGTAAGGAGGAATTTACACTGACCACCAATGTAAGGGGGACCTTCACACTGACCACTAGTGTGATATGAAAGGATTCTACACCAAGCCCCAATGTAATGAGAAGATTTACACTGACCACCAATGTAACTGAGACATTTAGCCTGCGTTCACATTTGCGTGTATTGGGAACGCATGCAAAATCGCTTTCCTGACACCACAGAAACGTGCTGCCCTTTAGCAGATACACCGCAGTGCCATTAATTGTTAATGACACCCTCACACATCTGCTGACATGTGCCTTGGCACCGTGTGATTTTGAAAAAGGGTTTGGAACTTTCTTCAGCATTTCTAGCACTTAGAGAATCCCATTGAAATGAATGGGCTGCCCTACACATGACCTGCATCTTTATCCACCCTGTCAGTACACCTTTCCATCCTAAAACCCTTCTAATCTCTGCACCCCAAACCTCCCCCATCCTCTACACTCCAATCCTCCTCCCCTTTAACTCTACCTGCCTCCTCTGCTCATCTTTGCACCCACCTTCCTTACCTCCATACATCCCCTCCTTGCTCACCTGTGCACCCCAAAGTGTAATTCCTTCTCTGCCTACCTCTGCACACCCCACACTGCCCCCCCCACTAATTTGCTTACCTTTGCAGAACAGGCTGATGTTTGGCTTAATGACCACAGTTGTAGGCAGGACTTTCAAGCATGCCCCTTCACCTCCCAATGGGCAGCATTCAGTATAGGTGATGGTGGATATGACCTCAGGGGGGGGGGGGATAATATACATACATAGCTCCCAACTGTCCCTGATTTGGAGCAATGTCCCTCTGTCCCTCTTTCCTCCTCATTTGTCCCTCATTTTGGTCTGATCTATATAGTTGTATATAAAATTCACTTTGTATCCATCCAAAAGTGTTTCCCAGCGCTAAACCTTTCATCTGATTTCTAAATTGCTGCATTTGGAAATTCCAAAAGCCAATATAAAGGAATAGTAGTGGTAAAAAAAAAAGCACTTGTGGATTGAACCAATCTTTTTTTTTTTGTTTGTATAACTCTCTTTTAGGGGGCGTGACAAGGGGTGTGTCCTATGCCTGCATACTTTTGCTGATAGGTGTCCCTCATTTCCATTACAAAAAGTTGGGAGGTATGTACATATCAATGCCGCCTTTATTTACATATCAATGCCGTCGCTATTTACATATGAACGCTGGTTATTTACATGTAAACACTGGGTCTGCAGGTGAGTCACCCATGCACAATAGGGCAGAGCTGGGCAGCATTAGTAGCAGCACTTCACACTGAGATATCAGGACACAGAACAGGACTAAAACCTCAAGGGATAAGGGAATTTAAACCAGGATAGTTGGCAAGTATGAGGCTTTGGGCCCCACAATAATGACAGGGCCCAGGGCAGCTGCCCCCTTTGCCCTGCCTTAAAGACGGCCCTGGGGAGAGGTGTGATCTATACCTTTGCGCTGTCTATGGAGGATGCAGCTTTTAAGGCAGAGCAGGGAGAGCTCACACTGCATGCTAGGAGGAGACACTCAGTGCTGACAATGTGACCTGCTCCTCATGGCCCTGCAGGCGCAGAACACCGAACCCCGGGGGAAATGATAACAGTGAAGCCTGGGGATAAGGATGAGCACACAACAGACACTAGAGCCCTATGATATGTATGAGGACACTGAACACTTAAGCCCAGGGAAAGGGATAAGGACTCCCCGAGTACTGGGGCCCACGTATAAGGATACCCTGAACACTGAAGCCTGGGATGAGGACAACTCAAACACCATGGATAAGGACACACTGAGCAGTGAAGCCCGGGGATAAGGATTAGGACACTAACACCTGGGATAGGGATGAGGACACTGAAGCCCGGGGATAAGGATGAGGATACTTTGAACCCTGAAGATAAGGACATCCTGAGCAGTGAAGCCCAGGGATAAGGATGAGGACACTCAAGCTCGGGTATAGAGATGAGAACACTGAAGCACGAGGATAGGGATGAGGACACTGAATACTGAAGCCCAGGGGTAGGGATGAGGACTCCCCGAGCACTAGGGCCCACGTATAAAGATACCCTGAACACTAAAGCCTGGGGATGAGGATAAGGACACTGAAGCACAGGGATAGAGATGACGGCATTGAGCACTGAAGCCTGGGGATAGGGATGAGGACACGGAACATTGAAGCCCATGGATAAGAATGAATTGAAGGACAGGGTATGGGACTTTAAATGAGGGATGCATGAAAGGACCCAGGGATAAGACAATGTAATATGGATGTGTTTATTAGTATAAAACACCCAGCAGAGCGTGCATTTTGAAAATACATGCATACATAACAGTAGACATGTATAACAAAGCATGATGCAGAAAACCATAAGACACAGTAAAGCGACTACTCAATCACATTGCTATACAATCCTTTCATGAGTGAAAACATTAAAACCAGGGTGGGTCCTAGAATAAAATCATGTTGCATCTGTATGTGACCGACGCGTTTCATGGCGTACCAGCCAATCTTCAGGGGCGGATGCATAATTGAGTAAAATCTGCGAAGGGACATAAATATAGCATGTAATTATGATCATGTCACCCAATAGCTAAGAAAAACTACAAATGGAGATGAAACTTAATCCAGCTCCAACCAACTTACTCAGTTGCAGAGTGCGACAATGTGCGTGCGAGTCAGAACACGTGGGCCACCGAAAGGTCTGCATACCGGGAGATGAAGTGGGGCCAGTGGAAAACAACAACCATGTAAATAATTCCAGGTGGGTGGATGTCCACCTGAGGGGTGGAAACTGAAGGGGCTCCAATCTGAATAAGTAATAAAAATCATAAGTAACCAAATGTATTGATAGGAAGTGGACCAAAACACCCCCAATCCCAGTAGGAACATGAACAAACAGTGTATGTATACCTGGATTGCCCCAAAGAGACACAGGGCCCAGCAGTGGTGATGTATCAAAAAGCATGGGAATAGATTGCAAGGGATAGCCGAGGTGAGGGTGCCCAGTGTTTGTCCGACACGCCCAACTAGCGTCACGCTGGCATATCATAAGGGAGGCACGTCCAGACCGAGAGGCGGCCTGAGACGCTCTCTTGAAGCCAGGCGAGGCCCCCCCATTGGATAGCCAGGATCACATGTCTCGTCCCGGCATTCCGACGCCGAAATCGTCTGGTGTGTCGGGCGGATGCGTGGCGCCGATGCGCTGAGGAGAGACCCGTCCATCTCCTCGCACCCAATACTGAGTGACCTGACCAAAGGAGGAGATGGGATGGCACCTGAGAGCATCGCAGCTCCCGGAAATGCAGAAAAAAGCAGCCCCGCGGTCACTCAGCACACACCATAACACTTGCCGCACTACATCAAATAAGATAAAATAAATGGTGGCATGAAACATAAATAACAAAAAAGAATAAGGTTACCCTATTGCATGGGAACCCAGTACCGTGGGATATGAGTCACAATTGATTGGATTGCATGAGGACACTGAACATTGAAGTCTGGGGATAGGGATGAGGACACTGAACATTGAAGTCTGGGGATAGAGACGAGGACACTGAACATTGAAGTCTGGGGATAGAGACGAGGACACTGAACATTGGAGCCCGGGGATAGAGATGAGGACACTGAACATTGAAGCCCGGGGATAAGGATGAGGACACTGAACATTGAAGCCCAGGGATAGGAATGAGGACACTGAACATTGAAGCCCGGGGATAGGGATGAGGACACTGAACATTGAAGTCTGGGGATAGGGATGAGGACACTGAACATTGAAGCCCGGGGATAGGGATGAGGACACTGAACAATGAAGCCTGGGGATAAGGATGAGGACACTGAACATTGAAGCCTGGGGATGAGGATGAGGACACTGAACATTGAAGCCCGGGCATAGGGATGAGGACACTGAACATTGAAGCCTATGGATAGGGATGAGGACACTGAACATTGAAGCCTAGGGATAGGGATGAGGACACTGAACATTGAAGCCTAGGGATAGGGATGAGGACACTGAAGCCCAGGGATAGGGATGAGGACACTGAACATTGAAGTCTGGGGATAGAGACGAGGACACTGAACATTGAATCCTGGGGATAGGGATGAGGACACTGAACATTGAAGCCCAGGGATAGGGATGAGGACACTGAACATTGAAGTCTGGGGATAGAGACGAGGACACTGAACATTGAAGCCTGGGGATAGGGATGAAGACACTGAACATTGAAGTCTGGGGATAGGGATGAGGACACTGAACATTGAAGCTCAGGGATAGGGATGAGGACACTGAACATTGAAGTCTGGGGATAGAGATGAGGACACTGAACATTGAAGCCCAGGGATAGAGATGAGGACACTGAACATTGAAGCCCTGGGATAAGAATGAGGACACTGAACATTGAAGCCCGGGGATAGAGATGAGGACACTGAACATTGAAGCCCTGGGATAAGAATGAGGACACTGAACATTAAAGCCCAGGGATAGGGATGAGGACACTGAACATTGAAGTCTGGGGATAGAGACAAGGACACTGAACATTGAAGCCTGGGGATAGGGATGAGGACACTGAACATTGAAGCCCGGGGATAAGGATGAGGACACTGAACATTGAAGCCCAGGGATAGGAATGAGGACACTGAACATTGAAGCCCGGGGATAGGGATGAGGACACTGAACATTGAAGTCTGGGGATAGGGATGAGGACACTGAACATTGAAGCCCGGGGATAGGGATGAGGACACTGAACAATGAAGCCTGGGGATAAGGATGAGGACACTGAACATTGAAGCCTGGGGATGAGGATGAGGACACTGAACATTGAAGCCCGGGCATAGGGATGAGGACACTGAACATTGAAGCCTATGGATAGGGATGAGGACACTGAACATTGAAGCCTAGGGATAGGGATGAGGACACTGAACATTGAAGCCTAGGGATAGGAATGAGGACACTGAAGCCCAGGGATAGGGATGAGGACACTGAACAATGAAGTCTGGGGATATGGATGAGGACACTGAACATTGAAGCCCAGGGATAGGGATGAGGACACTGAACATTGAAGTCCGGGGATATTGATGAGGACACTGAACATTGAAGCCCGGGGATAGGGATGAGGACACTGAACATTGAAGCCCGGGGATAGGGATGAGGACACTGAACATTGAAGCCCGGGGATAGGGATGAGGACACTGAACATTGAAGCCTGGGGATAGGGATGAGGACACTGAACATTGAAGCCCGGGGATAGGGATGAGGACACTGAACATTGAAGCCCGGGGATAGGGATGAGGACACTGAACGTTAAAGCCTGGGGATAGGGATGAGGACACTGAACATTGAAGTCTGGGGATATTGATGAGGATACTGAACATTGAAGCCCGGGGATAGGGATGAGGACACTGAACATTGAAGCCTGGGGATAGGGATGAGGACACTGAACATTGAAGCCCGGGGATAGGGATGAGGACACTGAACATTGAAGCCTGGGGATAGGGATGAGGACACTGAACATTGAAGCCCAGGGATAGGGATGAGGACACTGAACATTGAAGCCTGGGGATAGGGATGAGGACACTGAACATTGAAGCCCAGGGATAGGGATGAGGACACTGAACGTTGAAGCCTGGGGATAGGGATGAGGACACTGAACATTGAAGCCCGGGGATAGGGATGAGGACACTGAACGTTGAAGCCTGGGGATAGGGATGAGGACACTGAACATTGAAGCCCGGGGATAGGGATGAGGTCACTGAACATTGAAATCTGGGGATGAGGATGAGGACACTGAACATTGAAGCCTGGGGATAGGGATGAGGACACTGAACATTGAAGCCCGGGGATAGGGATGAGGACACTGAACATTGAAGCCTAGGGATAGGGATGAGGACACTGAAGCCCAGGGATAGGGATGAGGACACTGAACAATGAAGTCTGGGGATAGGGATGAGGACACTGAACATTGAAGTCCGGGGATATTGATGAGGACACTGAACATTGAAGCCCAGGGATAGGGATGAGGACACTGAACATTGAAGCCCGGGGATAGGGATGAGGACACTGAACATTGAAGCCCGGGGATAGGGATGAGGACACTGAACATTGAAGCCTGGGGATAGGGATGAGGACACTGAACATTGAAGCCCGGGGATAGGGATGAGGACACTGAACATTGAAGCCCAGGGATAGGGATGAGGACACTGAACATTGAAGCCCGGGGATAGGGATGAGGACACTGAACATTGAAGCCCGGGGAAAGGGATGAGGACACTGAACGTTAAAGCCTGGGGATAGGGATGAGGACACTGAACATTGAAGTCTGGGGATAAGGATGAGGACACTGAACATTGAAGCCCTGGGATAGGGATGAGGACACTGAAAATTGAAGCCTGGGGATAGGGACGAGGACACTGAACATTGAAGCCCGAGGATAGGGATGAGGACACTGAACATTGAAGCCTGGGGATAGGGATGAGGACACTGAACATTGAAGCCTGGGGATAGAGACGAGGACACTGAACATTGAAGCCCTGGGATAGGGATGAGGACACTGAACATTGAAGCCCGGGAATAAGGATGAGGACACTGAACATTGAAGCCCGGGGATAAGGATGAGGACACTGAACATTGAAGCCCAGGGATAGGGATGAGGACACTGAACATTGAAGTCTGGGGATAGAGATGAGGACACTGAACATTGAAGTCTGGGGATAGGGATGAGGACACTGAACATTGAAGCCCTGGGATAAGAATGAGGACACTGAACATTAAAGCCCAGGGATAGGGATGAGGACACTGAACATTGAAGTCTGGGGATAGAGATGAGGACACTGAACATTGAAGTCTGGGGATAGAGATGAGGACACTGAACATTGAAGCCTGGGGATAGGGATGAGGACACTGAACATTGAAGCCCGGGGATAAGGATGAGGACACTGAACATTGAAGCCCAGGGATAAGGATGAGGACACTGAACATTGAAGCCCAGGGATAGGGATGAGGACACTGAACATTGAAGTCTGGGGATAGGGATGAGGACACTGAACATTAAAGCCCAGGGATAGGGATGAGGACACTGAACATTGAAGCCCAGGGATAGGGATGAGGACACTGAACATTGAAGTCTGGGGATAGGGATGAGGACACTGAACATTGAAGCCCAGGGATAGGGATGAGGACACTGAACATTGAAGTCTGGGGATAGGGATGAGGACACTGAACATTGAAGCCTGGGGACAGGGATGAGGACACTGAACATTGAAGCCCAGGGATAGGGATGAGGACACTGAACATTGAAGCCCAGGGATAGGGATGAGGACACTGAACATTGAAGTCTGGGGATAGGGATGAGGACACTGAACATTGAAGCCTGGGGATAGGGATGAGGACACTGAACATTGAAGCCCAAGGATAAGAATGAGGACACTGAACATTGAAGCCTGGGGATAGGGATGAGGACACTGAACATTGAAGCCCAGGGATAGGGATGAGGACACTGAACATTGAAGTCTGGGGATAGGGATGAGGACACTGAACATTGAAGTCTGGGGATAGGGATGAGGACACTGAACATTGAAGTCTGGGGATAGGGATGAGGACACTGAACATTGAAGCCCAGGGATAGGGATGAGGACACTGAACATTGAAGCCCAGGGATAGAGATGAGGACACTGAACATTGAAGTCTGGGGATAAGGATGAGGACACTGAACATTGAAGCCCAGGGATAGGGATGAGGACACTGAACATTGAAGCCCAGGGATAGAGATGAGGACACTGAACATTGAAGTCTGGGGATAAGGATGAGGACACTGAACATTGAAGCCCAGGGATAGGGATGAGGACACTGAACATTGAAGTCTGGGGATAGGGATGAGGACACTGAACATTGAAGCCCAAGGATAAGAATGAGGACACTGAACATTGAAGCCCAGGGATAGGGATGAGGACACTGAACATTGAAGCCCAGGGATAGGGATGAGGACACTGAACATTGAAGCCCGGGGATAAGGATGAGGACACTGAACATTGAAGTCTGGGGATAGAGATGAGGACACTGAACATTGAAGTCTGGGGATAGGGATGAGGACACTGAACATTGAAGCCCGGGGATAGGGATGAGGACACTGAACATTGAAGCCCAGGGATAGGGATGAGGACACTGAACATTGAAGTCTGGGGATAGGGATGAGGACACTGAACATTGAAGCCCGGGGATAGGGATGAGGACACTGAACATTGAAGCCCAGGGATAGGGATGAGGACACTGAACATTGAAGTCTGGGGATAGGGATGAGGACACTGAACATTGAAGCCCGGGGATAGGGATGAGGACACTGAACATTGAAGCCCAGGGATAAGAATGAGGACACTGAACATTGAAACCCAGGGATAAGAATGAGGACACTGAACATTGAAACCCAGGGATAAGAATGAGGACACTGAACATTGAAGTCTGGGGATAGAGATGAGGACACTGAACATTGAAGCCCGGGGATAAGGATGAGGACACTGAACATTGATGCCTGGGGATAGGGATGAGGACACTGAACATTGAAGTCTGGGGATAGGGATGAGGACACTGAACATTGAAGTCTGGGGATAGGGATGAGGACACTGAACATTGAAGCCCGGGGATAGGGATGAGGACACTGAACATTGAAGCCCAGGGATAGGGATGAGGACACTGAACATTGAAGTCTGGGGATAGGGATGAGTACACTGAACATTGAAGCCCGGGGATAGGGATGAGGACACTGAACATTGAAGCCCAGGGATAAGAATGAGGACACTGAACATTGAAACCCAGGGATAAGAATGAGGACACTGAACATTGAAACCCAGGGATAAGAATGAGGACACTGAACATTGAAACCCAGGGATAAGAATGAGGACACTGAACATTGAAGCCCAAGGATAGGGATGAGGACACTGAACATTGAAGTCTGGGGATAGGGATGAGGACACTGAACATTGAAGCCCTGGGATAAGAATGAGGACACTGAACATTGAATCCCAGGGATAAGAATGAGGACACTGAACATTGAAGCCCAGGGATAAGGATGAGGACACTGAACATTGAAGCCCGGGGATAAGTATGAGCACACTGAACATTGAAGCCCAGGGATAGGGATGAGGACACTGAACATTGAAGCCCAGGGATAGAGATGAGGACACTGAACATTGAAGTCTGGGGATAGGGATGAGGACACTGAATGTTGAAGCCCGGGGATAGGGATGAGGACACTGAACATTGAAGTCTGGGGATAAGGATGAGGAAACTGAACATTGAAGCCCGGGGATAGGGATGAGGACACTGAACATTAAAGCCCGGGGATAGGGATGAGGACACTGAATATTGAAGTCTGGGGATAGAGATGAGGACACTGAACATTGAAGCCCGGGGATAGGGATGAGGACACTGAACAATGAAGTCTGGGGAAAGGGATGAGGACACTGAACAATGAAGTCTGGGGATAGGGATGAGGACACTGAACATTGAAGCCCGGGGATAGGGATGAGGACACTGAACAATGAAGTCTGGGGAAAGGGATGAGGACACTGAACAATGAAGTCTGGGGATAGGGATGAGGACACTGAACAATGAAGTCTGGGGATAGGGATAAGGACACTGAACATTGAAGCCCAGGGATAAGAATGAGGACACTGAACATTGAAGCCCATGGATAAGAATGAATTGAAGGACAGGGTATGGGACTTTAAATGAGGAATGCATAAAAGGACCCAGGGATAAGACAATGTAATATGGATGTGTTTATTAGTATAAAACACCCAGCAGAGCGTGCATTTTGAAAATACATACATACATACATACATAGTAGTAAGCATACATAACAGTAGACATGTATAACAAAGCATGATGCAGAAAACCATAAGACACAGTAAAGCGACTACTCAATCGCATTGCTATACAATCCTTTCACGAGTGACAACATTAAAACCAGGGTGGGTCCTAGAATAAAATCATGTTGCATCTGTATGTGCCCGACGCGTTTCATGGCGTACCAGCCAATCTTCAGGGGCGGATGCATAATTGAGTAAAATCTGCGAAGGGACATAAATATAGCATGTAATTATGATCATGTCACCCAATAGCTAGGAAAAACTACAAATGGAGATGAAACTTAATCCAGCTCCAACCAACTTACTCAGTTGCAGAGTGCGACAATGTGCGTGCGAGTCAGAACACGTGGGCCACCGAAAGGTCTGCATACCGGGAGATGAAGTGGGGCCAGTGGAAAACAACAACCATGTAAATAATTCCAGGTGGGTGGATGTCCACCTGAGGGGTGGAAACTGAAGGGGCTCCAATCTGAATAAGTAATAAAAATCATAAGTAACCAAATGGGTTGATAGGAAGTGGACCAAAACACCCCCAATCCCAGTAGGAACATGAACAAACAGTGTATGTATACCTGGATTGCCCCAAAGAGACACACAGCCCAGCAGTGGTGATGTAACAAAAAGCATGGGAATAGATTGCAAGGGATAGCCGAGGTGAGGGTGCCCAGTGTTTGTCCGACACGCCCAACTAGCGTCACGCTGGCATATCATAAGGGAGGCACGTCCAGACCAAGAGGCGGCCTGAGCCGCTCTCTTGAAGCCAGGCGAGGCCCCCCCATTGGATAGCCAGGATCACATGACTCGTCCCGACATTCCGATGCCGAAATCGTCTGGTGTGTCGGGCGGATGCGTGGCGCCGATGCGCTGAGGAGAGACCCGTCCATCTCCTTGCACCCAATACTGAGTGACCAAAGGAGGAGATGGGATGGCACCTGAGAGCATCGCAGCTCCCGGAAATGCAGAAAAAAGCAGCCCCGCGGTCACTCAGCACACACCATAACACTTGCCGCACTACATCAAATAAGATAAAATAAATGGTGGCATGAAACATAAATAATAAAAAAGAATAAGGTTACCCTATTGCATGAGAACCCAGTACCATGGGATATGAGTCACAATTGATTGGATTGCATGAGGACAGTGAACATTGAAGTCTGGGGATAGAGACGAGGACACTGAACATTGAAGCCCTGGGATAGGGATGAGGACACTGAACATTGAAGCCCGGGAATAAGGATGAGGACACTGAACATTGAAGCCCGGGGATAAGGATGAGGACACTGAACATTGAAGCCCAGGGATAGGGATGAGGACACTGAACATTGAAGTCTGGGGATAGAGATGAGGACACTGAACATTGAAGTCTGGGGATAGGGATGAGGACACTGAACATTGAAGCCCTGGGATAAGAATGAGGACACTGAACATTAAAGCCCAGGGATAGGGATGAGGACACTGAACATTGAAGTCTGGGGATAGAGATGAGGACACTGAACATTGAAGTCTGGGGATAGAGATGAGGACACTGAACATTGAAGCCTGGGGATAGGGATGAGGACACTGAACATTGAAGCCCGGGGATAAGGATGAGGACACTGAACATTGAAGCCCAGGGATAAGGATGAGGACACTGAACATTGAAGCCCAGGGATAGGGATGAGGACACTGAACATTGAAGTCTGGGGATAGGGATGAGGACACTGAACATTAAAGCCCAGGGATAGGGATGAGGACACTGAACATTGAAGCCCAGGGATAGGGATGAGGACACTGAACATTGAAGTCTGGGGATAGGGATGAGGACACTGAACATTGAAGCCCAGGGATAGGGATGAGGACACTGAACATTGAAGTCTGGGGATAGGGATGAGGACACTGAACATTGAAGCCTGGGGATAGGGATGAGGACACTGAACATTGAAGCCCAGGGATAGGGATGAGGACACTGAACATTGAAGCCCAGGGATAGGGATGAGGACACTGAACATTGAAGTCTGGGGATAGGGATGAGGACACTGAACATTGAAGCCTGGGGATAGGGATGAGGACACTGAACATTGAAGCCCAAGGATAAGAATGAGGACACTGAACATTGAAGCCTGGGGATAGGGATGAGGACACTGAACATTGAAGCCCAGGGATAGGGATGAGGACACTGAACATTGAAGTCTGGGGATAGGGATGAGGACACTGAACATTGAAGTCTGGGGATAGGGATGAGGACACTGAACATTGAAGTCTGGGGATAGGGATGAGGACACTGAACATTGAAGCCCAGGGATAGGGATGAGGACACTGAACATTGAAGCCCAGGGATAGAGATGAGGACACTGAACATTGAAGTCTGGGGATAAGGATGAGGACACTGAACATTGAAGCCCAGGGATAGGGATGAGGACACTGAACATTGAAGCCCAGGGATAGAGATGAGGACACTGAACATTGAAGTCTGGGGATAAGGATGAGGACACTGAACATTGAAGCCCAGGGATAGGGATGAGGACACTGAACATTGAAGTCTGGGGATAGGGATGAGGACACTGAACATTGAAGCCCAAGGATAAGAATGAGGACACTGAACATTGAAGCCCAGGGATAGGGATGAGGACACTGAACATTGAAGCCCAGGGATAGGGATGAGGACACTGAACATTGAAGCCCGGGGATAAGGATGAGGACACTGAACATTGAAGTCTGGGGATAGAGATGAGGACACTGAACATTGAAGCCCGGGGATAAGGATGAGGACACTGAACATTGAAGCCCAGGGATAGGGATGAGGACACTGAACATTGAAGTCTGGGGATAGGGATGAGGACACTGAACATTGAAGCCCGGGGATAGGGATGAGGACACTGAACATTGAAGCCCAGGGATAGGGATGAGGACACTGAACATTGATGTCTGGGGATAGGGATGAGGACACTGAACATTGAAGCCCGGGGATAGGGATGAGGACACTGAACATTGAAGCCCAGGGATAGGGATGAGGACACTGAACATTGAAGTCTGGGGATAGGGATGAGGACACTGAACATTGAAGCCCGGGGATAGGGATGAGGACACTGAACATTGAAGCCCAGGGATAAGAATGAGGACACTGAACATTGAAACCCAGGGATAAGAATGAGGACACTGAACATTGAAACCCAGGGATAAGAATGAGGACACTGAACATTGAAGTCTGGGGATAGAGATGAGGACACTGAACATTGAAGCCCGGGGATAAGGATGAGGACACTGAACATTGATGCCTGGGGATAGGGATGAGGACACTGAACATTGAAGTCTGGGGATGAGGACACTGAACATTGAAGTCTGGGGATAGGGATGAGGACACTGAACATTGAAGCCCGGGGATAGGGATGAGGACACTGAACATTGAAGCCCAGGGATAGGGATGAGGACACTGAACATTGAAGTCTGGGGATAGGGATGAGTACACTGAACATTGAAGCCCGGGGATAGGGATGAGGACACTGAACATTGAAGCCCAGGGATAAGAATGAGGACACTGAACATTGAAACCCAGGGATAAGAATGAGGACACTGAACATTGAAACCCAGGGATAAGAATGAGGACACTGAACATTGAAACCCAGGGATAAGAATGAGGACACTGAACATTGAAGCCCAAGGATAGGGATGAGGACACTGAACATTGAAGTCTGGGGATAGGGATGAGGACACTGAACATTGAAGCCCTGGGATAAGAATGAGGACACTGAACATTGAATCCCAGGGATAAGAATGAGGACACTGAACATTGAAGCCCAGGGATAAGGATGAGGACACTGAACATTGAAGCCCGGGGATAAGTATGAGGACACTGAACATTGAAGCCCAGGGATAGGGATGAGGACACTGAACATTGAAGCCCAGGGATAGAGATGAGGACACTGAACATTGAAGTCTGGGGATAGGGATGAGGACACTGAATGTTGAAGCCCGGGGATAGGGATGAGGACACTGAACATTGAAGTCTGGGGATAAGGATGAGGACACTGAACATTGAAGCCCGGGGATAGGGATGAGGACACTGAACATTAAAGCCCGGGGATAGGGATGAGGACACTGAATATTGAAGTCTGGGGATAGAGATGAGGACACTGAACATTGAAGCCCGGGGATAGGGATGAGGACACTGAACAATGAAGTCTGGGGATAGGGATGAGGACACTGAACATTGAAGCCCGGGGATAGGGATGAGGACACTGAACAATGAAGTCTGGGGAAAGGGATGAGGACACTGAACAATGAAGTCTGGGGATAGGGATGAGGACACTGAACAATGAAGTCTGGGGATAGGGATGAGGACACTGAACAATGAAGTCTGGGGATAGGGATAAGGACACTGAACATTGAAGCCCAGGGATAAGAATGAGGACACTGAACATTGAAGCCCATGGATAAGAATGAATTGAAGGACAGGGTATGGG
The DNA here is from genome assembly GCA_037952925.1 of Lithobates clamitans. Lineage (NCBI taxonomy): Eukaryota > Metazoa > Chordata > Amphibia > Anura > Ranidae > Lithobates > Lithobates clamitans. The sequence goes on from JBBGZY010000890.1 coordinate 489,263, forward strand.
ACTTTAAATGAGGAATGCATAAAAGGACCCAGGGATAAGACAATGTAATATGGATGTGTTTATTAGTATAAAACACCCAGCAGAGCGTGCATTTTGAAAATACATACATACATACATATATAGTAGTAAGCATACATAACAGTAGACATGTATAACAAAGCATGATGCAGAAAACCATAAGACACAGTAAAGCGACTACTCAATCGCATTGCTATACAATCCTTTCACGAGTGACAACATTAAAACCAGGGTGGGTCCTAGAATAAAATCATGTTGCATCTGTATGTGCCCGACGCGTTTCATGGCGTACCAGCCAATCTTCAGGGGCGGATGCATAATTGAGTAAAATCTGCGAAGGGACATAAATATAGCATGTAATTATGATCATGTCACCCAATAGCTAGGAAAAACTACAAATGGAGATGAAACTTAATCCAGCTCCAACCAACTTACTCAGTTGCAGAGTGCGACAATGTGCGTGCGAGTCAGAACACGTGGGCCACCGAAAGGTCTGCATACCGGGAGATGAAGTGGGGCCAGTGGAAAACAACAACCATGTAAATAATTCCAGGTGGGTGGATGTCCACCTGAGGGGTGGAAACTGAAGGGGCTCCAATCTGAATAAGTAATAAAAATCATAAGTAACCAAATGGGTTGATAGGAAGTGGACCAAAACACCCCCAATCCCAGTAGGAACATGAACAAACAGTGTATGTATACCTGGATTGCCCCAAAGAGACACACAGCCCAGCAGTGGTGATGTAACAAAAAGCATGGGAATAGATTGCAAGGGATAGCCGAGGTGAGGGTGCCCAGTGTTTGTCCGACACGCCCAACTAGCGTCACGCTGGCATATCATAAGGGAGGCACGTCCAGACCAAGAGGCGGCCTGAGCCGCTCTCTTGAAGCCAGGCGAGGCCCCCCCATTGGATAGCCAGGATCACATGACTCGTCCCGACATTCCGATGCCGAAATCGTCTGGTGTGTCGGGCGGATGCGTGGCGCCGATGCGCTGAGGAGAGACCCGTCCGTCTCCTCGCACCCAATACTGAGTGACCAAAGGAGGAGATGGGATGGCACCTGAGAGCATTGCAGCTCCCGGAAATGCAGAAAAAAGCAGCCCCGCGGTCACTCAGCACACACCATAACACTTGCCGCACTACATCAAATAAGATAAAATAAATGGTGGCATGAAACATAAATAATAAAAAAGAATAAGGTTACCCTATTGTATGAGAACCCAGTACCATGGGATATGAGTCACAATTGATTGGATTGCATGAGGACAGTGAACATTGAAGTCTGGGGATAGAGACGAGGACACTGAACATTGAAGCCCTGGGATAGGGATGAGGACACTGAACATTGAAGCCCAGGGATAAGAATGAGGACACTGAACATTGAAGCCCGGGGATAAGGATGAGGACACTGAACATTGAAGCCCAGGGATAGGGATGAGGACACTGAACATTGAAGTCTGGGGATAGAGATGAGGACACTGAACATTGAAGTCTGGGGATAGGGATGAGGACACTGAACATTGAAGCCCTGGGATAAGAATGAGGACACTGAACATTAAAGCCCAGGGATAGGGATGAGGACACTGAACATTGAAGTCTGGGGATAGAGATGAGGACACTGAACATTGAAGTCTGGGGATAGAGATGAGGACACTGAACATTGAAGCCTGGGGATAGGGATGAGGACACTGAACATTGAAGCCCGGGGATAAGGATGAGGACACTGAACATTGAAGCCCAGGGATAAGGATGAGGACACTGAACATTGAAGTCTGGGGATAGAGATGAGGACACTGAACATTGAAGCCTGGGGATAGGGATGAGGACACTGAACATTGAAGTCTGGGGATAGGGATGAGGATACTGAACATTGAAGCCTGGGGATAGGGATGAGGACACTGAACATTGAAGCCCGGGATAAGGATGAGGACACTGAACATTGAAGCCTGGGGATAGGGATGAGGACACTGAACATTAAAGCCTGGGGATAGGGATGAGGACACTGAACAATGAAGTCTGGGGATAAGGATGAGGACACTGAACATTGAAGCCTGGGGATAGGGATGAGGACACTGAACATTGAAGCCCAGGGATAGGGATGAGGACACTGAACATTGAAGCCTAGAGATAGGGATGAGGACACTGAACATTGAAGCCTAGGGATAGGGATGAGGACACTGAACACTGAAGCCCAGGGATAGAGATGAGGACACTGAACAATGAAGTCTGGGGATATGGATGAGGACACTGAACATTGAAGCCTGGGGATAGGGATGAGGACACTGAACATTGAAGCCCAGGGATAGGGATGAGGACACTGAACATTGAAGTCTGGGGATATTGATGAAGACACTGAACATTGAAGCCTGGGGATAGGGATGAGGACACTGAACATTGAAGCCTGGGGATAGGAATGAGGACACTGAACATTGAAGCCGGGGGATAGGGATGAGGACACTGAACATTGAAGCCTGGGGATAGGGATGAGGACACTGAACATTGAAGCCTGGGGATAGGGATGAGAACACTGAACATTGAAGCCCAGGGATAGGGATGAGGACACTGAACATTGAAGTCTGGGGATAGAGACGAGGACACTGAACATTGAAGCCCTGGGATAGGGATGAGGACACTGAACATTGAAGCCCTGGGATAGGGATGAGGACACTGAACATTGAAGCCTGGGGATAGGGATGAGGACACTGAACATTGAAGTCTGGGGATAGGGATGAGGACACTGAACATAGAAGTCTGGGGATAGAGATGAGGACACTGAACATTGAAGTCTGGGGATAAGGATGAGGACACTGAACATTGAAGCCCAGGGATAGAGATGAGGACACTGAACATTGAAGCCTGGGGATAGGGATGAGGACACTGAACATTGAAGCCCGGGAATAAGGATGAGGACACTGAACATTGAAGCCCGGGGATAAGGATGAGGACACTGAACATTGAAGCCCAGGGATAGGGATGAGGACACTGAACATTGAAGTCTGGGGATAGAGATGAGGACACTGAACATTGAAGTCTGGGGATAGGGATGAGGACACTGAACATTGAAGCCCTGGGATAAGAATGAGGACACTGAACATTAAAGCCCAGGGATAGGGATGAGGACACTGAACATTGAAGTCTGGGGATAGAGATGAGGACACTGAACATTGAAGTCTGGGGATAGAGATGAGGACACTGAACATTGAAGTCTGGGGATAGGGATGAGGATACTGAACATTGAAGCCTGGGGATAGGGATGAGGACACTGAACATTGAAGCCCGGGATAAGGATGAGGACACTGAACATTGAAGCCTGGGGATAGGGATGAGGACACTGAACATTGAAGCCTGGGGATAGGGATGAGGACACTGAACAATGAAGTCTGGGGATAAGGATGAGGACACTGAACATTGAAGCCTGGGGATAGGGATGAGGACACTGAACATTGAAGCCCAGGGATAGGGATGAGGACACTGAACATTGAAGCCTAGAGATAGGGATGAGGACACTGAACATTGAAGCCTAGGGATAGGGATGAGGACACTGAACACTGAAGCCCAGGGATAGAGATGAGGACACTGAACAATGAAGTCTGGGGATATGGATGAGGACACTGAACATTGAAGCCTGGGGATAGGGATGAGGACACTGAACATTGAAGCCCAGGGATAGGGATGAGGACACTGAACATTGAAGTCTGGGGATATTGATGAAGACACTGAACATTGAAGCCTGGGGATAGGGATGAGGACACTGAACATTGAAGCCTGGGGATAGGAATGAGGACACTGAACATTGAAGCCGGGGGATAGGGATGAGGACACTGAACATTGAAGCCTGGGGATAGGGATGAGGACACTGAACATTGAAGCCTGGGGATAGGGATGAGGACACTGAACATTGAAGCCCAGGGATAGGGATGAGGACACTGAACATTGAAGCCTGGGGATAGGGATGAGGACACTGAACATTGAAGCCCAGGGATAGGGATGAGGACACTGAACATTGAAGCCCGGGGATAGGGATGAGGACACTGAACATTGAAACCTGGGGATAGGGATGAGGACACTGAACATTGAAGTCTGGGGATAGGAATGAGGACACTGAACATTGAAGCCCGGGGATAGGGATGAGGACACTGAACATTGAAGCCTGGGGATAGGGGTGAGGGCACTGAACATTGAAGCCTGGGGATAGGGGTGAGGGCACTGAACATTGAAGCCTGGGGATAGGGATGAGGACACTGAACATTGAAGCCCAGGGATAAGGATGAGTACACTGAACATTGAAGTCCGGGGATGAGGACACTGAACATTGAAGCCTGGGGATAGGGATGAGGACACTGAACATTGAAGCCTGGGGATAGGGATGAGGACACTGAACATTGAAGCCTGGGGATAGGGATGAGGACACTGAACACTGAAGCCCGGGGATAGGGATGAGGACACTGAACATTGAAGCCCGGGATAGGGATGAGGTCACTGAACATTGAAGCCCGGGGATAGGGATGAGGACACTGAACATTGAAGCCCGGGGATAGGGATGAGGACACTGAACATTGAAGTCTGGGGATGAGGATGAGGACACTGAACATTGAAGCCCAGGGATAGGGATGAGGACACTGAACATTGAAAGAAATAAAAAGAAAGAGGGGCGCACCGGCCATGTGCATTATCTTTTGTAAAACATTTATTGAAATAAAATGATAAAGGAAATTACTCACAAGCAGTAGTAAAATCTGGTGTCATAAACTCGAACAACAACAAGCAGCTTGGTGGTGATGATGAGCGAAGCCTTCCAAAGGTCTTAGAGGAACATGTAAGCTTCACTACTAGCTGACGCGTTTCGAAGGGCACATCCCTTCTTCATCAGAGCTCAGCAGTGAGCCCTCCTTCAACACTCCCTGTATATATATATAGTGTATGTGCCAGAAAGCCCAATCAGTAGAGTAGGGCGGACTTGTGGGGCCCCTCCCCCTTAAAAAATCCCTCCCTCATGGGCAACTCACTTGTACAAGTGAATAGATGGTAATAAATGCTAGATATACACATAAATAAAATATAATAAAATTAAAATAAGATGTAAAAGATTGAATAAAAAATAAAGAATAAAAAATACATAGTAAATGAATGTAAGTAAAAAATTGAGAATGATGTAGGATATAAATGTATAAATGTGTAATCTACAATCAAAAAGGGTGTCAATGTGGTTGAAAATGTCAATGTCAACAGACCACAACAAAGGTGAACCAGAAGTACACATTGCGTACAGTGATAGCGGCATAATGTCCAGAGTGGCACGGGGGAGGTGCACCTTTAGCAGGGGAAATAGTGCTAAAGGTGCACCTCCCCCGTGCCACTCTGGACATTATGCCGCTATCACTGTACGCAATGTGTACTTCTGGTTCACCTTTGTTGTGGTCTGTTGACATTGACATTTTCAACCACATTGACACCCTTTTTGATTGTAGATTACACATTTATACATTTATATCCTACATCATTCTCAATTTTTTACTTACATTCATTTACTATGTATTTTTTATTCTTTATTTTTTATTCAATCTTTTACATCTTATTTTAATTTTATTATATTTTATTTATGTGTATATCTAGCATTTATTACCATCTATTCACTTGTACAAGTGAGTTGCCCATGAGGGAGGGATTTTTTAAGGGGGAGGGGCCCCACAAGTCCGCCCTACTCTACTGATTGGGCTTTCTGGCACATACACTATATATATATACAGGGAGTGTTGAAGGAGGGCTCACTGCTGAGCTCTGATGAAGAAGGGATGTGCCCTTCGAAACGCGTCAGCTAGTAGTGAAGCTTACATGTTCCTCTAAGACCTTTGGAAGGCTTCGCTCATCATCACCACCAAGCTGCTTGTTGTTGTTCGAGTTTATGACACCAGATTTTACTACTGCTTGTGAGTAATTTCCTTTATCATTTTATTTCAATAAATGTTTTACAAAAGATAATGCACATGGCCGGTGCGCCCCTCTCTCTTTTTATTTCTTTGTCTGTTAGGATTCCCCATCCTTGAGGGCAGCAAGGCCTGTGTCGTTCTTCTATCCATCTGGTTGACCACTTGTGCGCAGGAGTCAATTTCTTCCACTGAACATTGAAGCCTGGGGATATGGATGAGGACACTGAACATTGAAGCCTGGGGATAGGGATGAGGACAGTAAACGTTAAAGCCTGGGGATAGGGATGAGGACACTGAACATTGAAGCCCGGGGATAGGGATGAGGACACTGAACATTGAAGTCTGGGGATGAGGATGAGGACACTGAACATTGAAGCCCGGGGATAGGGATGAGGACACTGAACATTGAAGCCTGGGGATATGGATGAGGACACTGAACATTGAAGTCTGGGGATAGGGATGAGGACACTGAACATTGAAGTCTGGGGATAGGGATGAGGACACTGAACATTGAAGTCTGGGGATAGGGATGAGGACATTGAACATTGAAGCCTGGGGATGAGGATGAGGACACTGAACATTGAAGCCCGGGGATAGGGATGAGGACACTGAACATTGAAGCCCGGGGATAGGGATGAGGTCACTGAACATTGAAGCCTGGGGATAGGGATGAGGACACTGAACATTGAAGCCCAGGGATAGGGATGAGGACACTGAACATTGAAGCCTGGGGATAGGGATGAGGACACTGAACATTGAAGCCTGGGGATAGGGATGAGGACACTGAACATTGAAGTCTGGGGATATGGATGAGGACACTGAACATTGAAGCCTGGGGATAGGGATGAGGACACTGAACATTGAAGTCTGGGGATAGGGATGAGGACACTGAACATTGAAGCCCAGGGATAGGGATGAGGACACTGAACATTGAAGCCTGGGGATAGGGATGAGGACACTGAACATTGAAGCCCAGGGATAGGGATGAGGACACTGAACATTGAAGCCCAGGGATAGGGATGAGGACACTGAACATTGAAGCCCGGGAATAGGGATGAGGACACTGAACATTGAAGCCCAGGGATAGGGATGAGGACACTGGACATTGAAGCCTGGGGATAGGGATGAGGACACTGAACATTGAAGCCCGGGGATAGGGATGAGGACACTGAACATTGAAGCCCAGGGATAGGGATGAGGACACTGAACATTGAAGCCTGGGGATAGGGGTGAGGGCACTGAACATTGAAGCCTGGGGATAGGGATGAGGATACTGAACAATGAAGTCTGGGGATAGGGATGAGGACACTGAACATTGAAGTCTGGGGATAAGGATGAGGACACTGAACATTGAAGCCCAGGGATAGGGATGAGGACACTGAACATTGAAGCCTGGGGATAGGGATGAGGACACTGAACATTGAAGCCCAGGGATAGGGATGAGGACACTGAACATTGAAGCCCAGGGATAGGGATGAGGACACTGAACGTTAAAGCCAGGGGATAGGGGTGAGGGCACTGAACATTGAAGCCTGGGGATAGGGATGAGGACACTGAACATTGAAGCCCGGGGATAGGGATGAGGACACTGAACATTGAAGTCTGGGGATAGGGATGAAGACACTGAACATTGAAGCCCGGGGATAGGGATGAGGACACTGAACATTGAAGCCTGGGGATAAGGATGAGGACACTGAACATTGAAGTCTGGGGATAGGGATGAAGACACTGAACATTGAAGCCCGGGGATAGGGATGAGGACACTGAACATTGAAGCCTGGGGATAAGGATGAGGACACTGAACATTGAAGTCTGGGGATAGGGATGAAGACACTGAACATTGAAGCCCGGGGATAGGGATGAGGACACTGAACATTGAAGCCTGGGGATAAGGATGAGGACACTGAACATTGAAGCCTGGGGATGAGGATGAGGACACTGAACATTGAAGTCTGGGGATAGGCATGAGGACACTGAACATTGAAGCCTGGGGATAAGGATGAGGACACTGAACAATGAAGTCTGGGGATAAGGATGAGGACACTGAACATTGAAGCCTGGGGATAGGGATGAGGACACTGAACATTGAAGCCCAGGGATAGGGATGAGGACACTGAACATTGAAGCCTAGAGATAGGGATGAGGACACTGAACATTGAAGCCTAGGGATAGGGATGAGGACACTGAACACTGAAGCCCAGGGATAGAGATGAGGACACTGAACAATGAAGTCTGGGGATGAGGATAAGGCGGTTCTCCGCGTGGTGTTGTGTAAGCAGATACATCGTAGCTCCTCCCACCAATCACACATAGGCCCGCCCCCTTCCACGTGAAAAAAAAACAGTTTTTACCCAGTGAGTGACAGGAGCTTTGTCCAATCAGAATCCTGAGAATTTCACCCGGAAGCGGATGTTGCTATGGAGATCAGTCTTGGCCCGGGAGTACTGGCAGAGTGACCGACCAATAGAGGCTGGGCTCGGTGAGTGGGCGGCGTTCCGGCGGTTGGCGGGGAGAATGATCTGAAGTGACTGGAGGTTGTGCGGGCCGAAGTCAACCCGTGTCTGGGCCGAGGAGAGGTCAGTGAGTGACAGGAGATCCCCTCAGATCTGGGGGAGAGAAAGTCCTGTACAGATCTTGGTTCCCGCTCTGTATCACCCCTATTTCATGCTGCAATGGTCTATCCCGGGATTCAGTAACGGGGCCTGGGCTGTTCCATATGAAAATAATAGGGGGTGGGGTGCCATTGTGCCCCCCTGTTATGTAATGTTCGGGGTTCCCAGTGATGTGAAATGGGGACGGGGTGTACCATGTCCAAAGAGTAGGGGTACTAGATGTCATCACTGTGTGTAGTGTTGAGAATAGTGTGTTACCAGTATGTCCCCCGTTCTGTTATGGAATGTTTGGGGCTCCCAGTGATATGAGATAGGGGTGTACCATGTCCCAGGGCGGGGGTGTCAGGTATCATTGCTGTTTGTAGTGATGACCATAGGGGGGGTTACCAGTATATCCCCCGTTCTGTTATGGAATGTTCTAGGCTCCCAGTGATGAGAGATGGGGATGGGGTGTACCATGTCCGAAGAGTAGGGGTGCTAGATGTCATCACTGTTTGTAGTGGTGAGAATAGTGGGTGACAACAACTGTGTCCCCTGCCCTGCTATGAAATGTCTACAGTTTGCAGTGATGAGAGTTAGGGGTGCTAGGTGTTATTGCCGTGTGCAGTGATGAGAATAGGGGGTTACCGGTGTGTCCCCCGTTCTGTTATGGAATGTACGGGGCTCCCAATGATGAGAGATGGGGATGGGGTTTACCATGTCCCGGGGTGGGGGGTGTCAATATCATTGCTGTGTGTAGTGATGAGAATAGGGGGGTTACCAATGTGTCCCCTGCCCTGTTATGAAATGTCCACATTGTGTGTCCCCCGTTCTGTTATGGTATGTTCTGGGCGCCAGTGATGAGAGATGGGGATGGGGTGTACCATATTTCAGAGATGGGGGTATTATTGATGGCGGATAGGTGAGTTGGGCTTCCCAGGGAAGGCTGAGGCCCCCACTGACAGGACTTTGGGGGGATTGTCTTTTTTTTTGGGGGGGGGACGGGACAGTCTCTTGGTTTAAGTTTTCCTGGAACTGTTTCAGCGTTGACCACCTGAAACCCCTTTTCCTGTCTGTACTGTCCATGTTTGGAGACTTATTGCGGCCTTCAGTATAACCAGCATGCCCAGATACAGTAAAGGTAGATCAGCAGCTTCTCTTTAGAAATGGCATAAACATGTTGCCAGCCCTGGGGGGGGGCAGTAGTACGTCCCCCCCCCCCCCCCCAGCTGGATACAGTCCACATGCTGCTCCGATCGCCATCACCTTTACCAGATCCTCCTGTTGTCTGAACCCCCCTGTGTGCCCTCTTCCCTAATGCACTTCCGGCTTCCCATCTTTCCCTCCCGCTGGCTGCTGCAGGTACACGGGGGAGGATCTTTTCTGGATGGGAAGGGCCAGGTAAATATAGTATGGCATTTTCCAGCCCATTCCTGTTCTGAATGAACACAGCGAGTGATTAGTACCGATCGCTCACTGTTTTAGTTCATAACTGAAAGTTGTTATGAAGCTTTAAAAAAAAATAAATAAATAAAATAAAACCTGCCTATACTTACCTGCTCTGTGCAATGGTTTTGCACAGAGCAACTTCGAGCCTTTTCTTCTGGGGTCCCCTGCCATTGCTCCAGGCCCCTGCTGTTCGTCGGGTGCCCGCAGGGAAAGTGGCTCCCTCTGGAGGGAACCTGTGCGTGCTTGCTCCAGAGTCCTGCTGCTACGTCCATTGGCATAGACAGTGCGACTCTGCCCCGCCCCCTGCTCCGATGTGGTTGACAGCAGTGGGAGCCAATCGCTCCTGCTACTATCAATCTGTCCAATGAGGAGTGAGACAGCAGCGGGAGCTGCTGCGCTCGTGCACATTGCTGAATTGGATGGGCTCAGATAAAGAAAAAAGAGGGGGGGTGAGCTGCCACACAGAAGGTTTTTCATCTTAATGCAATAAGGTGAAAAACCTTATGGCTTTAGAACCACTTGAAGCATAGTAAACCTTGTACTATGCTTCAGACTGTGAATGAACAGGAGCCTCTGTATAGAGAGCTACAGAGCCCCAGACCTCAAGCTTTATTAGCTCAGTACAGTTTTTTCAGGAATTTTGTAAGTTATGTTGTGTTTGTGTCCGCTAATAAAACATTTTAGTGTGTGTTTTTTGTAACATTATCATTATATTGAATTTGGGGGAGGGACCTGTCAGGTAGGCTTTATGGGTCCCATCATTTCTAACTGCAGCCTTGCCTGTACAGCTAACACCCCCCCCACACACACACACACACCCACCCCCACACACACACACCCCCACACACACACACACACACCCCCACACACACACACCCCCACACACACACCCCCCCCCCACACACACACACACCCCCCCCCACACACACACACACCCCCCCCACACACACACACACACCCCCCCCCCACACACACACACACACCTCCCACACACACACACACACACCCCCACACCCCCCCCCCCACACACACACACCCCCCCACACACACACACCCCCCCACACACACACACCCCCACACACACACACACCCCCACACACACACACACCCCCACACACACACACACCCCCACACACACACACACACCCCCACACACACACACACACACCCCCACACACACACACACCCCCACACACACACACACCCCCACACACACACACACCCCCACACACACACACACCCCCACACACACACACACCCCCACACACACACACACCCCCCCCCCCACACACACACACACACCCCCCCCCCCACACACACACACACCTCCCACACACACACACCCCCCCCACACACACACACCCCCCCCACACACACACACCCCCCCCACACACACACACCCCCCCACACACACACACCCCCCCCACACACACACACCCCCCCCACACACACACACCCCCCCCACACACACACACCCCCACACACACACACACACACACACACACCCCCCACACACACACACACACACACACACCCCCCACACACACACACACACCCCACACACACACACACACACCCCCACACACACACACACACACACCCCCACACACACACCCCCACACACACACACACACACCCCCACACACACACACACCCCCCCCCCCCCCACACACACACACCCCCCCCCCACACACACACACACACACCCCCCCACACACACACACACACACACACACCCCCACACACCCCCACACACACACACACCCCCACACCCCCACACACCCACACCACCGTCATAGCCATTCCACCATGGTACAGCACACCACCCACCAGGTTCACCCCAGAATCCCCCCACATGACCCGTCTGCAACCTCATCCATGACACCTGCAGTCTTGTATCTGGGGTGACTCTGGTCAGTAGGCATATGTGATATATATTATAAAGAAAGAGAATTTGCCCCTGTGTCAGGTTTTAATTGTTCTCCGTGAGACACCCGCTCTGTCTTGGTGGCACTGGAACTGAAAGACATCTTAGAGTTGTCACCAGAGCAGTAATAGAGAGGAAATCTTCCAAATCTCATTCTCGTTACAAAGTGCAGAATTCAACTCGCTTTGGAGAGATTTCCTGTCACTTCCTGTTGTGTCTTTTGGACAGGAAGTATAACCCCGAAATGAGACGCGGAGAGCTAAAGAACCTGAGAGGGGTTCTAACCATTCCCTCCTCTACCCAGCAGGCAATGCTTTGGATAGACTTTACATCGGTGGTTCTCAACTGTGTCCCCTGATATCACCAAATGGCCACACATAATGGTCAGTACATGTAATGCAGAGAGGGCTGTCAGACTGCAAATTACTATAGGAAATGATTGTATAGGCCTGGGAACATGCGACAGGTTGTGTTGGAGGCTGAAGGCCTGCTGCAGAGGGTGGTAAGGGACTGGGGGGCACGCTTCAGCGGGCACAGACTGGGGGTTGCGCTGCTGTGGGCAGTAGGAGACAAGGGGGGTTGCGCTGCTGTGGGCAGTAGGAGACAGGGGGGGTTGCGCTGCAGCGGTCAGTAGGGGACTTAAGGGGGTGCGCTGCAGCGGTCAGTAGGGGACTGGGGGGAGCGCTCTGCATCGGGTAGTAGGGGACGGGGGGTGCGCTGCAGTGGGCAGTAGGAGTCTGGGGGGGGGTGTGCTGCAGCGGGCAGTAGGAGTCTGGGGGGGGGTGTGCTGCAGCGGGCAGTAGGAGTCTGGGGGGGGGTGTGCTGCAGCGGGCAGTAGGAGTCTGGGGGGGGGTGTGCTGCAGCGGGCAGTAGGAGTCTGGGGGGGGGGGTGCTGCAGCGGGCAGTAGGGGACTGGGGGGATGCGCTCTGCATCGGGTAGTAGGGGGGGGGGGGTGTGCTGCAGCGGGCAGTAGGGGACTGGGGGGATGCGCTCTGCATCGGGTAGTAGGGGACGGGGGGTGCGCTGCAGTGGGCAGTATGAGTCTGGGGGGGGGGTGTGCTGCAGCGGGCAGTATGAGTCTGGGGGGGGGGGGGTGCTGCAGCGGGCAGTAGGGTACTGGGGGGGTGCGCTTCAGCAGGCAGTAGGGGACTTGGGAGGAGGGGTGCGCTTCAGCAGGCAGTAGCGGACTGGGGGGGTGCGTTTCAGTGGGCAGTAGTGGACTGGGGGGATGCGCTTCAGCGGGCAGTAGTGGACTGGGGGGATGCGCTTCAGCGGGCAGTAGTGGACTGGGGGGATGCGCTTCAGCGGGCAGTAGTGGACTGGGGGGTGCGCTTCAGCGGGCAGTAGTGGACGGGGGGATGCGCTTCAGCGGGCAGTAGTGGACTGGGGGGTGCGCTTCAGCAGGCAGTAGGGGACTTGGGGGGGTGCGCTTCAGCGGGCAGTAGGGGACTTGGGGGGGTGCGCTTCAGCGGGCAGTAGCGGACTGGGGGGGTGCGCTTCAGCGGGCAGTAGCGGACTGGGGGGGGTGTGCGCTTTAGCGGGCAGTAGTGGACTGGGGGTGCTGCACTGGGCAGTAAGGGACTGGGGGGGGGGTGCGCTGCACTGGGCAGTAAGGGACTGGGGGGGGTGCGCTGCACTGGGCAGTAAGGGACTGGGGGTGTGCTGCAGAGGGCAGTAAGGGACTGGGGACACGCTGCAGAAGACAGACAGACAGACAGTTTGGGGACAGTGGGGAGCATGCCAAGGGGGATCAGAATAAACACTCACTGGCTCTGGGGCAGCTCCTGAAAAGGAGGGTTTGCCTCAATGGGTACCTGAAAGTAACTCAGACTATAACAATGTAAGAAGTGGCACCAGACCAAAAGGGATTAGAGTCTGAGATACTCTAATTGTTCTTAAATTTTTGGGGGCCAAAACACCCCCTTTTCCTTGTCTTGCAGCCTGGTAGAGGTGCTGTTCTTTGGACCCCGAAACACATTTAATGTTTTAGATCTTCCACCCTTTGTGTCTGGTGTCTATATTCTGATGGTTTGAGAGGACCTTGGAGATGTGACATTTGGGTGAGCCGGTCACCTGATACCAGCATTTCTGAGATCTTCTGGAAGAAATCACATGACCATTGCCTTGGGTTGCTGTAGTATAGCTATAATAGTCTTGCACTGGTATGTAGTCTTTTTAATTCACTTGGATGTTCTGTCATTCCAGGCCCGAGAATGTCACATGAGGAAATGGACGTCGACCTGTTTGGTGCGCACGCTCCAGCAGACGACTCAGCGTCCAGACAGCTGCCCGGAGGAGACTCCGTATTCATCCTGCCGCCTCCAATGATGTTTGCGGAGCTCATGAGGGAGCGGATCTCTGCGCCGGAGCTTAACAATGAGGTGATCGTGCTTGACGGGGGAGAGGTCCAGACGACACATGATCCATCGCCCGTTGAGTCGCATACCTCTAACGCACTACAGATGCTGCAGGGGGCGCTAGAGCAACTGCGGCAGGCTGCTGAGCTGAACTCTTCGACGCATCAAACACGGACTCGGAGGAGGAACACCAGGAGGCAGCAGAGAGGGGGCTCCCAGCGTACGTCCGGTACAAGGTGAGAAACCACTGAATATTTCCATAATGTCTACTATGACTGACAGTATGAGACTTCTTTATGTTCTGTGTTTTTAGCTCACGGACTGGACTCATGAACTTCTTCCAACTGAGAGGAGGCCAAGGACCTGCAGTGCTGGGGGAGGGGAGCAGAAGTATCAGCCAGGTAGTCTCGGTGCCCACTGAGGAGTCTGAAGAAGACAGTTCTGATGATACGGTGTTACTAGGGGATGAAGAAGGGGGCAGCTCCACTGAAGTGGAAGAGGAGGACGCCACATCTGCCCAGCCTGCAGAGCCAGGTATGTCCGAGGTCATTGTATGCTCATATGATGATTCCCAATGAGTGAGGCTTTGGTGGATCCTGGCCTCTGGGCTAATCGCGATGGTTGCAGTTTCTTCCTTTTTACACAGGTTAGTTAATATAGGATATGGGAGGTTACAGTTTTAAGTTTATAAAAAAGTTGGGTGGGGGAGCTTGTGCAAATAGAACAGGGTGGCACAATCCCCAGAGATCAGTATTTAAAGAGCATAGGATGTCCCTGGGTTTCCCACAAGTGGAGACACAGGGATATGGGGGATTATTTTACTTGCCACAGCCTATAATAAGCCAGTTAATATGTTTAAAAACAAAATTAATCCATAGAAAAAGATATTCTCTTGACATGTTTCGCCCAAATTGGGCTTCTTCAGGATCCACTTGAGGTTCACATAATATATTAACTGCTAAGTAAAGAATACATAGTTATTGCACAATATACCTTCAGAAACTTCATCATATATAATAAAACATTTAATAAAAGCAAAATTACACATCAACATCAGAAGATCAGCACCTGCAAGCAGGAATAGCACAAAAAAAGAATTCTTATGTTGTTTGTGTAATTTTTCCTTTTTTTTAATATTGTTTATTGTATATGATGATGTTTATGAATGTATATTGTGCAATAACTGTGTATTGTTTACTTACAAGTTAATATATTATGTGAACCTCAGGTGGATCCTAAAGAAGCCCAATTTGGGTGAAACGCGTCGATCCCACCATCACACTGGGTTCTGTTTACTGTATGGCAAATTCGACAGCACTGTATACACGTTTTTTAGAATATCTGGATTAATAAATTTTGTTTTTAAATTGTATTATTTGCTTTACCATATGCTGTGGCATACAAAATAATCCCCCATACCCCTGTGTCTTCCCTTGTGGGGAAACCCAGGGACATCTTTTGCTCTTTAAACAGTTTTAAGTTTAGTCGGGTGTAAACTGGAATTCCACCATAATGACTGAATCATTCATCAGCTCCTGAGCACTGTAAAGATCATGCAACAGCAATAAAATTTTAACATTTTGAAACCTTGGCTATCAAAGGTATTTCATTAGTGTTGCATGAAGGAGTAATTGTCAGTCAAACTATCACAGCACTGAGAAATGGCCTGGACAGTTAGGGAGTATTATGGGTGGCCCAGCAAGTGTAGAAATGCAGTGTCTATTGCATTGCAAATTATATTATTGTATGTAAAGGATGGCTTGTTTCTGCTTTGGGTTCTCATTGGGGACATTGCAATGTGTCTTGGGAGATGCTTCAAAAGTATCTTGTCCAGACTTGCTGTCCTGTAGACTTCTGGGTTACTTTCCAGTTTCCAGTTGTCACTTTGACCTTGTTATGTTTTTTGATTTGTAGCTCCAGAGGAACTCCATATAAACCTGGTAGAAGCGGGTACAGAAGCCCCTGTGACCTCAGCGCCAGAGGTTATTGTGGTGGAGGACTTTTCGTCATCGGAACCCCCAGCCAAAATCAAACAGGTGACTGAGAGTCCGCAGTGGGACAGATGGGCGCCATTCACAAAAGTCATACTTCCTAAGGCCTCATTCACACTGGTTTATTGTAACTGATAGGAGAAAATCAGCGTTAAAAACTCACCTAAGCTGCATTTTTTTTTTTTTTTTTTAATCTAGTTTAGCAGCATTTGGACTTTGGGCGTTTGTTTCATTGGCCAGAATTTTTATTCTGGCCACTGAAATGAATGAAAAAATGCTGAACATTCCTAGCGTTTACCCGCATTTGGCGTCTTTATGCCCAAAAGCTCCTCTAATGAAAGTGATTCTTCTGCATTCAGGAAAAGGATCTTTGATTGCCTCTAAACCAGGGGTTTCAAACTGACGACCCTCCCGCTGTTGCGCAACTACAAGTCCCATGAGGCATTGCAAGGCTGACCGTTACAAGCATGACTCCCACAGGCAGAGGCATGATGGGACTTGTAGTTTCGCAACAGCTGGAGGGCCGTCCGTTTGAGACCCTTGCTCTAAACTCTGCTGCTCCTAATCTCCTCTAAAGCCTATGGTGTCCGTTTTCTGAAACCAAAATGAGCTGCGATCCTGATTATCGGAGCTCATCTTAAATCATTATCGGTTTATGAAACTGAGATGATCAGCAGAGAACATGCTCACCGCTGATCATCTCTGCACACAGAGAATCTGTCACTGACAGAACAGGAACGGATAGTTTATGAAGGTGCAATACCTGTCAGAATTCTCCCTCTCAGATTCTCCAGCTCAGAGAATCGGGGAGAGAAGGGAGAATCCACGGAGAACTCGAGAGGAAGGAGAATGATTATTGATTATACCTTCTTCCTCAAGACAGGAAAGAAGCCCTCCTGTCTTTCACAAACCCCCAAAACCAGTAAAGCAGGTTAGAAACAATATGTATATGCAGGGTGGATTTGATTAAAATCATAATTTTTAAAGAGCAACTGTCATTTCTGTCCTGCATCGGCTCCTCCTTTGACCCGTTGTTGACTCACCGACAGTTCCATCCACTTTAATGGTACGGCTGGTGATGCGGAAGTGACACAACAAGGTGAGGGACGTGGCGGCAGCAGGTGACTGAATGGCAGCTAACAGGCGATGCCATGATGGATCTGAAATGACAGGTGCTCTTTAAATGTAAGGACTCATTCTTGCTGGTAGTTAGAATATTTAATATGTGCAAACAAAATGAAGGTTTCCTATTTAGAATAATAAGCTGTCAGGTTAGTAAAACGACAATATCAGAACCGATTCAATCATACAGTTTGTAGTGTACACAGATTTGCAAAACAATGGGATAAAGGAATGTTCCTGAAGGTTTATCTCATGGTTACTATGAAATTGAGTGAATGCATCAATGCAGTGCATGTTATCTCAGCTTGCAGAGCTTGAATTTGTTGAACGAGTTTACCAAAAATGTAAATATTGCAGAATATATAGTAGAATGCTACATAACTGAGCCCCGTTTCATGCTGAATAAACTAATTTATTAAGGTATCTTAAATAAAAAACTATCTTTAGATTTTTACTCCAAAAGTATTTTATTAAAATAAATTTGATAAAAATCAAAAAAAACCTGATTTTTGATTTTTTTCAAAAACATTGATTTACATCCTGTGTGTGTGTGTGTGTGTGTGTTAGTGTTACTGAGGAGGGCGGCCTTCTGTAAGGGGAACTTACATGGGACACCCCCCCCCCCGGTCCCGCAGTACCTGAAGCAGGCGATCACCCACTAGGAGACACATCAGGTCGCCACTTCATTGGTCCAGGGATTTGAAATCTCCTAAACATATCTCGTAAATGTACGTATAGAAGGTGTTCTCATTGGTGGGCGCCGACCAATCGGAACCTGTGTAGCCTGTCCTGTCAGTGGGGGAGAAGAAGAGGGAAGGCCGCAGGGATTTTAAATCCTTGGACCGATGATGCGGCGACCCAATGTCTCCTAGCGGGTGATCGCCGGCTTCAGGTACAGCAGGACCCGGGGGGGGGGGGGGGTGATTTTCTGTAAAGGTGAACTTACACTTTAATAAATGGACACCTCTGTGTTTCTGTGGTTTTTCGTTTCTGTAATCTCGCGATGTCTCACGAGATTACAGTAACAGGGGGCTTTCTCCACAGTTCAAAGCGTTTTGTAGATCGCTTCACTTCTCATAAGGTTAAGCGATCTACACCGCTTCATAAACAAGCCCTCGGAGCGATCTCCTCTGAGCACGCTGGAGAATTCAGATTGACGTGTGTGTGTGTGTATGGACATATCGGCCTTTGAGGGGCTTAGGCAAAAAAACACCAAAAGCCCCAAAAATTGGCAGTTAGGCCCGGTTCACACCTATGCAGTTTGCTTTTGATCTATTCTCTGCAGTGTGTTTTTGCTCACACAATTTTTGATGTGTTTTGCATTTTGTATGCTTGTTATTTTTTTTAAGGGGGAGATGTATTTGTTAGGCAGATTCAAAAATGCACTACATGTGTTTCCGCAGCAGGTTTATTGAACCAAAAACACAACATGTTGCATTTATAGAAGGTCCCTGACCCTTTTCAAAAATGCAGCGGTTGAAAACGTATAGATGTGAACGTGTCCCATAGAAAACCATGTTAAATGGACTGTAGTGCGTTTCTGCAAAATGCACTAAAAATGCATAGGTGTGAACCAGGCGTTAAAGTGATTGTAAAGTCTTGTTTTTTTTTGTTTTTTTGTTTTTTTAATCAAAAGTAACTTTTATTGAGCATAAAAGAAAAAAGTATATCAACACACGGGTGAAATTAGTGCAACATGCACTACAATTACGGATTAGTCCAATTGACATATATAGCATATGTAGCATTAATGGTATCACAGTACAGCTGATAAATACAATGAAATGGTTTGTGATGTGGAGAAGCAGGCTTACATATAAGGGTCTGAGAGGCAATAAGATGGAATATAGCCAAAAGTAGGGGGGGTGAAGGAGGGGTTAATAAAGCCAGCACAGTTAACAAAAGAATTAGTTCCTTGCATCACTAGTGGAGGTATCCTCAAGCCATCTATCCCGATAAATTCCACAAAATCTGGGGCAGCCCCTGTGCATGTAGAGTATTTTTTTGTATGGTACAGTGGTGTTGACTGTTCTGATCCATTGTTGTAGAGTGGTAGGGGTCCCCCTCAGCCATGTTTTAGCAATCTGTAGCCTAGCATATGTTCAAGTATTTGTCGCCTTCAGAGAGCCCTAGTACACATTGACGGGAGCACAGGGACAACGGGGAGCCCATACGATCATGCAGAAACTTTACCACCTGGGTCCAGAACCCTTGTATGGAGGGGCAGGCCCATAACAGATGAAAAAAGGAGGCCATGTGATGACCACAATTTGGGCAACTTGGGTTATGGCCGTGTCTGTATTTAGATATGCGGTGTTTGGTTAGATACGATCTGTGGAGGATATAGAGATGGGATAAGCGGTCAGAGAGTTTAGGGGAAACTATTTTGCAATTGGCAAGGGCCTCCTCCCAGTCCTCATCGGTCAGGCTGCCCAGGTCCGACTCCCAATGTGATTTCAGCTGGTGAGCAATGGTGTCAGCTGCAGGCCGCATAAGGTAGGTATAAAAATTGGGAAATCAGTTTTTTGGAATCCTTACCCACAACTATATCCACTAGAAGTGGGACCTCGAGGGCTGGGACAGGGCTGCCAAGCTGCGTGTTGAGTGCATGTTGAAGTTGGAGGTAGAGGAAAAACATGTGGTTTGGTAGGGAAAAGTTATCTTTAAGTGTTTGAAATGACTGAACCGTCCCATGGGCTACAACTTGTGACAGGTAGATGACACCTTTGGAGACCCAAAGACCGTGATCAGGAACAGAGGTAAGTTCAGGAAGATTTGGGTTGTCCCACAGGGGGGTGTGAGAATGAGGGGAGGGCGCTTGACCCAGGCGCATAGCAGCTCGCCAGATTTTGCAATGATGTGATAACATTGACCCCCCCTTACTGGTATGAATTGAACCACGGGGCTCACAGAAGAGGATTTGAAAGGGGTGCGAGAGCGGACCAATGGACTGTGGACAGACCATTTGAGAGTAGCGAACTTTGTCGGAGAGATCGAGATGGAAAAAGTGGGAGAGTTGGGCCGCTATGTAGTATGTATAAAGGGCGGGGAGTGCGGTACCGCCTAATTCAGTCGGGCACTTCAAGACCTTCCACGACAGTTTGTGATGGGAAGAGCCCCATACGAAGGTGTTGAGGATAGATTCCATTGCTTTGAATATACGTGGGGGAAGATGTATTGGGGACTGCCAAAATATATACAGTAATTTGGGAAGCAGGATCATCTTCACAAGATTAATACGGCCCATAACCCCTAGGGGAAGCCTGGACCATACCTGTGCTTTAAGTTTTAGTGTATTAAATAGTGGTTCGATGTTAAGAACTATAAAATCATGGAGTGAGCGGGAGATGTGGATACCTAGGTAATTGATGGTGCTTGCTCTAACAAATGGAAGAGCAGCCTGTTCGGACGTGGGGGCATCTGAGTCCAATGGGAGGATTTGAGACTTAGCCCAATTTATCTGAAGCCCAGAGAACGCCCCAAAGGCTGTAATTTACATGTAGAGCTGCCTGAAGTGAGGGACCTGCGTCGGCAAGGTAGAGGAGCATGTCGTCAGCATAGAGGCTTATCACCTCTGTCAGACGCCCACTACAGAGGCCCTTGATGTCAGGATGGGACCGAAGTGCTATCGCAAGAGGCTCAACTGCAAGGGCATAGAGCATAGGTGAAATGGGGCAGCCCTGCCGCGTACCACGCGATAACGGAAAGGAGGGAGAGATTCTGCCATTCACCTGAATGCGTGCTGTGGGGGCATGATAAAGTAGCCGAAGCCACTTTATAAATTTTGGGCCAAAGCCGAATCTTCTGAGGCATTCCCATAAATAGCTCCATTCCACTGAATCGAACGCTTTGGCAGCGTCCAGGCTGACCACTACTCTGCTGCCAGTGTTTGTGTGCTGGGACTGGAGATTCATGTGAAGCCGCCGAAGATTAAAGGCTGTGTTTTTGCTTGAGGCCTAGGGCAAGGGTTTTAGCTAGTATCTTGACGTGGAGTTGGAGGTGGGATATGGGCCTATACGATTCAGGGAGTAATGGGTCTTTAACTGGTTTAGGTATGAGGACAATAAGGGCTTCGTTCATGGATTTTGGGAGGGCGTTGGTGTCCAATATCTGTGTATATAATTTACATAACCTGGGGATTAAAGTGTCGCTGAACTGTTAGTAGAACTCGAAAGGAAGCCCGTCAGAGCCAGGAGCTTTAGATGTAGGGAGTAGAGCCAGAGCCTCTGCGATGCATTCTGCAGTTATAGGTACTTCCAGTCGGGCAATTTGCGGTGGTGAAAGTGTGGGGAAGTCTATGGCTTGTAGAAATTCTGTGAGTTCTGCTTGGGAGCGTTGGAAAGTGGAGGAGTATAATGTTGAGTAGAAAGACCTGAACTCCTCAGCCACCTGATCGGGGTCAGTTATCCTGACCCCAGAGGTCGTCTGAAGAGAGACCACTACCGGGGGTTTGTGATCCAGGTGAGCCATGTAGGCAAGGAGCTTGCCTGCTCTTTCGCCGTGTTCGAAAATACATTGTTTGCTAAAGAAAATACCTTGTTTGGCCTTTTCAAAGTGTGTAAAGTCTTGTTTTATAAAAAAAAAAAAAAATAATAAACATGTCATATTTGCCTGCTTTGCACAGAGTAGCCCAGATCCTCCTCTTCTCGGGTCCCTTTTCGCTCCTGTTGAGTGCCCCTACAACAAGCAGTTTGATATGGGGGCAGTTGAGCCAAGCTGCAGCTAAGTGTGTTCATTCAGACACAGAGCTGCGGTTTGGCCCCGCACGCCTCTCTCTCCTGCTTGGCTAACTGACTTTCACAGCAGCGGGAGCCAATGGTCTCCCGCTGTCTCTGTCTCGGTCAATCAGGAGGGAGAGTCCCGGGTGGCCGCAGTACTCGTGGACATCGCTGGGTCGAGATGGGGCTCAGGTAAGTAGTGGGGGGGGGGGGGCTGCAAAGAATGCATTAAGATAAAAAACCTTCTGTCTTCACTCCTTTTTTAAAGTGTAAATTCACCGTCCCCCCCCAATAAGCTCCAGTGTCAGCGAACGGGGGTGTTCAAATGCCACAGGCTACATGCCTGTATCAAGCCAGCCAAACATGATCCATTCAAGAAAATAAGGAAGAGCTGCAGTTTGCACACTGTTGCAGCACATTCAAGGAGCGAAGGAGCAGCAGTTTCGACACAAGTCTAAATCTAGCCTAAAACTGAACTCAGGGATAAAGAAATACATTTGTCATGTGTGTTCTTCAATCTTGATGTGCTTTGTATATTTCTTCCAGAACGGTGCAGTAATCCGCTGTGAAGTTTCCTGTAATAAAGACCAGTCACTGCTGCTTTCCCTGCTAGTGCAGGGTGACTGGTCTGGTCTCCGCCCCCTCCTGCAAACCTTTAGTGGGTGGGGCCTGCGGGGTCCCTCCCACAGCTTTGCACAGTCTATGTGCAGTAGAGTGATGGTGTCACTGCTACGTTTTGTAAGGTAATATATTGGTTTGCAGAGGCATTGGTGAATTTGTATCCTTTTGAATATCCAGGAATATACTTAAGAAGCCAATTTTGTTTTTCAAACTAGAATGCAAGAAATAAAGGTGAGCTGCTTTGAGGCATTTGATTTCCCTCTTATAAACAAAGCCAATAAAGGTGCTGGAGTTCTCAGTAGTTCGCAGATTAAGACCCGTTCATGATATTTCCTCTCCTCAGTGTTTCCATGATGTTTCCCCAAACAGAAAATAATAGTTCTGTGTCTTCTGCAGCGGACACCTGTAAAGCATGCATGGGGCGCTCCAGCAATAGAAGAGGAAGAAGGGGACACTTGCACCATCTGCTTCGAGCCGTGGACCAACGCCGGCCAGCATCGCCTATCTGCGCTGCGATGTGGACATCTCTTTGGGTTTACTTGCATCGATCGGTGGCTGAAGGGAGGCGCAAACAAGTGTCCACAGGTAAGTGCCCACTATGTGGGGCCAGATTTATCCACTAGGGTCAAGTCTTCTTGCTGCTGGAAATGAAAAGTCTCTGCCAGCTCTTCAGCTTATCCTGCAACCACATTGTAACATCCAACATCATCTAGCCATTTCTTCCCCAGCCTTACTGTCCATGGGCCCCACTTTTATCATTGGTTTTCAGTTCTTTCATTCATTGAGGCTCAGCATCATATGTTACTTAGGGCAGTCTGCATTGAAATGCAGCCTGCCTAACAATGCCCACTTCTCCAGGCTCACATCCACCTATCAAGGCATTTGTTACATTTGCATAACTCCTCCCAAGAGCCAGCCCACTGCTTGCATCAAGGCATATAGGAGGAGTACTGAGGCAGGGTGTTGTGATGTTTTAAGGAAGCTCTGTACCCTGCCGGCCCCTCCCACCAGGCAAGACCAGCAAGAGCACAAGCCTGCATTGCATAGAGAAGCACAGAGACCCAATGATGACATTACTAGGTCTAAAATAAAGTCTGTAATGGAAATGGAAAGGTTTTATTTAAAGCGGAGTTCCAGGCTTTTTATTATTATTATTATTATTATTATTATTATTATTATTATTATTATTATTATTATTAATAAAAGTCAGCAGCTACAAAAAGTTTAGCTGCTGTCTTTTATTAAACAGACACTTACCTGTTCCACGGTCCAGCGATGCGGGCGCACGGAGCCCCGATTCTCTCCCCCTGCTATCCTCGGCGCGTCCATTGATACTGGGGGCACCCGGCCGTGACAACTTGCAGCTTCAGGGCTGGGTGCACACTGCGCATGCGCGAGTCGTGCTGCACTCTCCCAGTGGACAGGCAATCTTCTGTGACCTGTCACGTGTCCCAGAAGATTGCAGAGAGGGAGGGACCGCCTAGGGGAAGAGGAGTCGTCGCCTAGGCGGTCTGTAGCCGGAACCAGAATGTGGCATGTAAGGGGGCGACGAGTGCTTAAAGCGGAAGTTACATTTTTGGATGTAACTCCGCTTTAACCCGCTTCAATGCCGACACTTTTACGCCCTTCCTGCCCAAGCCAATTTTTGCACGGTCATGCAAAATACTACCCATATGGCACCCAACTCAGTGTATATTATTTAGTCTGTAGAAAAGTTATAGAGTCCGCAAACTATGGGATATATCTGAAAATTGAGCAATCCTGATGTACTGACGGCCTATCTCATTTCTTGAGGCCTGAAAACGCCAGGACAGTACAAATATGACCCAAACGACCCCTCCCTTTTTTTTTTTTCTCTAAAATATATCCGTTTGTGAATTATTTTGAAAATTAATAAACACTAAAACGCTTAAAACAAATGACACGATCCGCTTTGCTACATACATATCAAAATGAAAAAAGGTCTACAGTTCTTCATCACTAAATCTTAAATCGGATATTATACAAAGTAACTAAAATCAAATATAGCGATGCACCAATGTAGAAACCTTTAAAGACTCTTAAACAGGAAAACGCCCACAAAACAGAACAAATCTAAACAAAACAAAAAAAAAAAAAATATTAAAAAAAGGGGAAAGGGAATAGGAGTTTTCCCTTTGTTATTCGCAGGTTCTGTTAGTGATACTTGAACTTAAGCCTCAATGAAGCTCAGCCAAGAAATCCACTAGCTTTGAAGAATCTTTTAAATGTCAACCAAACCCTTTTAAACTTCTCTGTAGTATCATTATTTTCAATTACCCTTTTCTCCATACGCATAACACCATTTAGAGTCTCAATCCACTCCATAAATGAATGGATGGTAGATGATTTCCAATACTTGGGGATTAATTGTCCTAATGTCTTTTTTTGAAAGTAGACTGGCCAGTCCACGGTATTTAGTAAGAGGCATGGCGAGTATTTTGAAGTTGTCATTTTTTGTCACAATTTTTTGGAAAATGAAGAAATGTATAAAAAAAAAAGTTTTTCACCATCTTTTAAAATATTGTCATACTGTCACCAGTGCAGTACAGCGTCATTATATAACTAGTGTAGCAGTGATCAGGGACACTGACTGGTGACAGTATGTAAAAAAAAAAAAAAATAATTGTTACATTTTTTTAAATGTCTGTTTTTATTATATATTATGTTTTTTTTGTTTTTTTTTTTTAATTAAATATATATTGTTTATTTTTATATAATATAATATATTTTTCTTTTTTAATTATCAATCTTTTTTTCTTTAAAACGCAAAAAATAAAAAAAAACCTGCGGTGATCAAATACCACAGAAAGAAATGGATACAAATTTCATTTGTGCACAGCGTTGCATGACTGCGCAATTGTCAGTTACAGTAATGCAGTGCAAAAAAACACTAACCTATCTAGCCCTGTAAAGAAAAAATGAGTATAAATGCCTTTTCTGCAGGTGATCCAGTCCTGCCTCCAGTGGCGGAAGCTCTGCAGAGGACACAGCCAACAACGGCTGTGAAATGAATGGGAAGTGACGTCACCCATAGAGTTACTATGGGGCTTCCGTTGTCGGATGTGTCCTCTGCACCCGCCTACACAGCGAAGCTGCGGCTGACAGCTCAGCGCGGGATTGGGTCGGATCGTCTGCAATAAAGATATGTATAGCTTTTTTTTTTTTTTTTTTTTTTTTTTTTTTTTACAGGGCTAGATATGTTGGTGTTAGAATGCAGGTGGCTATAGATGCAGGGATTTTAGTTTTAGCATGGACTTCCACTTGAAGTGGCTAATGAATGTTCCTGGCATAACGTTTGTTCCCATGTATAGTTTGTGTTAATATACAGTATGCACATGTGTGGGGAGTGATCATTGTTTATTACAGACTTGGGCACTGCTTCCTTCTTAGTAGCGTCGTGAACACCCTGTAGTGCAGTGGGTGTCACCTGGTCATTATCCATCTCTCGTTAGTGCAATTAATAATTATCAAAGTAGGCGCTCAACACATGCAGTGAGTGAAACTACTTCCTGTAAAAAAAAAAAATGATTATGCATATACTCCAGTGTGTTCAAAAATAAAGAAAAACAATATTAAATAAAGGTGTCCAAAGAAAATATAGTCCACCAAGTGTGCATCCAAAAACACTTTAGATTCTTCCACATGCTCTTTTGTGCACCAAACGACCGCCATCATATATAAATTTTTCACTCACCACAATGCCATGACCTCTAAATTAAATAAAGGTCATGCCCAGCTGATTAGTCAACCAGAGACATCTGTCATGGTCCAAGTGTTTTCCCAATAACAGACTGTTCCTCCTTACTCCGATCAAATATTCCCTCCTATAAGGTCACCAAAACCAAAGAGAATAGCTCATGCATTATTTTATTGGTTTACATAGAGCCATAAAAGATATACATTTGCCACTCGCATATTTCTTTGCCCAGAATAGGCACCAATGCGAACAGCTCTAGATGTAAATCCCATGGCTCCACTCCTGGTGTATGGTGTTCGTTCCATGAACGGGATCCTACCTGGAAATGACAGCATTGCGTTCCGGCAAGTCTGCATCTTCAGGAAGCTGCATAAGCAATTTTTTTTTTTTTTTTTTTTTTTTTACAGGAATTAATTTTAATCGCTGCATAATGTATTGAGCTCCTACTTTTGATATTGTTCATTACAATCAGGTGTAGTTTCCACATTTAAAGGGGCAGCTTCACAATTTTAATATTTTATTTGGCTATTTTCATATTGATAAAGTAGGATAGTAGCATTTCTTTATTTTACAGTTAATAATTCTATCACCTGTTGTCACTCCTGCTTTTTCTGTTCTGCAGTGCAACAAGAAAGCTAAGCGGTCAGATGTTGTGGTCCTGTATGCCCGGACGCTGAAGGCGCTGGACACCAGCGAGCAGGAACGCATGAAGAGGTAATTCTGTGTGTGCTGGATAGGAAATGGACCCACGAGGGGGGAAGTTTTTGCTTGGACTGACAAAGCATGGAAACTCTCTGTTGCAGTTCTTTAGAGTTGGAGCATTCTCTGCGGAAGAAGGCGGAGCTTGAATCAGCGCAGTGTCGGCTTCAGGTCCAGGTACTGACGGACGAATGCGGCAAACTCCGCAAGCAGATCCAGGTGAGGAGCTTTGTGTGAAATACTTGGATGGAGTGGAGGGAAGGGTAACTCCCAAATAAAGGAAGGCCTCCTCATCCACTGTTTACAGGCTGGCAGGTGCCATGCAGATAGAGGAAGCTTTGTGGTGCTTTTCATTAAGAAATATTCCCTTTTTGTGTGTTTGTGTTCCTTCTGCACTGACTGGTGCCCATGTCACTCACACCAGAGTTTGTTTTCTCCATAAGGAATTGAAGAAGTTGATTGCCCAGCATGGTACCAGCTCCTCCCAGCTGCCATCCTCCTCCCGGGCAGCATCTAGTTCTTTGTCCTCCAGCCAAGGTCAGCACAAGTACAACTTTGAGAAGGCTATCCTCATCAATCAGCCCGGGAACTGCCGCGTCATGTCTTACTGTGAGTGGTTGGGCTGCCTCGTGGTGTCGCAGCCATCCTCCCACTCCACCCTCATCCCTGGTAAGTTATCAACCCCTTAAAGGGAAACAGACGTCTGTTTTAAAAACATGGCTTCCCCTTCACATACCCTCAAACATTGGGCTATGGGCTTCCAACCAAGCAATGTAGCTAGCAATGCAAATTATTTAGGCTATAACAGGCATCACTAAAACGGCAGACTGCGGTCCACATCCGGACCCCTGAAGTCCCACCATTTAGGAGCCGTTCTGCCAGGAGCCATGGCCTCCGCCATTCTCACAGAGCCAACGGCAGGAGATGGAAAAGCTCTGGATGGGGGCAGGGGATGCCGAAGTTAACAAACAAAATGATTGGTTGCTAGGCTGTTGGGCCCTGTCTGTGTAGGGTAGTAAAGGAAGACTGGAAGATCAGGACAGCAATGGGGAATCTCAGGATAGTTGAAGGGGCTCAGAACAATAATGGGGTGGTCAGTAGAATTAAGGGGGAAAGCTTGGGACAGTAATGAAGAAGGGGGGGGGGGGTTGAGGGTGAGGCTAAGGGCAGAGTGAAAGGGAGTGACTGAGATAGATGGTGCAAGAAAGGGGTTGTGATCTGAGAGACTATTCAGTTGTGCATGTTCTTTTGCACGCACATGTCACAGTTAGGGCATCCCATTCTTTTTAATGAAAAAGAGGAAAAAAACTGCGCTGAGGTATATATAAATACAATCAAATATGTGAGCAATCAAAAAGTAACACAAGCAGCGATTCCTCTGTATAACAAAAACAGTGAAAAATGAAAGAGAAAAATTATGGGACCGCGCTATATCATAAATATTAATGTCCATGAAACATAAGTGTGACTACCACAGAAACGTCACCACAGAGGAATGTGTTGACCAAATAAAAAAGCAAAATAATGAAAACAAATGCACATAAATGTATAGTGTTCAATGAACATAAAGAGTGCTTTAACACCAGTGATCAAATGAAATAATAAAGTCCGTCAATTAGTGATGCATGAGGAATCTTCCATATTTTAGAAAATACTGTGTGACATCCACCACCAATAATAAGGATTGGCCGCTTACCAGAGCCCCGTGACCCCCCACTACAGAGGGTCCGGGGAAGCTTGTACAGAAATGGCCCTCCAAGGTTAAACAGATGAATGCAGATCCAATGCATACAGGTGATCATGGGACATCCACGGAAATCATACAGGGTTAATGCAGCTCTGATCCCATCGTATCTCCCCAATTCGTGAGTGGCATAAATATCTAGTCCATGGAGTTCTGTGCTGTGTTCTCTACAAGCATTTTTCAGATCCCTGGTGCAACCATCTTGGACTTGGAAGCTGATTGTGGCTTCTTGATGTCACATACCACATATTCCTCTTAAAAAGTTACCCAATAGTTTGTGGATGGGTCTTCATCCCCAAGGTTTAACAGTCCTTGTTAAATCTTTTAGCAACATCCAGCAGACTCACAGCTCTCAAAGACAGATGTATTCACCAACTCCTCCTCCTCCTCACCCTCACCATGGACTAGATATTTATGGCACTCACGAATTGGGGAGATACGATGGGATCAGAGTTCCATTAATCCTGTATGTTTTCCGCGGTTTTATCTCACTTGTTCTTTTCTTCACCCCCCCCCATTTTGTTTAATTTTATTCCCGGCTTTCCTCGTGCTGGGTTCTGCACAGTTACGATACTCGCTCATTCAGCAGATCCAGCATTGCCCTGCTGAGAGCCTCTTCTCTGCAGCAACCACTCAGGTCCCACTCCGCCCTCTTTCCCTATGTAATCAGGAGGAGCAACACATCAGGACGTTGCGCCTCAACCTGAAGAGCCGGAAACCTCCCAATGATGTGCAGCTCCTTGCTCTCGTTGATCCCATGTAAATATCCAGGCTCTCTCTTTGCTCCCCTGTAAATCTCCTGGCTCTCTCTCCAGGGTGTGGTGTGAAGAAGATAAGTGCGGCCAATATGAAGAGCAGCCAATACATTCCCATCCATTCCAAACAGATCCGTGGCCTGGCCTTCAATTCCCGTTCTGATGGCCTCCTCCTCTCGGCTGCTCTGGATAACACTGTGAAGTTGACCAGGTAAGTGATGCTGGGACAGCTGTAATGCACTGCTGCTCTCATTCTTTCTGTCGCCAGCAATGTTATTGATGTACCTTTTGCTGTTCCCTGTGAGCTCTGGGAGTGAAGCGTTTCTGTTCCTCGCATCAGCTTCTTTCTGATTGTTGGATTAAGTTGTCTTATCCTGCCGTATGAAGGTTTTCATGCTATTGCTCACAATTTGTGAGCTCCTTGTTATGTGTACATGTTCCTGCATGTAAGTGGGCAGGCATACCCAGGGCAGTTTAAAGTGATTGTAAACCCTCGCTTTTTAGAAAAAAATAAAAATAACAAACTTGCCTATACTTGCCTGCACTGTGCAATAGTTTTGCACAGAGCAGCCCATATCCTTTTCTTCTGGGGTACCCCGCTGGCTCTCCAATCCCCTCCTTTTCATTAGGTGCCCCCACAGCCACTTTTCATGGGGGGCATCTGTGCGGGCTCGCTCCCTAGTCCCGCTGCTGCATCCATTGACACAGACAGTGGGACTCGGCCTCGCCCCCCACTCCTGTCTGACAGCTTTTATCAATGTGTCCAATGAGGAGAGCAACAGCGCCTAGAGCCGCTGCGCTCGTGCACATCGCTGGATCGGGCTCAGGTAAGAAAAAGGGTTGAGGAGAGCAACAGCAGCTAGAGCCCCTGAGCTTGTGCGTATCGCTGGATCGGATCGGGCTTGGGTAAGAAAAAGTGGGGAGCTGCAGCACAGAAGGTTTTTCACCTTAATGCATTAACGTGAAAAAACGTTGTCCATCCCGGACCCTAAGGTCTGGGCGAAATTTGGTGTAAAGGCCCTTCGGCACATTATGCTGACAGGGACATTACTCTCATTCAGTGACCTCGTGATTCAATGTAATTTGCCTAGATGGACGTATTTCCTTTATCAGCTGCGCCATGCTGCCCAAGCTCAATTTCTGAGGCCTATTTTGCTCAGGAGTCCCTAACCAAGCTTCTCTCTTCCCTCTCTCTGTCGCTACTTAGCTTGGACTCGCCTAAGGTGGAGAGGCTCTGGGAGGTTTGGAAAGCAGATATCCCTTCGCTAGAGAGAGAGCATTGGGAGGATTGTTTTGAGGACGGCTCTAGGCTAGTTATCTGCTCCAGAGATGAATTAATACAAACCAAGTTTCTACGTAGGGTTTATTACACCCCACAGAGATTGCACAGACTATATCCCCCATAGACTATTGGCACATATTACTATATGTTCTGGAGCTATTCCAGGGTGGCGCAATTCTGGACGGCAGTTTTTGAAGTCATTAACGGTTGTCTTAGGCTGTCCCTGGAGTTTTCTCCCGAACTGGCTCTGCTTGGTATACAAGAGGATGAACAGATGCCTCGCAACATCAAACTCTTAATTTCTTATCTTATGTATTACGCTAAGAAAGCTATTTTGCCCAAGTGGAAAACCGCCTTTTGGTAAAACTCTGTTAATAGTGTCTTACCATTATATAAACTGATCTATTTAAACAGCAACTGTCCCACAAAGTTTGACGGAATCTGGCAATCGTGGATGGTGTGAGTAGCTTACTTACCCCATATTATTAAAATGGAATGACACCCCCCCCCCCCCTTTTTTTTTTTTTTTTTTTTTTTTTTTTTTTTACCGAAAAGATCTGTTCGATATTCTAGGATAAACAATCGGTATCTTTTCCAGTTGAATTTTCTTAGCCTTAGAACCAAGAAAGCAGTGTACATGCTATAGCTGTAATTGTTGCTTGTCTATACTTAATCCGTATACAAGATTTTGCTTTTATTGTGTACCATCTGCTATCTGGTTGACTGTCTGTACCATACTTGTTCTTTTCTTCAAGACTAAACTCTTGACCGTGAAAAACCTTAAAGGGGTTGTAAACCCTTGTGTTTTTTCACCTTAATGCATCCTATGCATTAAGGTGAAAAACACCTGGCAGTCACTGGCCCCCCCAACCCCCTTCCCGTTTTTACTTACCTGAGCCCCTTCATCTCTTCGGCGGGGACGTGCTGTCCCTCTCCACAGAGTCCCTGTTCTTGATTGGATAGATTGATAGCAGGGCAGCCATTGGCTCCCGCTGCTGTCAATCAAATGCAATGACGCGGGCTCCGGGGGCGGGGCCGAGTCCAGCATTCATGTCAAATGCTGGACTCTGGAGCGCGCCCGCAAGGTAACCCCCTCGGGAGAGCGCTTCTCCTAGGGGGTCATCTGATGCGGGGAGGACCTGCAAGCGCCGCTGGGGGACACCAGAAGAGGATGTTCGGGGCCACTCTGTGCAAAACGAGCTACACAGTGGATGTATGTATGACATGTTTTATTAAAAAAAAAAAAAGATCCTTTACAATCACTTTAACAATTACTTGTAGTAGTGGTGGGGCGAATTTTATTGTTTGAGAAGTCAATCCCTGACGTTGTCTGTCCCTTTTGCAGCTTGCTAACGAATACTGTGGTGCAGACCTACAATGCCGGACGGCCGGTATGGAGCTGCTGCTGGTGCTCCGATGACACCAACTATGTCTACGCCGGCCTCATTAATGGCTCGGTGCTGGTGTACGACCTGAGGGACACAAGCCAGTATGTAAAGGAACTGACCCCGCAGGCCTCTCGGTGAGTCCATCAAAGAGAAACCTGTATTACAGCAATAAATGTACTGCAGGAGGAAGATGAACAGATAGATTGTCATTACTGAAGGAGACATGTATAAGTAAAGCGAGACCTGTAACATCTGAAATATGTTTATGAAACTGATGCAGATTATGAAAAATTCTAATACATAGTCTATTAGCCAAGTAGCTATTTTAATAAGTCTGTTTACTAACACATAGCCTTCTAGCTGTCAGAACATCTGAGTCTGGGCTACAGCACCGTGAATGCGGTGAAGAGTACCTGTTATTTGATACAGCTTCCTCGCTGCTGGTGAGATGAGCTTTTTGGGTTAGAGGGGAGTCCTCTCTGCTGGTGTGAGTGGTCTTTTCTGCAGGGTGAGAGGGCTTTTGGGTTAGAGGGATCATTCCAGCAGGTTGTGGGGTCTTCCCTGCAGGAGTGGGAGGTTGGAGGGGTTTTCCCTGAGGGGTGTGGGGTCCTTTCTACTGGGGTGAGAACTTTTTGGGTTAGAGGAGAGTCATCTCTGCTGGTGTGAGGGGTTTGAGTCGTCCTTCCTGCAGGGTTGAGAGGGGCTTTGATTTGGGGATCATTCCAGCAGGGTGAGGGGTTAGAGGGGTCCTCGCTGCTGGGGTGTGGGGTCCTTCCTGCTGGGGTAAGAGTATTTTGGGTTAGAGGGGGATCATCTCTGCTGGTGTGAGGGGTTGGAGTGGTCCTTCCTGCAGGGTTAAGAGGGCTTTAGGTGCTAGAGTGATCATTCCAGCAGGGTGAGGAGTTGAAGGGGGTCTTCCCTGAAGGCGTGAGGGGTTAGAGGTGTTTTCCCTGCAGGGGTTTGGGGTTGAAGGAGTCCTCACTGCTTGGGTGCAGAGTCCTTCCTGCTGGGGTAAGGGGCTTTTAGAAGGGATACTGATGAAGAATATGGGTGTATATAGATGGATCAGGCCAGGTCTTTGTGGGATTTGAATAATTCTATATAATGGTCATTTCCTGTGATGTTAAATAACTGCTGCTTTTAGGTGAAGGGAGGCTCTCAAGTGATTGTTAGCTTGTTAGCAGAATTGTCTTTCAGATTATAGTCTATTCAATTTCAGTAATACTTTCTTCCCCTGCACATCAGTGTCCTCAGTCTCCCCTTCACATCACAGTTCCCCTCCTTTTTATATCACAGTTCCATCTCACCTTTTACAATAGTGTCCTCAGCCCCCCTCTACACCCAACCCCAATCGTATAACCCCTTTACTTCAGTGTCCTACGTTTCACCCTTACACACCACAGACCCTCTTTACATCACGTTTCCCCCCTGCCCCCCTTCACTTCATAGTGGGGGATTGGTTGCTGGGACCTCCCCACGTCCTATAATCATCAGCTTGCTAACTTAAAAAGTTGGATAGTTCCGGGATAGGCCAAACTTTCCACCCTCTGCCCTGCTGTGAGGATGTCGACGGTGGCGGGTGAACCTGGCAGAGGGCACCCAGGCTGCTAAGTTGCACGGCTGACACAATTGGGATAGGAGGACTATCGCCTAGTGATAGGTGTGGATAGGCCTGCCGTTTAGTGCTGCCTAATCTAAGCTATCCAGAAAACAGCATAGCTGGAAACCCAGAAGAAGAAAGTAGGACCCCCACCACCACCACCACCCCAAACTGTGTTGTTACTTTTTTTTTTTTTTTTCTTAGTGGGAAAGGGGTAACAGCTGGCGTCACACTTTGAGGTGCCTCCAATCTGGTGATATGTATCCTCTGTGACCCCCTCACTGTAAGCACCTGATTGGCAGGAGCCTCAATTGATGCCTATGGGAGCCGGGACTAAGGATGAGCCCATGTGGAGGGGGACACAATCTATCACAGAGTTGATCGTAGGACATTTAGTCTTCTACCCCAGTGTGTAGATCAGGGTTTGCTTGCTTCTCCTATCCATAAATGTTAGGAGCATCTCTCTAGTTTAAAACAACGAAAAATTTATTTTTTTGACTGTATACAAATTAAAAATTGTTTTCTCAAAGAATTTGACATGAAAGTGATCTTGTTCAGAGTCTTGACTTGCTGGTTCTGCCGTACCTGTAATCTCATATCTGTCTTGTCTCCCTCTAGCTGTCCTGTGGTTTCTCTCTCCTACGTGCCTCGTGCCGCCTCGGAGGTCTTCCCCTGCGGAGGGGTGCTGGTGGGGACCCTGGAAGGAGCATGTTTTTGGGAGATGAAGGATGCCCACTACAAGCCACACTTGCTGCCCCTGGAGCTTGGGGGTTGTACTGACATCCAGATGGAGAGCAGCACACGGCACTGCCTGGTCACTTACCGGCCAGGTGAGTACATGAATGTCTGAAATTCCACACCCGACTGGCCTTTCTCTCCCGCTAAAGCTGGCACACTTTGCCAATTACTGAACTAGCTGTCGGTTTCATTCAAAAAATTCATATTGACCTGGAAATCCCGAGAAAGGAATTTCCATATGACGTTATGTGTCCTAAAGTTGTAATTTCTTCTTTATTTTTTATTTTTTTTTTTTTTTACTGTACTGCTTATTAAGTGCATGTAAACCCATTAGAACTAATTACTGATTTTTAAATAAAGTCCTAACAGACTTTAACCCTCTTGGCACCGGCGCCTTCCAGCCCTTTAAGGGGTTTCAGATGTCTGGGGGGGGGCGGAGTTTATGATCATGTGACCGCAGTGATTGGCTGTCATGGCGGTCACATGATTAGAAGGCTTTAACTTAGCCGTTGGGAACACGCAGGGTGCGCACACTTGGCACAGCAGGCTTTACACAAATGCACATAAATATGCAGCCGCTTGGCGCCAATGCCCACCCGCCAAGAGGGCCGCATAATTAAGTGCGGCTGGCGTCAAGGGGGTAATACTTTAGGGCCAATTCATTACCTTAACCCCTTGGCGGTCACATGATCGAAAAGCTCCCAATCACAAGCAGCAATCAGGAGCTTTCCGGTAAACGTGCCGGTAGTGTGCAGGGCGCACCCTCAGCACAGATGGTTTTGCAATATTGCACGGAAATATGCAGCCGTTTGGTCCCAAGGCCCACCGACCAAAAGACCACATATTTTCATTGCATGCTGTCTGCACAAACAGGCTAAGTTGCATAATTTCTCTAAGCTCGATTACTTTTTTTTTTTGACTGTCTCTTATCTTGCGGTCACCTGATGTAACCTCACCCTGATAGTGGGGCAGAGGTTAGGTTTTGCGTGTGATGACGCTCTGAGTCTAAGCATTATATGAAAGCGCATCCTCTTATCCATGGGCGCCCATCCCTGCTTGTCACTGGATGCTGTAGACGTTCGTTGTGCAATCTGCTGATGAGTTGCTTGATTACACTCTAGGCCTCTTTCTGCACAGTTAATGTCTGCAGTCTTCAGTGGCAAGCATGCACACCTAAAGGGATGCAGGGGAAATGTTCTTTCATCTAATGCTTTGGCTTGGAGGAGAGTATGGCTTCCTCCCAGGGGAAAGCTGGAGCATGCCCATTGAGAGGGGCTATGCTGAGGGTGAAGCATCGGCTGCAATAGAGTTGCCACACTGAATTAAGGACGTAAAGGGAAATGACCAGATCAAGCAGGTATTTACTATCCATAAATATAGTAATGGAAGGAAGAAATGTTGAACGCAGTAATGCTGGCCATACACCATATACGAAAAATAGGCCGAAAATTCGGTCATTTGGCCAGTTCGTTCATTTTTCGGCCAGTTAATGGGCACAAAATCGAAAATTGTTGGGACGTTTTTGAGCCGAAAAAAAACGAAGGACAAGTTTGCAAAATTTTCTGCCGAACGCTAAATTGAAAGATTTTTTCCCATCCTAACTGTCTGCACTAGGTTATATATATATATATATATATATATATATATATATATATATATATATATATATATATATATATATATATATATATATATATATATATATAGATTCATATGTCCACTGAACGATTTATCGGTTATTACATAATGGCACTATCGTTTGCTCTCACGGCCGAATGTTCATTTTTCGAAAAATGGGTTCGGCTGATTTTTTCGTATAGTGCATGGCCAGCATAAGAGCCAAACAAAAATTGGGGGTTTTATAGACACTTTAAATTTGCGATTGAATGCAATTATGTCATATAGACTTCACACAAAGAGCCAACCAAGGAATTATCGTTCTGATCACATGATGGAAATATAGCGGGGCAACATTCTTTCCTGCTGCATCCCACTGGTTCTTTGATTGATTCTTAACGCTGGGAGATGGCACAGACTTCCCAACCATGTTGATTACTGTGATT
This sequence comes from Lithobates clamitans, assembly GCA_037952925.1. Lineage (NCBI taxonomy): Eukaryota > Metazoa > Chordata > Amphibia > Anura > Ranidae > Lithobates > Lithobates clamitans. The sequence goes on from JBBGZY010000890.1 coordinate 525,974, forward strand.
GGCTGTCACAGGATTGGGCACCTATCCACACAGGCTCTTGATTATAAACAGAGATTTGGAACTGTCTGTAACAGCTCGGTCACTGTGCTGAGAGCATACTCTTAGCAAAAAACCTTGGTCCCCATGGACACATATATGTGGCATATGGGCATTAAGGCCCTACCGCACATGTGAATCACGTGGTTAGCAAGAGGTTAAAGTCCATAAACTGTGGATAAACATGGAGTATCCTATATGATTTTCCTTTTTGGTCTTATAAATGTTGCCCCATCTGGTATTTTTCAGGTTGTGCAGACTCTTTTAGCTGCCTAAAGCTGACCCTTCCCTAACCACTTTCCAACCCCCCACCCCCGCCGCTCGCTCCCATAGGCGATCAACGAGCAGATACTCTTTGATCGACTTTATGGCCTTGGAGGACTCGAGCGACATCATGACGCCTCATCTGGTCCAAGCTGGAAGAAGTGTTTTTTTTTTAATTATTATTATTATTTTATTTTTTTAGGAAAAGATCAAAACCTGTACATACACAGATAGATAGATATATTTATTTATTATTATTTTTTTTGTTGATCTTTTGCTTTTGAAGGGTAAACACGAGATTTGGGGTCTTTTTGACCCCAGATCTCTCCATAAATAGTACCTGTCATTTTTATTTCTATTACAAGGGATGCGTACATTCCTTGTAATAGGAATAAGTGTAATTAAAAAATAAAGTAAAGGGGCAGTGTAAAAATTAAAGTTAAATAATAAATAACACACCCCAATTCATCCGTGCTTTGGTGCAGAAGCGAACGCATGTGTGACGTGTAAAAGTTTTTCGCACCACATATGTGAGGTATCGCCACAAACGGCGCGGGAGCAATAATTCTAGTGCTGGACATCTGTATCTCTAAACTGATAACCTGTAAAGGTGTTTAAAGCATTGCCTATGGAGATGTAAGTACCGTAGTTTGTCTCCATTCCATGTGCTTGCACAATTTTAAAGCGTGACATGTAATATTATTTTTCACATTACACTAAAAAATTGGGGTAACTATTGTGTTATATTTAAAGTGTACTTTTACCATAAAAATTGCGTTTGCAAAACCACTGCACAAATACTGTGTGAGTATAAAAAATTGCAATGTTCGCTATTTTATTCCCTAGGGTCTCTACTAAAACTGATAGTTTTTAAGGGTTAGAAGTAATTTTCTAGCAAAAAATACTGACTTCTAAACCAAGAGTGTTAGAAAAAGCTTGGGTGGTGGTTAAACTTACCAGATGTATGTAATATGTAGATCTACCAAAACGATGCGCTACATTTCAGGACAATCGGACAGGACTTTGTACAAATTTCTTTAGAGCTACCAACAAGAAATACAATCAGATTGTAGAGTGTGTGGCTAGCTTTAGAAAAGGAGAGTAAATGACGGAGTATAATTGGAAAAAGGAAAGGTGTTTTTTTTTTTTTGTTTTTTTTTTTTTGTTTGTTTGTTTTTGGTTTTTTTTGTTTTTTTTTGTTTTTGTTTTTTTTGTTCTTGTTTAAACATCTTATCCTCCATAACCTGTACATGTTGTATTGACAGGGAAGACCCATAACTACATGCGCTGTGTGATGATGGAACTCACCAGCAACCGCCTGACGGACTCTGCAGATGAGTACAGTTGTTCCTGTTATCCAGTGCAGACCTTCAACGCGGGACCCACCTGTAAACTCCTTACCAAGAACGCCATATTCCAGAGTCCAGACCGTGACGGCAGTGTACTTGTGTGTGCCGGAGACGAGTCCTCCAACTCTGCCATGGTAAGAAATGCTGTGCAGTCCTCCTAGTTGCATACAACATACTAAATATAGGAGACCCCAAAAGGGGCCCCTGAAATTACCAAAGGGCCACAGTTCATATCTGTGTTCGGTGTACGTAACGATAGAGAAGACTGTCAGATATCGTGGACAGGTTACGGATGTGCTGCGGCTGGAGGGTGCGGATGTGCTGCGGCTGGAGGGTGCGGATGTGCTGCGGCTGTCGGTGGAGGCTGCGGCTGTCGGTGGAGGCTGCGGATGTGCGGAGGCTGTCGGTGGAGGCTGCGGGTGTCGGTGGAGGCTGCGGATGTGCTGCGGGTGTCGGTGGAGGCTGCGGATGTGGTGTCGTAGGAGGCTGCGGATGTGCTACGGCTGTCGGTGGAGGCTGCGGGTGTCGGTGGAGACTGCGGGTGTCGGTGGAGGCTGCGGATGTGGTGCGGGTGTCGGTGGAGGCTGCGGATGTGGTGCGGGTGTCGGTGGAGGCTGCGGATGTGGTGCGGGTGTCGGTGGAGGCTGCGGATGTGGTGCGGGTGTCGGTGGAGGCTGCGGATGTGGTGCGGGTGTCGGTGGAGGCTGCGGATGTGGTGCGGGTGTCGGTGGAGGCTGCGGATGTGGTGCGGGTGTCGGTGGAGGCTGCGGATGTGGTGCGGGTGTCGGTGGAGGCTGCGGATGTGGTGCGGGTGTCGGTGGAGGCGTCGGTGGAGGCTGCGGATGTGGTGCGGGTGTCGGTGGAGGCTGCGGGATGTGCTGCGGGTGTAGGCGGAGGCTGCGGGATGTGCTGCGGGTGTAGGCGGAGGCTGCGGGTGTAGGCGGAGGCTGGGGGATGTGCTGCGGAGGCTGGGGGATGTGCTGCGGGTGTAGGCGGAGGCTGCGGGATGTGCTGCGGGTGTAGGCGGAGGCTGCGGGATGTGCTGCGGGTGTAGGCGGAGGCTGGGGGGATGTGCTGCGGGTGTAGGCGGAGGCTGGGGGGATGTGCTGCGGGTGTAGGCGGAGGCTGGGGGGATGTGCTGCGGGTGTAGGCGGAGGCTGGGGGGATGTGCTGCGGGTGTAGGCGGAGGCTGGGGGGATGTGCTGCGGGTGTAGGCGGAGGCTGGGGGGATGTGCTGCGGGTGTAGGCGGAGGCTGGGGGGATGTGCTGCGGGTGTAGGCGGAGGCTGGGGGGATGTGCTGCGGGTGTAGGCGGAGGCTGGGGGGATGTGCTGCGGGTGTAGGCGGAGGCTGGGGGGATGTGCTGCGGGTGTAGGCGGAGGCTGGGGGGATGTGCTGCGGGTGTAGGCGGAGGCTGGGGGGATGTGCTGCGGGTGTAGGCGGAGGCTGGGGGGATGTGCTGCGGGTGTAGGCGGAGGCTGGGGGGATGTGCTGCGGGTGTAGGCGGAGGCTGGGGGGATGTGCTGCGGGTGTAGGCGGAGGCTGGGGGGATGTGCTGCGGGTGTAGGCGGAGGCTGGGGGGATGTGCTGCGGGTGTAGGCGGAGGCTGGGGGGGATGTGCTGCGGGTGTAGGCGGAGGCTGGGGGGGATGTGCTGCGGGTGTAGGCGGAGGCTGGGGGGGATGTGCTGCGGGTGTAGGCGGAGGCTGGGGGGGATGTGCTGCGGGTGTAGGCGGAGGCTGGGGGGGATGTGCTGCGGGTGTAGGCGGAGGCTGGGGGGGATGTGCTGCGGGTGTAGGCGGAGGCTGGGGGGATGTGCTGCGGGTGTAGGCGGAGGCTGGGGGGATGTGCTGCGGGTGTAGGCGGAGGCTGGGGGGATGTGCTGCGGGTGTAGGCGGAGGCTGGGGGGATGTGCTGCGGGTGTAGGCGGAGGCTGGGGGGATGTGCTGCGGGTGTAGGCGGAGGCTGGGGGGATGTGCTGCGGGTGTAGGCGGAGGCTGGGGGGATGTGCTGCGGGTGTAGGCGGAGGCTGGGGGGATGTGCTGCGGGTGTAGGCGGAGGCTGGGGGGATGTGCTGCGGGTGTAGGCGGAGGCTGGGGGGATGTGCTGCGGGTGTAGGCGGAGGCTGGGGGGATGTGCTGCGGGTGTAGGCGGAGGCTGGGGGGATGTGCTGCGGGTGTAGGCGGAGGCTGGGGGGATGTGCTGCGGGTGTAGGCGGAGGCTGGGGGATGTGCTGCGGGTGTAGGCGGAGGCTGCGGGATGTGCTGCGGGTGAAGGCTGTGGATGTGGTGTAGGCTTCAGATGTGTTGCAGATGACTGCCATTGCACCTCTTTCTAGATCAGTGGCCCCACATTTGTGCTTCCCTATAGGAAAACCTGTAGCTGTTCTTGTAATGCACATATGGTGCAACAGCGAGCATTTTCTTTGATCTCCCTATTGGTGGAGAACAGGCTGAGGTTTTCAAGGCTTTCATTAAGTCACCCGATGCAGATCCATAGTCCAGAACACTTCTCTTTATGCATGCAGTCGGTAGACGTAGCACTCAGGGCAGACTCAAACCACCAACTCCACCTGCAGGTGTGAACGCCACAGGGGGGCTCATCCTTACCCCAAATGTATAAACTAAAAGAAGCTGCACCACTGCCAGTTCCCTACTTGTTTATTGAAGAAAAAATGTATTCTGTAGAGATTCTAGGCAATCCTGTATTGCAAACAATACCGTCCTGCAGACCCTGCTCCTCCTCCAATGCATTCATCCAGGGAGAGGCCTAATCATTGAGATTCATAATTAAGCACTTGATCTCCAGAAGATTATCCCCCCCCCCCCTTTCCTAACAGGCCATTTTTTGCGATATGGCACTGCGTTACTTTAACTGACAATTGCGCAGTCATGCAACATTGTACCCAAATAAAACCATTTTTTGCTATGACACTGCGCTATAAACATAAAAACAAAAAAAGACTGACAATTTTGCAAATTTATATACATCTCCAATAAAAAACAAAATGGAAAACTTCAAATTTTTTCATCAAATTAGGGCAACATATATTCCGCTACATATTTTTAGTAAAAAAAAAAAAATCCCAATAAGCGTATATTGATTAGTTTGACCAAAAGTTAGTGTCTACAAACTATCACTGTGTGAAACACAAACACTGTGGTTTACTACACTGTGTGAGGTGCTTTACCAGGGGGAGAGATGAAATTTGTTCCCTGCTTTGCAGGCATACACATTCCATCCCTTCCCCCCTGTCAGAACGGCGATCTGCCTTCTTTACATAGACACAGAACTGTGATCTGCCTTTCTTCATGATCGGCAGGTGCCAGTGGACATAGAGTCCGTGGTACCTACAGATCAGCTCCCGCTGTGTATAATCACAGCGGGTGCCAGCCAGTGGACGTGTGCATGCGCAATCACTACTCGGAAGTGTCGGATTACTTGTGTGTATATATATACGTGATCTGGTGCAACAGGTGCCACCCAACAGCAGTAAAACTGCTATAGGGGGCGGACCTGAACCGGTTAAGCCCGTCTGTGTTGGAGGGGCAGGGACTGGTGGATGGCATTCTTTATATTGCATGGTTCCCTATGGAATAATGCTTGAGGAAAGCAAGGATTAGGCGGCGGTGTGGCTTCTTTCACTTTGGGTTTGTACACTTCTCTTCATATTGTTCAGGTCAGATCATGCTCAAGTTTGAGTAGACCCCCAAGGTGGGGGAACACATGGGCATCTGCCTGTTGTGGACAGAAGGCCACAGGATGGAAACCAGGGGTCTATGCTGTAGGGTTGGGTTAGGCAGACTGTGGGTTCAGAATGACTGATAAATCTGTGAGCTGGAATATGATGAGATGGGTCTTTCTACAAGTGAGTAGAGCAGTCTTGGGAGATGATCTGTACTGGAGGGTTCTTGTGTCATATGAAGCCGATATCGGCATTGTGCAAGTCCCATATTCATAAGACTGCTAAACGGTTAGAAATCTCAACCCTTTCTCTTCTCCATTCCAGCTCTGGCACTCCGGGAGCGGTAGCCTTGTCCAGAAGCTACAAGCCGACCAGCCAGTGTTGGACATCTGCCCCATGGAGGTCAACCAGACCAGCCTGCTGGCCACCCTGACAGAGAAGATGGTGAAAATATACAGATGGGAATAAGGACAGGTCTACCATGGAGATACCACAATGAGCCACGCTCACTGATCTAAAAACTGTTCTCTTTCCTCGCAGGATCCCATTGGATTTCTAGAGGTGGGGGAGGGGGTGTAAATATGGCTGCGAAGAGCAACAAGAGTGGTTCTTCTTCAGATAGTTGATGGATAAGGGCTTGGTCTCTTGTAACGATTTCAGAATTGGACTGCTTGTAGTTGTTTTTATAGCCACCTTGGCCAAGGCCCAGTTCTGTTCATGTTTTCAGATCTCCTCTTCTGCTATTCCGTCACTGCTGCAAAATACTCCGTACTTTATGGGTGTGAGGAAGCATGTGACCACCTCCCATGACACGGCGTTTGGGCCCCCAAATGGGAGGGGGTAAGCTGCAACACCAGGTGATTTTTCAGCAGATGCAATGGAGGAAGGAGCAGGAAGAGCATGATGTAAATGTGAGTAGAAGAAAGGGGGGAGCCTGAATGAGCGAGGTGACAGGTTCTCTTTGAGGAAGGATCACAGGGAACGGAACCCCAAACTCTTCCCATGTTTAGTATGGAGACCCTTCTGTATGCCTGACGGGGTGCTGATCATGACCGCTGCATATGACATGTCCGAGGGGAGGGGGGGTATCCTCCACATCCTCCTGCCACAGGACAGAGTGTCAGAATCCTAAGGAGGAATGTCACCGCTGCCCCAGAAACGTACGTTTGTTGGATGTTTATGTATAGTGTGTATTGTCATTGTAAATATTCTAATTGTATATTGTAACATTCCTCTTTTGTCAATAAAGAAGTACTTGTTTTAGTGCATTGGATGCACAGTAAGTTTTACCCGAGTGGCCGGTCTTTTGTCATTTTTTTTTTTTTTCTTTTATGAAAATTTGAAAGCTATATTAAAACTAGAAGCAAATGATTATTATATTGGAGCTTACCAATTCTTAGAGTAATGACTGCATTAGTTTTTCTTTTTCTTCTGTTCTCTTTTTAGTTCCTTTTATTTATGTTGATCTGGCCAGTAAGTCTGTTGGTGTGTTTTTTTGTAAGACTAAGCTCTCTTACAGATAAAGCCGTTACAATCAACTTTTTATTTTTCTAAAACCTTTATCACAAAAGGGGGAAAAAAAAAAAGGTTCTTGATGTTACTCTTTATAAAGTGTAAGCTGGATTTCAGCTTCAGTTTTAGTGTATCTATGCCTCCTGGTTGATAATACTGCTGACCAAATGTGCCCCCTGTGCTCCTTCATCCAGAGTGGGGGCACTCGAATACAAAAAAAATGTTACTCACCAGATCACAAGGTGAAAACAGAGGAGGGAGGGGAAGCTTAAAAAAAAAAAAAAAAAAAAAAAAAGAAAATTAAAGTGGAGTTCCACCCACTTTTACAGCTCTTCAGCATCCCTCACTAAACTGTGCACTGTAAACAAATTGGATATTTTTAATTTTTTTTTCTCAGCACCTACTGTATATCTGCTGTATTCATTTTTCACTTCCTCCTCCCTGGCCGTGGCCCATCGCATCATTTCCTGTTTGCAATGCCTTCTGGGAAGGGGCAGCAACTTCCTCTGACACTGCCATTGCTATGGAAACCTGACCTGAAACCTATTACACTGCTTGTGCTGCACTGAGCATGTGCGAGATCTGCAAGGATGAGATCCAGGAAGAAATACAGTCTGGCTTCAGATGCCCACACTTAAGATGGCCACGGCCTGCTGTAAGTTTATAAAATAACAAACTACTGCTATAAACTAACAAAACAGACCTTAGTTTACAGACTAACATTACTAGAATACATTAAGCTTGTGTATTATAGGGGTATTTTTATTTAAAAACTACAATTTCGGCCGGAACACCACTTTAATGCAGCCACCACATCTGATTGGTAAGCTGCAATATTTAACATTTTTTGGTTGGGGTCTAACCTCTTCACGCCCGCGCTATAGCTGAATGGTGGCTACAGTGTGGTTGCACATTTCCGGGCGGGTGTCTATTAACGTCCTCCTGTGATCACACGCCCCCCCCTGCGGTGCGCATCGGCAGTGATCTGTGATTGGGGGTAGAGAATCAATCAAAGCAGCTCTTTACCATGTGACCAGCTGTGTCCAATCACAGCTGATTAGTGTAAACCGGATTTGCCGGTTATCGGCAGTCCTCTCCTCGCGCTGACAGCTGGTAAGCGGCAATTCACGCAGGGGACATCTACACTGATAATCAGGGCACCGATCATCAGTGCAGCCCCAACAGTGCCCATCAGTGCCGCCTATCATTGCCACCTATCGGTGCAGCCTCATCAATTTTATAACCGAAACAAAGAAAATCTTTATTTTTATTTTTTTTCTAAAATTTCAGTCTTTTTTTTCATTTACCTAAAAAATAATTGTCAATTGCCACCAAAAGAAAGCTCTACCTGTTTCATGATAATGATAAAAAATGTCATTAGGGTACAGCGTTGTATGACCGCGCCATTGTCATTCAAAGTGCGACAATACTGAAAGCTGAAAATCGGCCTGGTCAGGAAGAGGGTGAAAGTGCCCAGTGGGCAAGTGGTTAATACCGCTTTTAACATGTTGACGCACAAAAAGTTTGGGGAACGGCCCATTTTGTAGAACGACACTGTCTGGATTCTATATCTACAACGGAGGCTGTGGGCCGCCCCCTCCAAGAAAATTGAGCACCAGCCGCCACTGATCTACAATATTTCAAGTTCTGTAGTTTTTGAAGAGGCAACAGCAGGCAGCCAAGAAAGTCTTTGTGCAGACTTGTCAGAAGGAAATTTAGAACATGAGGGGTACAGATGTAGGGATGTGTGGGGGAGGGGATCTGCGGTCAGGGATTACTCTTAGTCCTGATTTACATCTGCCGCGGGTAGACCAGCCAAATCATTTCAGGCTAGGTTACCACTGCGTTACAAGCTAGTTTACCACTATTGCGACCTGAAAGTCGCTCAATTTTGCTGCAAGTTTTTTTCTGCGATTTTGATGTGACTTGAAGCAATGCCTATTTTCTTGAGGTCTATGGACCTCAAGTCGCATCAAAGTCAGACCAAAGTAGTGCAGGGACTACTTTGAAGTCACTGCGACTTGAAGTCGCACAGATATGAACGATACTCATTGGAAATCATGGGGTATGAGGTTTCATGCGACTTTGCAGTCCCAAGTCGCATGAAAAGTCGCAGTAGTAGAAATGTAGCCTCAATCGGCTGCCCTACCCACTGGAAAAGCTGGGAAAGAAGTCCCGACCTCTTCCTTTTTTTTTTTTTTTTAAAGTGCACAAACCACATGGTGCTCCAGCACCATGCGGTTTGGCAATCGTGAAAATGCATTGCAGTTGCCAACGCATAGGGCTGCCATTAAGAATAAATGGCACCACTGCAAGAGCGATTTTTGCACATAGTGCATAGTAATGTGAACCTACCCCTTGCTTTTGCTCTCTGAAGAGCAATCTGTGTTCAGGTCAGTTTTTAGAGAGCATTTGACAGTTGGTGGAGGTGTTGTATCACCTTTTCACTGCCCACCTAAGCCCCACATTAGTACTTGAATAGGTCTCACTCGGCAAATGCGTTGGGGGGGGGGGGGGGGGGGTCATTCCTGCCGTGCCGCAACATGTATACAGCCTCTGCAGCTAAAGGGCACACGGTTGGGGGTAATAAAAATGCAGGATTTTAACAACCCCTTGCCCGCTAAGGTGAGCAAGTCATTAGTGAACGAAGTCTCAACCTGTAGCCCTGGTTTACAATGATGTGGTGCGAATTTAATGTCGCAAGTTCGCAATGCGTTTTTTGTTTTTTTGTTTTTACATCACAATGCGAATTCTGCTTGGCATGTGCGGTTTTCATGCAAATTTGAGGGGAGTGGTTACATCTGCAAACTTATTGTTTATTTTCGATAAAATCTAGGCAAAAAGAAATGCAGTGATGTAAACACTGGGCTGCGATTTCTGGTCCCATAGAAATGGATGGCGCTGAAATTTGCACTGCGCTAAACTCGCACAGGACCCTTTTTTTGAACCGGATCAAATTCACACTGCGTATAAAGTATTCATACACCCTTGACATTTTCCACATTGTCATGTTACAACCAAAAAGGTGAATGTATTTTATATGATAGATCAACACAACGTGGCACATAATTGTGAAGTGGAAGGAAAATTTATAAATGATTTTAAACATTTGTTACAGATAAATATGTGAAAAGTGTGGGGTACATTTGTATGGCGCCCCCCGGAGTCAATACTTTGTAGAACCGCCTTTCACTGCAATTACAGCTGCAAGTCTCTTTGGGGATGTCTCTACCAGCTTTGCACATCTAGAGAGGGACATTTTTGCCCATTCTTCTTTACAAAATATCTCCAAGTTCTGTCAGATTGGATGGAGAACGTCTGTGAAAAGCAATTTTCAAGTCTTGCCACAGATTGTCAATTGGATTTAGGTCTGGACTTTGACTGGACCATTCTAACACATGAATATGCTTTGATCTAAACCATTCCATTGTATCTCTGACTGTATGTTTCAGGTCGTTGTCCTGCTGGAAGGTGAACCTCCGCCCCAGTCTCAAGTCTTTTGTAAACTCTAACAGGTTTTCTTCTGCAATTGTACTGTATTTGTCTCCATCCATCTTCCCATCAACTCTGACCAGCTTTCCTGTCCCTGCTGAAGAAAAGCATCCCCACACCATGATGCTGCCACCACCATGTTTCACAGTGGGGATGGTGTGTTCAGGGTGATGTGCAGTGTTAGTTTTCTGCCACACATATTATTTTGCTTTTAGGCCAAAAAGTTCAGTTTTGGTCTCATCTGACCAGAGCACCTTCTTCCACATGTTTGCTGTGTCCCCCACATGGCTTCTCACAAACTGCAAACAGGACTTCTTATGGCTTTCTTTCAACAATGTCTTTCTTCTTGTCACTCTTCCATAAAGGCCAGATTTGTGGAGAACACGACTAATAGTTGTCCTGTGGACAGATTCTCCCACCTGAGCTGTGGATCTCTGCAGCTCCTCCAGAGTTACTATGGGCCTCTTAGCTGCTTCTCTGATTAATGTTCTCCTTGCCCGGCCGGTCAGTTTATCATGTCTTGGTAGCTTTGCAGTTGTGCCATACGCTTTCCATTTTCGGATGATGGATTGAGCAGTGCTCTGTGAGATGTTCAAAGCTTGGGATTTTTTTTTTTTTTTATAACCTAACCTTGCTTTAAACGTCTCCACAACTTTATCCCTGACCTGTCTGGAGTGTTCCTTGGCCTTCATGATGCTGTTTGTTCACTAAGGTTCTCTAACAAACCTCTAAGGGCTTCACAGAACAGCTGTATTTATACACTGAGAATAAATTACACACAGGTGGACTCCGAATTAGGTGACTTCTGAAGGCAATTTGTTCCACTAGATTTTAGTTAGGGGTATCGGAGTAAAGGGGACTGAATACGAATGTCCGCCACACTTTTCACATATTTATTTGTAAAAAAAATTGAAAACTATTTATCATTTTCCTTCCACTTCACAATTATGAGCCACTTTGTGTTGGTCTATCACATAAAATCCCAATAAAATACATTTACGTTTTTTGGTTGTAACATGACACAATGTGGAAAACGTCAAGGGGTGTGAATACTTTTTCAAAGCACTGTATGTGAACAGCCTTCATTGGAAATAATGCTTCCTTATTTTTTTTTTTTTTTTTTTTTACATGACATGCAAATCTATGTGTCTCGGATCACATCTGATCCGCATAGAATTTGCATTAGTGTGAATCGTGGCTAAGGGCCAACATTTGGCTCGTGTACGGCAGCCAGGCCGGCTTCTTTCGAAGGGGCATGGCCCGAAAAAGGTTTGCTGATCGGCATCCGATCAGGGCTCTTAGCCAATGGCTGCGAGCGTTGGCTGGTGTGTTCTGGCTGTCCCCCTGTCAGAACACAATAGCTCATCAGGGGAGATGGCTGTACTAACATTGCATAGTTAGTACAGTGGCTCCGTCCAAGCTCTCCAGCGGGCTGAATGGAAAGAAAAAAAAAAAAACTAATAGTGTGTACCAGGCTCTGGTAAACTCTTCCTGGACAGCCCATGCACCAACAGTTAAAAAAAAAAAAAAAAAAGTTCATGCACAATAAAAGTATGGGAATACAAACTATGTATTAAATGGACGGGACTGGGTGCCGCTGTGAGTGATGTGACTGGGGGGGGGGGGGGGGGGGGGGTTTGGGGACTCAGTGGCAGACTTTGGTGGTTTTAATAGGGAGGGGGCTGGGGGTCTTTCCAGGGGGCACTCCGCACATTCACCTGTTGATCATTCCTCTATTGATCATCTGGGAATAGCGGGAGAGATGAAGCTGTATCTTCTTGCATTGCTCACTACAATGGGGAGGATCCCCTTTTTTGATCTGTTGGGAATACAGTGTAAGGCTAATGATGTGTATAGGGTAAGGTAATGGGGTATATACACTCACCGGCCACTTTATTAGGTACACCTGTTCAATTGCTTAGTAACACAAATTGCTGATTAGCCAATCACATGGCAGCAACTCAAAGCTTTTCGGCATCTAGACTTAGTGAAGACACCTTGCTGAGGTTCAAACTGGGTTTTAGAATGGGGATATAAGTGACTTTGAATGTGGTATGGTTGTTGGTGGCAGACGGACTGGTCTGAGTATTTCAAAAACCGCTGATCTACTGGGACTTTCACACACAACTATCTCTCGGGTTTACAGAGAACGGTCCGAAATAGAGAAAATATCCAGTGAGCGGCAGTTGTGTGGAGAAAAATGCTTCGTTGAGGTCAGAGGAGAATGAACAGACTGGTTTGAAATGATAGAAATGGAACAGTAACTCAAATAACCACTCGTTACAACCAAGGTATGCAGAATACCATCTCTGAACACACAACACATCAAACTTTGAAGCAGATGGGCCACAGCAGCAGAAGACCACACCGGGTGCCGCTCCTGTCGGCTAAGAACAGGAAACAGACTACAATTCACACAGAATTGGACAATAGAAGATTGGAAAAATGTTGCCTGGTCTGATGAGTCTGGATTTCAGCTGCGACATTCAGATGGTCGGGTCAGAATTTGACGTAAACATGAAAGCATGGATCCATCCCGCCTTGTATCACCGGTTCAGGCTGGTGGTGTGGGTGTAATGGTGGGGGGGGGGGGATATTTTCTTGGCACACTTTGGGCCCCTTAGTACCAATTGAGTATCATTTAAATGTCACGGCCTTCCTGAGTATTGTTACTGACCATGTCCATCCCTTTATGACTACAGTGTCCCCATCTTCTACTCTCCGGGGTACAGAGAGTGAAGGGAGCGCTCCAGCTGGCACAGACCAGGAACGCCAGAGATTGCTACACAGTGGCTGCGCAGTACCCCTGCGGGGGTGAGGCTATTTGGTGAGTGCATGCGCAGTAGGAGCACGAATAAGGAGCACCATCACTAGCAGGCACCTGATCAAAAGTTTTTTTTCTACAATATTGTCTCTCAACAAGCAGCAAATATTGGACTTTTTCAGAGCACATGTCACTTTGCTATATAAAAGAAAAAAGGACACTCCTATGGCCACATCCGTATAAGTTATATGTCATACCCTGTTTCCCCGAAAATAAGACCTAGCGTGCTTGTCAGTGATGGCTGCAATATAAGCCCTACCCCCCCATATAAGCCCTACCCTGTTTCCCAGAAAATAAGCCCTACCCTGAAAATAAGACCTACAAGGACTTTAACTAGGGCTTATTTGGGGGGTAGGGCTTATATTACAGCCATCAACGACAATCACGCTAGGTCTTATTTTCGGGGGAAACAGGGTAAGAAAGAAAAAAAGGGGGCCAAAAGGACACCCTGAGCGGACTTTAGAGGCACAACAAACCTGAGAAAGGGTAATCAAAATACCGATATAATCAATTTTATTAAATATAAATACAGTACAAAGACATTGACAAAAGATAATAAAAAATCATCTATATAGAAATATGCATGATACAAGCCCAGATGTGTCTACCTACGCGTTTCGTATAGAACTTCTTCAGGACACATTCAGCTTTCAGTTAATACACAAGAGGGTTTCACTTGCAAAGAGGCTTTATCAAGTTCAAAAACAGTAGTTCACATGTATTCAAGTATAGACGTCAAGGTCTTAGCAGTAGATGTGGATGACCATCAACTGTTTCCATTTACAACCAATCTCGGGGTTCAGTTCCAACAAGGAAAAAGCCAATAAATAGCCAATAATAAATAGTCGCACTGCAGCAACCATAGGAGGGCACCAGGGAGCCCATAGACCGTATCTGCTTGATGGTCCATGTGGAACCGTGCAAATGCACTGGGAGAGCTTAACGTAGAATTGGATGTAAATCTGGGGATTTACATCCAATTCTACCTTAAAGAGGAGTTCCAGTCAAAAAAAAAAATTAAAAGTCAGCAGCTACAAATACTTACCTGTCCCAGGGTCCAGTGATGCGGGGGATCCAAGCCCCGCTCGTCTCCCCCTCCGTTCAGCGGCGCCGGCATTGTGGGCGCCGGGCTGTGGCTTCACAGCCTGGCACGCACTGCGCAAGTGGCGCCGCGCGCCGTGATTGGCTGCTCAGTCACCTGGGACCTGTAATGGGTCCCAGATGATTGACAGGAGGGAGGGAGCAGAGCTGAGCCCTTCCTGTGCCGAGGGGGAAGTGATGTCACCAGCCCAGGCACTGGAAGAGGCAGACTACGAGGGACCCCCTAGCAACAGGCATTTAGAGGTAAGTAAAAAAAAAAAATATCCAAATTATTTTTGTATTTTTTTTTTTAGGATTTTTCATGTAGTTTTTTTTTTTTGGGTGGAACCCCACTTTAAGCTCTCCCAGTGCATTTACACGGTTCCACGCTGTTTCTGACAAATACTGCATGTGATACCGCCAGCAAAACCCTGGTGATGAATATGAATGTTGCATATTTTTTTCTCTCTGTTCCGTTTGTGAATGGGACTTTAAGAGGGAGTCCACCTACATCAACCTAAAAAAAAAAATATTAAAAGCCAGCAGCTACAAATACTGCAGCTGCTGACTTTTAATACATGGCCACTTACCTGTCCCGGGGTCCAGCGATGTCGGCAGCCGACGCCGAGAACCCGCTCGGTTCTCGGCAGCTGCCGCCGCCATCCTAGGTGAGGGAATCAGGAAGTGAAGCGTTGCGGCTTCACTTCCCGGTTCCCTACTGCGCATGCGCATGTCGCACTGCGCATCGTAACTGGTCCCCGCTCTCTCCTGGGACCTGTGTGTTTCCCAGGAGACAGGGCAGAGGGACAGGAAGAGGCATAGACTCCCGTGGGAGTCTATACCGGAAGTGGGTGCAAATACCTGTCTTAGACAGGTATCTGCACCCCCCTCCCCCCTGAAAGGTGCCAAATGTGACACCGGAGGGAGGGAGGGTTCCGAAAAGCGGAAGTTCTATTTTTGTGTGGAACTCTGCTTTAAGCGCTTGCCGCATGTTTTTTTTCTTACTGAGTGATGTTATCGCATGCGGTAAATGTTAGTGAATTGACCCCATTGGTATTTGGCACCGGTATGCATGAGGCCTAATAGATGGAAAACATTTCAATCCAAACACCGGGAAAAGGACAGGGGCCGAACCCCTCATGTTCTCATATGATGGCTCTGGTGACACCTGTCTGAGATTTCCTCTCACTTCCTGTTTCATTTATAGGTCAGGAGGATGTGTGGTGAAATCACCCTAATGGCACACATTTATGAAATAAATAAAAAAAGATACGGGCTATGACACGCCCCTGCTCTTTACAAAACATGAAAAAAAAACTATTCTTCACAGACATTCTGCCTTCTGGCATTGTGTGGGGTGAATTCCCACAGGACGCCGCGCCCGCCATGTTGGATGAGGGCAGCGGCCGGCCGCCGTCATGGCGTAGCGGGTCGGCGTGGTGACGCGCACGCTCCAGTTTTCCCCGGTGCCGCGCCTGAGCTCCGTGACTGGCTCTCTCCAAGATGGCGGCTTGCGGACGTGTCTGGATCTTGTGCTGCTTGCTGACGGGCCTGACCGCTGTGCTGGGGGACCCGGGGCCCCGAGCCGAGGATCCCCCCGCCGCCGCTGCTGCTGGCGCCCCCGCCTCCCCGGCCCGCCGACTGCCCGGCATCCGCCTGATCGAGGAGGAGGCCTGCCGGGAGGACATCAGCCGCCTGTGTCCGAAGAGCGCCTGGACCAATAACCTGGCCGTGCTGGAGTGTCTGCAGGATGTCCGGGAGGTAATACAGCCCATAATGTGTCCCATAGAATACACCCTGTATACTGTGCATCCCATAATATACACCCTGTATACCGTGCATCCCCATAATATGCACCCTGTATACTGTGCATCCCATAATATACACCCTGTATACCGTGCATCCCCATAATATACACCCTGTATACTGTGCATCCCATAATATACACCCTGTATACTGTGCATCCCCATAATATACACCCTGTATACTGTGCATCCCATAATATACACCCTGTATACCGTGCATCCCCATAATATACACCCTGTATACTGTGCATCCCATAAGATACACCCTGTATACTGTGCATCTCATAATATACACCCTGTATACTGTGCATCCCCATAATATACACCCTGTATACTGTGCATCCCATAATATACACCCTGTATACTGTGCATCCCATAAGATACACCCTGTATACTGTGCATCTCATAATATACACCCTGTATACTGTGCATCCCCATAATATACACCCTGTATACTGTGCATCCCATAATATACACCCTGTATACTGTGCATCCCATAATATACACCCTGTATACCGTGCATCCCCATAATATACACCCTGTATACTGTGCATCCCATAATATACACCCTGTATACCGTGCATCCCATAATATACACCCTGTATACCGTGCATCCCATAATATACACCCTGTATACTGTGCATCCCCATAATATACACCCTGTATACTGTGCATCCCCATAATATACACCCTGTATACTGTGCATCCCCATAATATACACCCTGTATACTGTGCATCCCCATAATATACACCCTGTATACTGTGCATCCCCATAATATACACCCTGTATACTGTGCATCCCCATAATATACACCCTGTATACTGTGCATCCCCATAATATACACCCTGTATACTGTGCATCCCCATAATATACACCCTGTATACTGTGCATCCCCATAATATACACCCTGTATACTGTGCATCCCATAATATACACCCTGTATACTGTGCATCCCATAATATACACCCTGTATACTGTGCATCCCATAATATACACCCTGTATACTGTGCATCCCCATAATATACACCCTGTATACCGTGCATCCCCATAATATACACCCTGTATACTGTGCATCCCATAATATACACCCTGTATACTGTGCATCCCATAATATACACCCTGTATACTGTGCATCCCCATAATATACACCCTGTATACTGTGCATCCCCATAATATACACCCTGTATACTGTGCATCCCATAATATACACCCTGTATACTGTGCATCCCATAATATACACCCTGTATACTGTGCATCCCCATAATATACACCCTGTATACCGTGCATCCCCATAATATACACCCTGTATACTGTGCATCCCATAATATACACCCTGTATACTGTGCATCCCATAATATACACCCTGTATACTGTGCATCCCCATAATATACACCCTGTATACTGTGCATCCCCATAATATACACCCTGTATACTGTGCATCCCATAATATACACCCTGTATACCGTGCATCCCCATAATATACACCCTGTATACCGTGCATCCCCATAATATACACCCTGTATACTGTGCATCCCCATAATATACACCCTGTATACTGTGCATCCCCATAATATACACCCTGTATACCGTGCATCCCCATAATATACACCCTGTATACCGTGCATCCCCATAATATACACCCTGTATACTGTGCATCCCCATAATATACACCCTGTATACCGTGCATCCCCATAATATACACCCATTATACCGCGCATCCCCATAATATACACCCTGTATACTGTGCATCCCATAATATACACCCTGTATACTGTGCATCCCATAATATACACCCTGTATACTGTGCATCCCATAATATACACCCTGTATACTGTGCATCCCCATAATATGCACCCTGTATACCGCGCATCCCATAATATACACCCTGTATACCGCGCATCCCATAATATGCACCCTGTATACCGTGCATCCCCATAATATTCACCCTGTATACCGTGCATCCCCATAATATTCACCCTGTATACCGTGCATCCCCATAATATTCACCCTGTATACCGTGCATCCCCATAATATACACCCTGTATACCGTGCATCCCCATAATATACACCCGATATACTACTCTACATCCCATAATATACACCCTGTATACCGTGCATCCCCATAATATACACCCGATATACTACTCTACATCCCATAATATACACTTACACATAATTTACACCCTCTCTCCTTATGTGGCGCAGGGAGGCGGAGCCGGTAGCATAGTAGGTGGGCCTAAGCAGTGTGTATTTAATAATTCCACCCACGCCATTGGCTCTGAGAAGTACAGGGGGGCGGTGGCTGGACCAGTCCCTGCACAGATAAGGATTGGGCAAGCATGATTGGTCCCTGGGACAGGAAGTGTCAGTGCTGTGCCTTGGAGATGGGATATGTGGGTGTCACCGGAATGCACACAGGGATGAGGTAGAGTGCTGACAATACACTGATAGCAGAGTTGGCCTTTATTACATTGCAGCCTGCTGGCCGTACTTGTTTTTATGAAGAGTGAACTTGGTAGAATATTTGGGAATGTTGTGCTGCTTGTGGTTCATGTCTGATCGGCCTGGCTGAATTTTCCTGCCCACTCTGATAATTCGGTGGTGCCATCCACAGTGCCTACCATTCAGGGAAGATTTCCTGCGCCTATCCAGTGATTGTATATGTTGGTGTTGCGTTCACACAGGTCATGGCACCTTTGCTGCCTTAGTCCTGCTTTGTCTTCAGCACAACCAGGTCTCACTATGCTGTGTCCAGAGCCTCATCCACACATTGAGACCAATGGAAAGCCTGGCCTGTCTTCACAACACAGACGCTGCCATTGGTGGGCTGAGACATTGGATTAGCAGTCCGTATCTTGTATTAGGAGGAAATACAGACTTTGCCCATAGCATCCTATGAGGTGTCATTGTCACCCCCCCTCTCCTCCACTCCCCCCCCCCCCCGGGGGTAATGTTGTTCGGCATCTGGTTAAAGTTTTATTTTCTAAACTGACGAGTCTGCATGCCAGTCATAGCGGAGTCTGATATTGTGTGCGAGGAGGAGGTCAGCTTTATATAATCATCATTCACTTTATAAACAGACCTATTAATGTGCAACTTCACTTTATTTCTGAAAAGATTTATTATAGAAGCTCTGCTCTAGGAAATGTTCTCTCCTTATTTCCTTATTGCTCTGTTTACAATAGGTGGGTAATGTGTTTATTACCGGATATAAAGGGGTGAAGACTCCCAGCAATCTGTAGAGGCGCTCTGTTTATAGCTGTGGATTAGTAATGTAGAGTTCTGTACACGGTTGTAGCTGTGGATTAGTAGTGTAGAGTTCTGTACACGGTTGTAGCTGTGGATTGTATAGTTCTCTACATGTACAGAATGAGTATGGAGGTTTCCACTTTTCTGGCTGCATTGTTCTGGGGTAGTGACTCACTTTGTATTGAATCAACAAGGAAGATAACCCCGGAGCCTGCACATTTAAAGCCCAACTCCAGGATAAAGGAATGGAGGGATGCGGGGGGGACTGGGTTGGGGCAATGGAGGGATGCAGGGGGGGACTGGGTTTGGGCAATGAAGAGGTCCAGGGGGGGGGGAGGGGACTGGGTTGGATGAATGGAGGGGTGCGCGGGGGGGACTGGGTTGGATGAATGGAGGGGTGCGCGGGGGGGACTGGGTTGGATGAATGGAGGGGTGCGCGGGGGGGACTGGGTTGGATGAATGTAGGGGTGCGCGGGGGGGACTGGGTTGGGGGAATGGAGGGGTGCGGGGGGGGCTGGGTTTGGGGAAATGGAGGGGTGCGGAGGGGGGGGGGGGGACTGGGTTGGGGGAATGGAGGGGGGCGGAGACTGGGTTGGGGGAATGGAGGGGGGCGGAGACTGGGTTGGGGGAATGGAGGGGGGCGGAGACTGGGTTGGGGGAATGGAGGGGGGCGGAGACTGGGTTGGGGGAATGGAGGGGGGCGGAGACTGGGTTGGGGGAATGGAGGGGGGCGGAGACTGGGTTGGGGGAATGGAGGGGGCGGAGACTGGGTTGGGGGAATGGAGGGGGGCGGAGACTGGGTTGGGGGAATGGGGGGGCGCGGAGACTGGGTTGGGGGAATGGGGGGGCGCGGAGACTGGGTTGGGGGAATGGGGGGGGCGGAGACTGGGTTGGGGGAATGGGGGGGGCGGAGACTGGGTTGGGGGAATGGAGGGGGGCGGAGACTGGGTTGGGGGAATGGAGGGGGCGGAGACTGGGTTGGGGGAATGGAGGGGGGCGGAGACTGGGTTGGGGGAATGGAGGGGGGCGGAGACTGGGTTGGGGGAATGGAGGGGGGCGGAGACGGGGTTGGGGGAATGGAGGGGGGCGGAGACGGGGTTGGGGGAATGGAGGGGGGCGGAGACGGGGTTGGGGGAATGGAGGGGGGCGGGGGCTGGGTTGGGGGAATGGAGGGGTGCGGGGGGGGGGCGGAGACTGGGTTGGGGGAATGGAGGGGTGCCGGGGGGGGCGGAGACTGGGTTGGGGGAATGGAAGGGTGCCGGGGGGGCGGAGACTGGGTTGGGGGAATGGAGGGGTGTGGGGGGGGGGGCCGAGACTGGGTTGGGGGAATGGAGGGGTGCGGGGGGGGCGGAGACTGGGTTGGGGGAATGGAAGGGTGCCGGGGGGGGCGGAGACTGGGTTGGGGGAATGGAGGGGTGTGGGGGGGGGGGCGGAGACTGGGTTGGGGGAATGGAGGGGTGTGGGGGGGGCGGAGACTGGGTTGGGGGAATGGAAGGGTGCCGGGGGGGGGGCGGAGACTGGGTTGGGGGAATGGAGGGGTGTGGGGGGGGGCGGAGACTGGGTTGGGGGAATGGAGGGGTGCGGGAGGGGCGACTGGCGAATGACCAAGGAAAGGGGGTATAGAGCAGATTGTGGAACTTTTTTTTTTTTGTATGTGAAGTCTGACTTCTATGCTGAGACAATAGATTCTTTAGGTAGATCTGTCTCTGCTGTTCTGCTCTTTGCTTAACATGCACGGATGTGGCACATTAATGCACCTCAAGTCGCGCGATTTCCAGTGTGACTTTGATCTGACTTTACATTCTCTGGACCAAAGTTGCACCAAAGTAGTGCAGGCACCTTTTCAAATATCCAGCGACTTTAAAGTGTTACTAAACCCACAACCGTAAAATCCGCCTGTATATGCAGTAAAGCTTGTTTGTTAGACTCGCTGTGAAACCTAAAGGGTTAATTCTCCATCTTGTAAAACCGCAGTTTGATCCTGTCTTTTCTCTGATCCTCCCCTTTTTCTGTCCACAATCCATCTGCTGATAGAACAAAGCCTTGGGGGGCACTCTGCACATGCTCAGTTTGGTGTGTATTGCTAGAGGGTTTTTCTTTTTTGGGGAGGGTGCTTGTGATCAGCACAGGGCCAATCAGCACTCTCCAGACAAAATCAAGAGTCATGCAGCCTCATAGGACAGTCGGAGGAGAATGAAAACTCCTCCTACAAGCCTTAACCAGTGCTCTGCTGGACACTGATAGAAGTCACAAGACTGCTATATACTGCTGATGAGAAAAGGTATTTAGCAGTATATAATTACTAAAATTGCATTTCCATGCACTGTGTCAGACCAGATCTAGTGATCGCAGGGTCCTGGGTTTAGTAACACTTTAAGTTGCACCGATATGAACGGATGTGGTTGCAAACAATGGGCTGAGACGACTTGTGTCTAAAGTTGCATGACAAGTCACACAAGTGTGAATGGGCCCTTAGGGGGAAGTTCTGACCTTTTGGTCTACATTGATTATCACAAGATAAGTTGTGGCCGACTCTTTGGTGTATCTGATGCTGGAGCCCTCCATTCTGTAATGTCTTCTCTCCGCAGTGGTTGTGGTGGACCTGTAACTCGCACAGGATTATCTGTACTGACTGCTCATCAGAGGTCACTTCTGATGAACTGGACTGCGGTGTCAGACAAGGCAGATTCTGTATATTGCAAGTGAAGTTGAGTGATTTTAAAGTTCATGTCTCTTGGCCCTGCAGGTTAGAAATAGCCCTGATGGTCCTATGGGCCTGTAGATATTAGATGAGCCCACAGGGTTCTGGATCTGACTAAATGTCAACAAATGATGTCTTTCTTTACCAACCACACTCTTAGAGTAGACACTGGGGTGTCGTCTGTCATGGAATATTTTGGCCCGTACACTGGGGTTCCTATTTTTACCCAGAGATATGAAGAAGGCGCTCAGGAGCTGCCGCCATTGCTTCTAAAAAAAAAAAAAAAGTTCATAAACAGATGAGCAAGTTTATAGTGGAGGAACTTGATTGGCCTGTACAGGATCCTGATCTCCTCAACCCGATAGAACACCTTTGGGATGAGCAGAGACTGCGAGCCAGGCCTTTTCATCCACATCAGTTCCTGACCTCACAAATGCGCTTCTGGAAGAATGGTCAAACATTCCCATAGACACACTCCTAAACTTGATGAACAGCCTCCCCAGAGGAGTTGAAGCTGTTATAGCTGCAAAGGGTGGGCCAACCCAATATTGAACCCTACGGACTAAGACTGGGATGCCATTAAAATTCATGTGTGTGTAAAGGCAGGCGTCCCAATACTTTTGGTAATATAGTGTGTATATTTGTATGCCAATTTAAAACCGTTTATTTTAATTTTACTCTGTATTCAAAATGTTGTTTACTTTGAACATGTGACCAGCAGCAGAGGTCTAGAAGCTCCTCCTGCTCATGTTTCCCTGCAGGCAGGCTGGGAGAGAGCTGAGTCATGTGACGGCTGTCTATCGATTACGAAAAAGGTACTTGGAAGTTTGTTTTTAACCCCTTCCCGCCCGGCCTATAGCAGATTGACAGCTAGAAGGGGCTTTATCTTTCTAACTGAACAGCATATGACGTCCTTTAGAATAAGCCACTCCTGCGCACCCCCAGGGGCATGTGGTGAGGTGTGGCTACAAAGCAGCGCCGATCATGGTAAACAGCTGATGACGTAGGCGTTTTACTAGGCAGTCAGCTGTGTCCAATCACAGCTGATCATTGTAGATAGGAAATGCTGGTTATCGGCATTCCTCTCCTCACACTGACAGCGAGTGGGGAGAGCCGATAAGCGACTTTCCCCAGTGGGAACGTCTGCACTGATAATTAGTGCAGCCCCATCAGTGCTGCCTTTCAGTGTCCGTCAGTGAAGCCTCATCAGTGCACATCTGTGAAGGAGGAAAATGTCTTCTTTACAAAATTATGTAACAAACGTAACTTTTTTTTTTTTTTTTTCAAAAGTTAATTTTTTATTTTTTTTTAGCAAAAAATAAGCCGAGTGATGATTAAATACCACCAAAAGAAAGTGCTATCTGTCTCAAATTGATAAAAATTTAATTTGGGTACAGTGTTGTATGACTGCGCAATTGTCATTCAAAGTGCAACAGCGCTGAATGATGAAAATTGGCCTGGGCAGGAAGGGGGTGAAAGTGCCCGCTATTGAAATGGTTAAAATAGTGTCATCATCCATATACCGAAAGAGAAGGGACAATGTAAATTGAACAGTGTGTGTTTAGTATCGCTTTGTTTGCGTCCTGCGGTTGTGGTGGAACACACAATACACTATTGTCATAAATCCTTGGCTAAAGCTCAATGAGGACTTCCTTAGAGGGTGGCACTTGGAGGACTTTCACCATACTGAAGGTAGAAGCAGCAGTTCTCAATCACATACATTGATTATCAGTAGCTAGTCTAATCAGTGAATTTCCTTCCAGCAGTGTTAGGCCTGATTCACACCTATGGCATTTTTAGTGCATTTTGCAGATTTGCACTACAGTCCATTTAACATGGTTTCCTATGGAACACGTTCTGTAGTGCAAATCTGCAAAAAGCACTAAAAATGCCATAGATGTGAATCGGGCCTTAGAGCTTCGGAGTCTACTAAATGATTAGCACAGGAAGTGATGGGCATCTGATAGTATCTGTCCCATCATTCTAGGTGAGCTGAGCAGGTTCTCCTGGGGTTGTGATTGATTTCTGATAGATCTGAAACTCGGGGTGTCTGTTTGTTTTTTTTTTTGTTTTTTTTTGTCCCACGATCTCGAAACTTGCACAGTTGGCCTTCCATAAATCTGGACATTTCTACAATGATTTCTGGTGATCTCTGGCTGTTCTCCTGATGTCCCCACATCTAAGCACCATCTATGACCAGTGTCTGAAAGCTGAATACTCCTCATAGATGGTTTATGGTAGTTTGTGTCTGGGCCTGCGAGGATCGCCCCCCAGGGGCTGATGGAATTGCTCATTTTCCGGAGGCAGCATCCTCCTGTGAAATTCCTGACACCGGGAATGATGAGTGTTCTTGTATTAAGGGATGGAGTTGCTTGTCTGTTTCTGCTTAAAACACGACCCACTTCTGACAGAACAAACTTTGCAATTCTTCTGATCAATGATCTGATCAAGAATATTGCTTGATTCTGATATAAAACTCTACTGCATGTTGTGAAGTCATCAAGTGATTGATCTTCTGATCCTATAGTGTGGGGTGGCTTTGCCCAGTGAGGTTCTGTTTATTGTATCAGGGAAGGATAGTTATTGGACAAATATATCAAATGCAGTCTCCAAAGAATGGTTTGGTGGTTTATAGTAGATGTAACCTCCATCAGCAGAATCTCAATCAATCTATTTAAATCTGTAACTAATCAGGAGGCACTAGCAGGCATCACTGATGGGCATTGATTGGCATCCCTTGTGATCCTGGGTGGGCATCCCTTGTGATCCTGGGTGGGCATCCTCAGGGGAACTGCACTGATAATCAGCGCATACCCCCCCCCCCCACCCAAATTGCAGTTGTTGAAGATACAGTACAGGAAAATGTCGTCCTGTTTAGGTTTATTGCCTACTTTTAAACAAAACTGTTGAACTAAAATTGTCAGCATAAGAGGCACACAATACATGCTGGCACTTGTAGTTCCTCATTCCAGAAGTTGCACGACACACCTTCATATTATTGATACTCCGGGGACTACAGTCCCTTGTAAAAGCCGTGTGTCCCCTCTGGGATCTCCACCATCTTCTGGGAAGTTAGACTTTTATGACTTAAGGGAAATGTCGTCCTTTGGCTTTTATGTCCTGTTCTAACCTGTATTCTGCCTACTCATCTGTGCTGCCTCCAGCCGTGTGGAGGTCAGAGGCACCCAGTTGTTGCACGTTACATGCCTGAGTTATAGAATATCTGGATGTCGTGGCAGAGGAAATCTGGTGTGCAGGAAACTACATAGACGCAGGTTTACTTCAGCGTCTGTCTCAGGTTATCATCTAACATTGACCTGTCATTGTGTAATAAAAGCTAAAACTGAAGTTAGACTCTAAGACACAGCCCTGACGTCTTTTCGGGTCGGTAGTGGGATCATTTTATGGTTGTGAAGAAAGAAACCCGTTTTTATTCTCTGTTCATTTATCAGATGGTCAAGTCTGAAGTTTTTATCACATAGACATGTTACAAAGCAAGCTGCTCTGCTGTCTATAACCTGTAGTGCTCATGGAATCCTTTATCCAATCAGATCATAGTATTTAATCACCACTGGGTTGTGGTTTTTTTTTTTTGCTAAACAAAAAAAAGACAGAAAATGTTGAAAAATAACAAAACATTTTTCATATTTTCTTATAAAATTTTGCAGACAGGTAATTTTTCTCCTTCTCTGATGTGCACTGATAGGGCAGCACTGATCAGCAATTTTGTGACCCTTTAAAGTGGGGTTCCACCTAAAAAAAAAAAAAAAAAAAAAAAAAAAAAAAAAATTACATGAAAAATTAAAAAAAAATACAAAAAAACATTTGGATATTTACTTATTTTACTTCTAAATGCCTGTTGCTAGGGGGTCCCTCGTAGTCTGCCTCTTCCAGTGCCTGGGCTGGTGACATCACTTCCCCCTCGGCACAGGAAGGGCTCAGCTCTGCTCCCTCCCTCCCGTCAATCATCTGGGACCCATTACAGGTCCCAGGTGACTGAGCGGCCAATCACGGCACGCGGTGCCGCTCGCAAATGCGCAGTGAGTGCCAGGTATGTGAAGCCACAGCCCGGCGCCCACAGTTGCAATGCTGAACGGAGGGGGAGACGGGCGGGGCTTCGATCCCCCGTATTGCTGGACCCAGGGACAGGTAAGTGTCCAATTAAAAGTCAGCAGCTGCACTATTTGTAGCTGCTGACTTTTAAATTTTTTTTTTTTTTTTTTTTTTTTTTTTTTTTACTGGACCTCGGGTGGAACTCCTCTTTAACAGAAGCCAGCTGTCTGCTTTCCATTTTTCTCCTCACGCAATCAGTGTGAGAAAAAGAAGATGATAACCGGCTTCTGTTTACATTGTGTGATCAGCTGTCATTGGCTGACAGCTGATCATGTTATAATGGGCCACTGTGATTGGCCCTTTACCCAGTTCTGTGATCAGACCACACTGCAGGGCAGCGTGGGCACAGGAGGACGTCAATGGACGCCCTCCCGGCATTTTAAGCCTGCGCTGTAGCCGTCCCGCTGTAGATCCATTGTCAACGCCCGGGGTGGTGATTTTATTTACGCTTTTTTGGTGATTGAGTACATTCACATGGGGGGGCTCCGACCTGGGGGCCTCCTTTTTGTTAAAGGGCTTTCAGATTCCCATAAGCCCCCTCCGCCTGCAGAACCCCCAAAACCACCGACCTGGGTTATGGGGAAGGGGCCCTTGTCCCCAAAGCACCAAACCCCCTCCATATTGAGGGCATGTGGTCAGGTATAGTTTCCCCCAAACCCCCCCCCCCCCGACCTGCTGGGCTGCATGCTCGGATAAGGCTCTGGTATGGATTTGGGGGGGACTCTGCGCCACTTTTTTTTTTTTTTTTCTCTGTTGAGTCATTGGTTAAAGACTCGGCGGCCGGCTTCCCCGACCTGCTCCATAACAACCAAACTATTCATTCAGAATTTGAATCGATCAATTTTTGACTGATATATCAAATTGATCTTAAAATTTGGAATTCGTTAGAAAATTAACCAAACGAAACACAATTTTTCTATTCTGCACATGTCTAATGGCTCCGTAGAGCACAAATAAAATGACCACATCGGTCAGAGTCATAACAAAGTTGCAGGGTAAAGTCGCGATGGAAATTGCACAGTTTAAGTTGCACAAGTGTGAATGGACTCTTAGAAGCACTTTTATAGTAATGTGGAGCTGGAGGGGAAAGCGATTTATACAGCAGGGGATTAAAGCGATATTCAACCTAAAAATGTAATGTATTGTAGCTTACTGATCATTCGATATGGTGGTTGCATTAGTTTTCTTTTATAGGCTTTTTTTCCCTTCTGTTTTCCCCTGGCAACACCTTTGGACAGAATCATTGTTGGATTTGGGGGGGGGGGGGGTTAGCTGGAGTTTGGCTCCAATTTGTTAGCTGGATTAGCAGATTTAAATACACTAACGCTTTATAAGCAGTTTCAGCAAGTTTTTTTTTTTTTTTTTTTTTTTCCTCGGAAACAGAAATAAGGTATTACTAGGTATTGTCGAAAAAGCAGACTTTTTAGGCTAAGAAACAATGGAGAGAAAACCTCCTATAAACAATCAAATTTATTGAGATTAACATTTACATAGAATAATCAAAAAAGGGTGAAAACGTAGCATATATGCATCGGTGTTTATGTACAGTGAGCCCTTGTGCGTCTACGCGTTTCGCCGTTAGGCTTCTTCAGGACACGGCCATGGTTCAGAGACAAAACAGATAAGACAATATGTTTCTCTATCTGAAATGAGTTTGGCTCCAATTTTTGTTAGCTGGATTAGCAGATTTAAATACGCTAACACTTTATAAGCAGTTTCAGCAAGTTTTTTTTTTCTCCTTTTAGGAGAGATAAAGATTTTACATAAAAGCTGATCATTGGGAGCACCCCCTGCCAGTTGTAAATGGTTTGTCTCAAACCTCGAACTGCTACATCTGCAGGACTGCTTGTTCTGTTGAAAGACAGTTACTGGTAGGATCACCAGATTAAAATAAAGAGAGAAAACTAATGCAGCCGCCACATCTAAGAATAGGAAAGCTGTTTTTTTTTGTTTTTTTCTAATAGATTCTGGGAGGAAAACTGGTGCATATTTTGAGTATATATTCATACGCGGAGTCCTAATACTCTGCAGAGACTTGCTGGTAATGCTGTGTATTCCCCTGTCAACAGGTTCAGCCTTTTAATACAAATCCCCCTATGGCGCTGTGTGTGACTGTCCTGTCCGTCTGTCCTGTATGTGTGTCTTGTGTAGTTTTGTCTTCAGGGAGACGACACATTACTGTGATTGTTGCATCATTGTGAATTGTATAGAGATCGCACACCTGCGACAAGAAGTGGAAGGTTACAGTGTATCCCAATGTCAACATGGAAAGCAAATAAGCTTCATGTGTTCCTGTAATGTGAAGGATTAAAGCCTCACACACAAGGGGAATCTGAACACCACAACTCCTGGCAGGATCATGCTGCCTAAACGCTCTTAAAGCTGCATATTGCACATGTCTTTAGGTCCATCCAGTGTTTTGAGTGTTAGGCCCCTTTCTCACTGGGGCGGTGGGGGCGTCGGCGGTAAAACGGTGCTTTACCGTCGTTTATGCGTCGGTGTTCGGCCGCTGGCGATGCGGTTTTAACCCCCGCTGGCGGCCGGAAAAGAGTTAAAACCGCTCGCATAGCGCCGCTACAGCGACTGTATAGCCGCGCTGCCCCATTGATTTCAATGGGCAGGAGCGGTGAATACACCGCTCCTTCACCGCTCTAAGGATGCTGTTTGCAGGATTTTTTTTTCTCTCCTACCAGCGCACCGCTTCAGTGTGAAAGCCCTCGGGGCTTTCACACTGGAGAAACAGCAGCAGCAGTTTTAGGTCGGTTTGCAGGCGATATTTTTAGCGCAATAACGCCTGCAAACCGCCCCAGTGTGAAAGGGCTCTTAGGTTATTCTGACTATTGGAATGCATTACTGCCCAACGTTGGTCGCACGTTTAGGCGTATTCTGCATTTTTCTGCTCTTCAGTGCCTCTCCAGAATGCGCTTTTGCGTTTTTTTTTATTTTGTTTTGTTTTTCTTCTGCTGTTGTAATTTGCCTGTCAAGGCCTATGTGTGCATGGACACCGGCCTTCATAGAGGGGGTTTTACAGGCCTGAATAAGCTGCGTTTTTGTTAAAGTGAAGTTCCAGTTGTTGTGTTTATTAAAAGTCAGCAGCTATAAAGTGTATCTGCTGACTTTTTCTATACACACACTCGCCTGTCCCATGATCCAGCGATGTGGCTGCCCGAGCCATCGGTTCTCGCGTCTTCTCATCATTACAAGTGTGGGCACCGGGTGTGACAGCTTGCTGCTTCACAGCCACGTGGGCAAGTCACGCTGCGCCTCCTCAGTGGCCGGGCAATCTTCTGGGACCTGTGACTTGTCCCTGTGTATTGCAGGGAGGGGGTGGGGTGGAGACAGGAGAACAGCTGTTTGAGTCACCTAGGTGGCCCGAGGGGAGGTGGGAGCTTGTACCTGTCAAAACTAGGTACCTGTTCTATCTGGTTGAGGACTCTGTGCAGGTCAGTCAAGTTCCTCCACCCCAAACTCTCTCATCCATGTCTTTATGGACCTTGCTTTGTGCACTGGTGCAAATCATTTGGTGGAGGGGGGGATTATGGTGTGGGGTTGTTTTTCAGGGGTCGGGTTGGCCCCTTCAATCCAGTGAAGGGAACTCTTAAGGCGTCAGCATACCAAGACATTTTGGACAATTTCATGCTCCCAACCTTGTGGGAACAGTTTGGGGATGGCCCCTTCCTGTTCCAACATGACTGCACACCAGTGCACAAAGCAAAAGACATGGATGAGCGAGTTTGGGGTGGAGGAACATGACTGGCCTGCACAGAGTCCTGACCTCAGCCCGATAGAACACCTTTGGAATGAATTAGAGCGGAGACTTTGAGCCAGGCCTTCTCGTCCAACATCAGTGCCTGACCTCACAAATGTGCTTCTGGAAGAATGGTCAAACCTTCCCATAGACACCCTCCTAAACCTTGTGGACGGTCTTCCCAGAAGTTAAAGCTGTTATAGCTGCAAAGGGTGGGCCAACTCAATATTGAACCCTAATATTTGAACCCGGACTAAGACTCATATGCCATTAAAGTTTGTTTGTGTGTAAAGGCAGGCGTCCCTATACTTTTGAAAATATAGTGTACTTGCCTACCTGTTGCTGTGTCGGTGTGATGTTGCAGCTGTCCCCCACCAGCTCTAAGCTGGAGAACTGAGCGATCACATGACTGCTGATCACATGACTGCTGATCACATGACTGCTGATCACATGACTGCTGATCACATGACTGCTGATCACATGGTTCTCAGGTCTGCTTTGAATAGAGAGTGGGGACTGTCAGTGACCACACTCTGCTCTGCTCCTCCAGCGCGTGCCGTGTGTGACGTGCCTTCAGTTTGGCTTTCTAGGGTATGAAGTATTGGAGGATGTTTAATTTCTTCTCGTCTCTTCATACTGTCCGGAGTGCGGTCTCCTCTGTCTGCATCTCGTCTCAGAATAGCCCAGCTGTATAATTATCTGCTTCGTGTCCTTTTCCTGTGTCTGACATTTTCAACCTGCTGCCACGTCTGGCCTGCTCTGAATCTGATCAATTTCAGTGTTGGGTGGATTCTGGAGCAATGACCACATAATGATTCCGGGGGGATTTGGTGTTGTGTGTATTGTCAGCTCTGCCATGGCCTTTGTGAGAGATTGGCTGGATCTAAGTTGGGTGGGGCAGAAGCAGATTGCTGTGATCTCACCACTGGATTACCCGAGAGATAAGAACTCGGTGTATGTCATGGCCCAACCGAGCCACCTACAACTGGTGTGACTGGCAATACAGGTTTTTTGGGGGGGGTTGTTTTTTATTTTGTTTTTGTTTTTTTGTTTTTGTTGTTTTTTTTCCAACAATGTTGAGACTTGTCACCCCCTGTGTGTGATCCCTTGTCTATGATGATTGTTACCGCAAGCTGTGCCAGAGTCAACTTCCCTAATGTTAATTCTGACCTCCAGTCTTCCCTTCAGTCTTGCACAGTTGTACCGGCTCCTCTGCTGTACTGAAATTTCTTACTCTGATTTTACTGCACACTGCGAGCTTCTCCGAATGTGCACTAGAAGCTGCAGCAAGGCAGAGAGAGCCCACCTCATTTCCTGGCCGAAGGATGTCCAGCATCCTCTAGCTCTTTCCTCCTCAGTCTGACTGACCCTGGCCCGCTCCTTTATGTTAGATTTCAGTTTTCAATCATGGAGGGTCAGTAAGCAGCATAGTAGTGACATCACCAAATCTCCAAGGCTTTAGAAACAAACCATGGTGGAAGAAGCGTCCCGGTGGCCGGGTGCGTCCGGGAGGCGTCCCGGTGGCCGGGTGCCTCCGGGAGGCGTCCCGGTGGCCGGGTGCCTCCGGGAGGCGTCCCGGTGGCCGGGTGCGTCCGGGAGGCGTCCCGGTGGCCGGGTGCGTCCGGGAGGCGTCCTGGTTAGTTTTCAGAAGGAATTCCAAACCAGTAGTTGGTTCTGTAGCGCTGGTATGTGTTGTATTTTCATAACGTGGGCTCTCAATGTGCATTGCTATCACTGTTTGTGTGTCACCTGCACAGAGCCGTCATTTGTTTGACATCCTGAGGAGAGTGCAGACAGACTTCAAAATACAGAGCAGAGCGTGTGATGTTCATGACCAGCAGGATTCTCCTTTCTGCTGGAGAGGAGTGACATCTCTTCCATCACATGAAAGTCTCTGCCCTTCAGCTGGTCCAGAGCCACATCCGTCTTCCCACGTTGGTACTTGTGCTTGTTTTAATAGATGTTGCTTCTTGTTGAACTGGTCACAGAATTTATCTCGGCAGCTTCCAAACCAACATCGATTTTAAATAGGAAAATCAGTTAGGCTGCTTTTACACTGGGGCATTGTCGGCGGTAAAGCACCGCTATTTTTAGCTGCGCTTTACCTTCTTTTTTGCAGAGTCTTTCGGCCACTAGCAGGGGTTAAAAGCGCCCTGCTAGCGGCTGAAAAAGGGTTAAAATGACCCTCTGCTTTGGAGCTCCAAAGATGCTGCTTGCAGGAGTCCCGTCCCCCCCCTAACTGACCCCCCCCCCCCCCCCCCCCCGTCGTGCCTGCGCATCTCCTCAGTGTGAAAGCACTTGGGCTTTCACACTGAGACTGCAGGGGAGCCGTTTTTCCAGGCACTATTTTTAGCCCAAAAGCGCCTGAAAAACACCTGTGTGAAAGGGGCCCAATAGTAAGCTTTCCTGTGCATGTCTAACACACTCCCCCCCCGTCTTACACTTCTCTCCCTGATCCCGGTCCTTGTTCTGTGGTGTCACTCGTCCCCTCTCCTACACTTGTTCTGTGGTGTCACTCGCCCCCTCTCCTACACTTCTCCCCATGATCCTGGTCCTTGTTCTGTGGTGTCACTCGCCCCCCTCTCCTACACTTCTCCCCATGATCCTGGTCCTTGTTCTGTGGTGTTACTCGTCCCCCTCTCCTACATTTCTCTCTCCCTCATCCTGGTCCTTGTTCTGTGGTGTCACTCGCCTCTCTCTCCCTCATCCTGGTCCTTGTTCTGTGGTGTCACTCGTCCCCCTCTCCTACACTTCTCTCCCTCATCCTGGTCCTTGTTCTGTGGTGTCGCTCGTCCCCTCTCCTACACTTCTCTCCCTCATCCCGGTCCTTGTTCTGTGGTGTCACTTGCCCCCTCTCCTACACTTCTCTCCCTCATCCCGGTCCTTGTTCTGTGGTGTCACTTGCCCCCCTCTCCTACACTTCTTCCCTCATCTTGGTCCTTGTTCTGTGGTGTCACTCGCCCCCCTCTCCTACATTTCTCTCTCCCTCATCCTGGTCCTTGTTCTGTGGTGTCACTCGTCCCCTCTCCTACACTTGTTCTGTGGTGTCACTCGCCCCCTCTCCTACACTTCTCCCCATGATCCTGGTCCTTGTTCTGTGGTGTCACTCGCCCCCCTCTCCTACACTTCTCCCCATGATCCTGGTCCTTGTTCTGTGGTGTTACTCGTCCCCCTCTCCTACATTTCTCTCTCCCTCATCCTGGTCCTTGTTCTGTGGTGTCACTCGCCTCTCTCTCCCTCATCCTGGTCCTTGTTCTGTGGTGTCACTCGTCCCCCTCTCCTACACTTCTCTCCCTCATCCTGGTCCTTGTTCTGTGGTGTCGCTCGTCCCCTCTCCTACACTTCTCTCCCTCATCCCGGTCCTTGTTCTGTGGTGTCACTTGCCCCCTCTCCTACACTTCTCTCCCTCATCCCGGTCCTTGTTCTGTGGTGTCACTTGCCCCCCTCTCCTACACTTCTTCCCTCATCTTGGTCCTTGTTCTGTGGTGTCACTCGCCCCCCTCTCCTACATTTCTCTCTCCCTCATCCTGGTCCTTGTTCTGTGGTGTCACTCGCCTCTCTCTCCCTCATCCTGGTCCTTGTTCTGTGGTGTCACTCGTCCCCCTCTCCTACACTTCTCTCCCTCATCCTGGTCCTTGTTCTGCGGTGTCGCTCGTCCCCTCTCCTACACTTCTCTCCCTCATCCCAGTCCTTGTTCTGTGGTGTCACTTGCCCCCCTCTCCTACACTTCTTCCCTCATCCCGGTCCTTGTTCTGTGGTGTCACTCGTCCCCTCTCCTACACTTCTCTCCCTCATCCCGGTCCTTGTTCTGTGGTGTCGCTCGTCCCCTCTCCTACACTTCTCTCCCTCATCCCGGTCCTTGTTCTGTGGTGTCACTCGCCCCCCTCTCCTACATTTCTCTCTCCCTCATCCTGGTCCTTGTTCTGTGGTGTCACTCGCCTCTCTCTCCCTCATCCTGGTCCTTGTTCTGTGGTGTCACTCGTCCCCCTCTCCTACACTTCTCTCCCTCATCCTGGTCCTTGTTCTGTGGTGTCGCTCGTCCCCTCTCCTACACTTCTCTCCCTCATCCCGGTCCTTGTTCTGTGGTGTCACTTGCCCCCCTCTCCTACACTTCTTCCCTCATCCCGGTCCTTGTTCTGTGGTGTCACTCGTCCCCTCTCCTACACTTCTCTCCCTCATCCCGGTCCTTGTTCTGTGGTGTCACTCGCCCCCCTCTCCTACACTTCTCTCCCTCATCCTTGTCCTTGTTCTGTGGTGTCACTCGCCCCCCTCTCCTACACTTCTCTCCCTCATCCCGGTCCTTGTTCTGTGGTGTCACTCGTCTCCCTTCTCTCCCTCACTGGTTCTGTGTGTCGCTCATCCCCCCTGACACTTTTCTCCCTGACCCTTGTCCTCTTCTGCCATGTTTTTGGGTTGGGTAATATATAGGTGAATGTATATAATACACTAATTGTATTTACAGCTCACTGCAGTTCTGCCGATTTAGTTTAATCCCAGTTAATTCACTCGGTGCCCCTCAGTGATCGGCTCACACAGGTCGGTTCTGGGGATTGTCTGCCTCCAGCCTCCTATTGCTGACCTGTTCTGGTCTCTGCGCCTCCATCCTCACTACAGACTTCTGTTTTCTATATGGTTTTATCTTGACCTTTCCCATTGTAAATATGTCCGCACACTTATGCCCCGTACACACGGTCGGATTTTCCGATGGAAAATGTCCGATCGGAGCGTGTTGTCGGAAAATCCGACCGTGTGTGGGCTCCATCGCACATTTTCCATCGGATTTTCCTACACACAAAGTTGGACAGCAGGAGATAAAATTTTCCGACAACAAAATCTGTTGTCGGAAATTCCGATCGTGTGTACACAAATCCGACGGACAAAGTGCCACGCATGCTCAGAATAAATAAAGAGATGAAAGCTATTGGCCACTTCCCCATTTATAGTCCCGACGTACGTGTTTTACGTCACCGCGTTCAGAATGATCGGGTTTTCTGACAACTTTGTGTGACCGTGTGTATGCAAGACAAGTTTGAGCCAACATCCGTCGGAAAAAATCCTAGGATTTTGTTGTCAGAATGTCCGATCAATGTCCGACCGTGTGTACTCCCTATTAGAATTACTAGGGTTGCACCGATACTAGTATCGGTATCGGTGCTGATACCGAGTATTTCCACAAGTATCGGTACTCGTGCAAATGCACCAATACTTTCAGGCTCCGTTCTTTGAGCTGTCAGCGGGTCTCCCCTGTGTTAAAGAAGTCCGGTAATTGGAGCTGTCAAAAAAAAAAAGCAGCCGCCAATGTTTATTACCAACATTGCTCAGCCCTGAAATGCTAAAATAAAAAGAAACATTGTTTATTTTTGTATATTTCTGTTTCTACATCTGGAGATCAAAGGGATGAGCAAATGTTCCTCTGTTTAACCCTTTACTCTAATCAGCCTTAATTAACTCCCTATTCTCCTCCATTTAATTATTTTCCTGTTTTTTGTTTTTTTTTTGTTTTGTTGTTCTTGTCGATTTTATAAATGATAAACAATTTAAAACTTTTTGTTTGTTTGCTTTGTTAGTGAATATTTTTACACTTATGTATTAACATATATTTACACATTTCACATTGAATAAGAGCAAAATTAAAAAAAAATCAATTTATTTCATTTGTAAATAACTTTGCAGTGCTTTGTACCATTGCTGACAGCTGAAGTTAAAACAAAGGGAGTTTATTCTCTTTTTGTTGTCTTAGAATAAAAATTGTAGAACTTGCAAAGTTCCCCGGTCCGGAATGTCTGACAGCTGTTAGGGGAGTCGTTCTCTCTGCTTGCTGGGGGAAATCCTGACTGCATGCCTGGGAGAATGTGTCGTAGTCAGTATGAAAGGGGCCGATGCTGAACGCAGGAGCTGACTATGTGTGCAATTCCCAGCTGTGCCGAGACATTGGGATCTGCTCCAACATGTCCCTCTGCGTTGGAGTATCAGCTCACTGAATGAAGGAATAGTCAGTGTGCCACGGGACAGAATGTTTTATAGTTTTGGATAGAGCGAGGAAGTGTAAATAAATGCCGTCTAGTTGTCGCTGAGGTTCTCTTCTGGGTGTCATTGTCATCTGGACAGAAAGGGAAGGTAAACTCAAACACTTCCAGAGATGCCATTAAACAAAGGACTAGAGGGGAAATCTTCCAATAGGGACACGTGCGCACACTTCCTGTTGCACGGCCAGGAAGTGAAGGAAAATTGCACCCAAAGGCTAATGAGTCCATACTCTGCCCCCCCTTTCATGACCAGGCCATTTTTTGCGATACAGCACTGCATTACTTTAACAATTGCAACGCTGTACCCAAATAAAACTTCTGTCCTGTCCTTCTCCTTTTTTTTTTCCTCCACAAATAGAGCTTTCTTCTGGTGGTATTTAATTACCTCTGCAGTTTGTGCTATAAACAAAAGACGGACGATTTTGAAAAAAAAAATTTACTTTCTGCTATAAAACATATCCAATAAAAATCTGGTTTCTTCATCAATTTATGTGTTTTGGTAAAAAAAAAAAAAAATCCCAATAAGCATATATTGATTGATTGGTTAGTGCAAAAGTTATAGCTTCTAGAAACTATGGGATATTTTTATAGAATATTTATTTATTTTAAGGCTATATGCCCACGGACGTTTTAAAAAATGGGCTGTAAAACCAGTGCAGACGCCAGGAAGAAAAGCAGAGTTAAAAACACGATTTTATCCACGTTTTGCATTGAATTCAATGCACGTTACTCCGCGCTGGCTTTCAGCCGCGTTTCTCTGTCTCTATTCAAAATCAATGGTTCCCTATGGGTGCCAATTTTTTAAAATTTTTGCGTTCCCCCTCAAGATTCTCAGCACACAAGTCGCATTGCAAGTCGGAGGCCCTTGTGCTTTGGGGTGGGGGGCGCAGAGCCCCCCCCCTGCCCAAAAGCACCAACCCCCCATTTTGAGGGCATGTGGCTTGGTGTATGGTCCAGAAGAGGGGGGGGCACTTGCTCCCCTTTCCTGACCTGCCGAGCTGCATGCTTGGATAAGGGTCTGGATCTTGCGGGAACCCCCACGCCTTTTTTTTTTTTTTTTTTTTTTTTTTTTTTTATTTAATTTTTTTTATTGGTTTGAGGTTCCCCTTAAGATCCATACCAGACCGAAGGGTCTGGTATCGTCTTGGTGGGGGAACCTCGCGCAAATTTTTAAAAAATTTTCATTGGGTACCCCCCTAAAGATTCTCAGCACACAAGTCGCACTGCAAGTCGGATCCTCCTTATCCAACTTCTGCTGCGACCTCTATTCAAATCAATGGGCTCCCAAACGGCTATGCCATTTACAGCTCAAAAAATGCCATGGTGGGCATGAGGCCATAGGCTAACATTGGAGAGACCTTTTTTAAGCTGTAAAAACGTCTGTGGGCATGTAGCCTAATAGTAATGGCAATCGGTAACATATAGCGGGAGTGGGATATTGCGGCGAACAAATCAGACACTAACTGAAACTTTTTGGGGACCAGTGACCCTAATACAGTGATCAGTGCTAAAAATATGCACTGTCAAGAAGGGGTTAACATCACATCAGGGGCAATCAAAGGGTTTACTGTGTGCCTAGTCGGTGCTTGTGTACTGTGAGGGAGGTGCTTTTACTAGGGGAAGGGATGTATCTTTGTCCCTGTTTTGCAGGATCCATGCCTCCCCTACTGATGGAAGTGCGATTTGCTTTGATTATATAGGATGATCGCCGTTCTGGCTTTCTGCCTAAAGATCTGCAGGCGGACATCGAGTCAGCGGTACCCGCAGATCAGCTCCCGCTGTGTATACTTGCGGCAGGAGTGGGTGGCCCACTTGTGCGCCCCAGACCCGGGTATGCGGGATCACGTACTTGGTACGTGATCCTGCGCAGCACAGCCGTATATGTAAGTTATGTCGTCAGAAAGCGGTTAATCTGCTTATATTTTGCCTCTTCTGCCCCCACAAAACATGCTAATTACATAAAAAATAAAACTTTTCCATTTTCATGACATTGTTTTGGACTCAGTTGTCATCACTGGGTCTTTGTGCTTCTCTATGCAATGCAGGCAAATCATGGTTGGTAGGAGGGGCCAGCAGGGTGCTGTAAATGGGTTCCTTTTAAAAAAAAAAATAAATAAATAAAAAATCACAGCTCCTTGTCTTAGTACTCTTCTCGAGCCCTCAGTCCTGATGCAAACAGTGGGCTGGTATATGCAAATATCAAAATGCTTTGGTGGGTAAGTGTCAATCTGGAGGGGCGGGCATTCCTAGGCGGGTTGTATTTGCATGCAGACCACCCTAGGTTACACCCACATGTGATGCTGAGGCTTTGCGATTGGAATCCAATGAATGAAACTGGAAGTTCAGAGCCAGTCAGGCTGGGGAGGAAAGCACTAGATCAGGGATTTGCAATTAGCGGACCTCCAGCTGTTGTAGAACTACAACTCCCATGAGGCATAGCAAGACTCTGAGAGCCACAAGCATGACACCCAGAGGCAGAGGCATGATGGGACTTGTAGTTTTGCAACAGCTGGAGGTCCGCTAATTGCATATCCCTGCTCTAGATGATGCTGGATGTGCTCCAGGCAGGAAATAAGGCAGGCTCTATCTGACTTGCTGTAGCTTTTAATGTACATTGTGAGAATCTCGGTGTGCAGTGAAATCGGAGCAAGTCATTTCAGTAAAGAGGGGCCTGTGCAAGAGTGAAGGGAAGGCGGGAGTTGGATCTCGCATACGGTAGTGTGTGATTGTGACTGGGGAGTGAAATCTTTGTACTGTCGGGAGTGAAGTCTTTGCGTTGTCGGGAGTGAAGTCTTTGCGTTGTCGGGAGTGAAGTCTTTGCGTTGTCGGGAGTGAAGTCTTTGCATTGTCGGGAGTGAAGTCTTTGTATTGTCGGGAGTGAAGTCGTGTTCAGATGTGTTGCGGAGATGATATCAGTTCCTTGGGTGGTCCTGGAGCTCTCCAGATGCTGAAGGATGCCAGTGCTGTCATGCCGTGACTTTTGCGGTCTCATAAGACATGCTGGCAGAGCAGATATAAAGCTCCTCCCTCACTAATATAATATACAGTCTTCCTACATAAAGAACACGAATACTGACCTCTCCTGGTACTGATCACTTCTGTATTGTAGAGAGTTCAGCACAGTGAGCATCTGCAGAACCAGGAATTGGAGGAGTCTCCTGGAGGCGTCAGTCTGAAGATTCTTTAGGGAGTGGGGGATGGGAGAGTGGCCACCATCTTTGTAAGGGGGGGATGGGAGAGTGGCCACCATCTTTGTAAGGGGGGGATGGGAGAGTGGCCACCATCTTTGTAAGGGGGGATGGGAGAGTGGCCACCATCTTTGTAAGGGGGGATGGGAGAGTGGCCACCATCTTTGTAAGGGGGGATGGGAGAGTGGCCACCATCTTTGTAAGGGGGGGGGGTTTGGGAGAGTGGCCACCATCTTTGTAAGGGGGGGGTTGGGAGAGTGGCCACCATCTTTGTAAGGGGGGGATGGGAGAGTGGCCACCATCTTTGTAAGGGGGGGTGGGATGTGGAGCGGTCACCATCTTTAAGGGGGGGGGGGGGGAATGTGGAGTGGTCACCATCCTTGTAGGAATCCCTGTTTTCTACGTGTATCTTTTATCCCCGGATTGTCGTGACTTTATATTTCTGGTAATTTTGGAGGTTTCTGTATGCAGAAGACTGATGGGTCACCATGAAATCCCATTGACAATACTGGGTCTGAGCTGCGGGCTCTAAAACAATGAAAACTTTAATGAATTGCGTTTCCCTCTCTATGTATCCAGGGAAACCACCTCTCCGGAATCTTCTCATTCTCCGGCACTATAAATATCGGATAATGTTCCTGAGAATTTCTGTATGACTCTCCTTTATCTGAGAAGAGGTCTGACCCAACAAAGAGATGGGAAATGAGGGCCTCATCAGACTACTGCATGCTAAATCCATAGACCTGTCATGAGGAGTACAGGACTGCCATGGCCAGAAATTCCAATTGCCTGGCATAATCAGACTTAAGCATTGACCCGGGACAAGCATGCTGCAAATGAGTGTCGGGAGCATTGTAATTCCATCTCAACTCTGATCTGTGTCGGTGTTGAACACAGAACTTCCACTTGTTAGCCAGGCAGCTGGCATTTTCAGCAGTAGGGCCTTCTATGGCAGTCTTCCTAATTTTCTTAGTGACTCAAAACCATATCCTTATATATCCAACATTTCCACAGCTTAATGGCCCTGTAATCTATTTTTCATGAAATTTTCTGCATCCTTGTAATGTCCTCTGAGCTTCTGAACCCCCCCCCCCCTTTTTTTTTTTTTCCTCCCCTTCTCTTTTATTTGTTTGGAAGTAGCAGCGCAGGTTGTGGTCATGTATACTCACATACAGTGGGACCAGGTACAATGAACGTAGCCGCCCTATAAAAGGAAGTCAGATCATAGCAGCGAAAGTTGGCGTTCAGAATACATATTTAAAGGGGTTGTAACCCTTCATGGTTTTTTGTTTTTTTTTCACCTCAATGCATCCTGTGCGTTTAAGGTGAAAAAACACCTGGCAGTCACCGGCCCCCAGCCCCCCCTTTTTACTTACCTGAGCCCCTTTGTCTTCTTTAGCGGGGACGCGCCGTCCTTCTCTCCACTGACTCCTGGCTTTGAGTGGATAGATTGATAGCAGAACAGCCATTGGCTCCCGCTGCTGTCAATCATATCCAATAAACCAGGGGGGTGGGGCCAAGTCATACATTCGGCTTCTATGGACGCTGAATGAATGACTCGGGAGCGCGGCCGCAAGGTAACCCGCTGGGTAGATCGCTTCTCTTAGGGGGGGTTATCTAATGCGGGGAGGAGCTTCGAGAGCCGCCGGGGGACCCCAGAAGAGGATGTTCGGGGCCACTCAGTGCAAAACAAGCTGCACAGTGGAGGGAAGTATGATATGTAATGTTGTATCACTTTAAACAACAATTATATTCCAAACCAGAGTTTAGTGTCACTTTAATGACTTACTTGAAAGTGCTTTATGGGTAAAAATTTACATTTGTTAAAATTGCATCTGAAAATGGGTGGGATATGTTAGGCAGCAAGCGAACATGTTGTCTTTGAAGTTGATGTGTTGAGAGCAGAAAATGGGCAAGTGTAAGGATTTGAGTGATTTTTGACAAGGGCCAAATTATAACGGCTAGATGACTGGATGAGATCAGCTCAAACTGCAGCTTTTGTGGGACGTTCCCAGTCTGCAGTGGTCAGGACCGACCAAAAGTGGTCCAAGGAAGGAAAACCGGTGACAGGGTCATGGGCAGGCAAGGCAGATTGATGCACGTGGGTAGTGAAGGGCGGCCTGTGTAGTCCCACCCAATAGAAGAGCTACAGTAGCCAACATTGCTGAAAAGCTCAATGCTGGTTCTGATAGGTGTCAGCACACAATTGTCTATGGGGCTGTAGACCAGTCAGGGTGGCCATGACTGACCCGTGTCCTGAGCATCAGAACTGGGCCGCAGAGCAATGGAAGAAGGTGGCCTGATCTGATGAATCACGTTTTATCTTACATCATGTGGATGGACGGGTGTTTCGCTTACCTAGGAAAGAGATGGCACCGGGATGCAGTATGAGAAGTGAAGCTCACAGAATCTGTGTGATGCTTTGGGAAATGTTCTGCTGGGAAACATTGTGCCCGGCCACTTATGTGGATGTTACTTTGACATGGACTGTACCACCTACCTAAACATTGATTACCAAGTCCCACCCCTTCATGGAAATGGTATTCCCTGATGGCAGTGGCCTCTTTCAGCACGATAATGTGTCCTGCCACACTGCAAACATGGTTCAAGAATGGTTTGAGGAACACAAGCAGAGTTGGCAGTGTGGACTTGGCCTCCAAATTCCCCAGTTCTCAATCCATTGAGCATCTGTGGGATGTTCTGGAAAAACAAGTCCAATCCATGGAGACCCCACCTCACAACCTGCAGGACTTGATGGATCTGCTAATGAGGGCTTGGTGCCAGATACCACAACGTACCTTCAGAGATCTAGTCGTGTCCATGCCTTGAGGGGGCCAGGGCTGTTTAGAGGGCAAAGGGGGGGGGGGGGGGATACTCGATACTAGGTGGTCATAAAGGTGTAACTGATCTGCGTGTGTGCATATAATAAATATTTGTATAAATATTAGAAACTAAGATGACACGTAACAAGATATTCGTTATGGTGGCAGAGTCATATTATTGAGAGGAAAGTCCGCTTTAATGCTTTGGGATACTTTGAGCGATTTGAGACCGAGCAATACGATTGGCTGCGTGTGCAGACCGGAGATGAGACTGAGCAATACGATTGGCTGCGTGTGCAGACCGGAGATGAGACTGAGCAATATGATTGGCTGCGTGTGCAGACCGGAGATGAGACTGAGCAATACGATTGGCTGCGTGTGCAGACCGGAGATGAGACTGAGCAATACGATTGGCTGCGTGTGCAGACCGGAGATGAGACTGAGCAATACGATTGGCTGCGTGTGCAGACCGGAGATGAGACTGAGCAATACGATTGGCTGCGTGTGCAGACCGGAGATGAGACTGAGCAATACGATTGGCTGCGTGTGCAGACTGGAGATAAGACTGAGCAATACGATTTGGCTGCGTGTGCAGACCGGAGATGAGACTGAGCAATACGATTGGCTGCGTGTGCAGACCGGAGAGATTGGGACAGAGCCTCTTGATTGCCACAAGAGTCTCCATCCATTGTACTCCTTTTGCTCTAGATTTGTACATAGTCTGGCTGGGTAAGATTGTCAGCTCTTTGATTGTTTTATTGCTGTGTAGTGTGTACACAAGGTGGATGTGAAGACTTAACATGCGTTGCTCTGCAATTTTACATTTCAGATGAATATTGGAGGTAATTGTGTGCTTTGTTGTATGCCAGCTCTGTTAATGATATAATGACCACAAACATTTCTGGCTGATTATTTACCCAGTTAGGGCAAAGCTCATCTTTCATGGTGTAGTGTGAACAGAAGGCTTCAGTCACATGAGATCGAGGGGGGAAAAAAAATATATATAGATAGATACAGTGGGGGCAAAGCACAGTTCCTCCACAGGTATCTCCAAACTACGGCCCTCCAGTTATTGCAGAACTACACATCCCATGAAGCATTGTAAAACTCTGACATTCGTAGACCTGATGGGAATTGTAGTTTGAAGACCCCCGCTCTATAACTTCCAAAGTCCCCGTTATCTTGTACTGTTAGCAGGGAGTTTACATCCGAACTCCGGGATAATAATCCGCTTATTGTGTGTTTTCTTAAAGGGTTACTAATAAATCCTCCGTGTGTTTTTTTAAATAACAAACATGTCATACTTGCCTCCACTGTGCAGTTCGTTTTGCACAGAGTGGCCTCGATCCTTCTTTTCTGGGGTCCCTCAGTGGTGTTGGTAGCTCCTCCCCTGCGTTGAGTGCCCACGTCAGAAGTGCTCTCCTCTGGTGGACACCCATGCCGGTGCGCTTCTGCGCCCATTCACACAGAAAGCAGGACTCAGCCCCGCCCCCGCCTCATTGGATTTGATTGACAGCAGCGGGGTGCCAATGGCTGCGCTGCTCTCAATTTATCCAATCAGTACACGAGACGCCAGCTGGTGTGCTCGTCCCCGGGGGGAAGAAAACCGGGTTCAGGTAAGTAAAACGGGGGCGGGGGGGGGGGGGCTGCAGCACTACAGATGGTTTTGAGCGTTTACAACCCCTTTACATCTCGGTGTGCTTTGTGTATTTCTTGCAGATCTGTGCAGTAATCCAGTGTGAGACTTTGTGCAGAGCTTCCTGTAATAAAGACCTCTCACTGCTCCTCTCCCCCCTTGGTCTTGTCTCCACCCCTTTCTGTCATTTTCTGCAATCAGCTTGTAGTGGGTGGAGCCTGCTGGGCCCATTCCACAGCTCTGCTCTCTGCATAGGCTTTGTATAGCCCAGTGATGTCACTTCAACTTTTACAAGGTAATATCTGGGTTCTTAAAGACCTTTTTGGTGCTCACAAAGCAGATTTATACCTTTTTTTGTCGCTATTGAGAAATACATTTACATACAAGCTTTTCTGCCTATTCCGCTTTCACAATGAACATGTTGTTTGCTTCCTTTTTGGAGATTTTTCCTGTAAGCTTTCTTTGCCTTAACCATTAGAATTATTGTTTGTATTGTTACAGAGCTGATGCTATAAGATGAAAGTGTATGCTATGAGAACTTTTAAGTGGTTGTGAGCTTACAAAGTTATAGAGCCTTTCCAGTGGTTATAGTTATGCCGGTGTCTTGCCAAGAAAGTTCCCTCGGCGGATAAAGACCCCCCCTGTACTGCGCAGGCGCAGCGCCTATCAGCCGCCGGAGATAGCCAAAGCTCGAAATCTTCAATCAGCTGTACACTGCGCCTGCGCCCTGGGTCCAGGTTCCTTCTCCACCATCCAAGTGGACCTTGAGGGGGAATAAAAAAAGAGCCGAGCGAAGCGATGCCGTGCCCGAAGCGTGGCGAGCCCGCGAGGGGCCCTCTTACAGGCGCCGTGTACAGCTGATTTTCACCTATTCACCTTCGGCTATTTCCACCGGATCTTACTGCGCAGGCGCAGCGCCTGCGCAGTAGAGGGGGGTCCTTATCCGCCGAGCGGAACTTTCTCGGCAGAACTG
Organism: Lithobates clamitans; assembly: GCA_037952925.1. Taxonomy (NCBI): domain Eukaryota; kingdom Metazoa; phylum Chordata; class Amphibia; order Anura; family Ranidae; genus Lithobates; species Lithobates clamitans. The sequence continues at coordinate 570,476 of JBBGZY010000890.1, forward strand.
CCTTTGCTTCGTTTCAGAAATGACCTTTTTCACATTTTTTTTTTTAAATTATAATTCCTCATGGGGGCGGGGTTATATCGTAGAATATGCAGACACTTGGTGTGCCTGTATTCTATAGTCTGTTCAGTCTGAGGCAAAATGCAGGCTGTGCTTGAGCAGGGGGCATGTTCAAGAGGCAGGCTGTTATTGGGAAGATTAGTGTGCCAGAGGCAGCAGCGATTGGTTGGGAGGGGGGAATTTATGATGACTAAATACCCAATACAGGCATGATGGATGTCTGCACAGTGTCCTGTATGTCTGGCCGTCCAAAGGATGATCACTGGCCATGATCGGCATCTGTACATTTTGTGTGGTCATTTCAGAACAAGGAAGAAAGGTGACTTGCCGGATCAACCATGTTCTTCAGATGGAAGAAGTGAAAAAAAAATGATTTATAAAATACGTTTTCACACATAGTGAAAAACGTATTCGGGGTAACAAACACTTTAAGCTGGTGATGGGACTACAGATCCCAGGCTGCCTTGGTGGGGCCTGTATTTTACGCATGTATTTGCACATGTGTGCAGACTAAACCCCTGGTTTTTAATGCAGACTGTTAGGATAATTTGGTTGTCTGCAGACTGGTTGGTAAGTTGAGTGTTGGAGTTTTCCTTGGATTTATCCTTGGCCTTTTTTTCCTAACATGTGTTGCCTTCTAATGCTGCAATGGGCAGTTATAAGTGGGGGGGGGCAGTGGCTTTCTTTTTTGTAACATAAATAATAAGCTTCCAGTGTATTTGGAGTGATGAAAAGGAGGATTTGTGATCGGTTACTGTAATGTAGCGGGTTTGTTTTGTTTTTTCCTTAATAAAAATTTCCAGATGACATCCACTTGGATTACCTCTCATGATGGAAAGTTTCCATCGCTGTCATTTTGCATCAGCGGTGTTCTGACGCTGGTCTGTAGCGTATCGGATATGACAAGCATTTACAGGCTTTTATCTTCCAGTTAAGGAGCCCCCCTTCTGGGGTCTTGCAGTGCTGATTACATCTCTCTGTAGCTGATGGGTGAATACAGCTATGGCGAGCAATCCTATTACTGTCTGTACTCGCACTTCCAAACTGGAGCCAAAGAAAGCTGTTAAGGGTTTAGGAAAGCGGCTAGAGGATTTGTAAATGGTGGTTGAATTGTGTGCTCCTTAAACCAGAGTATACAAACTACTAATGAACAGTACATGAATACGAGACCTTACTGTGCATGGGGACCAGAGCACCCAGATCTGATGTTGGGGTCTGTATGTCGGGACTGGAGCGCCCGCACCTGACTCTGGGCTCTGTACATCAGGACTGGAGCGCCCGCACCTGACTCTGGTCTCGGTGTACATCGGGACCGGAGCGCCCGCACCTGACTCTGGGCTCTGTACATCGGGACTGGAGCGCCCGCACCTGACTCTGGGCTCGGTGTACATCGGGACTGGGGCGCCTGCACCTGACTCTGGGCTCAGTGTACATCGGGACTGGGGCGCCTGCACCTGACTCTGGGCTCTGTACATCGGGACTGGTGCACCTGACTCTGGGCTCTGTACATCGGGACTGGTGCACCTGACTCTGGGCTCTGTACATCGGGACTGGTGCACCTGACTCTGGGCTCTGTACATCGGGACTGGTGCACCTGACTCTGGGCTCTGTACATCGGGACTGGTGCACCTGACTCTGGGCTCTGTACATCGGGACTGGTGCACCTGACTCTGGGCTCTGTACATCAGGACTGGAGAGCCCGCACCTGACTCTGGTCTCGGTGTACATCGGGACCGGAGCGCCCGCACCTGACTCTGGGCTCGGTGTACATCAGGACTGGTGTGCCCGCACCTGACTCTGGGCTCTGTACATCAGGACTGGAGCGCCCGCACCTGACTCTGGGCTCTGTATTTCGGGACTGGTGTGCCCGCACCTGACTCTGGGCTCTGTACATCGGGACTGGTGTGCCCGCACCTGACTCTGGGCTCTGTACATCGGGACTGGTGTGCCCGCACCTGACTCTGGGCTCGGTGTACATCAGGACTGGTGTGCCCGCACCTGACTCTGGGCTCTGTACTTCGGGACTGGTGTGCCCGCACCTGACTCTGGGCTCTGTACATCAGGACTGGAGCGCCCGCACCTGACTCTGGGCTCTGTATTTCGGGACTGGTGTGCCCGCACCTGACTCTGGGCTCTGTACATCGGGACTGGTGTGCCCGCACCTGACTCTGGGCTCGGTGTACATCGGGACTGGAGCACCCGCACCTGACTCTGGGCTCGGTGTACATCGGGACTGGAGCGCCCACACCTGACTCTGGGCTCTATACATCAGGACTGGAGCGCCCACACCTGACACTGGGCTCAGTGTACATCGGGACTGGAGCGCCCGCACCTGACTCTGGGCTCAGTGTACATCGGGACTGGAGCGCCCGCACCTGACTCTGGGCTCAGTGTACATCGGGACTGGAGCGCCCGCACCTGACTCTGGGCTCTGTACATCGGGACTGGAGCGCCCGCACCTTACTCTGGGCTCGGTGTACATCGGCACTGGAACGCCCGCACCTGACTCTGGGCTCTGTACATAGGGACCAGAGCTCCAGAACTGTACTCTTGGCTCGGTGTATGAGGACCTGAGCCACCTTGGATAAAATGCTTGTCCTTCCATACATGTGGCCACGTCCCCAGCTTGGCGGGAGGTGGGCAGTGCCCTGTTCCCAGACACATGATTAGCAGTGATCTCTTATCAGTGAAATAACGACATTTCCTGTTCTCTCTCTAGCCGCCCACACATCATTTGCCCACAGTCATTGTCTGAACTGCTGTAAATCACATGATTTCATAAACTCCACTGTGCATTACTTGAATGGTGACATAAGATAACCTTGTTATCTCTCTTGTATTTACAACTATATGGTGTCGCAAGTACAAAATATCACTGCCAGGTGTGAATTATTTCAAGCGTCTGGCTTCTATGAGAGAGGGGCTGCATGTGCAATTATTCATCATGATACAGCACAGGATATGAGCACACGTACAAAGTTTTTGAGGACATCCCAGTCTTGGATGGCTTAAACCCCCCCAAATATCTATTACAAGGAATGTATGTGGTATATTTCTATCCCTTCTCATCAGAAGTGTATTAGATGGATTTGCTTCTGTTGGGGTCCCTGTGATGCACGGTATATCTAGTCTTTGATCCTCAGGCCCCTCCGCTGGGCCCAGGTGCTTCCTGACCTTGTCACATCCGCCGGCCTCTCCCGGGACTGCGCTATACGAGGACCCTGGAAAAGCTCACGGCATTTGCGGGTTATTTTTAGAGTCTGAAATTGGGCTGCAGCCTAGAAATAGCTGTGACTGTCAGTAATAACTTCTGAAACTGGAAGAGATATGTGAGCTGTGACTGCAAGACGTACCGCTCCTTTACCCGAGCAACTGTATCCATCTTTACATGGTCACTGTCTTAATGTATACAGCTGTTATGAAGGGTCCTTCTACCCAAAACTGATGTTTCAGTGTTTGGAAGATGGAGTCACATCTCCCTATGGTCTCTGTCTTGCTGGAATTTTGTTGGCTGGATCTCTGTGCTGAGTTCCTGGGTCTGTACACCTGCTGTGCCCATTATGAGGGGTTCCCACCATCCCTGTGAGTTCCTGGGTCTGTACACCTGCTGTGCCCCTTGAGGGGTTCCCACCATCCCTGTGCTGAGTTCCTTGGTCTGTACACCTGCTGTGCCCATTGAGGGGTTCCCACCATCCCTGTGCTGAGTTCCTGGGTCTGTACACCTGCTGTGCCTATCATGAGGGATTCCCACCATCCCTGTGATGAGTTCCGGGGTCTGTACACATGCTGTGCCCATTGAGGGGTTCCCACCATCCCTGTGAGGAGTTCTTGTGTCCGTACACCTGCTGTGCCCATTATGAGGAGTTCCCACCATCCCTGTGCTGAGTTCCTGGGTCTGTACACCTGCCGTGCCCATTATGAGGGGTTCCCACCATCCCTGTGCTGGGTTCTCAGGTCTGTACACCCGCTGTGCCCATTATGAGGGGTTCCCACCATCCCTGTGCTGAGTTCCTGGGTCTGTACACCTGCTGTGCCCATTGAGGGGTTCCCACCATCCCTGTGCTGAGTTCCGGGGTCTGTACACCTGCTGTGCTCATTATAAGAGTTCCTTCCACTTCTGCTTGTGTTTTTTTTTTTTTTTTTTTTTTATTCTGGATAATGTAGCATGGCAAGAAAATGTTGAGCATTTGTGGGGGAGGCAGGAATAAAGGAAGGCAAAACTTCAATTTTAAAGGGGTTGTAAAGGTTAATTTACAAAAACAAACCTGTCATACTTACCTCCTCCTATGCAAGGGTTTTGCACAGTGACCCCGATCCTCCTTTATTGGGGTCCCTCAGTGGCGCTCCTGGCTCCTCCTCTTCTTGAATGCCCCCACAGCGGGCGGGCGCACTCCCGAGTTCTGTTGCTGCGTCCATTGACAGCGGGACTCAGCCCCGCCCTCCACTCCCGCATCACTGGATTTGATTGACAGCCGTGGGAGCCAATGGCTGCTGATATCAGTTTATCCAATGAGGACCCAAGACAGCGGCTGGAGCTGCTGTGCTCATTCCAGTCGCTCTAAAGATCGGTAAGTAAAAGGGGGGGCTCTGGGGGCTGTTGTACAACAGGTTTTTCACCTTAATGCATAGTATGCATTAAGGTGAAAAACCTTGAGAGTTTACAACCCCTTTAAGCCCATATGTACAAGCACAAAGGATCCATTGCACAGATTTTGATGCCTCGAATGTTAGACCTGTTCCTCGGTATATCTGACTGCTGATTCCAAAAATGCACCAATATTTCCCTATCGGCTCTAGTTTTTGAGATGCAGCATAAATGCCATATACCACTTTTCACTCTGGTCACCCGTCAAAAATCAGGATTTAAAAGTAGAAAAATACATCGAGATGATTCAGGCAGGACCGTCATGAAGTGGGCTAATCGCTCCATCTGCAAAAAATGAAACAATATGAACTTGCAAAGAGTAGAGCTTAAACGACTAATCGACAAACTCAATGAAAATACTTGACTATTTTTATAATCAATTAGTCAGCCAATTAGTTGGTCTGCATTAGGGGTGCAACGGATCAAAAAACTCACGGTTCGGATCGTTCCCCGGATCAGGAGTCACGGTTCGGATCATTTTCGGATCAACAACAAAAAAAAAAAATCTCCCCCACTGTAATATCCACAATCTCCCTATTGGCAGGGTATTGCAGGGTATGGCAGAGTATTGGCAGGGCATTGCTGCCATCCGATCTCTCCCCTCCACTGTACAGATCAGTACACAAAGGGGAGAGAGGAACCGGCGTCATGACGCCGGTTTGTTACAAGTGATCACTCTGTCATTTGACGGAGCGATTACGTGCTAAACGGCCGCCGGGTGTACCAAGATGGCCGCCGCTCCGGAGCTGGGCCAAAGCCGCGGCCTTTTCTATGGCCGAGGCCGCAGAGTGGATCGCGGGTGTGCTGTACGGATCAACCTCCGGATCGGATCACGGATCGATGACGATCCGTTGCACCCCTAGTCTGCATACAGAATGCATTATTTGTTTACATGTCAGTATACACAGTGCAGCACACATACAGCTCAGGACAAACCTGACAATCCATACATGTCAGTAAGTGCCTGAGAAATTGTGAATGTGTGAGGAGCAATTCCTCATGGGACATGTAGTCCTGAGCAGGAGAAGGAAGTGCTTCTAAAGACAGAAGTGTTTTTTGTTTACCTTGCGATAGAAGCACTCAGTACTATGTGGTCTGCAAGACTGCCTTTTTTTTTAATATATATGTTGATCTCTGAGTGTGTGTGTATATATATATATATGTGTGTGTGTGTGTGGATATAGATTCAACCTCAAAGGCCTCATGTACACTGCAGCTGATAAAGGGATGTTTAGGAGCAGTTGGGCATTTTTTATTTTATTTTTTCCAGCTGCCCCTGAACTCTCCTGTGTTATCTTATCAGTACATGTACTCAAAGTCATTTCCGGGCAGTTGAGGTTAGATGCATGCGTTCAGAATGGATGTTCAGAGGAATGTGAAACGCAAATGCTTGCAGCAGACCGTGGTTATAGGCGTTTTTAATGGAGAATAATTTCTGACCATTTGTAATATCAAAACATAGAGTGAGTACGGGGCATGTAAAAGTGGCAAAACACGTTTTTAAACTTCGGTTACTAGCTGTCAAGTTCCAGCGTTCTGTAAAGGCCTCTTTCACACGAACGATCCGTTCAGGTCTGCCTGTCAGTTTTTTAGGTGGACCTGAACGGACCCTCCATAAACCTCTATGGAGCGTCGGATGTCAGCGGTGACATGTCTGCTGACATCCAACCCGCTCCGATCCAAAAAAAGTGTAACGGAGGAAAAACCTACTTTTCCATCCCTTATCGGATCGGGTGACGACGGACTCTATGGTCCGTCATCACCCGATCCCCCATAGGGGAGAGTGGCGCTCTGACAGGTCCGTCGCTGCACAGTGTGCAGAGACAGACCTGTCCTCTTCCTGCTCAGCGGGGATCGGTGGAGCGATCCCCGCTGAGCAAGCGGATGTTCACGGGGCGGATCATCATGGATCCGTCCCGTGTGAAAGGACTGTAATAATAGTATTCATATCTCTTCTGTCTGTTCTTAGTGGATTAGATATTTTATTCCCCAACCATATAGCTGAATTGTTTTATATTTAGCACTGCATATAAATATTCTAATTTGTGTTTTTAAAAAAAAAAAATAATTACATATTATTTCAGGCCATCGAGTGTACCCCCTCACCCCATCTACCCCCCAGAAGAGAATCTGAGTCTAAAGCTGGCTATACACTAGCGGATGTTCGTACAAACATTAATTCTCATAAGTGCATTCAATGACTTGATGAACATCATTTGTAAAGCTTTTGCTTTTAACATTTAATTTTGGAGTTAATGGACTTTCTCAAACAACAAACCACATTCACATTTTCCATCCTGCTCCTTCAGATTTTCTCATTGGCCCGAAACGACTGCCACTTTAACCCTATTAATAATTAGAACATTGCATTAACCTTCTTAAATCTAAAATTTTAATGCTGCAAAAAAACCCTTCTGTACTGATTATTTTTGCAGAGCTTATATATATCTGTATCCTAACAGAAAGTAGGTATTTTGATGCATAGAAAACCTTCTACACATCCTGAGTGTATCATGAGGTCCATGTCGTGTATTTGAGCCAGGAGATATTAAACTGGATTCTGTAGTTTCCCAATTTTCTCTTTGGTATGAATGTTCTCCTTGTATGCCCTGAAACACTGATTATCTCCATGTTTGTTTTTTCAGGCGGACAATGAAATCTCATCGGACTGTAACCATGTAAGTACTCTGACTACACAAACCCTTCACTAGCCATTGCCTGCCAGAATCTCCGAACAATGCTCTTATTCTTCATACTCGTCAGACCTGCTGCCACTTCTCTGCCGTATATTGTCGTCCTATACAAATAATCTTTAATAGCTTAAAGATATATATATATACATACACCCGATGTGTGTCATGAGAGATGAGATTCACTGGAAGAACATGTAGAGTAAATACATGAGTATAGAATTCAGGAGCCAGTCAGTCCTTTCCAGAAGAGAGCCAGGTTCCTGTGTCTGGTTTTAGCTTCCTTGTGCCCATCCTGCAGCCCTTGGACCCCAACAATTTGTAGCGGAAGCATAGATTTATGAAGGGTTTGTAATAGTGATCTGTACTGGCCTCATGTATTAAGCCCCCAGTTACTTGCAGCATGTCCCCAGCCAAATCTGCAGCAAGTGCCTCGTTCTCTGACCATCATTTTGCTCTAGCATGTCTCTATTCTCTGACCATCATTTTCGCTAGTATGTCTCTGTTCTCTTTCCATTATTTCCTCTAGCATGTCTGTAGTCTGACCATCATTTTCAAGTATTCTATCCCCTGTTGATTTTGTACGTTTGCTCACAGACAAATGATCAGTCTATAATTTTAATGGTCGGTTTATTTTAACAGTGAGAGACACAACAGTAGCAAACATATCCAGAAAAACGCATTTCAAAAAAAGTTTTATAAATTGATTTTGCATTTTAATGAGTGAAATAAGTATTTGACCTGCTATCAATCAGCAAGATTTCTGGCTCCCAGGTTTCTTCTATACAGGTAACAAGCTGAGACTAGGAGCACTCTCTCAAAGGGAGTGCTCCTCATCTCAGCTTGTTACCTGTACAAAAGACACCTGTCCACAGAAGCAATCGGTTTCCAATCTCTTTACCATGGCCAAGACCAAAGAGCTGTCCAAGGATGTCAGTAACAAGATTGTAGACCTACACGAGGCTGGAATGGGCTACAAGACCATCGCCAAGCAGCTTGGTGAGAGGGTGACAACAGTTGGTGCGATTATTCGCAAATGGAAGAAACACAAAATAACTGTCAATCTCCCTCGGTCTGGGGCTCCATACAAGGTCCCACCTTGTGGAGTTTCAATGATCATGAGAACGGTGAGGAATCAGCCCAGAACTACACAGGAGAATCTTGTTAATGATCTCAAGGCAGCTGGTATCATAGTCACCAAGAAAACAATTGAAAACACACTACGCCGTGAAGGACTGAAATCCTGCAGTGCCGGCAAGGTCCCCCTGCTCAAGTAAGCACATGTACAGGACCCGGCTTAATGATTCAGAGAAGAACTGGGTGAAAGTGTTGTGGTCAGATGAGACCAAAATCAAGCTCTTTGGCATCAACTTGCCGTGTTTGGAGCAGGAGAAATGCTTCCTGACCCCATGAACACCATCCCCACCGTCATACATGGAGGTGGAAACATTATGCTTGGGGGTGTTTTTCTCCTAAGGGGACAGGACACCTTCACCGCATCAAATGTACGATGGACGGGGCCATGTGCTGTCGAATCTTGTGTGAGAACCTCCTTCCCTCAGCCAGGGCATTTAAAATGGGTCGTGGATGGGTATTCCAAGAAGAAGCACATTAAGGTCCTGGAGTGGCCTAGCCAGTCTCCAGGCCTTAATCCCATAGAAAATATGTGGAGGGGAGCTGAAGGTTCGATTTGCCATACGTCAGCTTTGAAACCTTAACCACTTGCCGACCGCCCGCCATCGGTATACCTCGGCTGTTTGAAGAGGAAAATCGTTGTTATGGCAGAAGCTAGCTACCATAACCCCGGTATCCTCTTCAAGAGCGAGCGGTCGGAATTTCAGATAAAAGTGGTCTCTGCGGTGGATTCGATCACTTTTATCAGTTGCGGTAGAGGGCCGTGCCCTCCACCGCTTTCCAGTGCGGAGGCGATCGGATCCTTCTCTGTGTGTGGTATGGAGCAAGGGGAAGATGGCCCCCACCCAGCTCCATACCATTGCAGAGCGTAAGTGATGTCAAAACGTCACTTTCGCCCATATGCTCTTAAAGGGACTTTTTTATTTGCATTTTATTTTTTTTATTGCATTTTAGTGTAAATATGAGATTTGAGATCTTTTTGACCCCAGATCTCATATTTAAGAGGACCTGTCATGCTTTTTTTCAATTACAAGGGATGTTTACATTCCTTGTAATAGGAACAAAAGTAACACAATTTATTTTATTTCAATAAAATAGTGTAAAAATTAAAATAAGAAATATTTTTTTAACGTGCCCTGCTGAGCTTGCGCACAGAAGCGAACACATACTTTAGTAGCGCCCCCATGGGAAAACTGCGTTCAAACCACACATGAGAGGTATCGCCGCCATTGGTAGAGCGAGAGCAATAATTCTAGCCCTAGACCTCTAACTCTAAACATCAACCTGTAGAATCTTTTTTTAAACCTCGCCTATGGAGGTTTTTAAGGGTAAAAGTTTATCGCCATTCCACGAGCGGGCGCAATGTTGAAGCATGACATGTTGGGTATCAATTTACTTGGCGTAACATTATCTTTCACAATTTAGAAAAAAAATTGGGCTAACTTTACTGTTTTTTGAATAAAAGAAAAGTGTATTTTACAAAAGTGCGTTTGTAAGACCGCTGCGCAAATACTGTGTGACAAAGTATTGCAACGACCGCCATTTTATTCTCTAAGGTGTTAGAATATATATATATATATATATATATATATATATATATATATTATGCACATATATATATATATATATATATATATATATATATATATATATATATATATATATATATATATATTATGCACATATATATATATATATATATATATATATATATATATATATATATATATATATATATATATATATATATATTATGCACATGCAACCTTTACAACCCCTTTTAAGTGGTTAAAACTACCTTTTAAATTTATAGACTGATCATTTCTTTGTCAGTAGGCAAATGTACAAAATCAGTAGGAGATCAAGTACTTTTTTTTTTTCCCCTTACTGTAGCATGTCTGTAGTCTCTGACCATCATTATTATTATTATTCAGGATTTATATAGCACCAACAGTTTGCACAACACTTTACAATATAAAGTGAGACAATACAGCAAGACTGCAGTTTCTGACCCTCCATTCTAGCATTGCATGTACTGAACATTTGCTGCCTTTATGTGATGTCGGGGGCCCCAGTTGAGGTCTCCTATACCTTTTTTAGTCGACCGTCAATGTTCTTGGTTTAGCCTGGCTCCTGGGGTTTAACCAAACATAAATGTATATGCACTCTCTACTATTCTCAGATGCAGAGGCCCATACAGCATACAAGAGGTGTTTAGGTATGCATCCAGATCATTTTGGAGCTGCATGCAGACAGCCTGGTATTAGAGGTGCAGCGGCTGTAAGGACTCGCCTGCATATCTGAGTTGGACAGGTGCACGGCCATGAACGTAGACCACGTGCATTTGGGGCCACGCACCAGTCCTTGCACGCCTGTCAAACTGCAGGTGAAACCGTCCCCATTGGTTAACAAAGGCTGCTTGCACACAGCGTCACACTGTTCCAGATGCATAAACGGCTCATGCACTTTTTTAGGTCTTTGTGTGAATGATCCCTAATAAATTAAACGCTTTTGTTTGTACAAAGTCCTTTCATATGTTTGCTTTACTACTTCTATTTATCCAAGTATTATGGAGCCAGGATAGCGGACCCCTGACATTGGCTTCAGAGATGAACGTGTATAATTGCTTCTCTCCTATTGCATTACACGCTGCCTGCGTTCCCTGTCTAATCTGTCATTGCGAGTGGTGACTGCATCCGGGGATATTGGTCCCACCCCCACTTCGCAAACAGAACTTATTAGCGTGTCAGCACAGTGACAATCCCCCCCATACATGCTATGTTTTCTGTCCGTGTCTTCCATCACCATGGTGTTTTCAATGCCCTTGTTGAATGGTAATTACTCCAGGTAATTATATGTTTCTTTATTTGTGTAATGATCTCCAGGAATGTTTTTTCCATCACCTGATGTGTTCTAGAGCAGATACAAGGGGTGTGTGGGCTTACCTGGTTTTCATGGAGAAAATCTATCCAGGGGATCTGTGAAAATTAGTAGTCAGGTCCTTGTCTGGTGCAATTCATCTTTCTCTAAGGGCTCATGCACACCGCAGCTCAAAGAAGTGGCTCTCCTACAGGCTTAGGAGTGTGTATATATGTGTGTGTGTATGTATATATGTGTGTGTGTATGTATATATGTATGTATATGTATGTGTATGTATATATATATATGTGTGTGTGTGTGTGTATGTATATGTATATATGTGTGTGTGTGTATATATATATATATATATATATATATATATATATATATATATATATATATATATATATATATATATATATATATATATATATATATATATATATAGTTATTGTTATTGTTATTATTATATTTTTTTTTTTTTTTCTGCCTTTTAAACTCCCCTCCATGTACACGCTGGCTTTTTCAGGCTTATGCTCTTACAGGCAGAAAAAATCCCCACCAAACTCGTTTTTGAGAGGAGTTGGCGCCTAAAAAAAAAGCTTTGAAACGTGCAAAACATTCCAGTTTTTTTTGTTTTGTTTATACAGTGGTTAAGAAAATACTATCTAGGAGGGTTTGTGAAAAAAAAAAAAATGCTTATGCTCAAAAGCAGTTGATCCCCTGCTGATTTTGTACGTTTGTCCACTGACAAAGAAATGATCAGTCTAATTTTCATGGTAGGTTTATTTTAACAGTGAGAGACAGAATAACAAAAATATCAAGAAAAATAACAGAACTAGATTTCACAGCCCAGCAGAGAGAGGCTTCAGGCGGAGGATGAAGCCCGAAGATACCGCGGGGGGGACATCGCAGGATTCTGGGGACAAGGTAAGTACACTGCACCAGGATCCTGAGATGCGATCCCGAGTGTGGCTCGGGGGTTACCGCTAATGGTGCTGAAATTTAACCCCGAGCCACACTTGGGAAAACCGCCAGGGAGGTTAAGAGAGAACTCCTAATCTCAGCTCGTGGCCTGTATAGAGGACACCGGGGAGCCAGAAATCTTGCTGAATGATAGGGGATCAAATACTTATTTCACTCATTAAAATGCAAATTAATTTATAAATTTTTTTTGAAATGTTTTTCTAGATTTTTTTTTTTGTTTTCTCTCACTGTTGAAATAAACCGACCATTAAAATTTATAGACTGATCATTTCTTTGTCGGTGGGCAAACCTACAAAATCAGCAGGGGATCAAATACTTTTTTCCCTCCCTGTATGAGAGCTGCCAGAGGATAATTTAATTCGATCCATACAGTCCCGAGAGTTGCACAGCTCTGTCACATTTCTCTTTTTTTCTTTTTTTTTTTTTTTTTTTACTACTGCAGTTAGTGAAATCTAGTCTTAAAATTGCTGGTTTATAGGTTTGTATTGCAGAAGAGACTATACATGTCTACAATAAAAGCTGCTCTACTGACTGACAACGTGTCTGCTAAATGTACACCGAGCCGTACTTGCACAACACTGCGAATCTTATGCATGACTTTGGTGTCAGGTTAATTAACTTTCATGCGTATGCAAGGGTGTTGCATCATCCCAGCCAATCAAGATGGCCTTAGAAGCTGAACGTGAAAGACAGGGAAAGAATGTCTGTTAAAGGGACAAGGAAGAAAACACATTTCCATCCCATGTGGGGAGAGCTTTGACAAGCAAGTCTGCCATAATACAGGTATATATTAAATAGAATTTATTACAAAAACATACAAGACAATTGCATTAAAATTGATTGACTATTCAAAAAAATGCCTTTTTAAAGAGGGATTCCACCTAAAAAAAAAAATTAAAAGCCAGCAGCTACAAATACTGCAGCTGCTGACATTTAATAAACAGACACTTACCTGTCCTGGAGTCCAGCGATGTCGGCAGCCAAAGCCGATCAATCGCTCGGCTTTCGGCTGCTGCCGCCACCATTCTCTGTGAGGGAATCGGGAAGTGAAAAGTGAAGCGTTGCGGCTTCACTTCCCGGTTCCCTACTGCGCATGCGCGTCCTAAGTGGTCCCTGTTTTCTCCTGGGACCTGTGTGTTTCCCAGGAGAGAGCGGGGGGAGGGGGGGCATGACTCCCGCGGAAGTCTATTCCAGGAAGTGGGTGCAAATACCTGTAGTAGACAGGTATCTGCACCCCCCTCCCCCCTGAAAGGTGGCAATCGTGGCACCGGAGGGGGGGAGGAATCAGATGAGCGGAAGTTCCACTTTTGGGTGGAACTCCACTTTAAGCATGAACAGCACACCACCTATGTACATATACAATCATTTCCGAAAGATGGGGGACCAATCTGGTCACTCTCCAATACTTGATGAGGAAATGAGAAGGCGGCGTGTCATATTATAGCTCCGCTCTACAAAGAAATTTTAGTCGATCAATTTTAATGCAATTGTCTTGTGTGTTTTTGTAATAAATTCTATTTTTTAATACATACCTGTGTTATGCCTATAAAGTCCATCATCCACAAACCTATTTTTTTTAACAATTCAATTTATGGGGACGTGCCACTATATACATAATATTCTGTATCCACAGTACCACTCTCTGGTGATAAGTTTTTCAATCAAGTCTGCCATAATGTCCAAATATGCTATAAATACTGGACAAAATTATGAAAAGAGACCTGCGCACTGGTCTAGTGGATCTTAAATTTAGACTTGGAGGTTTTACTTTATAGTCTGTGATTGGAGAGCGCAGAAAGACTGTTGAATTTATCTCTCTGTAACTGCTCTCTCCTCCTATGAGCATGCTCTGTTGGCACATGAGCAAATCAACACTTCTAGTTGACTCCTGCTACTTTCCTTCCCCTGGTCTAATCTATGCTTTACAGGGACTGCAAGAGGCTGACGTAGTGTGAGACTCAGGTACTTCTTGTATCAAAATTCCTGATCTGTAATACATGAGCTGAATTAATTTCTTTTACATCAGCTTGGAGTTCAGCTTTAAGAGCCGGGCCCTCTGTTTCCATTTCTTTCCTCCGGCTTCAGTTCTCTGCTCTGGTCTGTCCAGCTGTCTAGATTAGCCATTAAATATTACCAGGTACATTTAGTACTGTAATTACAGCCATAATTTAAAAGGCAGTGAGATATCCTGAGAGACTGGCGAGCCGTAAACCAGGTCCAGTCACTCCCCTGCACTATATAAGTAGGATCATCAATGTGTTGGGGGACGGCAGTCATTAAAATAAATCATAATTGGATTTTAAAGCCCAACTCCGGGCAAAATTCCTGCTCACTCATGATGGCGAATGTAATTTTATTTTTTATTTTTTTTATATACAGCTGCTCTGGAACTTTAAACTAAACCTGACGAAGGACATAAAGTTTGAGTCTGTGGCGAAGGAGATCTGCAAGTCCACCTTGTCCGTGGTGAGTGTCCATATTAGAATGCCTTTCATGGGGTGTGAATGGGGTGCAAGGGGTTCCGAGGTCTGGAAGGGACAGATGGGTTACCACGCTTTTTGTCTTCACAGCTGAGAGAATGTGCAGAAGAGACACCTGGAAAGGGTTATGTAGTTTCCTGTCTGGTGGATCACCGTGCAAACATCACCGAGTATCAGTGCCACCAATATATTACCAAGATGACCGCCATTATCTATAGTGACTACCGGCTGATCTGCGGCTTCATGGAGGACTGCAAGGCCGAGATCAACAATCTGAAATGCGGCAGTATTCGCCCCGGAGAGAAGGTGAGAGCGGACACCGTCAATGGCAGCCATGTTTATTAGGATCAATGTAACTTTTCTCATGTATGGTAGATGACCATGTTGCGGTAAACTTTTAGAATCCATCCTAAAAAAGTTAACACTTAATGGTAAAAGCAGCGCAAATCCTAAAGTTTTACAACTTTGACATGTGTTAGTAAAACTGTACATATCATCGCAACCACTTCGTGTATCTGGGTGAAGTATACCACAACTTTTTCAGGACATATTGGGCTTTTATTTGGTGGTGAATCCATAATGGATTTTTTTTTAATCAAAGGAAAACTGGCACAAAATAGTAAAAAAAAAAAAATATATATATATGTTAATATTATATTCTCACACACTATCACTAGCTCACAAAAGTGAGTACACCCCTCACATATTTGTAAATATTTTATTCTATCTTTTCATGTGACAACACTGAAGAAATGACACTTTGCTACAATGTAAAGTAGTGAGTGTACAGCTTGTATAACAGTGTAAATTTGCTGCCCCCTCAAAATAACTCAACACACAGTCATTATTGTCTAAACCTGCTGGAAACAAAAGTGAGTACACCCCTAAGTGAAAATGTCATGTGACTCGTTAGTGTTACAAGGTCTCAGGTGTGAATGGGGAGCAGGTGTGTTAAATTTGGTGTTATCACTCTCACTCTCATACTGGTCACTTGAAGTTCAACATGGAACCTCATGGCAAAGAACTCTGAGGATCTAAAAAAATAAAAACTTGTTGCTCTACATAAAGATGGCCCAGGCTATGAGAAGATTGCCAAGACCCTGAAACTGAGCTGCAGCACGGTGTAGAGTTTTTTGCCATGAGGTGCCATGTTGACCTTCCAGTGATCAGTATGAGTGTGAGAACGAAAACACCAAATTTAAACACACCTGCTCCCCATTCACACCTGAGACCTTGTAATGCTAACTAGTCACATGACCTTTTCACTTAGGGGTGTACTCACTTTTGTTGCCAGCGGTTTAGACATTAATGGCTGTGTGTTGAGTTATTTTGAGGGGACAGCAAATTTACACTGTTATACAAGCTGTACACTCACTACATTACATTGTAGCAAAGTGTCATTTCTTCAGTGTTGTCACATGAAAAGATATAATAAAATATTTACAGAAATGTGAGGGGTGTACTCTTGTGATAGTGTGTGTGCTTTTTTTTTTTTTTTAGTTACTTTTTAGTTGTGTATTTCTTGCTATTACCATGGCATACCACCAAGGAACACCCTAAAACAAATTCTCCTACACCCAACGATGGCAGCGATACCGTATGTATGTATGTACCCGTAGTACGGCCCAGAAACAATACTACACATTTTGCTCATTTTGACCCTAACCTTAACACAGACAATGACTTAGGGCAAACCCAAATCGCACTTTTTTAAATTTTCTCTTCCAGAAAGTAGAAAAGGGTACAATGTACTATATTTTGAAAATAAGCTGCAGTTTTTCTGGCTGTATCTGGTAGAAAAAAATGCCTCTAATATTACAATATATATGTGTACGTGGCGTTGAGCGTAAATGCATTCTACTGGCCAGAATATTTATGGTGGTCATTGGAATACATTTGCATGCATTTTTATTTTTTTTTTTTGGCCTGTTAATGTTCCTTCTCAAATACTCCTGTAAATGCCCTTGTGCATGGGTCATACAGGTTAACAGAGGTGCTTTTACAGGCTGTATGAGCAGATTTTCTAAGCCCCATATCCACAGGCCATAATGTAACTTTGTATGTATATGATGTAGTCTATAATGTATTCTGCGTGTAAAAATTTTGCAAATTTTTCTCCACTCAGGAAGAGAAAAAACACACAGGGGTGGGGCTGTACAGTGACTGATCACTGTGATAGCCAATCACAGCAATCAGGTGATTGGGACCCAGTTCCCAGTTGCTAGTATGTGACCCCGAGCTGTCTGTGACAGCTCAATCTCTGTGCTGGGTGTACACAATCAGCACACAGTAGTGCATATATGCGACCCCATGGATAAAGACCTGCTGCGGTGAGGCAGCATATATGTGTACGCTCATTGGAAAGGGGTTACTAAATTCCTGAGATAAAGGTGTGAAATCCAACAAGCATCATTGGTTATAAGACTCACAGGTACTCTCATAGGAGTGATAGGTCACTGGTAGCCAAAGATCATTCTCCCCAAATGAAATTTTCTTATTTATCTCAGTTTAGTAAGAAGTTCATGAACACAGAGGAAAAAAATGTACACAGTGCAGAAAATGCCCAGTTTTCAGACTAGGAGGTTTTATGACCCCCTGATATTTCTAGCTACTGTGAGGGACACATCTTTTCTTGGAAGTTTGCAGTCTCTTGAGCCTGACCATGGGGAATTATGGGTCACCAATGTCTCAGTATAGCACCAAGTCCATTGTTTTGAGGTGCTTTCCCACCCGTTGTGTCCTTCTACTAATACGTTATCTGTCTTTGCTCAGGACCCTCATTCTCAGGGTGAAGTGGTGGCCTGCCTGGAGAAGGCCATGGTAAAGGAGGCGGAGGAGACCGATGCTCAGTCACCAGCTTCTGATAAGTGCAAACAGGCAATCTTGCGTGTGGCCGAGCTGTCATCCGATGACTTCCACCTAGACCGCCACCTCTACTTCGCCTGCCGTGATGACCGCGAGCGATTTTGTGATACAGTAAGTGATGTTGCCTTGTGTACCTTTTTGTTTAGTTTGATATACCCATCATCTGTAGATAACATGAGGTTTCTTACAGCACCTCTTCCCCCATGCCTCTGTTATGTCCTCACTGCTTTTTATTCTGTGTGCAGGTCCAGGCAGGGGAAGGCAGAGTCTACAAGTGTCTCTTCAACCATAAGTTTGAGGAATCCATGAGCGAGCGTGTAAGTCCAGCAGGCAATAAGCTCTTACATACTGCATGTGTGTGTGTATATGTATGTGTATATGGTATATTTTTTTAAAAGGCGGGCGGTCCGCTTTAACATAAGTGCTCCCACCGGTGGATTCTCCATGTGATCACTTTTATGTGCGGCTGCTTATCAAAGCCAACGGTAGCGGCTGACCCGATCCGATTGCCTGATGGAAGGAAGTCGAGTGAGGGCAAGATAGCCTCCCACTTAACTCTATGCCCTTGGAGGATCAGAGCGACTTAAAACGTCACTTCCGCCCTCCATTCTTAAAGGGCCACTTTTTTTTTTTGTAATTATTTTTACGTGTAAATGTGAGATCTAAGGTCTTTTTGACCCCAGATCTTACATTAAAGAGGCCCTGTCCCGCTTATTTCTATTACAAAGGATGTTTACATTCCTTGTAATAGGAATAAAGGTGATCAAAAATTATTATTTTTTTTTTTAAAGGGACAATGAAAAATAATATATTTAAAGCACCCCGTCCCTCTGAATGCAAACACAAGTCGTGCCCACATATGTAAACAGTGTTCAAACCACACATGTGAGGTATCACCACAATCATTACAGCGAGAGCAATGGTTCTAGCATTAGACCTCCTCTGTAACTCTAAACAGGTAACCTGTAAAGCGTCGCCTATGGAGATTTTTAAGTACCAAAGTTTGTCGCTATTCCACGAGCGTACGCAATTTTATGTTCATGTTGGGTGTCAATTTACTGGGTGTAACATTATCTTTCACATTATAGAAAAAAATTGTGCTAACTTTACTGTTTTTTCTTTTTTTTTTTTTTATTCCTTTTTTTTTTTGTGTGTGTGTGTGTGTGTGTTTTTTCCCCCAAAAAAATGCGTTTTGTAGGACCGCTGCGCAAATACGGTGTGACAAAGTATTTATTCTCTAGGGCCTCTTCTAAGAAAAAAAAAAATGTCATGTTTGGGGGTGCGAAGTAATTTTCTAGCAAAAAATAGATTTTAACTTGTAAACAACAAGTGTCAGAAATGGGCTTGGGCCTTAACCTCCCTGGCAGTTTTCCTGAGTGTGGCTCGGGGTTAAATTTCAGTACCATTAGCGGTAACCCCCGAGCCACACTCGGGACTGCATTGCAGGATCCTGGTGAAGGTTACTTACCATATCCCCCCGCTGTGTCTGCGGGCCCTGTCCTCCGCCCCGATGTCCTGTGTGCCGGGCTCCGTAATCTGCTAGCTTTGCGACGCACGGGGGCGGAGCCTGGCAGCAAATTCAAAAAATTGAAAATTCATAACCCATACAGTACACTGTAATCTTACATATTACATTACTGTATGAAATCATTTCACATTCCTTTTGTCCCTAGTGCTTTGTCCAATGCCCTGTATGCAGTATTATGTTATATATACTTTTCTTTCTGCCTGGAAACTTGAGATTGTCCATAGCAACTAAAAAGTGTCCCTTTTACGTCAAAAGTGGTTTTAGACCAGCTAGAAGACAGCAATAATAAATTAGAACACTTGCAGAATTGAGCGATAGTGAATCATGGGGAAATTTATTTTATTACTATTATTATTATTTTAAATAATAATTTTATAGTTATTTATTTATAATTTGTTTTTTGTGTTTCAAACCTTATCATACCCGGGTTATCTACTAGACTCAGATTTAAGTGTGTTATTGCTAAGAATTACAGGCCTACGATATAAAATGCTAAATTTTCTGTGCAAAACATTTGTATCACTTTGAGACGCAAAACTCTGTCATAATCATACCGCCAGGGAGGTTAAGTGGTTAAACATGGACTTGAAACTAAAGCAGGGAACACGCCTGCTTTGTTCCTATTATATAATCATTCTGCTTTCATTTCCTAACTACTTTGCTGTACAATTTTAACCATTTAAAAAAAAAATATCCCCTTCCTCTTTTGTGCATCACAACTCTATTCTTGTTAAAAATACATTGTACTAGAGAAGGAAGAAGTGGAGGAGCCATCTGGTTACATGGTCTAAATTGCACAGAAAATACTGGTGGAAATCCAAAACAGCAAAAACTTGTATTTGACATTGATTATTTTCTGAGAGCTTCCGTTGTTGGACGTAGCAGATCTCTGGGGTGTTGTTCCTGCCCTTCGAAGGATAGACTCTAGAGCTGCATGATTAAAGTGGTCGTTAACCCACTTCTATGAAATCATCTCCTCTGTACCTTTTTTAATTAGATGTGTGCCTGTGTTCTGTAAAAAATCTGTCGATCTGTACTGATATAAGCTCTGCTCCGGGCGCACAGCTGATTCCTTTCCTTCTCCTCTCTCCGGCTCACAGCTGCAGTGAGCGGGGAGGAGGAGGAGGGAAGAGACAGAGCTGACAATCAGTTGAGTGCCTGGAGCCGTGCTCATACAAGGTGCAGATCGGTGGATTTTTTTTACGTTAAACAGACACAGGGACACATGTTAGTAAGGTACAGAGGAGATGAGAAGATTTTTTAGCTGATACAGAGCTGGGGGGGCGAGCGCTGGTACAAGCAGGGAGGCGACAACAGAGGACAGGGTGAGCTGCAGACAGGAAAGCTGCGGCTGACGGAATCACGCAAACAGACCACGGTATCGGGCTCAGCAGCCATGATTATTGTGGTCTGTATGCAGAGGGGAAGGTGTAGTCAGGCAGGATCAGCCAGGTTTTTAGGGTATACAGGGGGTTAACAAACGCTGGAAAGGGTTTGTAATCCCTCGTTTAAAGAGAAAAAAACAAACCTGTCATACTTGTCTACACTGTGCAGTTCATTTTGCACAGTGTGGCCCCCGATCACCATCTTCTGGGGTCCCCCGGCGGCTCTCGCGCCCCCCCCAAATTGGTAAACCCGCTGGGAGAAGCGCTCTCCTGGGGAGGGTTACCTTGCGGGCGCGCCCCCGAGTCCAGCATCTGCATCCATTGATACAGAATGCCTGACTCAGCCCCGTCCCCCGCGTCATTTATTTGATTGACAACAGCGGGAGCCAATGGCTGCGCTGCTATCTATCCAATCAAGAGCCGAGAACCCCGGGCAGAGAGGTACAGCCCGTCTCTGCCGAGGGATCGAAGGGCTCAGGTGAGTAAAACAGGGGGGCTGGGGGGGGCGGACATTGTCAGAAGTTTTTTCACCTTAATGCATAGGATGCATTAAGGTGAAAAAACACGAGGGTTTAAACCCTTTTTAATCGTTAAATCAATCATGATCAAAATTTCAAAATTCAACCCCCCCACACTCTTAGTCAAGCATTTCCCAGATTCATGTTAAACAAGTGCAGAACCATTCTCTGCTCAGAGCTGTCAAAAGGGAAAAAAAAACTCAGCCAGGATAATATATTTATTTAACAGAACGCCTAAAGAATAAAATGGAGATTGTTAAAATATTTTGTCACACTGTATTTGCGCAGCAGTCTTTCAAAAGCAATTTTTTAGGAAAATATACACTTCAATGAATTAAACAAAATAAAAATATTTTTTTGTATATTGTAAAAGATGTTACGCCGCGAGAATCGTGCTCTTTATTCTAAGCAAAAAAAAAAAAAATCGTTTCTCATTTTATCCAGAATCGTGCAGCTCTAATAGACACTAAACACAAAAAAGGCATTGCTCTCCTCCTGTTGGCAAGTTGGCCATGTTACCATTGGTGTTATGCAGGAAGACATTTTACAAGCAGGAAAGTAAAGTGAGGGACAACTGAGATAAAGCCATAATTATGGTGATAAAAACGTTTTTTAAATAGACCCAGTCACTGCTCATAGGGCAGGGATCATGTTATTGTAAAGGCTGTTGTCCACAAAAGATGTAAAAATCCATGAGATGACTGAGCTCACCAGATGTCACAGAAAAGCAATAGAAGACCTTTTGAAAGCTCTTTAACCTGTATGTGCCTGTCTACCTTGCTGCAGTACTTTATTTGCAAAAAAGTGTGAATTTTCCCTCCCCCTTCAGTGCCGAGATGCTCTCACCACACGTCAAAAGTTGATTGCTCAGGACTACAAGGTGAGTTATTCGCTGGCAAAGTCCTGCAAGGCCGACCTGAAGAAATATCGCTGCAATGTGGAGAATCACCCTCGCTCCAGGGAAGCACGTCTTTCATACCTCCTCCTGTGTCTGGAATCTGCGGTGCACAGAGGTGAGTGGTAGAGTGGGTGGCCCGGGGGGGGGGGGGGGGGGGGGGGTGTGATTTGACACATTAGGCACTTTTACATGTATGCTTAATCTCTTGGGTTTGCACGCATGCTGCTTTAACTGCCACTAAATTTGGTGACCAACATAAGCTATGGCAGCTGCAGACAGACCATTGCACACTGATGTGTAATAGAGAGGGGCTCTGAGGGGGCTGACACATTAAACTTTCAGATTTATGTAACAATGAAGTAAGCAGTTTTGCACGCACGCCCCTCTTGGGTTTGCACGCCACGCCCCTTGGGTTTGCATCTTGGGTTCGCACGCACATTTAACTGCAGCTAAACTAACATAGACTATGGCAGCTGCCCACAGTAGATAATTACCACATTATTATGTTTATGATTACATTTGTGTGGTAATATTTTCAGCAACTGATTCTCATATTTTGTGGAGGTCTCTGGCCAACATTCCTAGAATTTAGTATGTCTGCTTTGTCTTCATAGGCCGCCAGGTGAGCAGTGAGTGTCAGGGAGAGATGCTGGACTACAGGCGCATGCTGATGGAAGACTTCTCTCTGAGCCCAGAGATTATCCTCAGTTGCAGAGGTGAAATTGAACACCATTGCTCAGGGCTGCACCGGAAAGGGCGCACACTGCACTGTCTGATGAAGGTGGTACGCGGAGAGAAGGGAAACGTAGCGGAGAAGTGCCAGCAGGCGGTGAGTTCTTGCTGTTTGTACTGTTGTTCCAGTTTCCAGAATTTACCCCACATGTCTGTCAGCTGGGCCGCTTAGTGTCAATCATCTTATTATCTTATATTACAGCTTCAAACACTAGTACAGGAGACGGACCCTGCCGCAGATTACCGTATAGACCGTGCCCTTAATGAAGCCTGTGAGTCCGTCATCCAAACCGCCTGCAAACACATCCGCTCAGGAGATCCTATGTGAGTGTCCCCACAGTTGCACAGCCTATTAAAAGCTCAACTCCAGTTACCAAAAAAACAAAGGTTTTCCTACAAGCAGTGTGGGAGCCTTTTGAGAGAATCAAAGGTATTGAAATGCATGTTGTGCCCTCTTGTAGGATACTTTCATGTCTCATGGAACACCTGTACACAGAGAAGATGGTGGAGGACTGTGAGCACCGGCTGCTGGAGCTGCAGTATTTCATTTCCCGGGACTGGAAGTAAGAACATACCTTCTATCAAATTTATTTTTATTTGTAGTCTGGAAGTTGGTTACAACATTGACTTTTAACCTCTCCCTCAGACTGGATCCCATCTTGTTCCGGAAATGCCAGGGTGATGCCTCGCGCCTGTGCTATGCACATGGATGGAATGAAACTAGTGAGAACATGCCGGCAGGTGCCATCTTTTCCTGTCTCTACCGCCATGCTTACCGCACAGAGGAGCAAGGCAGGAGGGTGAGTGCTGCGCAAAAAGGCATGCATAGGGGTTATCAGATATTCTATTGCTTTGTGGATAAATGGAACTTTATTAGTCCTGATAAATGTTCTGGTTACAGGAAAAAGTATTCCTCTAGAATTATAATCAGCTTTCATTGATTTGGGACTCCCGAGTATCTGCCATTCTGCTTCTACAGTACTGAACCTGCAAACCCTTTACGAAAGCTGACAGCAGAAATATATTCGACTATAACTTCCTCAAAAAAATTATTCTTCTGTTTTTACTTGTAGTTATCTCGTGAGTGCCGAGCTGAAGTTCTGCGAATACTTCATCAGAGGGCGCTGGACGTGAAGCTGGATCCTGCCTTGCAGGCCAAATGTATGACAGAGCTGGGGAAATGGTGCAATGAGAAAACTGAGACTGGACAGGTAATGTCATCCTGTTTTCCCTAATTTTAAGCTTATTATATTATTTATTTTATTTTTTTATATATATATATACAGTGACCTAGCTGGAACTGGTGATATGGTATGGGTAACAGATGTCTCCTGTGTAGAGTTGAGCCACAGGTGTTTGACCAATAAAAAAGAAGCTGTGCTTCTTTCAATGCTAAAATGCAACAAATCCCGTGTCATAAATATCTACTGTCTAAATAAACCAAAATGTGTAAAATTGTTTAAGTGAAGAAGGAAAAAATAAATAAAAGGTGCTCTATTGTACATTCCTGCTGGTTTGTAATCCACTGTGCGCGTATATGGTGATACCTGTTCATATATCTAAGTCCATATAATATCCACAGCTTATGGACTTATATATATTAATACCAGTTGATATATTTATTGTATGTGCACAACAGTGGATTACCAACCAGCACTTTTTTATTTTTCCTTCACTTATAAATAAACCAAAATTAGTAAAATTGTATGACACAGGATTTGTTGCATTTTAGCATTGAAAGACACGCAGCACACTATATGATTATATCACTTCTTTATTTGTAGGAACACAAATTGGTGTTTGCAGCAGCTTTTTTAGTTCACGTTTTGGATATATGTTATGTCGGAAACTGGCACTGATTAGTCACATAGTACACATAAGAGATATGGTAGCGCAGGAGTACTCACACTAGTATAAATATAGATAAAGGGCTTCAACTATGCTGCTTAAGGCTGGCTTCACATAAATGCGGAGCCTGTTTCTGTGCAGAGTCCGGTGCGGTTTCCATTCGGTGGTTCAGTTACAAATTTGACACTTAAATCGCACCTGAACCTGACTGAAAAACGCACAGGACCCTTTTTTTTTATTCGCACCACAACAGACCTGCATATATGTGAACCGGCATCATTGAAAGCCGGTCTGGTTCGCATAACATGTGAACCAGACTTTCTTTCAATGGAGCCCGTTCACATCTATGCGTGTCTGCTGTGGTGCGAATATAGATAACGGACTCCTCCCGTGCTGAGCAAGGCCCCCTGTGTTCAGTGGATTACAATGACCTGTAGATAGTATAAATAACAAGCTTCTCCTATGCTGAGCAGGGTCCACCCCTGTGTTCTGTGGACTATAATTACCTATAGAAGTATGGATAACTGGTTTCTGCTATGCTGAGCAAGGCACAGTGCAATAAAATGACCTATAGATATAGCCCATAGCAACCCCTGTGTTCATCGGTGACCGTGTGTGTTCTCTCTCGTAGGAGTTGGAGTGTTTGCAGGATCACATGGAAGAGCTGATCCCAGACTGCCGGGAGATTGTGGGAAATCTGACAGAGCTGGAGTCTGAGGTTGGTGTCTTATATAGATTAACATAGTGTTTCCCAAGGTAATCTTTCCTATCCATGAAACTGCCATAAAAATAGTGTTATTTCTCCCTTATTGCATAAAATGTTTTTAGAAACTAAGGTTTAAAGTGCCCCTGCAGGGTTATCCTGGCTGTGAGTAGGACAAAATTCTTTATGGTCAATGTTTGTGTCTTGCAGGACATTCAGATAGAAGCTCTTCTCATGAGAGCGTGTGAGCCCATCATCCAGGGATACTGCCATGTACGTACTTTGTATTATCCATCTCCATCAGTATAGTTTTCATGGTCTAAGGATATATAATGGAGTATTTCCTGTATTTTTCTGCAGGAGGTGGCTGACAATCAGATAGATTCCGGCGACCTGATGGAATGCTTAATCCAGAACAAACACCAGAAGGAGATGAATGAGAAGTGCATGGTGGGGGTCACCCACTTCCAGCTGGTAATAATGCGGTCTGATGGGACAGTCAGGGGAGAGGACCATGTGTCACTTGGGTGTACAGAGTTCAGTCCCAGGATTTCTGTAATATCTTTGTTTCTTTTGTGTTTATAATTCAGATCCAGATGAAAGACTTTCGCTTCTCTTACAAGTTTAAGATGGCCTGTAAGGAGGACGTGCTGAAGCTGTGCCCCAACATCAAACAGAAGTGAGTATACGTATAATATCCCCCTTCAGCTTACACCTTACACCCCTACAGGTGTATAATCAGTTAAGCCAATTATGACTTTGTAACAAGGCCCTCATAGTTTTCCAACATTGTGTCTGGGATACCATCAGCAAATTCTATTGCGGTTGTTGGGTTTTGTATTTACACATTAAATACTAAAAAGTTGCATTGTGGTGTGAAAAGCTTTTTGTATCTCCTTAGTTTACACAGCAGGTTTCACGCTTTGAGAGTCGTGTTTTAGTCTTTACTTTCCCTTCTGTTCTAGTCAAGCGAAGCAATGCCGAGACTGATAAAACCAGAAGGTCTACATGTGTCATCACTTCTATTTGGATTTGTGATTGAAGTGATAACATGCAAATACATTCTGGTTTAGGAAGGCTTTGCAGTGCTATCAAACAATACATCCTCATTCTGCTCAGGAAGTGATCTTTCTCTGATCTTTTTCTGATCTTTTGGATTCTTTTACTTTCAGGGTGGATGTTGTCATCTGCCTCAGCACCACAGTCCGAAATGATACTCTGCAGGACCTGAAGGAGCAGAGAGTGTCCCTGAAGTGCCGAAAGCAGCTGAGGGTGGAGGAGCTGGAAATGGTAAAATCCTTGCGTGTTCCCTATATATACACAAGATCATTTCTTCATTGGGGTCTGTATATATGCTACAGAGACTTAGATATTTACATAATGAGGACATGGCCTTGCTGTTCAGGTCCAATATTGCAAGAACACAGCATAAGGGGATTGTTTTAAAAAATGCTTATACTTCTCAGACCTTCCCCAATACATACACACCCTGTACACCTTCTATTGCCTGAACCTGAAACACCTCAGCATCTGGTATTCATCAGTTTTGTAGGTACCCATTCAGTTGTCTTAAGGGGAAACTTTAGTATGTTT
This sequence comes from Lithobates clamitans, assembly GCA_037952925.1. NCBI lineage: Eukaryota > Metazoa > Chordata > Amphibia > Anura > Ranidae > Lithobates > Lithobates clamitans. Next base: position 597,398 of record JBBGZY010000890.1, read on the forward strand.
TCAGAGACTTGCTTACTTTTATGTTTTTCCATATTTTTATACAGTAGTGTTTCAGTTACAGATTCCCTCTAGTGTATTTGTCCACCTACGTGAGCAGGATGCTAGATGTGACCAAACTAAAAGTGGGGAGGACCTCCTGGAGGTGGTCAAACCCCCCAAACTGCAGTAAGGAGTTCTGTTTTACGCTCCCGACAAAGTAGATTATTCTTCTGCTTCTGGACCTGCAAACACTTCACAAACTTCTTAAAATTGCGCATGTTTCGTATGGAGTTGGTTCACGCTTTGATAGCCTCCTTACATCAAGGGGATTTTCTTGGCTCCTTCAGTCTCAGACACTTACCTTCATGTCCCTATTTACGGCAATCACTGTTTTCCTTCAATTTTATGGTAGAAGAGATGCATTATTTCTTGCCTTGCCCTTTGGTCTGGCGACAGCGCCATGTGTCTTCAGTAAGACACTAGCTCTTTAGCACCTACATGAGATAGCAATGGTGGGCTACCTGGACGACTTGCTCCTGTTTCAGTCAGCATTGAATCTTGAACAAGATCTCTCAGTCAAGACATTGGAGGAATTCGGTTCTGCTTCCATCTCCTCTCTTGCAGTACCTTACACTCATTCTGAGTGAAGAAATGTCATCAGTACACCAAGGATTCCTCAAAAGGGTCCAAAGCTTTGTTTTAGTGGTCACATGATAAACATACAGCAACAGTTCTGAGCCATACAGGGCCCCTTCCTCAGGCATGTGGCACTCATTGTGGACACCACTGTGGCCAAGATTTTCCTTTTGCCAAACACATTTTTAAAGCTTCTCCATGTCCATTGCCTAATTTCTCTGCAGACCGCGTCCATCCATTTTTACATGAGAATTTGGGGTCCAACGGTTGCTTCCTTTGAAGCAGTCGCTTACGCACAACACCATTCCAGACCTCTACAGTGAGAGATTCTGACAAATTGGAACCGACTTCAGGGTTCACTGGATCAGCTGATTTGTCTCTCATCCGACATATATGCTAATGGCTTTGATCACCTTTACTGTCTGCTTGAAAGGTCTTTCTCCCCCTCAAGTAGCAGATCACCACCACAGACTCCAGTCTCTTCAGATGGGAAGGTGTGATGGATCATCATTAATCTGTACAGGGCAGTTGGTCTCAGGAAAAGACCAGTTTCCCCATCTACATCGTGGAACTTTAATCTCTCCCCCCCCCCGCATAGGGAAATCTTGGATGAAAGTCTTCCAATCGGAGTACAATTGGACAACCTCAATCACCAAGGGGGCACCTGGACCTTACCTGCGGCCTCTCTCCTCCTCAATTGGGCAGGACTTCATGTACCGGCCCTTTCAGCGGTCCTCATCCTTGGTGGACAACTGTCAAGAGGACTATCTAGATCGCCAGAATGGTCGCTGCATCCTGACTTTTTACTCCAGATCTGTCAATGCTGGGGAAGTCAAGCTGTTTCCTTTGTCCAGACTCAGTTGGAAAGTTCCCAAGTTCATGGCCAGGTCAAAGTACCCCTGGGCAGAAGCATTGGATGCTCTTGTGGCTCTGGGGCATATGTACTCCCTAATATATCTTTCTCTTTCAAACCCCTTCCCTGGTTACTACCAGGAATCCAGCGAGGGGGCATTCTTGTTTTCCTCGTTTCTCCAGAATGGCCACACGGGGCTTGGTTCGGATCTTGTTTGGTTTATTCACAAACACTTTGTAGTGCTTTCCACTCTGCCCAGACCTTCTTTCTCCAGGTCTAAACTACCAACCTGCTTTATGGTGGATGGTGTAACTGTTTGACTGTTGAAAGACAGGTGCTAAAGAACTAAGGTCTATCCTAGGCTATCATTTCCACAATGATTCGTGCTTGGAAGTCTACTTCTCTGGTTTATCTGCTATGACACATAAAGGCATAAAAGGATTTTACTGCAAGTTCAAATATCATGTATACATTAACCTACTTGTCGACCGCCTAGCTGTAAATGTATGTAATGACTTTACAGTTACGGTAAATACTGTAGCTAGGTGCCATAACCCCGGTATCATTTTATTTTATTCTTTTCCCTCAGGCGGTCGGCTTTCTGATAAAAGTGATCCCAGCATAAGATTTGCTGTGAGAACTTTTATAGGCAGAGGTTCCCCTGCCGCTTCCCGGATGTTTCCGAGCTTACCGGAGCCATCAGTAAGCCTAAAACTGATCCGGTGTGGCTGATGGCTAGGCAGGAAGTCGAGTGGGGGGCAAGATAGCTGCCACTCTGCTCTATGCCCTTGGAGGACCGGAGCGACGTCTGACGTCCCTTCCTGTTCTCTGGGCAGGCAGACAGGATTTATTTTTATTTATTTTTATTTATTTAACGTTTAAAGGTAAGAGAGATCTGGGGTGAAGCGAACGCATACATAGGTCATGCCCGCATATGTAATTGGTGTTCAAACCACACATGCGAGGTATCACCGCGATTGTTAGAGCGAGAGCAATAATTCTAGTGCTTGACCTCCTCTAACTCTAAGCAGCTAACCTGTAAAAAAATGTTAAAGCATCGCCTATGGAGATTTTTAAGTACCGTAGTTTGTCGCCACAGTTTTAAAAGATGACATGCTGGGAATCCATTTACTCA